>JBCNJP010000012.1:49369832-49491192 GCA_039602395.1 Deinandra increscens subsp. villosa
GCGAGAGTCGAAGCACCAAAGGGAGAATTGGGAATTTTTCTGATAGGAGATAAGGGTGTTTTTCCTTGGCGATATAAAATTCGGCCACCCGGATTTATCAATTTGCAAATTCTTCCTCAGTTAGTGAAAAGAATGAAATTGGCTGATATTATGACGATATTAGGTAGTATAGATATCATTATGGGAGAAGTTGATCGTTAAAATGATAATTGATACAACAGAAGTACAAGCTATTAATTCTTTTTCTAGATTGGAATCCTTAAAAGAGGTCTATGGGATCATATGGGTGCTTATCCCTATTTTTACTCCTGTATTAGGAATTACAATAGGTGTACTAGTAATTGTTTGGTTAGAAAGAGAAATATCTGCGGGTATACAACAACGTATTGGTCCTGAATACGCAGGACCTTTGGGAATTCTTCAAGCTCTAGCAGATGGTACCAAATTACTTTTCAAAGAGAATCTTCTTCCATCTAGAGGAGATACTCGTTTATTTAGTATTGGACCATCTATAGCAGTCATATCCATTTTATTAAGTTATTTAGTAATTCCTTTTGGTTATAACCTTGTTCTAGCCGATCTCAGTATTGGTGTTTTTTTATGGATTGCTATTTCAAGTATTGCGCCTGTCGGCCTTCTTATGTCAGGATATGGCTCAAATAATAAATATTCTTTTTTAGGTGGTCTACGAGCTGCTGCTCAATCAATTAGTTATGAAATACCATTAACTCTATGTGTGTTATCAATATCTCTACGTGTGATTCGTTAAGACATAAATTTCCCGCTACATCTTTTCTTTCTAGTAAGGAAGTGTCATGAGTTGAATATAAATTTTCGTTTTTTATTCATTATTCGGGGATTGATGAAGGAAACCAGATAGTTATATGAGTGAAAGAAACGGCTTAGAAATTTGCAGTAAAAGATTGAATCTCATTTTCTATGTACAAAAGTGAAGAAAAGTAAATATTAAGTATTAGAGACTGTTTACCCCAAGATTTATTGATTAGTCATCATGACTTGAAGCGGGTTCAAAAGATCAACTTTATGAGGTTTTTACTATCTATATGTATTACCCGAAAGTAGATTGATAAAAATGAGTGGATAGCTAGGAACACTAAGGTACACAAAGGATTCGTAATAGAGATTATGTAAGTGTATTTCTCTGTGTATAAAAAGAATTAGGGACTTGAAATTGGTAGAAATGATCAAGGAGTACTCCCCACGATTCCGATCCAGAGTATACTTCTATTCACCAATTAAGTAAATAACTATCAAGAACGAAGTAATCCTTTAACTTTGTTTAAGGTCCCCCTTTTTTGAGAAAGGAGAATAGGAACGAAAAAAAAAAGAAAGACTGAATGGAATTGCACTAGAAAAAAGAGATCTCTATATCTCTATATAGAGATAGAATTTTTGTCATGATTCGCGAACTAATGCAACGTCTAATTGGATTTCGTAATTGAAAACGTTAGGTGGAAATCTCTATGTTAGGATGAAATATCTATTGATATTGTTACAAGAAACATTTTATTCAAGGATTAAGTTATTACTCAACAAAGAAGAATTTAAATTATTAAAAGATAAGATGAATTCAGAAGCATTTTAATTATACATATTGCAGACAGAATTCCAGTGTCTAATGGGGACCTCACAATGGATTTAATTGTATATCTATCCTACAAACATATCAAGAAAAAGAATAATGGACGGGTCCTTAGATTTATTTGTGACCTTTGAGGAGCCGTATGAGATTTTCATCTCATGTACGGTTCTGCAATAGGGATGAGAACAGTGATGTTATCATCTACTATGATTATCTAACAGTTCAAGTACAGTTGATATTGTTGAAGCACAGTCAAAATATGGTTTTTGGGGATGGAATTTGTGGCGTCAACCTATAGGGTTTCTAGTTTTTCTAATTTCTTCCCTAGCCGAGTGTGAACGATTACCTTTTGATTTACCAGAAGCAGAAGAAGAATTAGTAGCAGGTTATCAAACCGAATATTCCGGTATAAAATTTGGTTTATTTTACGTTGCTTCATATTTAAATCTACTAGTTTCTTCATTATTTGTAACAGTTCTTTACTTGGGAGGTTGGAATCTTTCTATTCCGTACATACATGTTCCCGAGCTTTTTGATATTACTAAAGAGGGTAGAGTCTTTGGAACAATAATTGGTATCTTTATTACATTAGCTAAAACTTATTTGTTCTTGTTCATTCCTATCGCAACAAGATGGACTCTCCCGCGGCTGAGAATGGATCAATTATTAAATCTTGGATGGAAATTTCTTTTACCTATTTCTCTAGGTAATCTATTATTAACAACTTCTTCCCAACTTCTTTCACTGTAAAATAATACTTCTAGATTCACGACTTGTCTCAAACAAGAGAAAGAAACAAGTATCTTTTTTTTATAGATATTCACGATATGTTTCCTATGGTAACTGAGTTCATGAATTATGGCCAACAAACAGTACGAGCCGCAAGGTATATTGGTCAAGGTTTCATGATTACCTTATCACACGCGAATCGTTTACCTGTAACTATTCAATACCCCTACGAAAAATTGATCACATCCGAGCGTTTCCGCGGCCGAATCCACTTTGAATTTGATAAATGCATTGCTTGTGAAGTATGTGTTCGTGTATGTCCTATAGATCTACCCGTTGTTGATTGGAAATTGGAAACAGATATTAGAAAGAAACGATTGCTTAATTACAGTATTGATTTTGGAATATGTATATTTTGTGGTAATTGCGTTGAGTATTGTCCAACAAATTGTTTATCAATGACTGAAGAATATGAACTTTCTACTTATGATCGTCACGAATTGAATTATAATCAAATTGCTTTGGGTCGGTTACCAATGTCAATTATTGACGATTACACAATTCGAACAATTTTAAATTTGCCTGAAATAAAAACTTAAGAACTCATTTTGATCTAAAAGTTTGATCTAAAAGAATGAAGGTTTTTGTTTGGTGAATAACTACAATTATATTCATAATTATATTGATTAGGGGGCAATAATTGTGTTTGAATTTATATTCATATTGAATTTATATTCATATTAAAAATAGATTTCTTTTCTATAGTCCATATTTATGAAAATATATAGACTCAAATTACTCTTTCGAGAGATTAGGCCAATATCTATATCTACGTCAATCGATATCCATGAAAATTGAATTTTTCAAATTGAATAATTAAGAACTATTATAAAAAGTAGAGTTACTTCTTTTTTCCTGCCCGGGTCAATAAAGTTATGCAATATTTTGATTTATTTATCTCTTATTTTATATATAATGGATTTACCTGGACTAATACATGATTTTCTTTTAGTCTTTCTGGGATTGGGTCTTATATTAGGGGGTCTGGGAGTAGTATTACTTGCCAATCCCATTTATTCTGCCTTTTCTTTGGGATTGGTTTTTGTTTGTATATCGTTATTCTATATTCTATCGAACTCCCATTTTGTAGCTGCTGCGCAGCTCCTTATTTACGTAGGAGCCATAAATGTTTTAATCATTTTTGCTGTGATGTTCATAAATGGTTCAGAATATTCCAAAGATTTCCGTCTTTGGACCGTGGGAGATGGAGTAACTTCCGCGGTCTGTACAAGTATTTTTGTTTCACTAATTACTACTATTCTAGATACGTCATGGTACGGGATTATTTGGACTACAAAAGCAAACCAGATTATAGAGCAAGATCTGATAAGTAATAGTCAACAAATTGGGATTCATTTATCAACAGATTTTTTTATTCCGTTTGAATTTATTTCAATAATTCTTTTAGTTGCGTTAATTGGCGCAATTGCTGTAGCTCGTCAATAATAACTCTTTAGAACAGGAAAAACCTTGTTATGAGCTATCACATATATTTCCTTTTTTCTAGTTGACTTTGTATATAAAATAGAAATTCTTTATTAGTTCGATCTATTCCCAATATATTCCTTTATTCCATTACTCGTTATATTCTAGTCAATCCAATTGGTTAAATTGTTGTTCATATTGAAATGAATCGAGATTGATAAGGAGTTGGTTAATGATGCTCGAACATGTACTTGTTTTGAGTGCCTATTTATTTTCTGTCGGTCTATATGGATTGATTACAAGTCGAAATATGGTTAGGGCTCTTATGTGTCTTGAACTTATATTAAATGCGGTTAATCTAAATTTTGTAACATTTTCTGATTTTTTTGATAGTCGTCAATTAAAAGGAGCCATTTTTTCGATTTTTGTTATAGCTATTGCAGCTGCTGAAGCCGCTATTGGACTCGCTATTGTTTCATCAATTTATCGTAACAGAAAATCAACTCGTATAAATCAATCGAATTTATTGAATAAGTAATATTATCATATAATTTATGATTTTCATAAATTAATTCAAATTAGCATGTCTGCCACGTAAGATATGATCATGTTATCACAAAGATAAGAAATCAAAGTATTTTGGCACTTTCAATCCAGAAATAGATTAAAAAAAACTCGGGGAACTCATCGATTCATCTAGTACTAATATAATTCATTTATCAATTTACTAGATTGAAACTTTATCGCGTTCAAAAATGGATAGATCCAATGTCGCATTCAGTAAAGATTTATGATACATGTATCGGGTGTACTCAATGTGTCCGAGCCTGTCCTACGGATGTATTAGAAATGATACCTTGGGACGGGTGTAAAGCCAAACAAATAGCTTCTGCTCCAAGAACAGAGGATTGTGTCGGTTGTAAGAGATGTGAATCCGCCTGCCCAACAGATTTCTTGAGTGTTCGAGTTTATTTATGGCATGAAACAACCCGCAGCATGGGTATAGCTTATTAATACATTACATAAACCCCTACTTGAGTCCATTTTTTTTTTTACCGCCAAAACCTGTGCCCCAAAATAAGATATTTTTGAGCACAGGTTTTTCTGGTCCAAGTGTATCTTGTCTTTACCACGAACAAATTTCCTTGGTTAACAATAATTGTAGTTTTACCAATATTTGCAGGTTCCTTAATTTTCTTTCTTCCCCATAAAGGAAATAGGGTAATTAGGTGGTATACTATATGTATATGCATGTTAGAACTTCTTCTAACAACCTATGCATTCTGTTATCATTTCCAATTGGACGATCCATTAATCCAACTAGTAGAGGACTATAAATGGATCGATTTTTTTGATTTCCGTTGGAAATTAGGAATAGATGGACTGTCTATAGGACCCGTTTTATTAACAGGATTTATCACTACTTTAGCTACATTAGCGGCCTGGCCTGTTACTCGGGATTCTCGATTATTCCATTTCTTGATGTTAGCAATGTATAGTGGTCAAATAGGATCATTTTCTTCTCGGGACCTTTTACTTTTTTTCATCATGTGGGAATTAGAATTAATTCCAGTTTATCTACTTCTATCCATGTGGGGAGGAAAGAAACGTCTCTACTCAGCCACAAAATTTATTTTGTACACAGCGGGGGGTTCCATTTTTCTCTTAATGGGAGTTCTGGGCGTCGGTTTATATGGTTCTAATGAACCGACATTAAATTTTGAAACATTAGTTAATCAGTCGTATCCTGTGGCTTTGGAAATCATATTCTATATTGGATTTTTTATTGCTTTTGCTGTCAAATTGCCGATTCTACCCCTACATACATGGTTACCAGATACCCACGGAGAGGCGCATTACAGTACTTGTATGCTTCTAGCCGGAATTTTATTAAAAATGGGAGCGTATGGATTGATTCGGATTAATATGGAATTATTACCACACGCTCATTCTATATTTTCTCCTTGGTTGATGATAGTAGGCACAATACAAATAATCTATGCAGCTTCAACATCTCCCGGCCAACGTAATTTAAAAAAAAGAATAGCCTATTCCTCGGTATCTCATATGGGTTTCATACTTATAGGAATTGCTTCGATAACTGATACGGGACTCAATGGAGCTATTTTACAAATAATCTCGCATGGCTTTATTGGTGCTGCACTTTTTTTCTTGGCAGGAACGAGTTATGATAGAATACGTCTTGTTTATCTCGATGAAATGGGCGGAGTAGCTATCCCCATGCCAAAAATATTTACGATGTTCAGTAGCTTTTCCATGGCTTCCCTTGCATTACCGGGTATGAGTGGTTTTGTTGCAGAAGTGATAGTATTTTTAGGAATAATTACCAGCCAAAAATATCTTTTAATGCCCAAAATAGCCATCACTTTTATAATGGCAATTGGAATTATATTAACTCCTATTTATTTATTATCTATGTTACGCCAGATGTTCTATGGATACAAGTTATTTAATACTCCAAATTCTTATGTTTTTGATTCTGGACCGCGCGAGTTATTTGTTTCCATCTCCATTTTTCTACCTGTAATAGGTATTGGTATGTACCCCGATTTTGTTCTTTCACTATCAGTTGACAAGGTTGAAGGTATTCTATCTAATTATTTTTATAGATAGTTTTCTTTAAGAAAAAACCCCTATGATTTTTAAGAGTTGGTTGGCTAATGAAAAAAAAGAAGGATTTTTATTCTATTAAATTTTAAATAAAGTAAAAACAAAATATGAATTTAAATTTTTACCCAATATACTTGGTCTTTGCGAGAACCGCGTGAATCACTATACTACATGATTCACATGGTTCTCGCCGGTTGATACAAGATGTTTTATATACACCGTATTGCATTCTGTTTGTATTCTTAATAACTTTTATTGAATTTAACTAGAGGTTAACGTAAATGAACCATAACTATGTAACCCTATTCCTAATAGATTGACCCCAAAATAGCATATCCATATTATAAGAAAGCCTAGAGTCGCCACAATTGCGGAATTTGCTCCCTGCAAATTTTTCTTTGTTCGAATATGCAAATAAATTGCGAATACGATCCAAGTAATAAAGGCCCAAGTTTCCTTTGGATCCCAACTCCAATATGATCCCCATGCTTCATTAGCCCATACTGCTCCTGAAAGAATACCTATGGTTAAAAAGATAAATCCTAGGCTAATCACACGATAACTCCAATAATCCAATTGTTGAATAAATTGGGCCTTGTAATAATTATTATCAGAAAAAAAAGAATTTTTTTGAAAAATATTGTTTCTTTCATTCTTGTATTGGATTTCACCAAATGAAAATGACTCATTTAATTTTAATAAATTATTACTTTTAGAACTATAAAAAATATTTCTAAATGTAATGACTAGAAGTGCTACTGATAATAATGATCCACAAAGAAGAGCCGCATAGCTCAATATCATCATACTTACGTGCATTATTAACCACTCCGATTGTAGAGCAGGTACTAATATTGTGGGTTTGTGTATTTCATTTAAAAGACCCGAAGTAGCAAAGCCTTGGGTAAAAATAGTACTTGAGGCAGTTATTGTGGTTAAATAATTTTTTCTTTTTTTGAAATACGGCACTATATGAATAAGGGAGAAACACCATGAAAGAAAAATGAATGATTCATATAAATCACTTAGTGGGAAATGGCCTGAATAAATCCAACGAGTGATTAATAATCCTGTTAGACATAAAAAAGTAGCTATCATCCCCTTTTCTGACGAATCATATGGTTTTATGATTTCATTGCCCAATAAGGTTATTAAATGAAGTGTAATTACAATTGAAACAATAGAAAAAGAAATATGAGTTAATATATGCTCTAAAGTTGAAAATATCATAAAAATGAAAAAAGGGAGGGAATCCCCTATATTAATATTAATTAAGAAATAGAAATGGGGAAGTTTATTTATTTTTATTATAGGATCTATTGGATCTCTTTTATAAGATGGCATGCCGCCACTCGGACTCGAACCGAGATGCTCTAGCACTGCTTCCTAAGAGCAGCGTGTCTACCGATTTCACCATAGCGGCTTGCTCGAACTAATAATAGCCTATTTTTATTCAATCGTCGAGATTGAACAAGTCAATTCAATCAAATCAGTTTTTTAGTAAAGATTCAAATTGAGAAAAAAATGAGTTCAAAAGTCAATTTGAAGGTTCATTAGTTTCATTTTTTACATTTATTGTCATTATTTCTGGTTTATCTGATTTCATCAATTTGAAAAAAAAATCAATCAATGTTATACATGAATTTTAAATATGTCTATTTTGGATTACTCCAAATTGACACATTTTTTGTATATAATATTGCAACAATTAAGTTCTTTTATTGATTGGGCTGAAAATTAGATATTATGTCATATTTGTACTAGTGATAGTGGCTAAGATCTAATTGAGAGATATTTCAAGAAAGAAACAGGTACAAAGCTTAATCCTGTTTATGATCAATCATAAATTGATTAGACTTTGACTAATGTGATTCAAATATATTGAATGAGTTCAATAAATAGCCACTGTGTAGCTCTATATTTGTATATTAAGAATTGCCAAATTTTTAAGAAACATACCTCTTTGATGATCTACTTTGAGCTAAGATCAATTTAAGAGGTAAGAGGATCTTGGAATAATTATGGACAAAAATATGTTACTAAATCAGGCAAATTATGTTAAACAACCATTTGATAGCCACACACACAACCCAAACAGGGGTAAATTCATTAAACAAGAGTGAATTTCACAAGGTTTGACCAAAAAAGTCAACTATACATGCAATTGCTAAAAGTTAAGTTAAGACAAGTCACACATTGCAGCTTTAACCTACATTAAGTTCAAACCTATGCTAGACAAGTTAAGGTCCAAAACTTGACTTATTTCAGCCAATTAAAGCAGCATATCAAGTGAAATTCAATTAAATGATGGAATCAATCGAAAATGCTCAAAAGTAGCTTCTAAGTTGTTAATTTGTTCACCTTATTCTTAAAACAACATAATAACACTAAAATTTACCACTTTATGTCAATAATTCCACTCATGAAGTTATTTGAGTCATTTGACTCTTGTTGATTGAGTTTAGTCCAATTAAAGTCCAAATTGGTCAAATAGTAAAATTTTGTTAAAAATTCTACTATTTGAGCCAAGTGATAAGATGCAAACCTAATTTTATCTCATTTAGGACTTAAACCAATTACTAAACTCATATGTTTTCGTTTCTTTTAAAAAATTTGAGATTTTTAACTAAGTTAACTCCAAAAGTCCAAATTATTTCCAAATGGGTCAAAAGTTGAACTCGTCCAGTTTAGCTTCAAGTTTTGAAGCTCTTAAGACCCAAGTTTCATTTAGAATCATTCTAATGTAACCCATTGGAGTTTTAGAGTCTTATTTTCCAATTCATCCTTTCAATTTGCATCATTCACCAAAACAAAAAACATCAAAGTGAGTTATTGTAAACTGAACCAAATTGACCAATCTGAAATCAGTATGATAAACTAATTAATTTTCAATCATTCATCAAGTTCATATCACTGTTATCATTCTCAAACTCTTTTGAATCCGAACAACACAAATTTTGAACACTAATTCCGAAGTTTTACGAACAGTAGCGGCCCCTTGTTCTTGACCAAACCTGAACACAAATCACGTAGCAGAGACAAGAATTGTATTTGGAGATGATTAGTAACACAAGGGTTGAATCGAATCTGTGTAAACAATAAGATTTATTAGCGAGAGCCCTAATTTCTGCTACATTATGCGTCGGCTTCAAGAACTCATAACCGAACCATAAACCCTAAATAATCCTTGAAAAAGGACGAAATCAAACCTGCAAGAGCACTGGGGGTGTGCGTGCCAACCCTAATAGCAAGGAAAAGCAGATTTTAGAGAAGATGGTGGAGAAATCGAAGGTCAGAGGGGGGGGGGGTGTTGCGTCACCGAAGGTTTGAAGAGATGGAGCGGGTTCGGTTGTTTTGAAGTTGTGAGGAGAAAGGAGAAAGGATTTGTTTATATACCCCACTTGATCGAAAAAAAATTAAAAAAAATCTAAGGGTTCGACGAAATCGCTAACGAAATCGCTAAGAGCCAATGTTCACGAAATCACTAAGCACAAATTCAGTTTACCTTGAAATCACTATGAGTAAATTATGGTGAAAGCGAGATCGCTAAGGATTGGTCGAGATCGCCTACGTGTTTAGTGAGATCGCCAAAGGGTGTTTGATACGTCATAAGGCATTAGCGAAGTCGCTAACGCAAAAGCATATTTTCATGAAATCGCTAAGGCATATACGAAGTCGCTAAGACCAAAACTTCATTTTTTATGAAATCACTAAGGCAATCTTGTGAAATCGCTAAGACTTAGACGAAATCGCTAAGAACAAAAATTGGTCTCATGAAATCGCTAAGGCAAATCCTTGAGATCACCAACAGCAAAAAAAAAATATCAATTTTTTTAACTTCATGTTTTTGAAAAAATTTCTGATTTAAGGTCAAATTTCAACCAAAATGAGAACATTCGTAGCAAAAACACTGAAATTCAGTGAGTTGCTAACTCTTTAGTGAAATCATCAAGGGCATTTTTGGAAACATAAAATTTTCTAAGTGCATATACATGTTAAAACACCAATTTTGACTCAGAAAACTTTTAAATTTCTCAAACTTGACTAAAAACCTTATTAAGTCAAATTAAAAGAAGTAGGTCAGCCTATAGCTTTTCAGAAGATTGATTTGACATAATTATGCATAGAACTTGACATTTTCACCAAATTTGACAGAATTTTCAACTTAACACCTAAGTTTGACTTTTGGTTGGTCAATTCTTCACCAACATTTAAAAAAATAATAATTTTCGTTCGAGCTGGTCAATTTACCACCAGACTCATGAATTCATTTTTATTTTTCAGTTGGTCAATTTTACGCCAACGCAAGTTTTGACTTTTTGCACTAGTTGGTCAATTTTGCACTAAACTTGGAAATCAAGCACATTGGCTTTATTTGTGCCTTATCTTTTTTATTGGTTATGGTCAGACTATGTTAGGAATCAAACTGGTCAATTACATGATCATAGACACTTATAAGTCAAATCACCTCACAAATGCAGTAATCTAAGTCAGATTGTCGGTATTGTTTAACCACCTAAGTTCAAACAAGGTAATTTCAGCAAAATCACTGTGATGCTTTTTATCATGTTTTTGTCCGGTTTATTGAAAGATGTGTTGACCATTTATTCAACTAAGTCAACAGTTTTCATAGCTTTATCTTTAAAGCACTTCAGACATGCATAACATACATATGGAATTTGTTCCCCCTATTTCTTTAGAGGTAAGTAATGATTTCAAAATGGATGCATATTTTTATGGAGTGGTGGCCTTAGAAACATGATTCGTGTGAACACAAGGTCAGAGTTCCCTCAGCAGATGTTTCATGGAATATTTTTTATGATAATAATGGGACGTGTGAACACAAGGTCAGAGTTTCCTCAGCAGATGTGTCACGTTTAATGGATGGATGTGAGATTTGTCTCACTTATTGATGGATGTGTGATGATTCACACTTATTGATGGATTTGAAATCAGCACTTTAAAACAAATACTCGAGTGTGTTGGTTGACTTACTTAGCTCAGACTTAAGCAAATTTAAAGGATTTGACTTAAGGTCCACATTTTCATGCAATTAAGTGTGTAAACACAGGATTTGCCTACTTCTCAATTTGTTGAGCCTGCCGACACATCGAATAATAGTATTACATATCGATTGGATCATTTCCTATGGTCAGATCACAAGACCAGAATTAGTTCATTTTTCACATAGTTTGCCCAACCAAAAACAAAAAAAATTTCTGATTTTTCAAAGTTTATTAAAACTTTACTAATTTTCAAAATTTTTATGCTTATTGTAAAACACAATAACGATCTTACTACTGGATGAACCGATCGATCTAGTGCACGAGAATGTAAATAAGCTTTGTTTTATTGATTTCACAAAGAGAACAATTACAAAGCTTTGGTTTCTCTCTCTAGAACACACCTTGGAAACACACACTTAGTGTAGATGATATGACCAAGAGTTCTCTATCAGTACTTAACTCTCTACACATACTACCTATTTATAGGTAACTTAGACTAGCTGGCGTACCACCCAGCGTACCAACTGGTACGCTGCACCAACTGGTCCGGCGGACCATGTGGTACGCTTAGTTGCCTAACAAGACTCACACAGTTGCTCTCATTACATAGATACAATACACGAGACACATCGTGGCATAGAAATATGCTCTAACAAACTCCCCCTTAACGTGTAGTGTATCTAGTCTAACTAAATCTCTAGTCTTCAATCTTCAACATAGCTGCATCAGATCTTCAACTTGAAATCTTGTCAGAAACAGAGCTTGCATGGCTGGATCTCTACTTGAAACATCTTTGATCACCAAGATCCACTTGAGAATGATATAACAAACTCCCTCTTTACACCATGCTCGAGTCTTGACACACAGAACCTGCGACTTTAGAAGACAAAAAGTGCGGATTTTCTTTGAATTTCCAAAATTAATTTAATCTTGGTGCAAAACTTCTCTTTGAGAATCCAAGATATTGATTTTGAAATTTTGATTTTGTATCAAGTGTTGATCAATCGAAAACAACTAAGAAACAAAATCTTTTTGGCTTTTAGGAACTTTAGATCAAAACAAACCTAAAATCTTTTTGATTTTTCAAAGTTATGCTAAAACACAACAAAAATCTTTTTGAATTTTACTAAAAAAAATAAAAGCAATACAAAATTACACTCTATTTTTGGTATTTTACGAGAAAGATCACGACACGAGATCATATCAGTGAGATGCACTTAACACACTTCAATTTCAACCTAATCAGCATGCAAATCAAGTTGTCCACGAATACAACACATAATGTTTATTTCAGCCAATTCAAATCAATTTTTACAGTTTTCTGATATGCATTAGGTATGTTTATCAAGTACAAAAATCATGGCACCCACAGACTCAAGTAATTGATAATCTGATTTATTCTTTAGATATTTGTTATTTTTCACTGATTCATCACAGAATCTATTTACAGAGACAATCGGTTCATAGTGTTTCATGCAAAAAGAAAGCAAAACCCTAAACAAACAACAATCAGGTCGGCTGGTAGGCACGCAGAGAAAGTCCGATTGTTTAGGAAAATAAGAAATAGAAAATAAAACAGAAAGCGTATAATCCAACAACAATCAGGTCGATCTTTCGATACGCAGAGAAAGTCCGATGGATTATACTAAACACCAAGAAAATAAAGCAGAACGTCAAACGAACAACAATCAGGTCGATCTTTCGATACGCAGAGAAAGTCCGATCGTTTGACAAAATAAAGAAAATAAAACAAGTTTAAATCTTTGCAAAATAAAGCATGCATACACTAAGACCATCTTTTATTCTCTTTTTGGATTTTTCACATAAGCTCAGCATTAAACAAAACCAAGAATCATGGTTCGCCACAGATTTCAGACAGGCATTATCTTTATATCATACTAACATGTATCAGATATGAATGGCACATTCAATGAAACAAACAAGTATCTACAGCCTTTCAATCTAGTCTATCCATGGTCAGTAACATTCACTGATGTACTATCATTTCTCACGAGGTTGGATCACATTTCTCAAATTTTTAAATTTTCTAATTTTTTTTATACTTTTGCATTTTTCAAGTTTTTTTATGCTTTTTCACTTCTAGAACACAAAACAACACACTATTTTTGTATTTTTCATATATCTCCCCCTAAAAAGCAGAAAACAATAGCAGAAAAAATAAAACGAAAAGCAAAAACAATCAACTGAAACGAATCATGTGACATTTAACTTAGTAATTCCATTGATTTTCAACAAAAATTGGAATCGAGTTTTATCAAAAGCTTTTGTAAACAAATCAGCTCGCTGAAAATCCGTGTGAATTTTCTGCAAATCAATTAGTTTCTTTTCAAAGCAATCACGGATAAAGTGATATCGAATCTCAATGTGTTTAGTTTTAGAATGCTGAACTGGGTTTTTAGTAATAGAGATGGCAGCCGAGTTATCAATAAAAATCGGAGTAGTAAGAAAATTCAAACCATAGTCGCGTAACTGCTGTTGTATCCACAAGACTTGTGAACAGCAACTAGAAGCAGCCACATATTCCGCCTCTGCTGTAGACGTTACAACCGAAGTTTGCTTTTTACATTGCCACGACACCAATCGTGCTCCCAAAAACTGACATCCTGCGGTTGTAGATTTGAAATTGATTTTACATCCACCGTAGTCGGAATCAGAATATGCTGATAACTCGAACTTATTATCATTAGGATACCAGATCCCCAGATCCGGATTACCCTTCAAATAAGCAAAAATCCTCTTTATCGCCATCAAATGAGAAGCCTTTGGAGCTGCCTGATACCTAGCACACATGCACACAGTTGCTCTCATTACATAGATACAATACACGAGACACATCGTGGCATAGAAATATGCTCTAACACATATCATCAAGTACCCAACAAGTGTCTTCACAGAAGTTGTTAGAAATCACATAATTCTATTTTTAGTGATTTTTATTTAATTTTGCAAAATTTTTCAATTTATTTGATTTTTCCAACCGTCAGTCGGTTTAGGCATGGCCAACTTACTTAAAGATGTAAGATAAAATATTTTTGAGATTTTCTAGAAATTTTCTTTAAAACACGATAAAAAACTTTATTGTTGGTCAAGAAAGTTTGACCAAAAAACTCAGTAAGACTCTAGGAGACTTAAATTAAAAATCTTTTTTTTTTCTGAAAAAGTTTTAAAATGTAAAATCTTTTTTGCTTTTCAAGAGAAGGATTATTGAAAGGTAGAAAGCGGACAAAGACAATACCTCTAAACTACACAACCTAAGACTAAGGCACTAACCTATAAGGAACCTAAAGATAAGCTTAATCAAAGTTAATCATTCCTACTGATTGAACTAGGAAGTTAAACCTAGAAACATCAAATCCCTTGTGAAGAGATCTACTAGTTGATTCTCAGACGAAACATGAACTCAAGTGATAAGCTTTTTCTCGTGACAGTCCCTAATGAAGTGATGCCTAATCTAAATGTGTTTTGTTTTAGAGTGCTGAACATGATTCTTAACAATGAACATGCCAACAGTATTATCAATGTAAATAGTAGTGGACGTGAAATTCAAACCGTAATCCAGAAGCTGAGTCTGGATCCAGAGGACTTGAGAATAGCAAGAGGCAGCAACAATGTATTCCGCTTCAGCAGGTGAAGTAGACACGGTTGACTATTTCTTGCATTGCCACGAAACTAATCGATTCCCTAACAATTAAGCTCCTCTCGTGGTTGACTTCCGATCTATGTTGCAACCCCCATAATCACTATGAGAGAAGCCTCTTAGATCAAAGAGCTCATCCTTGGGATACCAAATCCCTCTCTTTGGATTGGACTTCAGGTATCTGAAAATTCGTTTCACGGTTGTCAAGTGTGACTGTTTCGGTTTGGATTGAAATCTTGAGTAGAGACACACGGCAAACATGATGCCGGGACGACTAGCCATCAGGTACATGAGTGACACAATCATTGATCTATAAAAGTGTTCATCAACACATTCGGCTTCAAGGTCTGGATGGAGTATGACTCAAGTCTCGGCAGTGGAAAAGCCCTTAGAGTCATGAAACCCAAACGTCTTCAGCATTTCTTTCACATACTTTTTTCTGACTGATTAGAATACCCTCAGCATTCTGTTTCACCACAATCCCTAGAAAGAATGTGAGTTCCCCCATTGAACTCATTTCAAACCGCTTTTCCATCAGATTCTTGAACTCATGACAGAGAGTCTTATTGGTAGATCCGAAGATAATGTCATCCACGTATATTTGAACGAGTAGCATATCATCACCCGCATGTCGTATGAACAATGTTTGATCAATCACCCCTCGCTTGTAGCCATTTTACAACAGATAGGTAGACAGAGTCTCATACCACTTCCTGGGTGCCTGATGGAGTCCATAGAGAGCTCTTTTCAGTTTGTACACCTTATTTGGAAAGGACAGATTAACAAACCCAGGAGGCTGATCGAAGTACACGTCTTCGTCTAGTTCACCATATAGGAAGGCAGTCTTCACGTCAAGTTGATAAACATTTATGTTCTTTGACGCGGCATATGCCAAGAAAATCCTTGAAAGGAAACGGAATTATCTTACTGCTGCATGAATCAATCAATCTAGTGAACACGAGAAAGTAGATAAGATATTTCTTATTGAATCACACAAGATTACAAAGAAATATCTCTGGCTTCTCTCTCTAGAACACACACAGAAAGGTGTAGAATGACTCAGAGTGCTAAGCTCTCATTCTAACACAAAGTATTTACAGGGGCAACATACAAGCTAGCGTACCATGTGGCAGACCAATTGGTATGGCGGACCAGTAGGTACGGCCCTTGGTATGTTGATACTCAGACTCGCTAACACACTCACTTAGATACAATACAGGAGACACTCTATAGCATAGGAATATGCTCTAACAAACTCCCCTTAACGTGTAGTGTATCTATGCTAACTAAAATTCAGTCTTCAATCTTCATCATCGCTGCATCTGATCTTCAATTTGAAATTTCTTGTCAGCTATAGAGCTTGCATGGCTGGATCACTCTTGAATAATCTTTGAACTTCAAGATCCATTTGTGAAAGATACTTCAAACTCTCCTTTCACCAATTTCAGAAGACAGAAACGCGGCTTTCTTTTTCTTTTAAAAATTAATTTAATCTTGCCGCAAAACTTAACTTCGAGAATCCAAGATATAGATTTGAAATTTTGATTTAGTATCACATTTCGATCAGTCGAAAACAAATAAGAAACAAATTCTTTTTGGCTTTTTGAAACTTTACATCAAATCAAAACAAGAAACCTTTTTGATTTTTCTAAGTTTATGCTAAAACACAACTAAAATCTTTCTGGACTTTTCAGATATGAAACATAAATGCAATAGAGAATCAGACACAATTTTTGTCTTTTCCTAGAAAGATCACAACTTGGGATCATATTGAATATAGCATGCTGAACTACACTTCAATTTTAATTACTTAAGCACACAAGTCATGTTGATTGCTGGTATAATTTGTCCATCTTAAACTCAGGCACAATCATACTCATAACATCTGGATATGTTACATTAATGATTAAATTTGCTTTGACCAGTGTACCCCACACTATCAGACATACTCAGATATGTTGGGATTTACAGTGGATATCCGGGTTACCGATTTTAATTTTTTATCCGATTAAAACTAATTTAATATATAAATTAATACCAGATTAATTTAGCAGTGGAAACGATTTAATTAAACACGCGAATATTACTGTAACAGGATCAATCACCGTACACGACAAACACAGAAAAATATTTGTTTAAACTAAATAAAATATGTATATCTAAGTAAGTTAGATATATCTTGGCGGGATTCGAGCAACCGCTCGAGACACCCGGATTCAATGGACTCTCGCTAGTACGAACTAAGACGTCCGACTCCAAACGGCGATTAAGGTCGTCAGTTGTGGCGGCGGGCATCGGCGACAATGGTCGCAGCGGTGGTAGGGTCACCACGGGTGGTGGTGACAAAACTTTCTCCAACGGATCGCCACAGGAACGGTTCCCACAAAAATCTCATCACCGGAGACTTGCAGGTGACACGGTGACAGTGGTCGGCGGGTAAAGAGGCGCGGGCCACAATGAGGGAACGGGGCGCTGTGGCCTCGGCTGCGCTGGCAATGCGAGGACCACCGGCCGGCGATCAACCGGCGGTGCGGCGGAGGCAGCGACGATGGTAGCTTGGGCCACGGCTACGGCTTGGGTCGCTGCTTCGGCTTCGGCTTAGGCTGCGACTTCGGCTCAGGCGGCTACAGCTTCTTTCTCGAGTCGAGAACACACACTAGCTAAATAGGATCCATCGATTAGGCGATGAATGGTGGCGGTTTTGTTGGGTGGCGATCGGCGGCGACGGGGAGGTGGCGCCGGCTTAGGGTCGACGCAAGAAGGAGAGAGAGTGGAGAGATTAGGATTATTCCTTTTGATTGCTTTTTATCCATTCCTCTAATCCCTATTTTAATAATAGGAATCGCGGACCGGGGATCTGACGGACTGGGCCCGGTCGAGATTTCCTCTAGTCCACCAAATTGACTAGTCTGTTAATCTAGTAACAACTGGCTAGTCCGTTTAATTATTTGTGAGCGTTTTTAACCGTAAATTTTTTCGTTTATTTAAATAAATTATCAAGTAAATTATTTAATTCGCCATACAATTCGTTTTAATACTAATTAGAAGGTAATTAGATTTATAGTCCATTGACCCAGGTGTAACTCTTACGGGTCAATATCGATCGGGTTCGTTAATTCGTCGGGTCAGGACACCCTGTTTCCAACAGTCTCCCACTTGGACTGAGCGACAGTTTAACGAGCGCAGTCAGAGGCACTCTAGATATGCATGGCTACACCAACCAATATTGACACTTTAAGTCATCAGCCAAAGTATATCTGATTGTAGATCAAGCTGACTTATGACTTGTGCATTCGTTGTCATATGTTCCTTTCTGTATAAGACATTGATGATTCACCGATTCTCGTTCTCGATACAATTCGAAGTGATCCAACAACACACAGTAAGTTGTGGCAACGTCTGGAACGCCAGAGCCATTCCCAAAAGTAACCGTGGTTAGTTCGCGAACGTTAGGCTATAATCAAAGATGTCCTTTGGTAGAGTTCGAATATGCGTCTCAGGTCTAAGGATATATTAGAGCATGCATTAATCAAGCAAGCAAGACTTCCATGGTTGCATTGCATGATGCGAGTTACGTCCAACATCATTCACCAATGAGGTCTGTGAGTTTGAAAGTTAAACGTCTTTATGGTTCAAGTAGTCACAATAGTCTTACTTTAGTGTAGCTCACACTAAACTAAAAGACTACAGACATTTAGAAAAAGAACTTATTGTTCAAGGATTAAACGTATTAATAATGAACACAGTTATGTAATTTATTATTGCATAAAAAAGATGGAATAAGAATAATATAGATAACTGTTGAGGCTCATACATCCAAATACTAAATCAAAACATGTCTTTGGCTAATCTAAGCCCTGTTGCTTCTCTGTAGCGTATATGAGTCTCTTGAGTCATAGGCTTACTGAAGGGATCAACTAAGTTTTGATCTGTATGTACTTTGCTTATTCTAATTCCATTTCTGTCGACTAGTTCTCTTATGTAGTGGAATTTCCTCAAGATGTGCTTGGCCTTCTTGTGTGACACTTTCTCTTTGGCTTGAGCTATAGGGCATGTGTTATCGCACAACATCTCGATTGGCTACCTAATGCTTGGCATAACATCGAGATCGGATATGAATTTCTTCATCCACACAGCTTCCTTAGCAGCTTCTGAGGCGGCTATGTATTCGGATTCAATAGTAGAATCTGCTACTACTGGCTGGTTTGAGCCTCTCCAGGAAACAACCCCTCCGTTGTAAGAGTGAAAACGAATCCTGACTGCAAGCGAGAGTCATCTCGGTCAGTCTGAAAACTAGCATTAGTGTAGCACCATACAGTGAGCTCCTCATCAACACCTCGGTATACGAGAAACATTTCACTGGTGTTTCTCAAGTATTTCAGTATGTTCTTTACAGTCGTCCAGTGAGCTAGTCCTTGCGTCTGTTGGTATCGACTAGTCATGCCCAGTGCATACAAGACATCCAGTCGTGTGCACAGCATGGCATACATGATAGATCCAATAGCAGAGGAAAAGGGGATCGACGCCATTTGGCTTATCTCTTGCTCCATTTTAGGTGCTTGAGATTTGTCCAAGATTGTTCCCTTAGTCATGGGAACGACTCCTTTCTTGGAGTTGCTCATGTTGAACCGTGCTATGATCTTATCAACGTATGTGCTTTGACTGAGACCCAAAAGGCGCTTAGGTCGATCTCTGTGGATTTTAATTCCCCGAATGTAAATGGCTTCTCCAAGATCTTTCATAGCGAAACAAGAAGAAAGCCATTTCTTAACTTCGTTAAGCATGGGTATGTTGTTTCCTATGATCAGTATATCGTCTACGTATAGTACGAGAAATGATATAGCTCTCCCACTTGCCTTTATGTAAACACAAGGTTCATCTTTGTTATGATCAAAATCAAACTCTTTGACCTTTTGATCAAAACGAAGATTCTAGCTTCGAGGTGCTTGCTTGAGTCCATAAATAGACTTGCTTAGCTTGCAAATCTTGTTTGGATTCTCTGGATCGATAAAACCATCAGGCTAAACCATGTAGACATTCTCTTCGATTTATCCATTCAGGAAAGCAGTTTTAACGTCAATTTGCCATATCTCATAATCATAGTATGCAGCTATGGCAAGGAGAATCCTGATCGGAGGCGAGAAGGTCTCATCATAGTCAATCCCTTGAGTTTGAGTGAAACCTCTCGCTACTAGTCGTGCCTTGTAGGTTTGCACATTTCCATGCATGTCAGTTTTTCTTTTAAATATCCACTTACTCCCTACTGCCCGTGAACCGGGGGGGGGTAGCTCAATCAAGTCCCAAACATGATTGTCAAGCATGGATTACATCTCAGCGTCCATGGCTTCAAGCCATTTATCAGATTTTGGATCTGACATAGCAGCTTTATAGCTAGTAGGCTCATCGTTAGACTCGGCTACTAACAGAACGTCAAAGGCTTCATGATAGCCAGGTATCTTTCGGGTTCTTTGCGCGTATGTTCGCTCCTATGAACGCTTGCGCTTGTGCTTGGATCTTTTGAGGCACGAAATGCCTTATAAATCTTGGGTCTAAGCCAACTGGGGTCAAGCCCAAAACTTGAGAGACACGAATGTGCCTAAACCTTTGTTAATGTAAGAACATTAAAAACCTTAGCTAATCTGAGGACAAGCTCAAAAATTCTTGGGACTAAGCCAACTGGGGTCAAGCCCAAAACTTGAGAGACACGAATGTGCCTAAACCTTAGTTGACATGAAAATGTTAAAAACCTTAGAACCTTTACGAGATGACACGTCTGCCACCCATTTTGAAGTGTACTCTATGGCCAACAGTGATGAAATTATCAGCCACCCTTAGATGAACTGGTCGCACCACCTTGAACCATAGGCCACAACCATGCGCTCCTGGCGAGGGTCTTGCGCTCCTGGAGATTCCCATTAGTGAACGAGAAGGTGAAAACCTCCTTAACCTTTGATTGCATTACGAATGCTTTATACTTAGAAGAGGTGATCAGCCTCTAGCTTACGACAAGATGCTTAGAACATCTGCAAAATAATTCAAGGTTTGGTGAGGGGTGGGTGTTAGCTTGGCTAACACCCCTCCGATGCCTAAGTCAGTAATCATTTCACAAGGATAATAATATGAAATTGAAATGAGAATAAAAATCATACCTGATGTTTTTGGAGCTTACATGTTAGGTGCCCAAAGTCTTTGTGGTAGGCACACCATTTAGACTTATCTTTCCATGATCCTTGTTTCTCTGATTTTCTTGGCCATCTGGCTTTATCACCTAGATCCTGCAAGGCACATAACAAACCACTTGTGTCAATCGAAAAACAGTAATCAGATACCTTTGGGAAGTCTTCCTCATTGTCTTCATCTTCAATTGCATTCACCCTGGGATTATCATTCCTGTAATAGGGTTTGGTTCGTTGTTGCTTTCCGGGAGAATCTGTCCTTCTGCCTAATGACTCATCACCTCTTTTCTGGACCTTCTTATCGTCTTCCAATCTGATGAATCTTAATGCCCTTGTTCTGACTTCATCAAGGTTCCTGCAAGGGGTCATAACCAAGTCATCATAAAAGCAGGAATCCCCTCTAATTCCCATTTTGAAAGCTTCTACAGTAGCTGCCATATCCAGGTTGGGGATATCCAAAGCTTCTCGACCGAATCTGGCCACATAATCCCTTAGGGATTCGTTGGGCTTCTGAACTATTCTGTACAAGTCACCCGTGAGCTTCTCAAAGCTCCTGCTGCAAGAAAACTAGTTATTAAATAGGTTAACTAAATGGGGAAAAGAAGTAATGGTATTAGGAGGGATACTGAGTAGCCATTTCAAGGCTGGTCCTGTTAACGTTGAGCCGAATCCCTTGCATAGGCAAGCTTCTTTGATGTTTACAGGAATGGGGTTGATTTCCATCTGTTCCCTGTATTGTGCCACGTGCTCCTCAGGATCTGTGGTCCCATCGTAGAGTTTCATGTTGGGGGTTTGAAATCTTTTTGGTATCTCCACGTCACAAATGGGCCATGCAAACCTAGAAACTCTGTGGCTGCCTGCTGGCACTTCAGGAATTGGACGAATAACACCAGGGACACTTGAGATCATGTCTTTTAACCTCTGAAGTTCCCTAGCAATAGTCGGGTTGATACCTGCATCCTGCATAGTTCCTTAGTTAGGGTTTACATAAAAACTATCAAAGTTGTTACCAGCCCTGGAAGTTTGAAGATGGATCTGGGGTCCATATTCAGCATCTCTAAGGATAGTCGGCTCAGTTGTGGTTCCTACTTGCATGGGGATGAAGTCTCCCTCATGCATCTCCTGAGATGAACCTGGGAATATGCCTGCAGAGACAGTAGGATTAGAAAATAAGGATCCTTGAGGATCTTGAGCAGCTCGGAAGCGGCTCCGATATTGTTGGAATGGCTGAGATGAAGATCCCTGTAGCATCTGAGTAGTATGTGCTGCTGACTGCTGACTCCAAGGCTCATGAAGGTTCGTCGTCGCAAACCGTTGTGGTTGAGATATAGGTTGTTGTATCGAGACTGTCGGCACCCGATGGTTTAAGAACCCGGCTGGTTGCTGGCTCGAGCATCTCGGCGGCTGCTGACTTCCATTTCCACTGTAGTAAGATTCTGGGGGCTACTCGGAATAGAATCCAGAGTATTCCAGATCTATCACCCTGGAAGTCTTCTGATGCTGAGAGCCTGAGAATCCTGCAGTAGTAGCTGTTGCAATACCTGACTTTGGAGCAGTAGAGGGATTTACTTTCTGTTTCGGCTGCTCCGATATTTCCGAAGAGTCAAACTCGAATGATTTTGGCATCAAAGGGCTGATTTCCTCTACTGGTTTCTTTGATTTCTTCAATTCCATGATCTCCTTCATCATTTTCTCGTTGGTTTTGGTTTGTTCATCCGCATGGGCCTTCATTTGCCTGATCAGAACATAGAGATCGTTATTAGAAATAGCAGAGTCAGTGGACGTACCTTGAGATCCAGTAAAAGTGGGGTATTCCACTCTTTTAGCATTGGTATCAGTCACTTTCTTCGTCATTGGGGGGAGACCAGTGCTGACAGTGGGCTTAGAGGATGAAATAGATTTTGAGGTAAATTTTGGTTGGCTCGACATTTTCAAGAATCGGTTATGGGAAGAAGATCAAGGCTCTTAATCGAATTCAAACACCGTTCGCCCCACGGTAGGCGCCAAATTGTTTTGGTCAAAAACTGCCTAAGCAATTAGTTGATCAAACTTTGTAAGTGAGGTAGAGTGTTTGATGATATAATTAAGAAGAATGCAAGTTTGAGTGTTGACACAAGGATGTAACGAGGGAAAATCCAGGAATCCTTGAGTATCCTCAAGGAGCCTAGCAAAAAATCTCGGGGGCCGGTTCAAAGTACCTGCCTCCTAAAACTTTTATATGATGAAAGTTTTTAGTACAAATGAAATGAGCTCGTATTCTAAGTGTTACAGAGAGTTCTGATCGTAAAAAAGGTGCGTGTGTGCAAGCCTAGAGCTCGATTTAAATAAAGATTACATTCCAACAACCTATCCTAAAAACTAGCAACTAAATCCACGTCTTCCACGTAGCCGTTGAGGCCTACCTAGTCCACGTTTATCTTAGCTGACCGGGTCTTTAGGACACGTGACTAATACTGGAGTCAACCTGCGAACAAACAAAAAAGAGAAAGACAATCATTAGTAAATAAATGTAAATCAGGATCCTTACAGTGAAGTGCTTGCGAGCTGCTCCGAGTATCCTGAAATCCAGTACCAACAATCATATGCGTGTTATAAAGGCTGTAATTCTTAGGTGAAATGTTGTTTATGATATTAGAAATCTCTATAAAAAGTTTAAAGATCAGATTGTCCAAAACTTTTAAAAACATAATTTTGCAATTTCCGTTTTTGGACAGATTTTGTCCAAAATTTGGGTCAAGTTGCACAGGTCATAACTTGCTCAATTTTTATTGAAATCGGTTGATTTTTTTTCCGTAGTAAAGTTCCATGTCTTAGCTTTAAGTCGGCTATTCGCACGCATTCTAAAACTTCCGTTTGGTCACCCAAAAGGTTGCTGCAAGTTAGGTGTGCAGAGTTGTATTTTTTTAGTTAAAACTAAAGTTTGCATTTTGGTTGGACATGATTCTTGTGTTTTATTGGAGGGATTATTGAATGAAAATGTTGTTTATATATTAAAACTAAATTCTGGGAGTTTGGTAACCAAACTTCATGTTTGGATCAAGTTATGAATTTATTTGGTTAAATTTCACTACTTTGACTTTCTGCAACAAAGCTGATTTTTGGTCAACTTCAGACGCGCATAACTTCCTCAATTCTTAACCCTTTGCCCTGAGCAGTACATGGTCAAGTATTCCACATGCGCACTGACTGATAACGCTCTGAATTGGTGGAACTCCCATGCTGATGCTATGGGAACTGATTTGGCTTACGCCATGACATGGGACGAACTCAAACAACTGCTTCGCGATGAGTACTGTCCTAGAGAGGAACTTCAGAAACTCGAAGCTGAGTTCTGGAACCTATCTATGAATGGAGCCGATGTTGCTGGCTATACCAAAAGGTTCCGTGAGCTCGCTTATCTCTGTCCGATGATGATCACTCCAATGTACAAGGAAATCGAACGGTACATCTGGGGACTTGCACCTCATATCCAGGGGAATGTCCTTTCCTCGAATCCTCATACTTTTCAAGATGCTATGCGCCTGGAACACAACCTTTTTTACCAAGCTAACCGTCAAGGTGTGAACCTTGGCAAGAAACAGTCTGAGAGCAAGACCCCTGATGCTAGTACCACTCCCTCTTCAAGCAAGAAGCCTGAAACCAAGCGAAAACGAGGATACTGGAAGAATCGTGATGAGAAGACCCATGCCAAAGAAGCTGAACTAGTGAAAGTCTACACTGCTACTACCCTACGCATGTTGTCCGAAAGACCGGATACACCGGTGGAGCACCTCTGTGCAACAAATGCAACCTCCACCACACTCTCGATTGTGGAAATGTCTTCTGCAACATCTGCAAGACGAAAGGGCATGTAGCACGAGATTGTCCGAAGTGCACCTGTTACGGTTGCGGAGCTACCAGACACTTCAAGAAGGACTGCCCGAATGCAAGAAACCAGGATGCTAATGAGGCTAGAGGAAGAGCCTTTGTGATCAATTCTGGAGACGCTCGCTGTGACCCCAACACGGTGACGGGTACGTTTCTACTAAATAATCATTATGCTTCCGTTTTATTCGATACTGGTGCCGATAGAAGCTTCGTGTCTACCGAATTTGGCCAATTACTTGAAATTACTCATGTTGCCTTAGACACTAATTTCACAGTAGAATTAGCAAACGGAGAATTAGTAGAAACTGGTATAATCTATCAAAATTGCTCGCTAGAACTCTCCGATCATTCCTTTAGCATTGATTTGATGCCCGTTGAATTAGGAAGTTTTGATGTAATCATTGGCATGGATTGGTTACCAAAGAACCATGCGGAAATTGTGTGCCATGAGAAAATAGTTAGAATGTCACTCACAGATGGCAACACTCTAAATATGCAAGGCGAAAAGAGTGGAACCAAACTCAACCTCATATCTAGTATGAAGGCACGAAAATTCCTTCGTAAAGGATGTCATGCCATCCTAGCACATATAACTGAAAAGAAACTGAAGGAGAAGCGTATGGAAGATGTTCCCGTTGTTCGTGAATACCCGGAAGTCTTTCCCGAAGACTTTCCAGGTTTACCTCCAACGCGACAGGTAGAGTTTCGCATCGACTTAGCACCCGGTGCCGCCCCCATAGCCAGATCTCCATACCGTCTGGCACCCTCCAAAATGCAAGAGCTATCTAGTCAATTACAAGAATTTCTAGATAAAGGCTTCATCCGTCCAAGCCATTCTCGATGGGGAGCACCCGTGTTACTTGTTAAAAGGAAAGATGGAACATTCCGGATGTGCATTGACTACCGGGAATTAAACAAGTTAACCGTGAAGAATAGTTACCTGCTTCCGAGAATCAACGACCTATTTGATCAACTTCAAGGATCAAGCTTCTACTCCAAAATCGATCTGAGATCAGCATAGAATCAACTCAGAGTTAGAGATGAAGATGTTTCGAAGACAGCGTTCAGAACACGCTATGGCCATTACGAGTTCCTTGTAATGCCATTTGGCTTGACAAACGCACCAGTTGTGTTCATGGATTTAATGAACCGCGTATGCAAACCTTATCTGGATAAATTTGTTACCGTGTTCATTGACAACATCCTTATCTACTCCCGTAGTAAGGAAGAACACGAACAACATCTGAGACTTACCTAGAATTGTTGAAGAAGGAAGAACTTTACGCGAAATTCTCCAAATGCGACTTTTGGATTCGTGAGGTACACTTTTTAGGTCATGTGATCAACGATCGTGGTATTCACGTGGATTGAAGCAATCAAGGATTGGAGTACGCCTACGACTCCAACCGAGATTCGACAATTCTTGGGTCTTGCTGGCTATTATCGCCGATTTATTGAGAACTTCTCAAAAACAGCCCAGCCACTAACCGCATTAACCCAAAAGGATAAGAAGTTCATATGGGATGCTAAGACTGAAGCAGCATTCCAGTTGTTGAAGCAAAAGCTATGTGATGCACCGATCCTATCACTACCCAATGGAATTGAAGACTTCGTTGTTTACTGCGATGCTTCACATCAAGGTTTAGGTTGTGTGCTAATGCAACGAGAGAAAGTCATCGCCTATGCATCACGACAACTAAAGATTCACGAGAAGAACTATACGACCCATGATTTGGAACTCGGAGCCGTTGTCTTTGCTCTTAAAATCTGGAGGCACTATATTTATGGTACTCAGTGCACCATATTCACCGATCACAAAAGCCTCCAGCACATTTTCAATCAGAAGGAATTGAATATGAGACAACGCCGATGAGTAGAACTGTTGAATGATTACGAATACGGGATTCGTTATCACCCGGGCAAAGCTAACGTTGTAGCTGACACCTTGAGCAGGAAAGAGCGGGTTAAACCACTTCGTGTTCGAGCATTAAGTATGACCATACGCTCGAATCTCACTTCGCACGTGCGTGACGCTCAGATTAAAGCCCTCAAACCGGAAAACCTAACTGAAGAAGGTTTACGTGGAATGGAGAAATAAATGGACGAGAAGCCTGATGGAACCAAGAACTTCATGGACAGACTATGGGTGCCTGTCTATGGAGGGTTAAGGCAATTAGTATTCGATGAGGCTCACAAGTCAAGATATTCCATTCATCCCGGATCAGATAAGATGTATCATGGTTTGAAGAAACAATTTTGGTGGCCAAACATGAAAGCCGAGATAGCCATCTATGTCGGCAAATGCTTAACATGTTCGAAGGTCAAAGCCGAATATTAGAAACGTTCTGGATTGTTGACTCAGTCGGTAATCCCAGAATGGAAACGGGAAGAAATATCCATGGACTTTATCACATAATTGCCCAAGTCTAGATCTGGATATGACGCTATCTGGGTGATAGTAGACCGATTGACAAAATCTGCGCACTTCCTACCAGTCAAAGAGAAGGATAACATGGATAGACGAGCCAAACTTTACATTAAGGAAGTTGTCTCGCGACATGGTATGCCTATATCTATCATATCTGATCGTGATAGCCGATTCACCGCAAACTTTGGAGATCTCTGCAGAAAGCTTTGGGTACTCGACTCGATATGAGTAATGCCTACCATCCACAGACAGATGGCCAAAGTTAGAGAATGATCCAAACATTCGAAGATATGCTGAGAGCATGTGTGATTGATTTCGGACCTAATTGGGACGAGCACCTCCCTCTTGTCGAATTCTCTTATAACAACAGTTATCACACCAACATTCAAGTCGCTCCCTTTGAAGCACTTTATGGAAGGAAGTGTAGATCCCCACTCTGCTGGACTGAGATTGGAGACAGTCAGTTAACTGGTCCCGAGTTAATCTTTGAAACGACTGAGAAAATCTTTCAAGTCCGTAATCGTCTGAAAGCTGCCAGAGACAGACAAAAGAGCTACGCCGACAATCGACGCAAACCCTTGTCCTTCAAAAAGGGTGATTGCGTCATGCTAGAGGTGTCACCTTGGATAGCTGTCATTAGGTTCGGCAAACGAGGAAAGCTCAACCCTCGTTACATTGGTCCCTCTGAGATCACCGAGACCATTGGACCAGTAGCTTACTGTTTACGCCTTCCTGCCGAACTAAGCAGCGTACATGATGTCTTTCACGCTTGTAATCTTCAGAAATGTCTATTTGATGAAACGCTCATCGTCCCTCTTGAAGAAATTCAAGTTGACGAGACCCTGCACTTTATTGAGGAACCTATCGAGATACTTGACCGAGAAATCAAAAAGCTGAAGCATAGCCGCATTCCCAATAGTCAAGGTACGATGGAACTCTAGACGAGGAACGGAGTACACTTAGGAACGCGAGGATCAAATGCGTCGAAAGTATCCGCGTCTGTTTGAAAAAGTCACATCTACCAGTAACCAGAACTGAATTTCAGGACGAAATTATTCTAAGTGGGGGAGAATGTGACACCACGTCCAAAACAGGTCAAACCTCTCTCCGTTGACTTTCTAATTTAAATATCAATATGTTTTAATTATATGATTAACCGAATTAGTTTCAATAACTAACTAATAACTGATTTAAATCCCGCATTTGTATACCCGTAAAATATGATAGTTTTCATATTTTAATTATGAAATTTTAATAACAAGAAATTAAATATAAAAATTGACTTTTTATATTTTATCTAAACCGATATAAAATGTTAAAACATTTTATGAACTTAAAATGTGATGAAAAATGTTTCGTTGTCAAGACTTAGCCAAACGAAATAACTGTTAACCCTATTGGGCCCGGTTAGGCCCATTAAGCCCAAAACAACCCGGATGAACCCAAAACTCGACCCGATGACCCGACTCAACTAACCGAGTCACCGACCAGACCCGGAGGCCCGACCCGCGGCCCAAATGGCCTTGGGCCGAACCCGGTACCTTTAAACCCCTCGGCCCGCTCGAAAGCCCAACCCGAGAGACCAGCCCGATCCGTCCTCCTTTCGCGGCCCAAAACGGAAACCCGGCCCAGCCCCACTCGAGACTCAATTGGGCTTCAGCCCGTTTTCCCTTTTCACGTCTCATGGGCTTCTGCCCACATTCCAACAATTTGAATAAATTGTTTAGCCCATAAGTTTTTATAAAATTAAGCCCACTATAAATTTATAAAGATTTAGCCCATCAACTTTTATAAAAATCACCAACTTTTAGATTAATTAAACTTGGGTTATATTTTAAAAAGTTGTGATTTTTAATCACTTCTAACCATTTAATAATTTCTAAAAGCTACCATCTAGTTATAAAACATAAGCAAGTTTTATAAAAATTAAACAACCTCCAACTAGAGAATTGGGTGAAGGAGAGATGGACAACTCACTTAGTCTAGGATGGGTTAGTGTTAATGACCAATGGTTAATAAACCAATGTTTTAAAAACCGGTTTTTTAGTTGAACCGGAAAACGCCCCGAAAATGGTTGAACCGGTCAGACCGGTTGAACCGGCCGGTTCAACCGGTCACCTTCTAAAACTTGGAATTTTAACCATGGCCTTGTACAGTCTGTATACCTGTAGTAAAAAAGTAGAGGACCATAGATAAAAAAAAAAGTTAGATTAAAAAGATAATAAAGTTAAATTGTTATTCTAAACTAAACTTGATAAGTTAAAAAAATAAACACTTTCTCCATTACCGAATTACGATGTCACTTAATAGTGAAAAAAGAAAATTGATATTTGACAACAAAAAGTGAAGGACAGGTGTGTCAGAACTGTTTTAAAAGATTTAATAAAAAACTACAATTATTTGTATTCCTTCTTTCTTCTTTCCTTACACGCATCAAACATAAAAACCAGTTCTTTAACATAGTCTTCGCCGGAGAAAAATTTCAGTCGGTTCTATTTTCTTTCTTTCTTCTTTCTGCTAACTACTTGGCAATCGTCACTCGTACATGATCATTTGAGGCGGCTGGAAGATGTATTGTAGGGTTAAACTACTGAAACTCATTAAGGTTATTATTATTTTTTTTAGTAAGAACTAGAAACCGGCGGTTTTGATAAACCGGTTGAACCGGTCCAACCATGAAAACCGGACGGTTCAAACCGGTCCGGTTAATACCAATAAACCAGAGATTAAAGAACTGGATAGGTGACCGGGTGCCGGTCGAACCGGCCGGTTCGAACCGGTTTTTAAAACATTGTAACAAACCCAATCTTGATTATAAGAGGATACCACCTCTCCACTTGGTTCCCCCACACCCAACACAAACAAACACTCACCTCTCTCCCTCTCCCCTGCTTGCGTCGGCCGGACACCACCCAACCACCACCTGCCGCCGGCGACTAGCCACTGCCCTACCACCCTCCTGTCGCCGGACCACCACCGGACCATCGCCGGAAACCGCCACGAAGCCGCCACCTCCTCCCTCTCTTCTCGGTTTCACTCACAACTCCTTGTGAGTCTCCTAAAACCCATTTCTCCTATGTTTACTTAGATGTTTAACCACCCAATGGAACCCTCAAGTCTTGACAACTCCATTTAGAACACTTACATTTGATTAAAATCATCTAAATCTATCTTATTTAATCCCCATTCTTCTTTGATCATAACATTTCCATGGTGTTCTTGGAACTTAAAATAGCCATGGAGATGGGTGAAACACATGGAGAAATCAAAAGAAAGTATCTATGTGCACCTAAAGATCATCATGTTTAAATTTAATTAATTTGTCCTAACACAAAGTGTTAGTGATTGTTATTTATTTACTTGTCCTAACACTAATGTGTTAGTGATTGTTATTTAATTATTGTCCTAACACCAATGTGTTAGTGATTGTTATTTAATTATTGTCCTAACACCAATGTGTTAGTTGATTGTTGATTTACTTAAAAAGTCCTAACATAAAAATGTTAGTTGATTGTTTTATATTTATGTCCTAACACAAAATATGTTAGTTGATATTATGCTTAAATGGACATGACACATGTTATAAGTTATGATAAACATATAAATCTCCTAACACTGTTTAAGGAATTATGTACAAGTTAAATTATGACTAAATGTGGCTAGTAACTTATAACAAGTAAAAAGAAACAAAAAAGAATACTTCTTGTTTTAGTAAAAATATAACACATTAAATGTGTTATAAAAGCTTCAAGACAAAATGAATTTTATAGATTTTCCTTACTAAAAATGGAAAGAATAAATTTATGTCAAATAATTAGCTTGACATAAATTCTTGGATTTATTACAAGTTTTAACCATTTAAGTACTTGTTATAAAAATGGAAGTTTTTCTATAAAAAGGACCTTTGTAGAAATAAATATTTCTATAAAATATTTTTATAAAAAAAATCAAAAGACAAGAAAATGACTATAAACATTTTTATGGACTGTTACTATTACTTTGATGAAGTCAAAGTAATCAAAAATAAAGATACGTTGCGTAGTAATAAAACCTGGACCACACGACGATATACGCGAAAACGTAAATATTAGAAAGTTTAAACAATATTCCTCATCATGTTTCATAAAGACAACTTTTTACAAGTCCAAGCGTCGCAAGGTAATATTTTTAGAACAATGTTTTAAAAAGAAATGAATATTTCATACAAATGAAATATTAAACGATTTCGAACTATTAAAATGATTAAATGTTGTGATTTAAAAATATATCTTTCAAACGATCCATGATTTGAAAGAACTTTAAATGATTATTTATTTGACTAATAACTATTTACAAAAAAATTTAAACTATGATTTATTCACCAAGAATTGTTAATCATAATTATTTAAAAAATAATTATAACTTGCATGATTAACAAATGAAACACATAATTATTTAATTAAAAATAATTATACGAACGTATGAAAATAATAATAAACATTATTATTTTTAACTCAATATTCAGGACTTGATTAAACTACTAAATGTTTAACCCTTTATATTTATTGAACATAAATATAAACCATCACGAAAGTATATTTATTTAATAAATGCAAGCTAACGGGTTTTCAAACGACTACAAACGCGATTAAAACGTCAAGACTTGACCGGTATCACTTGGGTGACTTATGTTACTCAAATGATTGTAGACCTTAGGCAAATGTCTTATTATTTATTTAGGGCATTACTTGCTACCGCCACTACACCGTTTATTACCGATTACCTGCTGAATTTGTGAGTTTCATGGCCCCTTTTCTTTTAACTGTTTTATACTTTCGGGGGAGAAATATTGAAATCTGATAAATGCTTTTTACTTAATATTATGGTTTATCTGTTAGCCGTATGACTACTTGTTCTCTTACTGATTGCCCAATTCAGTACATTATCGTTATAAACGTTGTACAACCGTATCCCAACATTAATTGATTTCAATTAGTTGTGTACGAAACGATAGCTAGTGAATAGATCTATTTGGGTTGACAACCCTGCCCCAACTAGTAGCTCCAGTTCTAACTCCGGATTGTGTGAGGGTACACGTCAATTATTCTACTCTGTTTAACATCTCTGGGCAAGAGATGCTATGGGTGGGTAAACCGTTAGTATTTGAAATCAAGGTTCAGGTGAGCTCATACATCCACAACGATAAACCCATGTAATATTTAAGTATAACGAAAACTGTTTTACCAACTTTAAACGTAGAGTCATAAACCTGTGAACCTCACCAACTTTATGTTGACCTTTTAAACTCATGATTTTCTTAGGTAATTGATGCAACCTTCGGAGGACATGCAAATGGGGCTTATTCATGCTATCGGACCTGCTCTTGGAGTCATAGTCCCAACCTATCCAAATAAACCGTTTTATGTTTTAATATTAATTTAGACTTTATGTTTTCCAAAATGTAAGACATTATCATTTCCACTATCTTCCTGCTGCAATTGAAATGACGTAATGTTTTATGAAGTTTAAATTTATTAGATGTTGTTCTATGTATCCTCGACTATGATTCCATTCTCGCTCACACCCGATACCGTTGACCGGGGTGTGACACGTATCCTTCAAGTCGTGTTCCCGAAGGGAAACAGATAGGCTTCAACGATTAATTATATTATATAAAGCTCAAACAGAAATGGAATTGGGAAACACAAAGCCGGATTTATTTTCATAAAAAGATAGAAGTGTGCTTATATTTAAGAGACATATACATTTTTAAATACTAAGGTACCTATCATCTAATTTTGACAGTTTCAGTTACATCACTCAAATTAAAATGGGAACCCACTAAAGTATCCTGATTTCTCACTTTCATGATTTATTATATTTTCTATGATGCATAAGGATTTTTAAACTTAATTAGCTTAGCTGAGCCTAGCAATACATCGAAACTAGTTATAGATACTACTACTAACAACAATTTATCATTTATGCACATTTAATTAGAAAACTGACCCTGATTGAACTATCATTTCCCATTTAATTGCAGCCAAATTCTTGGACATTTTTGAACAATTTTTCATTTTTTTTGGATTTTTGGAATTTTTCCATTTTTTTTTATATTTTTGGGTTTTTTTAAAGACACACTAAAATTAAATAGACTCAAGACGCAAGTCTCCCATCCCCACACTTAAACGACACATTGTCCCCAATGTGGAATGAAAATAAAATAAAATAGAATAAAAATAACACACACGAACAATAAAAAAATATAAATAAAAATGCAATGAAAATTAAAAGAAAAGAACATAAACCGGAACGAACTCCCCTGATTATTGATTTGGATGAATGGCAGGCGAGCTCGTACCCGTAGGTCCTCCATTGAGTTTTATGAGAATCCTTTTGCGCGAATATCATCGAACCTGTAAACTGACAAAACCAAAACACACTCGAAGAAAACAAAAATTAAGCACGAAAATAAAAATATATAAGAATGAAAAAAAAGATGAAACATGATTACCTGGAAACTCGGAGATTAAAAAAAATGAATAGCAAAAGGCTCAGAACAAAATTGGTGACTAAAAATTAAATTAACAATTAAAAATCAAATTTTTTTTATTCAACCTCCACCTTCACCAAGTTTTGTTCCAGCCTTAACAATTCACCAATTACATACCTCGAATGCGTTTGGCGCATGAATTCACCTTCCAAGCTCCTTGATTCCCTGCAAACACGAAAAACACAAAACGAAAACCGAAAAACACAAAAACACCAAAATGCAAAATCAACTAAATTTACAAACTTTACAGTCCGGGCACTATGCATTTAGCTCCTAAAATCCAAACAACCTCCGAATATACTATCAGGAGGTTTGGATTTCATATCTTTCAGCACTAATTTACCGGTAATTACCCAGTTTCTACATTTAAGCTTCCAATCCTTTAACTTTCCAATGCTTAAATCGACCCAACCGAAACCTAATTACTCTTAAAAAGCTCAATTTTGGGTCGTTTACATAAATAATCACTACCAACCTCCCCACACTTGGACTAAAAAGTGTATTATCATCTAGAATAGCCAAGTCTCCAAGTGTGGTTGTTCTCCCTTCATCCTTAACCACCAACAACTCATCATTCACCAAATCATCCACGGGCTCTCCTAGCTGGTCATCTAATTCAATTTTGTCAGCTAAGCTATCTAACCCCTCGGGATTCTCCCCACACTTAGGCTCTATAACTACCCATTCATCCAAATTGTTCACATCCTCTCTAACCTCCCAGGTTGTGGGCTCTACCTCTCTCTCACCCTTACCTAACATATTGGCAACCCCATATCTTTCCTAGTAACAAACTCTACACAACGGTCCACACAAGATTTACAGGAACCAAGAAAATACATGGTGGAAAAAGATTTAGAGTGGGTATAAACAAAAGAAAATAAAAATAATCAAAAAGAATAAACAAAAGAAAAAAATCCTTAAGAAAAAACAAAACCTAAATTCTAGACTCAAAACAAAATAACTAAAACTCTATACAAAAACCTAAAAAAGTTCAAAATTTCCTAATCACGACCTAAGTTAATCTTACTATTGCCAAGTGTTCCCGACAACGACGCAAAAAACTTAATGTGTTCTGAATGTACCTAAAAATGCTATTAAAACCTATACCTAGACACACCTAATTTTACCGAATCTACCTAAACTAGACCGAACCTAAGGCAAATGTACCTACCGGTGGTAGAATAGCTTATGCAAGACCGGATATCGAACCCTAAGGACACTATGTAGCTAGACTCAACTAGGACCTAAGAATGGAAATTTGAGAATTTGATTTTTTTAGAATTAATTAACTAAATTAACTAATTAACACAACTAACAAACGAAATCGGAAAAATGTAGGGAAAAGATCAGTTCCGAAGAAGAGACCACCTAGACCTAGACTCTTATTTAGTACTCACAACTTCACTCGGCGATTGATAACTCCGATGGCGGTTAGGTCACCTCCCGGCTTGTTCCTAACTAATGACTCTAACGCTCGAACAAGGGTTCACCTTTTAAGTCCTTCCCACTTCAACTAAACCTAACCACCTTCGAAATACTCTAGGGCACCTTAGGCTAGCAGGAGCTACCACTAACAGATATGAATGACACGAAATAACAAGTTAATTACTTTCCTAAGGCATTTCCTTGTGGGACAATGTTGACCTAGTTCACTAACCAACCTGATTACCCGATAATCCTATCACCTTCCGGCTTGTCTAGGAAAAGCAGCACATGTAAATCAAAGCAATGTATAACAAACTAAACTATGAATAACTAAAAGTAGCTAAACATATCATGTAGAAAACACATAGTCACACTACCCGATTACCCAACCCAAACCGAAAGACATTCGCATATTGGACAAGTCTAGAAAATTAATCACATCCCTAATTCACATACACACATGAATTCAATCATACAAATCAGCGGGATTTAAAGAGTCATTACATCAATCAAATCATCAAAACCGAATAAAGTCGCAAAATACTAAATTGTCTTCATACAGTCTAGGTGATGGCAAAAGTCTAGCCAACAATCATGATGAAATTCAAGAATATTAACTCCAAACTAAACCCTAGCAACATGGTGTAAACTAGCATTCAAATAAGAAAATAATATTCAAGAACTAAAAGTAGCTAAACCGGATTGCTCTCGAAATATTGTTGCTTCCGTCACATTCTGTTGCTCTCCAAAAGTTGTCGTTCGTAGGTTTTCTTTCCCTGCCGTCCAGTCCTTCGAGCCTTCTGAAAAAGTCCTCCTAAAATTACCGCAAGAAGCCTCTTCATAATTGTTGTTCGACCACCCCCTAATTCTGCCATAGGGGTCCTTCTCGAATTGATGTTCCACGTGAAAGGCCCAAATCCATTTGTATTTTCATTGCTTTGTGGTCCACGTGAAAATTGCAGCCCAATTTAAATTTTGTTGGTTGATCACGTACAATTTCTTTCAAAGTCATTTGACTTTTTTCCTTTTTCCTATTTTAAAATTTCCTTAAGATCACGTGAAGTTTTCTACATTTTACAACTAAGCCCTTCTTCTTTCACAAATTACATGCCAGTCCTCCAAGCTCATTAATTAGTTCTTTAAACCCTCGACTTAGATGTAATGTCATACCATCCCCTTTGGACTCGTACATCAACCTACAACCAAATATAATTAAACAATTTTAAGCACATTTGACCTAATAAACACACTTAAAAATAAAAGACTCAAACTCACACCAATTTATACAAAAATTACTCAAAAACACCTTAAGACTCAAATACCTCAACTTAGATAAAAATTAAATAAAAACGACTCAAAACCCACTCAAACGCTATACAAAATACACAGGAAAAGTAGATATGTTTACAACACATCACCCCTAGTACGTCTGTACGAGTCAAAATTTGTTGTTAACAGTCGCTTCATGATCTCACACACTTTATACCTCACTACTAATACAATTTCACCCAACGGAGTGATGTTGGTGAAACAACTTCCTGAGCCCGTACGATCTATTTTGTCCTCAACACTCGATTCATCTGTGAATTTAACTACCAGTGAACCTTTTCCGATCCCTTACTATCTCTCTTGACTTGGATGGTCTTCCAGCCTTGAGCCATTGCGGCTAGTTAACCTCCCTGTTGACACTACCTTGTACCTTACCGTCGGACGCTCCTGCACGACAAACATCGACAACATACAACAGGCAGCAGTATGCTGGGAAAGTTTCCACAACATTGTCAGGACCGATTTCACGCCAAAGAATCCTGATCTTGAGCAAGAACGAGGTTCAGATGAGAAAACCGAGAAAGATGAAGATGAAGAATAATCTAGGAAATCAAACACATAAGAAAGATGATAATCTAGTCGAATGATTTCATTAATCGGATGATTACAATCAAGAAATCATGACAACACTCTCTCTCTAGAAATCCATGACTCACTCTCTCTCTCTATAATGGAAGACTCAACATCCTAAAGAGTCATCATCCATCATTTTGGAGACGCTTAATGAATGGGGCACCCTCACTATATATATAGTGAGGGTGACTAACAATAGAAAAATATAACAAATGAACAAAATTACAGTAAATGAAATAACATGAAATATTAATTAAATCAAAGTTGATTTAATTAATACGAAGCTTAAATCGCTCGAACCGATCTTCCGTTGACTTTTACGTTGACCGTTGACCCGAACGGTTGACTTTTCCAGAAAACGGTCTTCGGTCCAAACTGCAAGCTTCGAGCATCACAACCCGTGTCTCTGAATCAATTCACATGGATTCTTCAGTCGAATGCTTCGGTAAACAGATTTGATGGCGTCAGTCACATATATTTTTGTTCCAACAATTCCCCCTTGACTGATGCTTTAAAAGCTATTCAACTGCTGAAGAATCGCTCTGTCGTACATCTTCAATGAGAAACTAATAAACCGGAGACTTTCTGTCGTAGAGATTCCCCCTCTGAACAAGCTTCTTCTGTTCTTGTTGCTCCAATTAAGAGCCAAGTGTTCCGCTCAACAACTTGAATCAGATAAACCAGTCAATCATCGAACATGCTCTAACTTCAGATAATCGACCCGATATCTAAATCCATAATAATTCCTCCTATTTCTCTAAATCTCTCCAAAAACATCAAGTCGGAAGCGTAAAAATCTGATGCGGAGAGTCGAACCGTCGTGATCGGTTGCCTAGAGAAACCAGATAAATAATCTTGAAATCGGACAATCTCGCGAAAAACCAGAAATCAGATGCTGACAGTTGTGAATGATCCATAAATAAATCTTGTGTTCCACGTGACTGTGTTGGATGCGAAAATAAAGTGTCAAATCGGAGAAAATTTGAGATCCCGAGCGAAAAATGATCATAACCGGAGTCTTCATAATTTTGGGCGAAGAAAATGAGCTCTAGAAAAACATTCTGTGAAGATTTCTAAGAATTATCGGTGAAAATGGTGCGATCTGTAAAATTCCGTCAATTTTCATCATGGAACGGCTTCTCGAGAGATTTAATTGATAAATTCCATAATTAACTGAGATTCCAGTTAATCCGGTTAGCTGACATCAGCACTGCATCAACTAAAAATAAAACCGTGAGACATAACGAGAAAGCTTCGTAATTAACCGGATAATAAAGCTAACCCGTTAGTGGTTGATAGCAAACGTGCGTCTGACACCAATAAACGAGAACCCCAATAAAATGGAATAAATCCTTGACCAATAAAAATAATTTTCGCAATTCCGTTCGGGCGTTATCTCGTTAAGTCTCGTTGAGAAACTGATAAGAAAATACCCGCAATTAACGAAATAATGCTGAAATAATTAATTAGAGAAATTAAATCTCAAATAGAAGAAGCACAATCCGTGTGAGTAGATATGGACCAATCAGAATTGGGCTTTAAATCTCATCTTACGGTTGAGAAAATAGTGCAATCCTGTGGCTGAGAAATCAGATCCGTGTGAAAAGGGCTCCACCAATCAGAATTGAGGTAGCCATCCAAATCTACGGCTCAGATCAGCAAAATCCAACGGCTTAGAAGGGTTATCCGCGTGAAGTGTGGTTGGCCAATCAGATGGCGACAACCCAAGGCCATTCAACGGCTCTTTTGACTAGAAAGGGGCTCACGTGAACGCATGCACCTAATAAGGAGAATTGCCAGCATTTATTTCTCAATGGATACTTTAAGAATGGGTCCCACGTGAATTGTTTCCAGCCAATAAGAAAAGAACAGCAAAGGAGAGATAACGACTCTTTTGTAGCAGCTGGGTCCACACGGTTCCTTTCAACCAATGAAAAGTCGACAGCGCCTCTAGGGTTTGACTAGATACCAACCAAGGAGAGATAAACAATTCTCCGACAACCAATGGCTGTCCGCCATGTCACCATGGTCGTCTCCTTCAACCTCCATAACCCTATAAATCGTCGGACATCGGCAAAACGAAATCATCGCCGGAAAAACCGTATATGCTCCATATCTCCTTCAAAACTCAACCGTTTTTGATGATTCTTATACCGTTAGATTCCTTGTTCGATGCTCTACAAACCTTAACGATCAGAATCCATCGAGAACAACTTGAACGAAAACCCAGAAGTTGATCGTTAGAGGAAGATCGTTCAGACCAGATCGTTAAGAACGAGGCTGATCGTTCAGGCAAGGAGTTGGTCGTTCAGGCCACATCCTGCTCGTTCAGACTAGCCTGATCGTTCAAGGCAAATCAGGTCGTTCAACCTAATCGTTAAGAAGAAAGGCAGGTCATTTAGACCATCTTCAAGCAGAACTTAGATCGTTAAGTACATCTTCAAGACGAACTCAGATCGTTAAGAACATCTTCAAAACAAACTCAGATCGTTAAGAACATCTTCAAAACTTCAAAGAACTTGAAGAACACTTGAAAAAACACAGCAACATTGATCCTTGAAAAACCTCAGAAACGAGTAGAAACCATCGATTCTTGACACAAATTTGTTTTAGAAACATGCTATGGCCACTTACACATCCTAAACAGCAGCAAAACTCAATTGAATCAACCCAAAATTCTAGAAATCTTCAAGAACACGAAGAACACCGCAAAACACGCACTAGTGTGTGATTTTCCAGATCTGCCCAAACTGTTGAGATTCAGAGAAAACGGATGCTTCCAATGGATCCGGAACGCGTTTTCCACTATGATTCATGCTTTGTTTCATCCAAATCCATCAATAAGAACACCAAAAACGCAGAATCAAACCCGAAATCTTCAAGAATAGCCCAAAAACGTGAAGAACTCCACTGTTATGAAAAATCAGCTCTGATCTCCATTTTTCTCACAGATTTACAGAAGTAAAACATGAAATAACATCAAGATGAAGTCAATGGACCCAGATCTAACATCCAAAACATCAAATCTGTCCAGAATCATCCAAAAATAAAGGAAAATATGAAAAAGTCTAAAAAAGTGGGTTTTCATCATCTTCACCCATTCAAGCTCAAAATCCAGATTCGAGTGACCAGATTCATCGTGAGATGAAATCTGATCGGTTACCCGCTCTGATACCATTTGTTAGGACCGATTTCACGCCAAAGAATCGTGATCTTAAGCAAGAACGAGGTTCAAATGAGAAAACCGAGAAAGATAAAGATGAAGAAGAATCTAGGAAATCAAACACATAAGACGGATGATAATCTAGTCGAAAGATTTCATTAGTCGAATGATTACAATCAAGAAATCATGACAACACTCTCTCTCTAGAAATCCATGACTCACTCTCTCTCTCTAGAATGGAAGACTCAACATCCTAAAGAGTCATCATCCATCATTTTGGAGACGCTTAATGAATGGGGCACCCTCACTATATATATAGTGAGGGTGATTAACAACCGAAAAACATAACAAATAAACAAAATTACAATAAATGAAATAACATGAAATATTAATTAAATCAAAGTTGATTTAATTAATCCGAAGCTTGACTCGCTCGAACCGATCTTCCGTTGACCCGAACGGTTGACTTTTCCAGAAAACGGTCTTCGGTCCAAACTGCAAGCCTCGAGCATCACAACCCGTGTCTCTGAATCAATTCACATGGATTCTTCAGTCGAATGCTTCGGTAAACAGATTTGATGGTGGCAGTCACATAGATTTTTGTTCCAACAATCGGGAGCAATGAATGCAGCATTGGGAGCAGTTGAAGAACTCCTAACAGTCACAACACCCACGAGAGACTTTCCGTTGTGCTCAACGGCTCGAACTTCATACTCACGAACCTTGTCGATCAAATCCATGTAGTCGGCAGTAGAAAAATCATTACTGTCGAGCAAGTAAGTCACATATGAAGCGAACTCTTGAGGAAAGGAGTGAAGGACCTTCTTGATGATGGCACTATTTTCAGGCCAGACGTTCTTTGTCGTCATCTCAGTGATAATACGGCAGAATCGATTGACATGAGTTTCAAACAATTCGCCCTGCTTGTGAGAGAAGGTATTGAACGCCAACTTGATATTTTCCAATCTTCTTTCCTTAGTATCCGGGTTGCCTTCATATTTCTTTTCCAAGCCTTCCTAGATTTCATGAGCCGATGTGGCAGCACGAAATTGGTATTGCAACTCATCATTGATAGCCATCTTAATGCACCCAAGTGCACGCATGTCAGTTTTCAATTGGACCTTTTCAGCAGCATCCAACTTGTTTCGTGGTTTGGTAATCATCTTCTTGGGTGGAGGATCAACACCAGTAGCGACAGTAGTAGTTCCAGCAATGGTGGCCTCTTCCACTTCAAACACAGCAGGACCTTCGACTACAGAATTCAACAGGTCAAAGTCAACGAATTCCAAGTAAGATAAGAATTTCGCCTTCCAATCATCGAAATCACTTGCCCCCATGAGTTTGGGAGGCCTATTGTTGCCTTGTGTGGCAGGAGTGAAGTGATCCGACATGTTGAAATGATCAACACTAGTTAATTTCGAGACAAAAGGAAGCTAACGGGTCAAACGGGTTGAAAATTGGTTCACTAGCTTGAAAAGTTGTAGAATGCTTGAAATCACCCTAATCCTACAAAATAATCAATAAGGAACACAATTAGCCACATACAACTGATAATTAGTCATAAAATTGAAAAAGTCAATTTTCAACACTTAGTCAAAATTTCATCAGGATGTTCTTGGGGGGTTCAAGATCAAGAAAAATCAAAGTTTGTAGAAATCAAAATTGCTTGTGCAACTAGTTTAGAAATCAGTAGAGAAACCAAAAACATAACTGGATAAAGCTCCAAAAATCACTCTAAGACAAGAACACCAAAGACTTAGAAATTTGCCTCTAAAATCCTCAAAACATGATGTTTTTGAGCGAAATCAGTTGCAACAGCTTTAGTTTCACTAGTCTAACACAATTTTAGAATCAATTTGATGAAAGAAACACCCCAAAAACAAGTTTGATTTTCAAAGTAAACAATAGTGGTTACGTAGAACGTAACTCTGTTTTGACTAAAATCAGAAATCTGACCCATTAAATGGAGTTTTTACAGAGATTCAAGCATGGCAATGGAATCCTTGAGTGATTCCTACCAAGAATCAATTCAAAGTTCTAGCAAAACAACCAAGATTGATAACTCAAATGATGGATTTCTTCATTTTGAGACAAGAACTCAAACTTATAGATTTGGCTCTGATACCAATTGTCAAGACCGATTTCTAGCCAAAGATCATCATTTGATTCATCACACGAGTGCAGAAATCACGTGTGATGATCATCCTTGGTTGGATCAGCAACATTGCCTTGCCATGGTTTGAAGAAATCTCTGAAACTCAAAAACACACCAAGAACACACACACAAGCACACAATGCTCCTCAGGAGGTTCTCTCAAGGCTTGTCTAGGGTTACCTAAAAATTCCTATTTATACCCTATGAGGAGCACAAGTGTCTATGTACAGAATATAAGGAGAATCACACATCACATCAAGGAATCATTAAAATTCGTCTAACAATTATTTTCAGATCGTTAGTCATAAGAAGCTGATCGTTAAGTTGTACAGGTCAGATCGTTAGCCACATGTGAACTCATAGCCAGGTCGTTAAGAACAATGTGTCTGATCGTTAAGGTTCCTTCAGACTAGCCAGGTCGTTAGGCACACCATAGGCAAGTCGTTAAGGTTTCACCAGATCGATAGATTGGTTCTTCAGGTCGTTAAGGCTAAATGATCAGGGCAAGTCGTTAAGACATGTGAGGCAGGTCATTAGAAGGGCAGATCGTTACTAGACATTGAGGAGGCTAGTTGTTAAGATGACAATGTCAGATCGTTAAACATATTCTACATGCAAGTCGTTAAGGCCAATGTACCCAAGTCGTTAAGACCTTTGTCAAGCAGATCGTTAAGCACAACTAGGGTCAGATCGTTAAGAGTAGTTTGGCCTGATCGTTAAGTACAACTTAAGAATGAAAAATATTCTAAGTGTTGAACAATCCAAACAAACATACAATCACAAGATCAACACAAATGTAAATCAAGCTGAAGCAACATAAGATAATAACCAAACATTCAAAGTAAATATACAAAGTTCAACATTAACTAAGTTAATACAAACCGAAATGTTCAAATACATAAATAGCAAAATACATGTTGGTTCTCCAGCTTTACCTTTGATCTTGTTCTTGGGTTCGTGTTCGTGTTATCACCAACCTCCAGGTTCCAACAAACATCCACATCGAGACGATAGACAAATTGCAAATACATGGATACCCCTTGTTCTCATACCTTCTTCCCTAGAAAACCTTCACTAGTAATCCCTACTTCATAACCGACGGCGACTGATTGAATGATCGACTCAAACCTTTAAAACATGTATGAGGAAGTAGTTTGACATCTTACTAAACGCGGGCACGTTAAATCAATCATATATGCGACGAGCTACCCGAGGATCACTGAAAGTGACCCAAGTACCCGATATTTTTACATCTTCTATGCACCGCGACCTTTAGATACGCAGTGGGCCTCGCGAAACCTTGGCTACAGTTCGTATCTACACTCATGAAAAGCCACATATTCTTCTGAATTGGTCAACGCTCAATGTTTCGGGAACCCACTCTTACTTCACGTTCGCACCTTTACTTACTCTTGGAGGACCGATGTAAACCGATGTTCTTACACAATATTTATTCTACTAGACGGTGCAACCGTTGACACACTCGCATTGATATCGGTTAACCCAATTCGTTTTTCTCCAAATTCGCGTTCATTGTACTGGATGACTTTCTTTGAAACGCGCAGTTGCAACTACCCTACACTAGTTACCCCGCTCTTCATCCTGAATATGCATACCCATACTTGATATTATTCATGTTTCTACAGAGAACCATTCGAACATTGGAATGTCACCCTTATTTTTGGATATTTACCGGAGGGTAATATGCGTAAAGATATATCCCATATTGGCGAACATTATCCTAAACATAAACGTGAAAGACTACCTTTTCTTTTGAATCCATTTCAGAAACGCAAATAGTATTGATGTTCGTGTTGCGTACGCTAAACTCTTCATAATCCTCAACCGTGGGTGAAGACCCCACCGACCGAAAACATGGAAAAGTCTTTTCTCACAAGATTCAAATTATTCACATGCTGCATGATTTCAAATTTCTCACTCCCATTCAACTCAAAAGTATTGGGAAAAAACATAAGATACACTATTTTCAAGTATATTATTTAACAAGATTTGTCAAATAGCCAGAAATGGCAAGGTAACTGGTACACCCTCAACGTGCTGGTAGTGTGGTGGGTTAGCTGCGGTACACCTTATACATAAGCACTATTGGCATGTGGAAGGTGGGATCAATGCTGAACCGCAGAATTTGCCTTGAAATCAAAGACAAAAACCTCATTTTGAGAAACTTCATCTAATGGGACTGTGCCCAAAATAAAGCAAAATTTATGTTACTTCCGTTGTAATTTCACATGTCCCTCATACATATTTTTCACTAGAAGGGACACACACAGTTTAATAAAAAAAACTCATCGTTTTCCAACTCTCAAGATTGAGAGGAAACATCCTGATATAAATTTCTTACTAAGGGTCAAATATAGGTTATGACCCAGATGAACAACAACGTTTTAACAACTTAAGTTTTGCATTACAAAAGACAAATTACATGTTCTTTCTGAGTAACCATGTGACTTTTTCAAGACTCTTATCGACTTTTATTTGTCCAAGATACATGCTTGTCTTGGTTCACCGTGGGAAATAGTGAAATATTTCAAATTGGTCCTCTAGTTATTGCATTCCTGACTTTTCGTTACTTATCGACGTCGAGGACGTCTATATTTAAAAGTAGTTGAGCAAACTACCCCAGTCGCACCGAATTTGTGAAACAGAGCGACTTGCTAAGAGCTTACTACATTTACTCGCCATTCTATTGGATCTAGGATACCTCGTAACGTTATTTCCCCATACACTTTTGCAAACTATGTGAATCACCCTCTATACGTTCATGCGAAATGTTCATTCGATGTTTTTAATCATATACCGTCCATCACTCTCCGTGGAACAAGCAACTTAGATTCTCTCATAGTGATGCTTCAGGGCCAAACCTTGTAACTATTAACACTTGTAGAGGCTAGATTATGAGGCTTGTAATATTAAATAAGTTGGGCTGGGCTTAGAGGGTTTCATTAGAATCATAGGCTAGTTTGCTATTGTATTTAGGCTAGTTTATGATTGGGTTTGGGTTTACTATTGGGTTTATGATCCATAAGGGGCCCAATAGTAAACCCATTGGGGTGCCTATATTAACCCCACTTAACCTCCTCATTAGGGGCTGCGAGTTTATGATTGAGAGGAGAGCCAAGGAGGTGTTCATGATCGTAATCATAAACTAGAGAGAGAGTTCAAGTTTACGATTTCTTGTTTTGTACCCGACAAGGTTTCTTGTGTGCAAAGATCAAGTTTTTAGCGTTTAATCATCGTATTCTTTGTGTTTCTTCTCTTCTCTATCTTGAATCAATCACCTACGAGGATTCCGCACCTGGTTGTGATTAAAATATCGTGATTAGTTGTTGTTTTCGGACCTACAATTGGTATCAGAGCCAAGAAATGAGTGTTTCGAGGTTCTCACGATATTGGATTCAAGCTATTTTTCTGGAAAAAGTTTTGGTTTTTGAAGATTTGAAGCTGCTGGAGGTGTTTCCGATTGGTTCTGCTGCTGTTCTTCTTGTTTACGACTTTTTTCTGGGTTTCTTTGAGTGTTTACGACTGCATTGCTTGAAGATCTTCATCGGAATCACGTTTACGACTTCAAGACAAGATTTTTAAGTGTTTACGATTCGTTTCAGTCGGAAATAGAGTGTTTACGATCTGCTGAGATCGGAATCGGAGTTTACGACATTTTCTTACCGGAATCAAGGGTTTACGATCCCTTTCTATCGGAAACAACGTTTACGATTCGGTATTTACGATCCGCTGTAATCTCAATCGTAATCAGGAGTTTACGATCCAACTTCAATCAGAAACCGGTTTACGATTACGATCGGAAACAGGGTTTGCGGCAAAAAGTCATTTTTTCACACTTTCACGGAAACGGACGTAACTTTTGACTCGTTTGGAGTTAGAAGCTCAAATTTGAACACGACGTTCGTGACACCGAGCCCCAGAATTACCCCGGATTAATGTCTAGGGGAGCTCGTTTGGAGCCCCAAATTCCACTCCGAAGGCCTCCGTTTTTCAGTTTTAAGTTTCTGACACTATTCTTTGAATAGTGATTTTGCCGATTTTTCCGTTTTTGCTGATTTTTTCAAAATTTTCAGAAGCTGCATAATGAGTTCAGTGGTTGAAGAAAAGAATATAGTTGAAGACAAAGATGATTTCACAGATGAAGTTGACAAAGCTGAGATATGCCCCAATCCCACTTGTGCTCGTATAATTCCTGGACTTAGGCAAATTTGTAAAAATTATCAGATAGAATTATTTGAGATAAAATGCGAGAGGAGTTCTTTTAAGGGTAGATGGCAAAAGAATGAGGAGAAGGTAAAAGCTCAGAAACGAGACATTGAGAAATATCAGAAGCTAGCAACGGAGAAGACTATCTTATATGATCGGGCTAGGATTGAGATATCTGAGCTTACACATAAATTAACTGAACTGCAACAAAAATTTGATGAGCTGCATGTCAAGTATGATTGCAATCAGGAAAGAAACAAAAGAATGCTCGATGCTGGAAAGGAATTGTCACATGCTGTTGTGACTGGCCAAGTTGGGAAAGACACATCTGGGTTTGGGTCAGAGAAAACTGATAAATCTTTGGCAATGAACAACATCATTCCTCCACCAGTTCCCAGAGACATTATAGGAATACTTCTTATTGAGGAACAGGTTGAATGAACCAAGTCTGATTATAAAGAAGCTACTCCTCTTATTGATAGTGTCTTGGTTGGAACTACACCATTGACTCAAGAGGAAATAGACAACGAGGCAAACATGACATATGGTGAAGGGAGAATAGAGGACGTATCAAGAGATGATGCTGAGTGCCAGGAGTATAACAGATGTCACAACTCTAAGTCTGATGAGGCTGGGATAGAGTTGAAACCATACCCTGAAATTGAAACCCCATACTTCAAGGTAATTGACAAAGTCGAAAGGGAAAAGGTGATCTTGACGACACGGCCTGAGGGGAAGATCTTTATGACATCTGGATCAATGTTTGACCAAGAACCAGATGTAGGATATGAATTACCGTCCTTCTCCTCCAAGTTCAAGGGTATAACCGATGGAGTGATAAGCGAACCTAAAGTTGAGAGGCCAAAGAGCACCATCAAGCATCCAAGCATGAAACCAACAGCTGGAGTGAAGAATGAAAAACTCAAGGGAGTAGCTGTGTCTCCCATTTCTTCAGTTGGATCATGCAGTTGCTGTTGTAATTGCAAGAATGGTGCTTCAACGTCAAATAATCAAGGAAGCATAAAGACAGTAAAGACAGGTTCGACACAGGCTTCGACAAACCAGCAGAAAGTCAAATCTGAAGCTACAGTCAAAGCAAAGAAGCAGACACAAGGCAAACCAGCTCCATATCAGCCACCAAAGACAAATGGGTACACATCTGACTTCTATCTAAAGAAGAAGACTTGTTTTAATTGTGGCATCGCTAGTCATATTGCTAGAAACTGTCTTTATCGCCCCTATGAACCCTATTTTCCGAAAAGTCAAAGGGTTTCATCTCAGGAGTCTGTAAAGTCTAAGCCCATGAAGGTGGAAAAACCTAAGGCAATGAAGACTGTTACTCCTAAGGTTAAACCCTCTGATCAACATTGGGGTGCTGCCAAAGCTGAAAGAAAATCTTTAAATCAAAACAACAGCTTTCCAAGTTACCAAAATTTCCAAAAACAGGTGAAGAAACCATTTTCAAAACAAACAAAGTCTGAAAAACCCAAGGTTACCCCTCTTAAGGTAACTAAAACTGTTTTCAAAAATGATTCTAAAATGCAGAAGGTTGAAATACCTAAAGTCACAACTCAAAAGGTGACTAAAACAAAAACTGTTTTGAAAAGTGAATCTAAAACAAAGAAGGTTGAAATACCTAAGGTCACAACTCCAAAGGTGACTAAAACAAATGTTAAATCACCTGGAACTTGGAAACCAAAGGCTAATGCAGCTACAACCGAATCATCCCAACTTCCTGATTTTTCAAAAGGAATGTTTTTAAAAGAAATTTCATTCATTGATTCCTCAGGGGTACCCAGAAAAACAATGGCCTGGGTACTATTAGCTAACTAATCTCTCACTCTGTGCAGGAACGATCAAGGAGGATTATCACTAACGTTTTATTACTAATTTGTTTGTTGATAAGTGATTGTTCCAGGCACAGTTTAGGAGACGTATCTTCATGTCATGTCAAGTAATCTATAAATGGAAGGTATGTCTCATTGAGAGGTAAAAGGTCAAAATCAGCATGAAAGGTACTGGTCTTAACTTGGTTGTTTGAATGATGAGGCAGCAAAGGGTCTTTTGAGTCAAACCTATTTCATTAAAGTTTCAATTAAGCTGTTGATTGATTATGTGTTTGACTTCAAATGCAATGAAGTGTGCAGGTCATGAAACCCAATTTTCTCAAAATTTTCAAATCAATACTTTGAAAGTTAGCTTGGCCAGATGTCTGCAAAATTTTGTGTTTTGTTCTTTTAAGTCTGTTTATGTGTTTTATTTAAAAAAAACTGAAAAATGATGTTCACAAGATTGTGACATTAAAAATCAAAAAGCAAGGGGAAGAAATGTAAAGATGTAGAAAAAGTTGACCCCTAAAAAATAGTGTGCTTTTCAATTTTTAATTGTTTGTGTCTTGTTTTTGAGAAGTTTAGGGGAAGTCAAATGAATGTCCGGGTTGGAGATGGCTGACACGCGTAAGGCGGAAGTGAAAGGCAAGCTCCATGGTAATATGCTCGGTAGGCTCGACCTAAACTTATGACCTCCAATGAAAGTGAAGTGAACTTAAAAGATATATATGTTTAGTTTCCCATCCCAGGTTGCATGGTTTAAAAGACTGAGTCCCAACAAAAACGGGTTGAGAGTGGTAATTATACCTAGTATTCACTCTCTCACATGCCATGTTTCTGCTGTTATGTCTACACCACATAATAAAAAGAAAAGAAAAAGAAATGAAAAAGAAATGAGAAAAAATAAAAAATGAAAAAGAAAAGAAAATGAAAAATAATCACTCAGTTGGTCTTCTTTGCGTGCTTAGCGGCCGACCTGATCACCAACTGATGGTTAATGAAAATAAGTAGTAGTCATAGCCGTGGTGCATGGTTCCTCAAGTTGGGGGTTTGTGAATCCTCAATAAACTCTGAGGTTGGGTAGGTTTTGCTGTGTACGCTTGGGTGTGGGGACAATTAAACATGACGGTAATATTGTACTATATTAAGCATGACGCATTCGGTTGGGATTAAACGGGTTTGAGTTTAAAGCGGACAAACATACCGACAATCACCTGGACTAGTCGAGTAACTGAAGCTGAAAAGGGTTCCTCAGTCAGATTCATACGGTTTGATCCCTTGTAAACTTTCTCATGTTTGGTTTGGTAAGTATTTGTTTAGTTTTTATCTTTCGTGTGTGAGTCGTTAAGTTCTTTTTGGTGTGTTTTCGTCTTGGCCAGGTTGATTTGAGAAGTCAAAATATGTTTTTCATGGGTTTTAATGCATGACAATATGCCCCCGACAGATCTTGCCAAATTTTTAGGGGAAGGAGTATGGGATAATAAGTATTATCCGGAGGGAACTCGAGGATGATACTTATTATCTAATGGAAAAGACTTCCTCCGTCAGATCTTGACAAATTTTTAGGGGAAGGAGGGAGGATAATAAGTAATATCCGAAAAGACTTCCATAATACATAGTATCTGAAGGGAACTCGAAGATAATATGTATTATTTCAGGGGAAGTCCTTAGCTGAGGGGAAGTAATCAGCTAAGGGGAAGTCTTTAGAGGTCTTTGGGTTCATGGGAAGTTTTATAGAAAACCCGTAATCTATATTAGGGGTTTTGGTTAAAAGAATGTTAATTTGAATCAACTGAACAGATGATAGTTACCTTCTAACCCAAAGACCATTCATCAAATGTCTGGTGGAGTATATTTTTTCAAATGTGTTTTAGACAGGTTGATGATAGAAAGATGCTGCTGCTGCTCAAAGATAAAGAACCAGCCAGACAAGACTTCCATCTGAAAAGCAGCTGTTCAGGGGAAGTTGTTGGTGTCTTTACAAGTATCCAAAAGCTTCAAAAGTTTTTCAAAGAAAATGCTCACAAGTTTAGGGGAAGCTAAAGATTTCAAGTCATCTTTGAAAAAGAAAATGATACAAAGAGCAGTCAGAGTTCATGAAGTTTGAAGTTCAACAATCAAGTTCTTCACAGTTATAGGTTTTCAAAATTTAACCTCTAATTGTTTTGGAGATTCAAGACAGTTACCGAAGATTCAGCAAGAACCAGTTCTTTCAAGAAGCAAGTCAATGAGAGTCCTCCATTTCATTGCTTGTTCATTTCAAGAAGTTCAAGCTGATGCTGATCAAGAGGAAGTCCTAAGTGCCCGTCATGAAACCCATTGAAAATTTCTGCGGAAAGAATCTTCATCAGCATCTATGCCAGCCAGTCAAGAAGAAGAAGTTCAAAGATCGAAGACAGTTAATATCACAAGCCTAGGGGAAGATTGTAGAGGCTCGATTATGAGGCTTGTAATATTAAATAAGTTGGGCTGGGCTTAGAGGGTTTCATTAGAATCATAGTCTAGTTTGCTATTGTATTTAGGCTAGTTTATGATTGGGTTTGTGTTTACTATTAGGTTTATGATCCACAATGTAACAGCCCAGACCCATCGCACCAAGATATTGTCCGCTTTGGCAGCCGGCATGCCCTCAGGCATCCGCCCCTCACGGATTTAAAACGCGTCTTGGTGGGGGAGGTATCCACACCCTTATAAAGGCATGCTTAGTTCCCCTCCCCACCAATGTGGGATGTTACAATCCTCCCCCCTTAGGGGACCAGCGTCCTCGCTGGCACACTGGCCGACGACCGGCTCTGATACCATCTGTAACAGCCCAGACCCATCGCACCAAGATATTGTCCGCTTTGGCAGCCGGCATGCCCTCAGGCATCCGCCCCTCACGGATTTAAAACGCGTCTTGGTGGGGGAGGTATCCACACCCTTATAAAGGCATGCTTAGTTCCCCTCCCCACCAATGTGGGATGTTACAATCATCTGTAACAGCCCAGACCCGTCGCACCAAGATATTGTCCGCTTTGGCAGCCGGCATGCCCTCAGGCATCCGCCCCTCACGGATTTAAAACGCGTCTTGGTATGGGGAGGTATCCACACCCTTATAAAGTAGTGTTTAGTTCTCCTCCCCACCGATGTGGAGTGGTTAAAACACTTAGGTTTGGTCCGGGAGGTCACGGGTTCGAACCCGGTGACCTCCATAATTCGATTGTGACATCCCACATCGGTGGGGAGGAGAACTAAACACTACTTTATAAGGGTGTGGATACCTCCCCATACCAAGACGCGTTTTAAATCCGTGAGGGGCGGATGCCTGAGGGCATGCCGGCTGCCAAAGCGGACAATATCTTGGTGCGATGGGTCTGGGCTGTTACAGATGGTATCAGAGCCGGTCGTCGGCCGGTGTGCCAGCGAGGACGCTGGACCCCTAAGGGGGGTGGATTGTGACATCCCACATCGGTGGGGAGGAGAACTAAACACTACTTTATAAGGGTGTGGATACCTCCCCATACCAATACGCGTTTTAAATCCGTGAGGGGCGGATGCCTGAGGGCATGCCGGCTGCCAAAGCGGACAATATCCTGGTGCGATGGGTCTGGGCTGTTACACACAAGGGGTCCAATAGTAAACCCATTGGGGTGCCTATATAAACCCCACTTGACCTCCTCATTAGGGGCTGCGAGTTTATGATTGAGAGGAGAGCCAAGGAGGTGTTCATGATCGTAATCATAAACTAGAGAGAGAGTTCAAGTTTACGATTTCTTGTTTTGTACCCGACAAGGTTTCTTGTGTGCAAAGATCAAGTTTTTAGCGTTTAATCATCGTATTCTTCGTGTTTCTTCTCTTCTCTATCTTGAATCAATCACCTACGAGGATTCCGCACTCGTTTGTGATTAAAATATCGTGATTAGTTGTTGTTTTCAGACCTACAACACTAAAGCAAATTTCAAGACGAAATTTCCTTTCAACTTGGGGATGATGTGACAACCGAAAATTTTCCTATTCTTATTCTCCTTCATCCCATTCAATTGGCCTGAACACCTTGAGCACTACGTTAATTTTTGGGACGAAAATTCTTTTAACTTGGGGATGTTGTGACAACTGCTAAATCCCCAGTTAACACCGTTAACTTTACTTGTTAGTTTCGTTAGCAAAACCATAGTCTATTATTTAAATGTTTATATTTTATTTATATTTAAATTACTAATTAAGGTTAGTAATTTATTTCGTGACTTTATGTATTTCTTGAAAAATTGCATTTCGTGAAAAACCGGGTTTCATATGCGATTTAAGTTTATGTGTGTACACATTAACTAAACTTTTCCCGACTAAATATTTCATGTTAAATGAGTTATAAACAAATGAAAACATTCCTAGTGTTTTAATTACCAAGTTTTGGGTTAAAACCCACTTTTTACTTGTTTTGGGTCATTTGTGTATGAAATGGGACTTGAGGGACCAAATGTGTAATTCCTTTAAACATAAAAATCTGCCCTAAGACCACCCTCCCTTCCCTTTCACGTTCATTTCTCCTTCTCCTCTTCTTCCATACAGTTCTTCTCTCTCACACACACACACACACTTGGAGATTTTCGGGTTTCACCTCAAATCAAGTAAGAAATCGGGTTTATGAGCTCAAGTAAATGTCAAGGAAGCTAGGGGAAGCTCCATTTCTGCATCACCATCATCACCCGCCCCTTTTCCTCCCCCTTAGTAAGCCCTAGAAATTCTTTCTTAAAATTCCTTGATTTCATGTGTTAATCTTGTGATTATGTGCTATTTGAAGTGTATGTATACTCATGAAACATGTTTTAGGTTGGATTAAGTTAAATTATGATTTGGGGCTGATGTTGGGTGTTATAAGGGCTGTGTTTTGAGGTAAAAATTCTGCCATGGATGTTCTTTGGTGAAAGCTTGTGTTGTGGAACAAGAATTTTAGGTGTATGTGTTGTTATATGTAAGCTTCATGTTTTGGATTTTCTATGATCATCATATGCGTGTTATGAATGCTGTAATTCTTAGGTGAAATGTTGTTTATGATATTACAAATCTCTACAAAAAGTTTGAAGATCAAATTGTTGACCAAAACTTTTAAAAACACAAATTTTTGCAATTCTCGTTTTTTGACAGATTATGTCCACAATTTGGGTCATCTTGCACAGGTGATAACTTGCTCAATTTTTATCAAAATCGGTTGATTCTTTTTCCGTAGTAAAGTTCCATGTCTTAGCTTTAAGTAGGCTATTCGCGCGCATTCTAAAACCTCTGTTTGGTCACCCAAAAAGTTGCAGCAAGTTAGGTGTGCATAGATGTATTTTTCAGTTAAAAGTAAACTTTGCATTTTGGTTGGACATGATTCTTGTGTTTTATTGGAGGGATTATTGAATGAAAATGTTGTTTATTTATAAAACTAAGATCTGGAAGTTTTGGTAACCAAACTTCATGTTTGGATCAAGTTATGAATTTATTTGGTTAAATTTCACTACTTTGACTTTCTGCAACAAAGCTGATTTTTGGTCAACTTCAGACGCGCATAGCTTCCTCAATTCTTAACCTTTTGAGCTGATTCTTTTTGTAACACATCCTAAACATTGGGAAGTATATTCCGGTAAAATTTTAGAACCTAACTCCAAGTGTAGGGCAGATTATGCATGTCTCCAAATGGTGTATTAAAGACAACAAAGCTGATTTTTAGCCAACTTCCGACGCACGTAACTTTCTCAATATTTAACTTTTTGAGTTGATTCTTTTTCCAACAAGTCCTGAGTGTTGAGAAGTCTATGCCTGAAAGTGCGTGAGCGTGTGGATCTTCTACTTAGTCGTAATGAAATCAATGTAATACGAGATGAAACACAAAGAGTAAATAGAAATGACTTGTATTAACCACAGAGATAACCACAGAGTACAATCAGAGAATATGACACGGAAGCTTAGACTATTATCGTTACTGAATACAACACAAGATGCACATATTTATAGGACTGAAATACGACCGGCCGAACCTGAGGTTCGGCCACACATCGGAGCCGTCCGAACTCCAGGTTCGCTGGGAGTTCGGACCTCAGCTATAAAGTGTGATCCGTCTTGTATTCGATACTTCACATGACGATCAAGGACCATGTATCAACAAACTCCCCCTCGGCATGTCCAGTATCATCTTCTCTATCAAATTTGTATTTTGTATCTTTAATTAAACTCTTCCGCTTCTTTGACGATGAGTTCAATCTTGAATACTTGATATTGCATCGTGTGTAATCTCTTTATCAACAATCTTCAGAAGACTTGAAGTTGTAATGTTCTCTTCCCACTTAGAAACCTGCCATCATAAATAATCTCGGTGCAAAATGTCTCTTCGAGACTCCAAGATAGTTTGATCTTGAAAATTTGTATTTGTATTTCGTGTTGATCAATCGAAAACAAATCAGAAACAAAATCTTTTTGGCTTTTAGAACCTTTATATTAAAACACACCTAAAATCTTTTTGGTATTTCGTGATAAGAAAAGTAAAACAATACCGAATTAGACACTATTTTTGTCTTTTGTGAGAAAGATCACAACCTGGGATCATATTGGTCATCACATGCTGAACTACACTTCAATTCCAATTATTGTAGCACATAAGCCATGCCGATTGCAGATATTATTTGTCCAACTTAAAACCCTGGCACAATCATACTCATAACATCTGGATATGTTAAGGTATTGATTAAATTTGCATTGACCAATGTACCCCACACTATCAGACATACTCAGATATGCTTTTGCTTATCACATTTTGTGATTTCATTTGTGATTTCATTTGTGATTTCAATCACATAATGATTGTAACCATGATATAGTCAACTGTGTTCCATGCAAAAAGAACTAAGAACGTTAAATTGTCTACTTTAAGGTCGATCTTTCGATACGCAGATAAGGTCTCGGATTTAACAAAATAAGAAAATAAAACAAGTTGAAATTGTATAACTCAACAACAATCAGGTCGGTACTCCCGTACACGCAGAGAAAGTCCGATGAGTTATACGAAACACCAAAGAAAATAAAGCAGAACGTCAAACGAACAACGATCAGGTCGGTCTTTCGACACGCAGAGAAAGTCCGATCGTTTGACAGAATAAAGAAAATCAAACAAGTTTAAATCTTTGCAAAATGAACACATTTATACACAGTGACTTCTCATTTTATTTTTCACATATCCTTTTCTTGATATATCATGAGATATGCATCAAGATGTTGTCCACAAGGTCAAGCATCAGATTTAGTGTATATCATATTTGTATACTTTCTGATTTGCCGAGCCTACCTTGCACATCGATCAAATGGTCTTATGGCTTTTTCACTTACTTTATCCATGAGTCAGACACTGTCAGTCAATGTACCATCATTTCCCAATCATGTCGGATACAATTTCTCTGTTTTCAATGTTTTTGGCTTTTCCAAAATTTCTCCCCCTAAAAATGACAACTCTATTTATAGATTTTCATTTTTACGATTTGGAAAACAAAACACTATTTTTGTATTTTTGCAAAAACAAACTCACCCTCAGAATGAGATGGAGTGAAAAACCAAGAAAAATGATCAACCAACACGAATACTAGCGGTTTACCATTTTGAAAAACAAAATTGATTTTGAAATTCAATTTAATTAGAACAGATATTTCACAATCAGCAATTTTCCAATCACCGAAAGGTCTTCCTGAAACACCGGCTTAACACCAAATAAAACATTAGTTGCATTGGGATCGACTCGAATCAACAGCGTCGGGTCGCCCGGTGTCTTCCACAAAGTCCTTGTTGGCCTTGAAAACAACTTTTGGTTTATAAATTTGTAAAAGTTTAATTTTTGATCGGAACCCGAGTCAGATTCAACTGACGTACTTGATTTAGAACAAGACGATTTACGAGTTGATTTAATCTTTGAAGACCATGGTTCATCAAAAAGTTGACCTTCGTTATCCACATATTTTGCAGTTTTGTGGATATATGCAGTCGTCGGACAATCATCGGCTAGATGTCCTGGTTGACGACATACATAACAAAGTCGTTCTCTAAAATTGTTAAAAAATTGTTTTGATTTATGAGAATCGGATGAATGTTCAGAATGAATGTTATCAAAGAAACAATCAGAAGAATCATACCTAGGAGATGGACTCCTTGAAGATGAAGGTCTTCCAGAATAATAAGAAAACTCCTTCTAAGATGGTGACTTCTTTGTAACTTTTGCTTTAGGAACCTTCTCAGCCTTCACTGATTTCTTTGCTTGAACCGGTTCTTCCAACACTTTGTAACCTAAACCTTTCTGTTTAGATCCTTGAGTCTTTGAAGAACTTGAAGAAGAACCTGAAGCTTCTCTTGACTTAGCGTCACTAATGAATTTGACTTTGATATCCTTCAGTTTGTTCTTTTCAATCAAAACTTTTTCTTCGTCAGTTGCGGATGAAGAACTTGAATCAACCTTATCAATTTTTTTTTCATTTTCCAGCAAAACAGACTTTGAAGTAAACTTTGGAGCTTCACCCAAAGATTTCTCCTTCTTTCTAGACTTGGACTTGTTCTTCTTGGGTGGAGTAGCAAACTTTGAATAGTCATGTAATTCATTGCTTGGATCAATCTGAGCAGAAGTAACTTCAATCAAATCCACTGGTTGAGGTACCAAGTGAATATTTTCTTCCTTAGACTTCTCTGAACTCTGATCCTGCTTGTATAAGAAATTTAGCAATGTCGGAGACAAATTGCAATTCTTAACTTGTCTTTTCAACTCCAAAATCTCCAATTTCAAGTCATTAATTTTCTGTTGACCTTCAAACACCTCTTGTTGTGACTTGATGAACTTTTCATTGAGATCATCATATTCATAAGTTTGTAACTTCCTGATCTCACATTCAGCATATAATTCTTCAAGCACATTTTCTCTCTTTTGCTTGTAGATCTCAACATCTTTTGTTAACACTTCATTCTTGTCTCTGTAAAGAACATTTTCATCTTGAAGCATAGAAATCTTATTTTGATGTTTCTCAACGGTAACAACAGTTTTAGCAATAAGAACAATAGCCTCTTCATATTTTTGCTGAACCGGATAACTCTTCTCAAACAGATTCTCAAAATCTTGAGCTGCGTCTAACACTTCAGCTTTGGCTTTCTCACACTCTTCAGCCAATTGAGCCTTTTCCTTCAAAACATCTTCATGAATATGAACCAACTCATAATATTTCTTTTGAAAATCCTCTAATTCTTTCTTTAACACCACAATTTCTTCAGTTGAAATTTGTCGATGTTGTTCAAAACTTGCAATTTCCTTGAGCAACTTCTCACATTTATAACATTTAAATTCGTCATCTTTTGAATTCTCAGAAATCTTAGGTAATTCTTCTTGAACCAAAGATATACTTGAAGAATAATCAGACTCTGTTAAAAAATTGTCATCATCAGCATGTTGAACAGTTAAAGCAATTGAGATTGGAGTATGATTCTTTTTAATTGCTGAATCTGCATTCCAATCAAATTCATCTAGATGCATAAATGTATCAGTCCAATCATGAGCAAGAGTAGCAGATTTCTGCTCAACCTTTTCAGCTTTATCTGACGGATGAAAAACTAAATGTGCATGCTGACCAGTCTTCAATTTACTTTCTGCAGATCTTGGACATTCTCGAGCAAAGTGATCATAAACTGAACACTTATAACATTTCACCTTAGACTTGTCCAAACCTATCTTCCCTTCCTGATTCAATCTCTTCTTACCAGTTCTATTTAAAAATTTCTTTGTTCTACGAACCAACAAAGCATACTGCCAATTTAGATCCATTTCCTCTAAATGATCATAATCAATCTGATCGTAATCTTCATTTGCTAATTCAGCATTACTCATAGCACCAGTGATAACACCAAAGTATGAAGATACCAATGCAGACATCAACGCATTATAATCATCGACAGTTTGAACAGACAATGCACTTTGAGTCGAAGAACTAGGAATTGACACATTACAACCAGCAGATGAATAACTTGGAGTTTCAGATTTACCTGCCAAGAATGCTGTAGGAGGGGCAGAACTAAGAATATTAGACTTTCCAGCATTCAAAGTTGAATCATTGTTGCCATAATACACTGCAAGATTCTGAATTTGTTCAGAGTGTGACTTGTTTACTTTTAACTCCATATCCCTAGCTTGGATTCTTTGAATCAGATCATTAAAAGACAACTTTGGATAATCCTTATCATTAGTAATCATCATTACATAATTTTCCCATTTCTCAGGTAGAGCTTCCATAATCTTTTCTTTCCTATCAGCTTCATCTTTTGTAAGATTCACCAACTTCATTTCACTCATTAAATGTGCAAACTTTGCAATCAGATTTGGAATCGATTTATTTTGATAATGCTTGAAACTATCAAATTCCTTCTTCAACACTTTTTGTCGACTTTTCTTGTACTGATCATTGCCTTCACATCGCTTTTCTAGAGCATCCCACAAACTCTTTGCGGTATAGTTGCTTGAAAATTGATGTAGTAAATCAATAGGCAAAGCCATTGTTAAAGTGCCATAAGCCTTTTTCTCAGCTTGATATGCTTTCTTTTGTTCACCAGAAAGCTTCCTTTGAAGAATTGGTTCCCCGTCCTCACCCTTAGGATATGTATATTGTTCAGAATACGATAACCACATATCGATATCATTTGACGGAAACAAACGCTTCATATCGTGTCACCCAACTATGATAATCTTCCAATTTGAGTAATTTGGGAACTTTCTGACTTGTTCCAATTTCATTATCATAGTTAATCATTGTTTGCATCGTTGCCTGAACCGAATTTTGAATAGTCGCGAACGCTTGAAAATCAGACATTTTTGAAAAACAGGTTACTGTTCACTCCGAACCTCGTCCGAACCTCCTCCGAGCTACCTCCGAACTTAGTCCGAACTTGACAACGCCGAACTCTCTCTGAACCAGACCTTCGGACGAACAAAAACCAAACAACTCCGAACTAGCTCCGAAAGACCACCGAACTCTCTCCGAACCTAGACCGATCTCTCACCGAACCTAGATAAAGACCGAACTTTGTCCGAACCTTGAGTTCGGAGCGGTTACTCCGAAGTTGTCCGAACCTCAAACGAGACAAATTTCACTCGACCTCATTTTCTCGGTTTTCAACGTTTTTGACTGGAATTTTCGACAGAAATTCAAGCAAACTCGATAGAAACGATCTAGAAACAGATTTTTGACGAAAAGCACACTCGAGACGATCAAACGAACTAAAAAATGGTTGACATTTTCGCAAAAACGTGAATTTGAATTCAAAACTCTGAAAAACACTGATTTCCGACTAGTAGAGCAAACCTAATGCTCTGATACCACTTGAAAGTGCGTGAGCGTGTGGATCTTCTACTTAGTCGTAATGAAATCAATGTAATACGAGATGAAACACAAAGAGTAAATACAAATGACTTGTATTAACCACAGAGATAACCACAGAGTACAATCAGAGAATATGACACGGAAGCTTAGACTGTTATCGTTACTGAATACAACACAAGATGCACATATTTATAGGACTGAAATACAACCGGCCGAACCTGAGGTTCGACCATACATCGGAGCCGTCCGAACTCCAGGTTCGCTGGGAGTTCGGACCTCAGCTATAAAGTGTGATCCGTCTTGTATTTGATACTTCACATGACGATCAAGGACCATGTATCAACAATGCCTGTAAAGTTTGAGGAGCTAACTCCAAGAAATGAGTAAATTAGGTATGCCACTAAATGTATGCTTTGTGTTTGACTTTTTAGTTTTGCATTTATGCAATTTGACATGGAATTGTGCATCTATGTTTTCTGCAAGTTTAGGACTGGTGTTTAAGTGCTAGGACCAATGTGAATGCTTGATGAGATATTTGTTTACTGACAAGAAATTCGTCCTAGCAACAACCTCTAATTTGATTACATCGTATTCATTAAAATAGGTCAATCCTAACCAACATATAAAGTCAAATGCTGTGTACCAGTGCAACCTAAGGTGAGTTTACTACTTCTTTTAGTTATATCCGGTTGAGCATGATAACACACAACTAGTTGCTCCGGTAAGGGATGGCAATGCTATGACAAAGGTATTATGTCCGTTTATATGAATATCTGTTAAATATCACATGATTCCCTGAATTGCATTTTAATTACAAAAAGTCCTTACTTTCTCAGGCCGTTAATATAGAATAGCGAGGTAATGTTGAGTAGTACTACTGGGGATTGACACCCCCGCTCAGCGGTGCACAGGATGCACCCTCTCGACTGGCGGTCGGAGTGAGACAATATTAGCCTAGAACTACCGTGATCGAGAAAAACACGGGGAAGGCAAATCGCACGGGCTATAACCTGTGACGCATAGTCAGCTTCGGTCGCGAACATTCAGGTGAACATAAGCATAGGCTAGCTACCTAACGATATGGATATTACTTGTCACTTACGAATTGGTCTTTCATTATTCATATACATTCTTGGTCTACATAGTAAAGTGTAGACTGCTTTTGTGAACTCACAAGCTTTTGCTGACACTTGATTATTGAATGCTTTTCAGGTTGCTAGGAGGATCATGGAGGTTACGTGCGTTGGCAATACTTGTCTTTTGTAAAACCTTTTGGAAATTGTATTTTAAATACTTTAGTAATTACTTTTACTAAACAACAACCTTGTAAACTTTTAATGCTTCCGTTGAATTGTAAAATGTAAACTCTGATTTATTAAATGTAATACATGACTGGTTTACCATTTAACTACGGCTTGGTTGTAACTAAAGACTTAGATCTTGGTCAAGGATTTACAATTTGTCATGCTATTCATAATATTAAATCATGCGTTTAAATCACATTGCACATAATGACATTAATAAATGAACACATAGCACATATGGGCGGGTTCGGTGATCAACCAAAGGTCGTGGACGTATTCGGCCTAGTTATACATTAGTTACTAAGTTAATACTTATAACGTAACTAACGGAATTGTCTAACGGAAGTAAACCTTGAAATTCTCGGATGTCCAGAGTCTGATGAAGACGAAGAAGGTATTTTGATGAAGAGGTTGAGATAGAGGATATCACTGAAGAAGAGTATCCAGATCTATACTCTAACTTCAACAACAATCAGTCTGGTGATGATTTCGAGGTGTTTCCTAAGGAAAAAGATGCTGAAGCTGATGAAAGAATAAAGAAGAAGGAGGTAGAAAAACCTGAAGATCTGGTGGTTAAGGAGGCGACGAAACAGAAACAACGTTGTGCATTTGATGAATACATGAAAACGTTTCATGCCATCTATGTTCCACCTCCAAAGCCAATCAAACAAAGATCATACATCAAATTTAAGGGTCAAGCGTCAGGTGATATTATCAGCTGGATGTATTCTGCCAGTTTGAAATGCTATGGGATTAAACGCCAACACGGGATCCAGTATTTCAAATGTGCCAGGGATTTTAATAGCTTGCCAGTTTGGGATGTTCATGAATTGACTCGAAAGCCTTTGTGCAATAATGGCAATGATTGGAAGGGTCTACATTTCAAGAATCTTATTGAGAAAGAATGTCGTGAAGGATTTCAATTGTTGGATCCTCAGAAACCCAAAAGGCGTCGATCTCGAACAAGGATTCATGCAAGAACTGGAAAGAAGCTGACAATCCTGATTTTTAAGAAGAAGCCAGATGTGATGAAAAAGATTCGTCTAATAAAGATTGAGCTTGATTTCATCAAGGAGTTGCGATGGTGGTATTATAATGAGAAATCAGGTGAAGTTGTGATTGTGCTGAAGGAATATAACAGAGTCGTGAAGATCTACGATTCGATGTGGCTGATCAATCTTTCAAAGGCTGATATAGATGTGCTTTATCACAATCCAATCTTGTATCATCCTGATTACATAGAGCAGGCGCTGAAGTTCCAGAGGGTGATAAGGATTTGTTTTGCATTTAACATCTATGCCGGGAATAATCATGAGTTGGTAAGGAAGAGAGATGAAGCTGCAGATGTTCAAGACTGATAAAGAACGGTCCAGCTGTTGCCAAAGGGGAGTTTGTTGATACATTATATGGCAACGAGCTGGATCAGACAAAGTTACAAAGACATGAAGATTACAACTTAAGTTCTGGTGGCCAAACTCTGGCCGAACCCTGGCCGAGCCTTTATCGAACTTCAATTTCAGACAAGCCTTGGAGTTCGGCCGGCCGTAGTTTATATATATAGTTGTAGCTTTGTCTTTGTTAGTAGTTGTTGTTTTTTAGCGAACTTCTGAGAGTGTGTGTGTTCTTGTACTCTGATTCTCTTGTAATTGTGTTATTCATTAATGAGAGATTGAGTCTTGATATTTACACTGTTGTTTACATTCTCGTTTACACAATTGTTATCGAACTAAGCCGATCCTGACGCTCCAGCGTTTTCAACAACTTTTCCATATCAATCTGATATGCCTCTATTTTTGCAACATGTTCATTGGAAGACTTGTTGAGCATATCAAGCTTAACCTTGGACTTTTCAAACAAATTATTGAAATCATTTGCAACATCCTCAGCTTCTACCTTCAATTTTTCAACTTCTTTGACTAATGCAGCCTTTTCTTCAGATAATTCTGTAAATTTCTGTTCAAAATCCTTTTCAACACTTAAAAACTTGAACTCTTTTTCAGCAACTTCTGGTTGCAATTTTGAAAACTCGTCTTTTTGAAATAATAATTCTTGAATTACATCTTCCAACTTCTTCTGTTCACCTGCCAACTCTTCTATCTTCCTTTTATTTTCAGCAACCAACAACTCATCTTCTTTTATCAATCCTTGAATCTTCTTGTCTTTTTAAAAATAAAATTCACAAATTGATTCATAACCACTAGTTTCAGAATCACTTGTTTCAGATTCAGAATCAGTTACTTCTTCATCACTATGTACAATTTGGACAACAAACACAGATTCATCAGGAAAATCTACAGCCCAATCATAACCTTCATCAGATACTTTTGCATTTTTCTTAGAAGTAATAGTAGTTAAAGCCATTGGAGTAGAATTTGAAGTTCGTCCCTAATCATATTGTTTATCAACTTGAGAAACCGAAAGTTGTTGGAGTAGAAGTATTAGCTTCTTTTTGGTTGTTACATTTCCTTCGGAAAAGGTCCAAATTTTGAACATTTGTAACATTTTATCTTTGATTTGTCTAAGCCAACTTTACCATCAAAATTTAGATTTTGAAACCTGCTTTCTACCTGAATCTCTTAACTCTTTGAGCTATCATAGCAATCTGCCAATTTATATCGATTTGTTCAAGATTATCTGGATCTATTTGATTAAAATCTTCTTCAATCAGATTAGCTGTTGACAAACCACCATTCAACAACCCATAATATGAAGATAACATGCAGAAATCAACGCCAAATGTTTATCAGGTGTTTTTGCAGAAAATGAAGTCTAACTTGAATGAGTTGGAATAGTGAAGTTACACCCTCTTGATGAATTTTCAGAATGACTAGCAACAAATGCTGTTGGAGCTGAATTTGATGAATCAAAACCAAATGATTTAGACTTTGCATTGATACATGTAGAATTTTGACCATGATATAACTCAGGGTTTTGTAGTTGAGCAGTTGATTTGTTTGAAGTCATTATTTCCATCTCTCTAGCATGAAGCTTTCCCGTTAAATCATGAAATGACCATGTTGAGTACTCCTTATCATGAGTAAGCAATAAAACATAACACTTTTTTGGTAATGCTTCTAGCAATTTCTCATTCAATTCCTCTTCAGTCTTCTCTATTTTAACTACTTTCATTTCACTTATTAAATGTGAAAATCTGGATACAAGAGCAGGAATATTTTCTTTATCATAGTGTTGAAAATTTTCAAATTCTTTGTTCAGCACTTTCTATCGACTCTTTTTGTATTGATCATTGCCGTCACATCTTGCAGATCATGCATCCCATAACTGTTTACTTTTCTTGCAAGTGTTGAATTGATGTAAAAATTCAGTAGGGAAAGCAATTGTGAGATAACCAAATGCATTCTCCTCAAGCTCATAGCTTTTTCTTTCAGCAACATCAAAGTTTTGAATTGCCTTTAAATCTCCGTCATCAGTTGGATGCATGTACAACTTCTGAATTGGAATCCATAAATCGATATCGTTTGTGCTGATGTAAGCAGAAAATCTTCGTTTCCAATTGTGATAATCTTCCAATTTCAACACTTTGGAACTTTCTGGCTTGTTCCAATTTTGTTATCGAAGTTTAGCATAGCTTGCATCGTGTTTTGCATAGCCGCGAATGCATGAAAATCACTCATTTTGAACTTACGATACTGAATGTAAAAACTTCAAACTAAAAAACGGAGGTCTTAAAAGCGGATTTTGGGGGTCAAACCGAAGGGTACTAGCTGTTAGGCGAGTAAAGTGTATGTCTCGTCGAGACGGTCATTTTGGCTGGTCTTAACTCCCGTAACTCTTTACGATTCTCAAGTTACGCCAGTTTTAGTGAACACCACTATTCTGCCAGCATACCAAAACACCTCTCAACGTACCAAATCATTGACCACCGTACCAAAAATTTGACCAACGTACCAAGCACTATCAGCGTACCACTAACGTACCAACCCACGAACCAGATCAAGTAGCGTACCAATGAAACTAGCGGACCAACTGTGGTACGGTGTAACTGCCTGCGTACCACTCAGTAACTGTCGCGTACCAACTTTGAAGATTTTCTTCCGTACCATCTAGCGTACCATCGAGCATACCAACAGCTGATTGAAGATTTTCCTACATACCAACCGGCGTACCACGACATATTCGATTGATTTTTCAGAATTTGATTGTTGTGAACTGCAATTGGCTAGAATAATCTACGAAAATGCACTAGGAATGTTTTGAAATCATGTTTAGCACCGAAAACACTCAGAATTGACTCGAATTAATGAAATATGGAGAAAAATCCACTTTCTCTCATTAGAATTTCGAAAAATCCACTTTCTCTGATACCACTTGAAAGGGCACAGAACGATATTACTACTGCGTGAATCAATCAATCTAGTGAACACGAGAAAGTAAATAAGAGATTTCTTATTGAATCACACAAGATTACAAAGAACTCTATCTGGTACGGCCCTTGGTATGTTGACACTCAGACTCATTAACACACGCTCACTTAGATACAATACACGAGACACTATATAGCATAGGAATATGCTCTAACAATCCTGATGGCTTGAAGATGAGCTCTGGGGCATAGACTTCATCATAGTCTAATCCATCTATCTGTATATACCCCTTAACCACTAATCTTGCCTTATTTCTTATGATTATTCCTGTATCGTCTCTTCTATTCATAAAGATCTACTTGACAGGAATAGGCTTCACACCAAGAGGAGTGTCTACAAGTTTCCAGACATCCAAGAGTTTGAATTGAAGTAGTTCAGCCTACATAGCCTCTATCCAGTTGTCATCTTTAATAGCAGCAGCTACAGAAGTAGGTTCTTCTTGAGATATGAAACATGAAAATAGGCAAGTGTTTATTGTTCATGATTAACTTATGGTGACTCTCTTATTGAGTGGACAAATAATGTTAGAGACGGGATGTTTCTTGTGAATACCAGTATACTCTATAGCCGGAACTAGAATAGTTGTGTCTAGAGTTCCCATCTGGACATCATTGCCCAGAGTTTCACCAGTTTCAATCACAGTATGTCAACTGAGTCTGAACCATTATTGGTGGGCTCATTCTCAGGTTGATTTTCTGGGATTTCTTGATTTTGTTGATTTTCTTGATTTTGATTGGGCATTTCATCTTGAACAACTTCTTCTGTTATTTGGATTTCAACAGGAGTGACAGCTGGAGTAGTGGCAGATGAGGTGGAAGCTCCCGTTCATTCATTTCTCCAAGTAAAGTCGGGAAGATCACCGGAATATATCGTTTCCAGTATCGATGATGTAATTGGAGCAGAACCCTCAGGTGTAGTAGCATCTTCTTGAATGTTTCCAGTATCACCTGAAATCATGGAATCACCATAATTAAAAGAACAAGGGAAGTTCTCTAAGTCATACATGTCGTCTGAGTCAGGTTCTCGAGAGTTATGGGTATGCTCGTTAAAGTTAACATTGCAAGACTCCATAACCACCTGAGTTCTTCTGTTGTACACTCGATAGGCCGCAGAGGTCATCGAGTATCAACAAAATAGCCTTTATATGCCTGAGGGGAAACTTAGCTAACTGATCGACTGGATCAACACTGTACAAGGACATCCAACTGGTTTTAAGCACTTTAGCACTAGTTTTTGTTTAGAAAACAGTTCAAAGGATGTCTTGTTGGCATGTTTGACTAAAAAAGTTCTATTCAAGACATAACAAGCAGTATTGACTGCTTCTGCCCAAAATGATAATTTAAGGTTAGAATCCGCGAGCATCGTCCAAGCACACTCGATTATTGTACGGTTCTTTCTTTCAGCAATCCCATTCTGTTGAGCAGTATAGGGAGAGCTAAATTGACGAGTGATGCCCTTCTCGTTGCAGAACAAGTCGAATACATGGTTTCTAAACTCTGTCCCGTTTTCTGATTTGATTATTCGAACTTTCTCTCCGTTGGCGTTCTCGATGTGGGTAACAAAATCCTTTAGTATTACTGGTGTCTCAGATTTTTCTTTTAAGAACACCCAGGAATATCTTGAGTAATCGTCAGTGATAACTAGGCAGAATGATTTTCCCCCTAAACTCTTGATACTAACTAGTCCAAAGAGATCCAGATGCAACTGTTGAAGGATTATTGTTGTTCTTCTAGGTGGCTTTGGCTTATGAGACGTTTTATGTTGCTTTCCCTTCGAGCACGCAACGCAGTTATCGATTTTCACGAATTCTTTGTCAGGTAGCCCAAAACATGTTTCCCCCTAACCAGGCGGTTCATGTTGCAGAAATTAATATGTCCCATCCACCGATGCGAAAATGTTGAATCTTCCTCTGAAGCTTTAGCCAAGAAGCATGCAACTGAACTAGACGGCTTTGCAGCATTCATGTCCAGTGCATACATGTTCCCCCTACGATTAGCGCGGAATAAAATCTGATCATCAGGTACTTTGCGACCAGGTTTTAGAATGAAGCACTCATGATCGTCGAAGAATATCGGCATCTTATTGTCACGTATATGCGAGATGCTCAGCAGATTGAATTGTAGATTTGACACGAGGTTGACTTTTTTCAAATGAAACTTCACCATTTGTTAGGTGACCAGTTCCAATTATTTGACCACATTTCTTATTTCCTCCAAAAGTAACAAAACCTCCTCCAGATATCAGTTTGACATCATGCAAAAGGTCCTTGTCACCCATCATGTGCCTGGAACAACCACTATCTATGTACCATAGATTTATTGACTTCTTTTGCTGTTTCTTAGGAGGATGAGGAGCTGGAGTGGTGGCCTGAGCAAAAGGCTTTTGAGGATCAGACAAAAGAGACCATGGTGCACGAAGTCTCGAGGAATTAGGATATGGGTTGTTTACTGGTCCAAGAACTACTGGTTGAAAGTACCCGGTACTTACAAGTTACACCCAAACCTTTTGTAGAGCGAGGTGTCATGCCTCTAAAAAACTGTTGGTTATGGATATTTGGCATGAACATTTCCTGATTATTCATATATTCATAGTCTTCGCTGTAATTTCCATAAAACCGAGGCCTTGGCTGAGTGAATGGAGGCATCATTATTCTTGGTCCATAGGGTGCAACCATAGGTGGATTGTACCCCATGTGCGCTTTTATTGAGTTGAATGGACAACCCATTGAAGCATGATTTGGGTCTCCGCATACAAAACACCCAATAGTGTTAGCAGACCCACTTGAATTCACGGTAGTAGATGGAACCACATTTTGAACAGGTGTGGAATTTGACTCAACAACAGGTTCCCCTCCCCCCTGATCAGCAGCTTTCTTATTTCGCCTTTTGTTGTTGTTTTTCTTCTTAGTAGCCAAAACAACACCATAATTTTCCTCCAAGTTCACGGGTTCAGCAAAAATGAATTCAGCAACTTGTGGTTGAGATACCACAACCTTCTCAGTAGAGACAACATTTTCAGTTGAAATGTTATTCTTCTTAATCTTTGTTGGTTGCCTGACAGGTTTTAACATACTCGCAACCGCTTGACTATCCCAATTTGTGGTGTTCCTTGACTTGGTCAGCTTTATAGAGGACATCAGAGTGACTTGGGGTGGGATCATCACAGGTGCAGGAGCCGAGGAAATCACCTTACCATTGGTGATTGTGACAAAGTGTTGTGTGTCACTCATAGGTTTACCATCACCCAAAGACAGTTTATTGAGAGCATCAAATGCCAGCTCACTTGAAGGATCAGGACGGCCAGAATCCGAGTTATTAGTTTTAGTTTTGGGCTTTCGCCTCTATGAAAATTTAGGTTTCTGGGAAACGGATTTTGTTTTAAACACCATTGAGTTTCACTAAAGACTGAAGGTTAAGAGATTGTCTCATTATCGGTTAGTAATTTTAAGAACTCAGATTCTGCCTTTTGCATAACCGTATCCTCGGATAAGCCAGTGTTAACAGACAGAAATGAGCTGGCTTCAAAATCATCTAAATTCAATGCACGTTCAACAGATGGAAGGCTTGAGCCACTTTCATAGCCAGACAGTTTGCCTTCCATTTGCTGAATTTCAGACTTGCTTTGAACTGACTCATTATTCAAAAACCTAATGTGGCTTCGGGAGTTTATTTTAGTTAGTTCAGGTATAGGAAAATAGTTATAATTAAGGGGATGCTCAATTTCAGCATCATCAATTTCTCGGGTTAAACCCAAACCACTTTTTACACGTCTTAAAATATCCGTAGCCACATCACTTGCTAAATTTGAGGGTTACGTTTCATCAAGTCAATAGTTTGCCGAGCTTGAACATAGTTCTTGCTTAGGGACGAGTGACGAGTCAACAGATCTTCTAACTGAGTACGAAGAGCCATTTTAGCATGTTTCATGACCTTAATATCAACCTGCAAGGACTTTATTTTGGCGAGGAATTCCATTTCCTTAGCTTGCATAGACTTGACAAGGCATTCACTTGCTATTGCCTTTTCAACCAACTCTTGGTCATAAAGGTAATACCGAGCAACTTCCTCTACACAGGACCCTGAGCATAATTTGGATTTTACTGTATCAGGTATGAGTTCCTTCTGACGGTTAGTCGATTTTTGTTCAACATCAGATTCAACTTCGGAAGGGTCATTAGCAGTGTTAGACACAAAAGCAACATCTTCAGTGATATCGTTCGTACACATCAGCCATAAGTGCAACGCCAATGAGATAAAGTGGATCAAAGAGAGGATCTTCCATAATCTTGGATTCATCAGATGAATTCACTATCAATGTATAGTTAACTTCAGCCGGTGTTTGAGTCTGATTGGACCATGTGTAGTTAGGATCACTTAGAGACACGATTGCCTTCTCTGGATTGTCAGCACTCTTGGCATTATGGGAACTAGAACCCTGGTGAGATAAACCAGCAGGTTGGGACTTCTGATATGAGTAGTTGCCTTGATTTTGACCAGAATTATTGTTTCCCCCAGATGTTACAGGGATCTACCTCAATTTAGGCTTCTTACACTCTCGTGCAAAGTGACCCAATCCTTGACAGTTGTAGCATTGGGCCTTGGATTTGTTAAAACCAATAGTAGAACTAGGGTGTGACTGGAACACCTTTCTCCCAGTTTTCTTGAAAAACTTTCTTGTTCGGGCAATCATACCAAGTTGCCATTTGATGTCCATTTCTTTGAGGTCATCGGCAGGAATTTGGTCCAAATCTTCTTGGCACAGAGACATACTCTCAATACTCCCTAACATTTATGAAGCAAGACACGCCATAAGTGCATTACACAACTCCTAGTCTTTGTCAGTCAGACCAACAGATGAAGGTCCAGATTGGTATGGAACAGATGATTGATTCACTGGTGAGACGGGCGGTTGAACAACAAAGGCAACTTAACTAACAGGTTGTTGAGCAGAAACATGAGCATAGGAGCAGGACCCACCAGCAGAGTAAGGAAATTCCAGGTCAGTCTCATTTGGAGCAATAAAGGCAGCATTTGGGGCTATTTGGGTGGCACTTTTATTGACAACTTTACCCATAAGTGAATTTCCAACTCTTTTAACAGCTGCAACTTCATAGCTTCTAACTTTGTCGATAAGTTCCATGTGTTGGAGTTTTTTAGGGTTTATCAAAGTCTTATTAACCTCTTAATAAGTAAAACGCAGCGGAAAAACAAAACTTTCTCAAAGTTATGATATGTTAAACCCGATTTTTAACCTTTAAAGAAAACCAGAAACAAGGGAGGATCCAAATACGAAATGAATGCTATCAAGTAAAACAACCATAGGGTGTTTTAGATATACCTTCTTCCAAGCAAAATGGGGTAAAGAAGATGATGAGGTTGAAAGGCAAGCTTCAAAGGAAAAACCTCAAGGTTGTGATACCCACGAGCTCAAGCAACAAGCACCCTTTTGTTGCTAGGATTTCTTGAAGACCAACTCTTCGTTCTCCTCTTGTTGAATCCGAATCTAACTAGATCTTGGAACCAATTTCCAGATTTCTAATTAGCAAGAAGGTGTTCTTGCTTTGAAGGAGAGAGAGAGAGAGCTTGAGTATGAGAGAAGCAAGTAATGAATGACTAGTGTAGTAAACAAGGTTGCATGCCTTGTTTAAATAAAAAGCACAACCACCCTCTTAATGGGAGGCGGTGAATGTCCAAGAGGAGAGAGAGAGGGGGGGGGGAGGAAGCTTTTCAAACCTTTTTAAACTCCCTCCCATGCATCTAGTCTATTTCCTTGTCCACATTCATTTGGTCATGCTTCACTTGACCCATGTAACATGTTACATGTACAAATATGGTGTAACATATAAATATGTTTTATGTAACAATTTATTTAACCAATAAATAATATTGTTGCCATACTTCTCTAATTTAAATCATCCATATGATTTAACACAAGTTCGATTAATTAGAAACCGATTTCTAATTGCCTTCTATAAGTGACATTTATTCATTTGATTATATCTTAAAATGAATGTCATATGGGTGTTTGTCTAGCTCATTATTGGGTATGACCTGACTTGGATCATAACGTACTAGCCACATCAATCTAGTATGTGTCTTGGGCAGACCGAGTCCAACAATCTCAACTTGCACAAGATTCACAGAAGATTGATGCAAGTAGAAAATACCGCCTAACAACGGTTTACTACCCCTAATATGTATGACTTAGTGTCATTCAATAACATCAACTCCTTCAAGTCTCCACTTGAAATCTTTTAGGTGAAACAATAATTTATCCTTTTGTCTCAAATGTCATGTTAAATCCCAGAGACATAGAGTGATCACTCTCCATTGATTTAAATTGATTCAGACCTTAGACATTTAACTCTCAACGAATAAGAGGGACAAAGTCCATCTTGACTACATACATTTCTCACAAACACCTAGTACTATGCTTGAGCTTAGCCTTATGTACTGCCATGTTTCAGAACAACGAAGAGCTAAGTCAAAGCATAATGCTTGGTGAATATCAAGACCTAATATGTATCTGAGGTCAGAGGATATAAATTATATTCTCCTTTACTCAAGCTTACTAATGATCAATGAATTAAGATTCAATGGGGTAAGTCTTGAGAGCGGGCCATCCAATATTTGTCTCCCACAAATATCTATGAACCTTGGTAGCAACCTATTGCTCCATATTCATACCTTATGAATATCCACCAATCCATGTTCATAATAGTCTTACTTTCATATTTGTTCCCACAAATATGATTCACTACGAACATTTAGAATAAGTAACTTATTCACGGATTTAAACATGCAAAAATGGAACACTACATAATTTAAATGAAATCCCACATTCATATAAAAGTGTCAAAATAAACATTGTTCTGGTATCCAAATACAAAACATAAATCATATCCAATCACTAGAATCTCGAAGTCCCACGGCACAAACATGACCCTCATGCTTTGGGCGTTCTAGGAGCTTCGTGAGTGGATCAGCGACGTTGTCGTCAGTGTGAACTTTGCGAATACATATCTTTCCCTTTGCAACTTCATCCCTTATGTAGTTGAATCTCCGCTCGATGTGCCTCACCTTTTGATGATCACGAGGTTCTTTGATCTGAGCAATCACTCTCTCATTATCACAAAGAATCTCTAGGGGTATTTGAATGGTAGGAACAACCCCTAGTTTGGCAATAAATTTCTTTAACCATGCGGCTCTTTGCGCGGCCAAAGATGCGGCGATGTACTTTGATTCTGTAGTGGACAATGCAACCACCTCTTTCTTTGAGCTCTTCCAAGAGACCGCCCCTCCATTCAAAATGAAGATATACCCCGATTGTGATCGAGAATCATCTCGATCCGTTTGGAAACTCACATCCGTGTAACCCTTTACAACGAGTTCCTTCTCATCGGATCCATATATTAAGAACATATCCTTAGACCTTCTAAGATATTTCAATATACTTTTGACAGCCATCCAGTGACTATTTCCTGGATTTTGTTGGTATCTACTTGTCATGCTTAACGCGCATGACACGTCCAGTCTGGTGCATATCATAATGTCACACCCCGCCCCGCCGTGCCCTGCCAGGCGCGGGGGAGAGGAGAGTAGGACCGGCCGCCCGTATCAGAACTTGCGGAAGCAAACAGATAGATAAAAAAGTAGATAAGGGCTCACAACAACATACGACCCGTCCAACAAACATAACTAGAGCCATGTCGGCTGTAACATAGAGCATGTTAAGTCTTACATACAAGCTTCACAAATAAACTAAGCCCAGGGACACCCTAAGGCTAAATGTACGGTGAGGGCATAAAACAAACAACACAAGATAGTCATGACAGTCACAAAAACGACATAATAACAAGATAATCCCCAAAACCCACAACACCATCTTGTCCCAAAACCACAACGTGACTTCCGCCATAGCTTTACTTAACTGCACATGAACCAAAAAGACGTCAACAACGAAAAGTTGTTGGTGAGTCGTAGCGCATTTGACTCATTTTCGCAACCAAAACTTGTTCTCAAAAACACTGTGCCTGCTATAAATTCCTATGGTTAAACCAGCATGCGAGAGGGGTAAACGGACCAGTGGCCGTCACCGCTCTCCATGACTATGCATATACGCCATCACCCGATCCCTAATAGATCAACAAGAACGGGTATGAAACACCTTGATCTACCTCTACAGCTGTATTGGTGCAATATATGTCTTTGTGGCCCCACACGGACCTAAATTAACCACACTAATCTGTCATGAACGTCACGTAACATGCAGTAAATTTATAACACGGTAACAAATACCTAAGCACAGTAAAAAGTAACACAACAAGACGTGGTTCATGTACACCCCAAAACATTTAAATAAAAGTAGGGGAAAAGCTATCAACTCACAAATTGCAACGGGCAGAAAAACTATAATGTCACCGGGCACGAGGAAATCCAAGGTCCAACGATTGTATCACAGATGCGAGTCTAAAAATATATATACATAAATATATATTAGAACCTAACCCAAAACCAAGAACGTTTACACAACGTTTGGTGAAAACAACAACACGAACGTGAAATTGCAAATATTCCCGGGAATGTACCAAGAGGCCAAAATAGCCATGCGAGATCCTCGAGTTCAACCGGGTGGTGAAATGTCACCATTATAATTCCACGTGACTCTACTCGTAAAAATAACAAAACTGGGTGCTCGGTAATATCCCAAACACAAAACAAAATAAAATCATGAAACTGTCCAGGGACACATGAGGACCGCGAGCAAACCAGAAAAACATCCCATGCAGTCCTCATGGGTGGTTAACAGACCACGTTGACTTTCCAGGCTATGAGGACCGCGAGCAAACCAGCAAACGAAACCCACGCGGTCCTCATCGACTATTTTGTCATTTAGTGAATTTTTCCCATTTTGCATTTTTAGCTCGTTTCGACAACTGGGTTTTGTTCCAACATGTTCCAGTAGCCAAATATCAAGAATTTAGGCACTGAGGCCCTATCCAACCAAAGTTACAAGTCCCGGTTTTGTTCCAAATTTACCTAAAATCATATTGCAAGCGGGTTTAACCAATTTCAATCATTCCAACATTTTGGTTTCCACCTATGGACTGATTCTAACTCATATTTAGGGCCAAGAGCCACTGAGATCATCCAGGTGTCATTAACCCATTTTAAAAAGTCCAAAATACTCGGTTTTCGGGTTCTTAAACACAAAACTACAAACACCGCCTCCACCCAATTACCAATCTCTTCCTATGTGACAATCTTGTCACTGAGATGGTGGGTTTCCCAGGCCAAATATTCCAGAAGCATCAACAAACCCGAAAATACACATGCATGCATAAAAGACTTGTACCTTTAGCAACAAAACTTGTTCCGAGCTTCTCCAAGCGGGTTTTCACTTTCTCCAACCTCCTAGTACATTCCAGATGCTATTTCCAAGCTTGCATACATCATCAAAACCGATTTTAGGCAATGGATCATCCAAAAACTCGACTCAAAGCAAAACCGAACCCAAACTCACCTTGTTTCACTATGAATTTGCTCCCATAAGCCTTAGATCACCATGGATCGAACATGCAAGCCTCAAAATCTAGTAATTCCACTGATCAGTAAGAACCCAAAACATAGCTTAAGTCAAAATAGAGAAACAAACGAACTAGATGCTTACCCGAGCTTCATGGAACTTGTTTATGCTTGAAACTTGATGCCACAAGCTTCCTCTGGCCGGAATAGTCTTCTCAGGCGAATGATGGACGAAATGAGAGAGTTTTCTCGAGTTATAGTCGTGCAAATGAGCAGAAAATGGCAAAGACTCGTTTTTATAGTGCTGGGCGTCGATGAGGACCGCGAGAGGTGCACAAACATACGCCCATGCGATCCTCATGGGGTAAAAACACGCGGATCCTGACCCAGTGACCTGACGGGTCATGAGGTCCGCGAGAGGTTGAATCAGAGAGGGCATACGGTCCTTATGCCTTCCAGAAAAAAGAAATTTCTATTTTATTTTATTTTTTATTTTTCTTGAGATTATATATTCCGAGCTCGAAGGTTTTACCATGAGTGTTACATTCTTCCCCCATTCAAAGAATTCCGTCCCGGAATTCACTTAGGCTAAAAAAGGTGCGGGTATTTCCTACGCATGTCCACCTTCGATTCCCAAGTATGCTCGGGTCCACGCCGAGCATCCCACTTAATCTTTACCATTGGAATCTTCTTTCTGCGTAATTTCTTCACAATCCGTTCCACAATCTCTACAGGCTTCTCTGTAAATTTCAGCTTTTCATCCACGCGAATTTCCTTCAACGGAGTTGCCTAGAGCCTCATCAACTAAACATTTGCGCAAGTGCGACACATGAAACACGTCGTGAACTCCACTGAGTTCTTCAGGTAAATCCAACTGGTAAGCTACGCTACCCACTTTAGATATGATCTTGAAGGGTCCAATATAACGAGGACTTAACTTGCCTCTCTTTCCAAACCGAATAGTCCATTTCCAAGGGGATATTTTAAGCATTACCATATCTCCTTTCTTGAATTCCAATGGCGTACGACGACGATCAGCATAACACTTCCGTCGATCCTGTGCGGCTTTGAGCTTTTCTCGAATTTCTCGGACCTTATCATTTGTAGCCATAACCAACTCTGGTCCCGTAAGTTGCCCTTCTCCAACTTCAGACCAACACAACGGAACTCTACATTTCCTGCCATATAGAGCTTCAAATGGCGCCATTTCTATACTAGAGTGATAACTGTTATTATATGAAAATTCTACCAACGGTAGGTGGGTGTCCCAACTGCCACCGAATTCCATCACACATGCTCTCAGCATGTCCTCTAAGGTTTGGATGGTTCTTTCACTCTGCTAAGATCGAAGTTAATTGCTCAAAACCTACAAAACAAACATCATGAAGCTTATTTGGTTCGAATAAATCAAGCATTAATGTTAAATTTGAGATTTTCAAATTTTCAAAACTTAAAAATTTTTTTAGCTATGTTCTTGAGCATAATCACTGGGTCAAAATCAAATTTCACAAAATCAAGTTTTTATTAAACCACTAAATTAGTAATTAGCTTAGGAACAAATTTGTCAATTGCAACAAACTCCAAAAACGAGTTAATCTAGGTGAAATTGGATCAAATAGTGACTTTTATGAAAATCTTTCAAGAACACGAAATTTGCTCTAAAATCTTCAATACTTGATGTTATTGGATGATTCAAGTTGCTAACAACTCCAAATCATGAGTCTAACATGCGTGGGTGTTCAATTTTAGCTCAAAATCACTGGAACAATGATTTTGATTTTGAAAAGTCACGCATCAGTGACTTGCTCTGTGTTCGTATGAATCTGAAAATCTTCAAAATCCCATTTATTGTGATAACTAAGCATTCAGACAAATTCCTTGTGAAATTTCGTTCAAATTATGTCTAGGAATCTCACAAACAACCAGATTTAATGATTTGAATGAGAGATTCCTCAAGTTTTTTTAGAAAAACTCAAGAACGTGAAGAACAGTGGCACTGATATCATTTGATAGGATCAAATTTAAGCCTTTCCTCATCCAATGCACAGATTCAAGTGCGGAAATCATGAATCCTTAGATTTCCATTTTTAAACTCAAGAACACGAGGGTTTTCACACACACAAGTGCTCTCTCTTCCACAGCTGTCCAGGATAATGAAATAAGTCATCATTGCACAAATTACAAGAGAATTCCTAGAAGTTAGTGAAATTTATTGTTGATACCTGTAGATGGCAAGATGTTGGATCAGACAATGTTTTGAAGATGTCAAGATTTTAACAAAAACCCTAGTTGCCGAACCCTGGCCGAACTGCAGCCGAACTGCAGGTTCGGACAAGCTGTGGAGTTCGGATAGTGGAGTCTTATATATAGGTCGTTATGTTTGAAACTTTGTATCAAGTTTTATTATGTGTGTGTAAGTGAATGTGTTTTTAGCTCTGAGTCTCTATGTAATCTGAACCTGGTTATTGAATGAGATTGAGTTTTATTTACACGTTTGTTCATCATTTTGTTAACACAATGTCTACGAGTTGATCACGATCCACCCGCTCACACACTTTCAAGTGGTATCAGAGCATTCTGGTGTTGCTCAGCTCGTTTTTTGATCATTTGTGTTGATAAACAATTTGTTTCATCTCATTTTTCATCTCCTAAACGTTCGTTTCTAAAAATTTGAGCATTTCACATCATGTTTCACGTTTAAAAACAATTTTTCGAGTATTTTCGATCTGTTAATCATCTGTTGCTCGTGAGATTCAGTTTTCTGATTGTTTGAGAGTTTCGGAAATTTTGTTTGTCCGAACCTGAGGTTCGTCCCAATAACCGCTCTGAACTTGAAGTTCGTCTCAGTAACCGTTCCGAATTTGGAGTTCGTTTGACGTTCGTTTGAATTTCAGTTTGTTTAGAGTTCACATCACGTTCGGATAGAGTTCGTTTGGAGTTCGTAAGACGTTCAGATAGAGTTCGGATACTATTCATCATTCTAGGTTTGGGAAGAGTTCGGATACCTTGAGTTTAGAAGGAGTTCGGATAAGGTTTAGGAAGTCAGAGTTCGGAAAGAGTTCGGAGATAGTTCGGCTTGGGTAACTAGGTTCGGACTTGGTTCGGAAGAAGTTCGAACAACTTATTAGAGTTTGGAAAAATTCCGAATTTCAAAATGTTGGATTTACATGCCTTTGCTGCAATTCAATCTCGGATGCAGACGTTGTTGAACTATGACAACGAAATTGGGACTAGTTAGAAAGTTCCCAAGTTGTTCAAATTTGACGATTATTATAACTGGAAGAAACGGTTTGAAGCTCATATCGGAACTACGGATTGTGGTTTATGGATCGCCATGGATGCAACGCATGTCTATCCATTTGATAAGAATAATGTTCCTGTTACGCAAAGAAATCTGAATGTTACACAAAAGGCTGATTACATAAGAGAACAGAAAGCTTACGAAATTCTTACACAAGCTTTACCGAATGAGCTTCTACATCAATTTAAAAGTTACAAACATTCTCATGATTTATGGACTACTTTGAAAGAAAGATGTGAAGGCAATGATCAGTACAAGAAAAGTAAGAATAAAGTTTTGAAAAAGGTGTTTGACAATTTCAAACACTTTGATGGAGAAGGTATACCTGAGTTGATTTCAAGATATTGTCATCTGTTGTTTGAAATGGATACCGTTCAAATAAAAAAGGACGATGATGAATGAAACGAAAAATTACTCGAGGGTCTTCCATCAAAGTGGGAACCGTATGTTTTAATGCTTACCAATGACAAGGATTAATCAACTTTAACTTTTGTGAAGTTGTTGGGAAAGCTACAAGCTAGGGATTTAGAGATGAAGAATGTTAACACTACTCCTGCTGAGGTCCACAAAACCCTGATGTTTATTAAGATTCTAATGCTGCAACAATTTCAGGCAAATCTCGGAAAGCTACAAGTTCTGCTCCAACAACTACATTTGTGGCTGGAAATTTGTCTGAAAATGTGTCAAATTCGGGGAATGGAACAAAATCATAAAATTATGAATACAACTATGGATCCTCAGGGTGTAATGTGTCAATCCTAGCAAGCAATATGATGAATACAAGCAAGATGGTTATGTCTGTTACCACAACTGAAGACTATATGGCCTTGGTATCTGCATTGGTGTCATCATATTATGGGGTTATTACTGGAAAAGTGAGCAATGCGGTAATTGACCGAAGAAGACTACGACCAAGTTGATCCAGATGATTTAGAGCTAATGGATATAAACTGGCAATTTGCTATGCTTGCTCGAAGGGTAAAGTGGTTTCTTAAGAAGACTGGCAGAAAAGATCTTAACTCTGGTGGTCGCATCGGATTCGATAAATCAAAAATGAGATGCTACAACTGTTCGAATTTTGGCCACTTTGCAAGAGAGTGCTCTCAGCCCAAAAAGCAAGAATATCAAAATTTTGCTCCAAAGACAAGTGCTTCTGGAAACAACAATGCTACAAATTCAGGGAGTTCCTCAAACTGAAACTCTAAATTTGAAACTACAAAAGCTTTAGTGTCTCAGAAGACAAAACATATAATTGGGGAAATCAATTTGCTTATTCATCTGCCTTAATTGTTAAACATGTGCATGATAAAGATACAATGACTGAATCTACACTAGATGGAGATGAAGCAAATGTTGGAGCAAGTGTTGACACAAGTGCTGAAGCAAATGTTACAACATCAACTAATGATGTTCATTCAATGCTTAAAGAAAAGTTTGCATTTATGGCAAGTACAATTTCTGAACAAGTTGAGTATGATGAAATCCTTTTGTCAAAAAAGAAGATTGAAGTTTTAACTAAAGAAAAAGAAGCTTTGGTTAAGGAATGTGAAGCTGTAAAAGCTGATGCATTGGATACGGCAACCGATTTTGAGAATCTGTATCAGAAAAGTCTTCCTTTAAAGCAAAAATATGAAAAGGATCAACAACTGCTTTGGAAGTTGCTGATAAAATGATTGCTTTACAGAACGAAATGCAGAAGCTGTCAGATGAAAATAACAGTCTCAAACTGGAAAATGGTGCCTTGAAAAGAAATACTATCAGAGACTCGGTTGTTGCCTTGATGACCGACACTTCAAAGGTAGTTTCTTCTCCCATTTTGTGTATTCTTGTGATCAATTTGCTACTGCTAAGAGTACTCCCTTAGATGAAACGACAAAGTTAAATGATCTTTTGTCTGTAGCAAGAGCTGATAAGGAAATTTACAAAACAAGGTGGGAAGGTACCACAAAGGAGTTAATGTCGGTACACAAGCAATTACGTCTTCAGAAGTATGAATTTTCAAAGCAGTCTGAATTTCTCGTGTCCACACAAAAGGAACTGGAAAACAGTCAAAAGGTCGTGTCTGGTCTTAAAATTGAGATTTTTGAATTAAACAACAAAATTGACAATTTTCAAATTCCATTATCATTTTCCAACTTTCTTTACAATACTGATAATGAAAATGTGTCTGGAAAGTTTAGCAAAGTTCCTACTCCTGTGATCATTACAAATGGTCCTTCGTCTGCTAAAGATGATGAAAAGGTGGATGTTACATCTTACTCCACAAAGCATTCAGTTCCGTCTCATGATGAGAAATCTGATCAGAATTCAATTGATCAAAAGTCTGATAAAACTTCAACTAGAAAATCAGTTTTGGATTCCACCATTGATGAATTGTTTTATGATGTTTCAGACTTTGACAAAATTGATGATCTTATTTCTGAAACCGAAATTGAAAATACAAAACCCATTCTTAAAACAGTTTCTATGCCAGATCATAATGATTTGATTTTAAGCCATAAGTTTGCTACCATTAAATCTGAGCTTCAGAAGCTAAGTGAATATGAGCAAAAACAGATTGCGAGGAGTAAATCTGTGGGGGGTAAGAAATTAAAGAATGGTGGAGTTGGATTTGAGCCCGAGTCTGAAAAATCAAAACCCAAGCTTTTTGAACAAGGTTCATCTTCAAAAGTATCGAATTCTGAAAAGGCAAAGGTCGGTAATCCAACTAAAAATAAAAAGGTTGTTAAATTAGAGAAATGGACAACTTATCGCCTAAATGGTTCAGATGTTATGTATATCGATAAGGACTTCCCGTTAAAAATGGTCAATCCGGATTTGATTGATAAGGTTTTTACGGGAGGTTATGGTCCAAAATATGATCCGAATGCGAAAAGTGTGCCCATTAGGAGGGGAAATGGTAAAGTTATCATACCAAAGGAAAAACTTGATTCGGAACATTCAGATCATAATTCTGATTCAGGGTTGGTAAAACGAGTGAAAAAATTTGTGAAAAAGACACCAATTGCTTTCCAATCACCAAAGGTTCATCAGAAACAAATTTTTCATGAACTAGCCAAACCAAATTTCAGAAAACCAAAACCAAATTCATTTTCTAAGAAATCTCAATTCTATCATGATAAAGGTTTTTATGACAATTTTGGTTACGGGCCGAATCAACCAATCTATGAAAGGGGTCCAAGATGGGTTGATCATGGGTTTAGAAATGATGTTAGTCCAGGTTATGGTGATAGGAGGGGTAGATTTCAGAATTATGATGACTAATACTATGCTGGAAATCCAAAATTTTGTGATCAATGTTTTCATGGTGGTGATTTTCCAGATAGTTTAAGAGGTTATGACTCTGGTTTTTATGATGACTTTAGTGATCATCGTGTTTCTAACAAAAAATTTTCAAAATCAAAGAAACAAAAACCAGTCATTGAAACCATGATGGATGATGACACAGTCAAAGAGTTTGTCATTGACAAACGCAAATGCTTTAAGTGCAAAACCCGTGGTCATACACACCGTAATTGTCCTTTAAAGAAGGATAAAGCTGAAAAACCTGAAGCTGAAATTTCTGGTGCTGCTTCTGATGTTTATCAAACAGAGACACCTGTTTCTGGTGTTTCACAAAAGAAATTCAGATTTGTGGATTACAAAGGCAGAGTTCATTTTTATGATGAATCATCTGAATTTCACAAACGTCAAAATGATAAGAAATTAGATGGTGGTTTTGATAATGTCAAATCAATTTTAAATAATTTTGAATCTGGATCCACAAGCACTTCAACTGACAAGTGGAAACCTAAGGGTTCATCCATAGCTGGAAATGACTTTTTCGAATGAAAAGTCGTGAACGTTGGATCGTCTACTCAATCGAGCTATACAAAATGAGTAATTAAGAGTTGTTTTATTGATCAAATAAACAATTACAACTCAGGACACTTAGAACAGAGACACAGAGAATTACACCTCAGAAACACACACTTAAGATTCACTCTGCTATTTATAGCTGCTGGCCATACCCTGTCCGATCCAGGTCCGAACCCTACTTCGGACCAGGTTCGGCTGGTAATAAACCTAGCCTTGAACTTGGTTCTTGAATCTTGGTTGAATACTTCACACGATGCACATATCAGGTATCAACAAACTCCTCCTCGTCGTGTGTAGTATCTCTTCAACATCCTCAGCACTGTATCTTCAATCAAACTCCCCCTCAAGTGTAGAATCCGTTCGTCCAATGAAATAAATCTTTGAACAAACTCCTCCTCAACTTGATCGTAGCTTGATCTTGAATACTTGAAGACATTTGGTGATTCTCTAGTTTTTATCAATAGCTTCATAAGACTTGAAGTTGTGATTTCCTTCACTTTTAGCAACCTGCTTAAAATTTAAATAATCTTGGCACAAAACGTCTCTTCGAGATTCCAAGATATGAATTTGAAAATTTGAGTTGTATCACATGTTGGTCAGATCGAAAATAAAGCAAAAACAAAATCTTATTAACTTTTAGAAAGTTTATATAAAAACACACCTAAAATCTTTTTTATTTTTCAAACTTATGCTAAAACACACCGAAAATCTTTTTGTACTTTTCTTGAAATGAAATGTAAATGCAATACAGAATCAGACACTATTTTTTGGTATGAGAAAGATCACTATATGGGATCATATTGATCATGACGCACTGAACTACACTTCAATTTTAGTTAATCGAAGCACATAAGTCATGCTGATTGCCGGTATAATTTGTCCATCTTAAACTCAGGCAAAATCATACTCATAACATCTGGATATGTTAAGGTATTAATTAGATTTGCTTTGACCAGTGTATCCCACACTATCAGACATATTCAAACATTTTCTGTTGTCTTTTTCTTTTGCCTTTTGTGTGATAACACTTGTGACTTTTCACAAAGTATCATATTTTCATGATATCGTCAACTGTGTTCCATGCAAAAAGAAATAAGAAAGTTAAATCGTCTACCTTAAGGTCGATCGTTCGATACACAGATAAGGCCTCATATTTTACAAAATAAGAAGATAAAACAAGTTGAAATTGTATAACCCAACAACAATCAGGTCGGTACTTCCGTACACGCAGAGAAAGTCCGATGAGTTATACGAAACACCAAAGAAAATAAAGTAGAACGTCAAACGAACAATGATCAGGTCGGCCTTGTGAGCATGCAGAGAAAGTCCGATCGTTTGACAAAAAAAGGAAAATCAAACAAGTTTAAATCTTTGCAAAATGAACTAACACATGTATACACAGTGACTTCTCATTTTTGATTTTCACACTTATTTTTCTTTTTATCATGAAATACGCATCAAGATGTTATCCACATGGTCAAGCACTAGTTTTTAGTGTATATCACATCTGAATACTTTTTGATTTGCCAAGCCTACTAAACATATCAAACAATGATCTTATGGCCCTTTCATCTACTCTATCCATGAGTCAGATACGTAAGCCAATGTAGCATCATATCCCAATGATCAATTTCTCAAAATCATATATATTGTGCATGTAATCACCTTCCTTATACATTTGGCATGTATTCACCTTCTTCCCATAACATGCATTTGCACAGTGTCCTGGTTTTGCCTAGAAACCACCTTGGGTTTCCATTGTTGTGGTTTTGGTAATTCAGTTTTTGATGAAGTAATCATAGGTGACTGTGATGATGAACCTACATTTTGAACCTTTTGAAACATAGGAACAAAACGTTTTTGTTTAAGAAAGAATGTAGCTTCACATTCATCAAAAACTCTTGTAAGGATCTATTTAACCGCAGACGCGATATCAAGCCCTATAATCACCATGCATGTATACACGCGATGACAAGCCCTATAATCACCGTGCATACATACACACGAAGCATCCCCATGTCATTGCTCACGCAAAGCAGAGGGGACACCGATTTTTTAGCTTAATTTCACACTCTTGGAGACAAGCGTGTGTATCCGGAACTTGAACATGCAGTCAAATAGAAATGCAATTAACCTAAGTGACGTTACCCAACAACTGTCATACGTTATCTTTAAGTGTGTAACGCATACTTTTCAGATTAAAGAGCTGAGCTTACCAACATATTACCATGGATCATGCCTTTCACATCTGCCTTACGCGTGTCAGCCGTCTCCAAAACGGAAATTTATTTCACTTCCCCCTTCTTAAGCAAACAAACAAAAGATCAAAACTTATAAAGCACAATTTTTGAGGGGTCAACTATTTCATCTTTTCTATTCTTCCCCTTCCTTTTTGATTTTTAATAGCAGCAACTTTTTTTTAAACACACTAACACACTATAAGACAAATTTGGCTAAGCTAACCTTCAAAGTTTATCATTTGAGAACCTTTTTCAGAAATGGGTTTTGTTTTATGCAGAACCATACCTCACAACAATTTAGTCAAGAAGCAACCAATCCGGACAGTACCTTGCTGATTTGTTAGAGTTACCTCTCATCAGAAGAACATCCCTACTATTGAGAATTTGCATGTCATGAAGTGAAGAGATGCCTCATATCCTGTGCCTGGAACAATCACTATCACAAACAAACAAGGTTAGTGAAAGTCCTCCTTGACTGTTCCTGCAAAAGGTGAAAGATCAGTTAGCCATAAGTACCCAGCCATTGTGGTTCTGGGTATACCTGACGAGTCAGTGAAAGTTACTTCTTTTAAACACGCTCCATTTGTAACATTAGGGATTGGGGGTGTGGTTGCCTTGGTTTTGGGTTTTACCAGGTTATCTTTGCGAACATCTTTGTTCTTGACCTTCCATGTTTGGTGGTTCACTTTCCTCTTTACCTAAGGACCTTTGGGTGGACTTTTCTTAATATTTTCATTTTCAATTTTGACATCTTGAATTTTGTTTAGAGTGTTTTTTATACACCCCTTTAGGCTAGTAAAACTGGTTTAACACCTTTGGCACATTCCACCTTTCTTCTTCACACCTCACATTAGATTTTATAGGTGACTTAGGCTTTTGGTTCCCCTTCTGTACCTTTGATTGTTTAGGTTGGTTAGGTACAGTCTTCTGCACCTTAGGGTTTGAAGGTGCAGACTTTTGTTTTGAACCACCACGTGTGTGACCCTGATTCTACAAACATTTCCTAGGGTAATAGGGCTCAAATGGTCTATGCAAGCAGTTTCTTGCCACATGTCCAGGATTTCCACACACATGACAATATTGCTTCTTGGTATATGCGGGAGCCTGTGGTTGGTTTCGCCCAGTGGATTGCCAAGATGGTTTTGAACAGTTTTTATGAATCCAATGGGTTCGACCTTTTGGCTTGGTAGTCAAAATGTACTCCCGATGTATCGGTCTGTACTGGTCATATGCAGAATTGACTTCTGGGTACGGGAGAAAGTCATGAGTTTTGGCGTCCCGTACTTTCTGCACATTGTGCACAACATTTTCATTTTCCAAACCAAACCACACAAGCATTTGAGGGTTTAGGACCGGCAATCTGTGGTCTCTTACCTCTTCTTAAAATTTTCACAGTTCTTAAAGGTTTAGGTTTATCATTACAGTTTCCAAAATTAAACACAATAGATTCATTAAACACATTTGACTTGGAAGATGTTGACTCAGACTCAAACTTTTTGAAGCAAAATCATCATTTTTAAACACTGGAAACTTTTGACTCTCAAGACACACATTTTCTCCCTTTGAACCTGCTTCTTTATTTACTTTATCCGCACAAGAAGTAGAATTGTTAGTAATGTTAGATAACAGGAGCAAAAATCTTTATAGGGCATGCAACAAGTTTTTTGTCAATTTCTGTCTTAACTTCTAAAGTGGTCTTAGAGATTTCATGATCAGGAATCATTTCATGCATTAAAGGCATTAGGACAGAGTGCATGGATTTTTGATTTCTATCATCATCACCAAACCCTAATCCTGTGTGCCCTTTAACATGCCTCATTCTAGTATTTGTATTGTAAAAAAGAGAACTCGCCTTTAGCATTTCAGACACAATCTTGTCATTACGTTTAATTTTGTTTTGAGATGTTCCTAATTTTGCTTTAAGTTCATCCACCTCTTTGGTTAACTCCTCAACTTTAGAGTTAGTGATTCTAAGACATGCATTTTTATCACACATTTGATTTTGAAGACTTCTAATATCTAATTTAGCCGCTTCCAGTTTTTCTCTGAATATCATACTCTTATCTCTATACTCCCTAAGGTCTCTAGCAGTTAATTCATGATTTAGGGTTTCATTGATGAACTTACGTTCCCAGTCTTTACATTCTTTAAGAACAGTCTGACACTGAGAATTTGAACATTCCTCATGATTGCTAGATGCAGTGATACCTGGTAGAGCATGTGCCAACATCTTCTTTGGATGAATTTCTAGCACAAATTCGGACTGGAAAGACTTGATCGGATCGAAAAGTGAAAGCCGGAGGGTTGGATAGAAAAGTGAGATGTTTGGATAGAATAGTCAAGTTTTGGATCGAAAGTTGACTTTTTGATCGAAAAGTGGACTTTTTGATCGAATAGTGGACTTTTTGATCGAAATGTGGACTTTTTGATCGAAAAGTGGACGTTTTAATCGAAAAGTGGATGCTGATCGAAAAGTCACAGGAGGGATTTTCCGATCGAAAAGTGAAGCTGACCGAAAAGTCACGAAGGGACTTTCCGATTAAAACAACGCTGATCGAAAAGTCACGAAGGGACTTTCCGATTGAAACAGGGCTGATCGAAAAGTAACGAAGGGACTTCCGATTGAAACGGGGCTGATCGAAAATCACGAAGGGACTTTCTGATCGAAAAGTATGGAACCGAGAAGTACTCTTCGATTGAGAAATCGATCGAAAAGTATAAAAACAGGTAGAAAAGCTTGTTGAAACCTAGCAGCCCGCTTCTGTCCTGTGCAAAACCTGCAAAAACACTTCCGTTTCGTGCTAAAAGCTGAAAATCACCAAGAAACTCAAATCGTTAGTCACCTAAAACTTGAACATGATATCGCGAGAGCCTCGAAACTTCCGTTTCTTGGCTTTGATACCAATTGTAAGGATCGATTTAACCCCACACGCGATATCAAGCCCTATAATTACCGTGCAGAATCCGGTGATTAAAGGTGATTCAAGAAACGAAATCAATAAATAAGAATAATGATTAAAACAAGTAATAAACACCAACCTAACTTGAAGAAAGCTCTTGAATATTAACCAGTAGCTCTACACAGAATCGAAATTCTCAATGGAGAATTTGGTAAACACCTTTGCCTCCCTTTAGCATCAATCACGAAAACCAACCCCTCTCTAGACATAAAGGGGTTCTATTTATAGGAGAGGATTAGCTTGGAAAACAAGCTAATCTCCTACACCCTAAAAAACACAAATTCTCATATTTGACATTTCAGGCCCACTAAACTCCCTCTAAACTTTGTCTAATTGAGCCCAAACATGTCTAAAAAGGCCCAATGACCCAATATACCCATAACCCAACTAATTTTCACATATTCTATCGCATAGGCCTTCAAAATAATCCGCCAAGGGATAATTTAATACACAAGCCACAAATTATTCCCTTACAACTTTGCCTTGTTCATCAAAGAACTTTTGTTTGGCAGGTTTACCAAAAATTTGTTTCTTTTGAAACATTTGGTTTGATTCATCAGAAAGTGGACAATCTTTTGCCATATGCCCTTTTTAGCGGCAAACATAACATACACGTTCAGATTTGTCCCACCTTTTAGATGCCTACACAGAATCACAAACATATATATCTTGAACATGATCAGAAAAAGAATTGTATACCTGTCGGTGGTGATCATGAACCCATTTAGATGTTAGGCTTCGAGAATGAGAACCATCAGAAGAACATTTGGCGGAAATATTCCGAGCATCGACACAATGAAGAGGAAACTCTTTGTCGGAGAAAATCTGGTCGGAACCTTGGAGCTTGTAGAAACGCTCAGGTTGAACCTTCTCAGCTTTAAAAACTTCCTTATTCATTTGTTTCATCTTAAATTTCCTCAAATCTTGAGATGATGCTGCTGAAACCTCCTCAGCTTTGACATGTTGTGCTTTATAACCCAAACCAACATGCTTTCCAACAACTTTTTCCTCAGAATGTAAATTCTGGTGTCTATCCTTTGCCGACTTAGAAAATTCAGCTTTGATATCTTTAAGATTTGTCTTTTCAAAGAAGATCGTCTCATTAAATTCAGGTTGAGAACAAATCTTTTTCACTCGAAGTAGCAGATTTCTCATTGTCAGCAGATGATGAACCAGAAACAAATTTTGGAGCCGGAGGAATCTCAGATTTCTTGCCCTTCTTCTTCTTAGTCTTCTTTATTTTTCTTCTTTTTCACAACCTTCTCTTCCTCAGAATTAGATGATGAAAACTTTGAGTAATCAACCTCTTCAATTTTCTTTCTCTTCTTTGAAAGCTTCTCTGATGTGAGCAGGGGGTGATGCTGTTTTATCGAACATCTTTTCAAAATTTTCATCTTTTGCTAGAAAACTTGTGAACACTTGAGAATTAGAGACATTATTCAGCAATCGATTTGCATCGATAACTTGAATCTTGAGATCGGAAATTTGCTTTTGTGCTTCAGCCAACTCCTGCTCAGTCGCTATCAACCTTTTTGTAACTTTATGTGTCTCAAATTTCTGCATTCGAAGATTTTCTAGCCCTTCAAACAATTCTTTCATCAATTTATCTTCGTTGCGCTTTTGAATCTCCAAATTTGCATATTGAACTTTGTTCACACTTACCAGTTCACGCTTCTCATCCAAATATTTCTCTATCACAGCTTGATAACTTGCAATCTTGGCAGCAGATTCTTTAGCATCCTTTGTCAGCAGGTCAAGCTTGATTTTTGACTTTTCAAACAAATTTTCAAAATCATTAGCAGCATCCTCCGCTTCAACCTTCCATTTCTTGACTTATTTAACAAACTCATCCCTTTCTTCACTGAACTTTGCATTTGCAACTTCAATATTCTTTTTATCTTGTTTTGAAATCTCTAACACTTTATTCAGCAACTTGATCTCGGTACTCAAACATTCATTCTTCAACAATAATTCCTTCTCATGTTCCCTAGACACTTCTAAGTCTGAATGAACCAACTTGAATTCTTCAGAAAGTTTTTGAATTTTGTTCAATAACAAAACATTTTCTTTCAACAAACTCTCCAAGTTTCTTGTAGATTCAGAGGAACTTGATGTTTAAATAGTATCGGAACTTGTATCTGAACTATAATCTTCTTGATGATCACGAGTGACAATCAAAGCAGATGAATCAAAATGTTTTCCCCAATCATAAATACCATCATCTTGAACTGTTAAAGCTGTTATCTTGGTTGAATTACTGGACGATGGTTGAGTAAAACCAGGTTTGCTTCCATGTAATTGTTGACATTCTTTAGCAAAATGTCTAAGCTTCGAACACTTGTAGAATTTGATATTTGATTTATCAAAACCCAGTTTGCCACTAAACGCTTGTTTTCCGGTCTTCTTATAATATCGTTGCGACCTTTGAGTTAACATAGCAAGTTGGCATGCCATATCTAACTCATTCAATTGATCATTATCGAGTTCATTCAAATCTTCTTTAACCAAGTGTGCCTTCCCAACATCATTTATAATCATTCCAAAAGATGAAGAAATGAGAGCAGCAATCAGTTTGGCATAGTCATCCACCGATTGAACAGAAAAAGCACTTTGACGTGATGAATCAGGAATTGTAAAAGTACAACCCTACGAAGAATCAGAATTTCCAGAAACCTCAGCCATAAAAGCAACACTTGGAGCAGAACTCATATTTGCCTTTGCTTTAGCATTCATGCTAGCAGTATTCTCACCATGATACAACTCAGGATTTTGTAAAGTAGCAGTTGACTTCTTTGAGTTTAACATTTCTATTTCCCGAGCATGAAGTTTTCCAGTAAGCTCGTGAAATGTCAACGTAGAATATTATTTATCATGGGTGAGTAGCAAAACATAGTTCTCCCACTTTTCAGGTAACGCTTCCATAATCTTTTCCTTCAAATCAGCATCAGTTTTCTCAATTCCCACCACCTTCAATTCACTAATCAGATGTGAAAACCTTAAAACAAGAGCAGTAATGTTCTCATTATCATAATATGGAAAATTATCAAATTCTTTATTCAACACTTTCTTCCGACTTTTCTTGTAATCATCATTCCCCTCACATCTTGCTGATAAAGCATCCCACAATTGCTTCGATTTCATGCAAGTACTAAATTGATGTAGCAACTCAGTGGGTAATGCCATCGCAAGATAGCCAAAAGATTTTTGTTGAAGCTCATATGATTTCCTTTCAGCAATGTCGAAGGTATGAACTTCCTTGAAATCTCCTTGATCAGTCAGATGTTGATAAAGCTTCTTGATCGGAATCCACAAATCGATATCATTCGTGCTTATGTAAGCAGAAAATCGTTGCTTCCAATTCTGATAATCTTCTAACTTCAACAACTTGGGAACTTTCTGACTTGTTGCAACTTCGTTATCGAAGTTTATCATGGTCTGCATCGCATCTTGCATCGCGGCAAAAGCTTGAAATTCCGACATCGTTGAAAAGTTTGAATTCTGTATGTCCGAACCCTTTCCGAATCCTGTGATCCGAACTTATCCCGAACTTCCTCCGAACCTCAAACAATAGTCCGAACTTTAAACAAACCAAACTCTGCCAAACTATATCCGAATGCTGTCTGAACCAGTGCCGAACTCTATCTAAACTATGTCCGAACACAAAACAATCCACACCTTGACCGAACTTCTACCGAAACATAACACTTGTCCGAACTATGATCGAACAGAGACCGAAATCTAAACGAACTCCTCCGAACACGTCCGAACTAGGACTTCGGGGCAGTTGGTCCGAACCTCACCAGTAATGTCCGAACCTCAACATATTTTTCTCAAAACGCTCAATTTTGGACTAATTTTGACGAGATTTACAGCAGTGAATCAGAAAAAGTGATGAGAAATGATTTAGGAGCAAAATTTTCACAAAAGACTCGATCAAAGTGATAGAAAATTTGTAAAAACACTCGAAAATCACCAAAAACTACTCACTTCGTTTCAAAAACTCTGAAAATAGCAACCACAGATTAGTAAAATGAACTAGAAGGCTCTGATACCACTTGAAAAGTCGTGAACGTTGGATCGTCTACTCAATCTAGCTATTCGGAATACAAAACGAGTAATTAAGAGTTGTTTTATTGATCAAACGAACAATTACAACTCAAGACACTTAGAGCAGAGACACAGAGAGTTACACCTTAGAAACACACACTTAAGATTCACTCTGCTAAACAATCTTTGACAAAACAATGACCAAGCTCTCTATTTATAGCTACTGGCCGAACCCTGTCCGAACTCCAGGTCGGCAGGACCGAACTCCTAGTTCGGACCAGGTTCGGCTGGCAGTAAACCTAGCCTTGATCTTGGTTCTTGAATCTTGGTTGAATACTTCACACGACGCACATATCAGGTATCAACATCAAAGATGACTTTCGACCCAAAGCTTCGATCTTGGGTTCCTCCCGAAACTAATCAATTTTGTTAATTTATGTAGGCATCTTCGCGACAGCCTATGAATAATATGTGGGTTGTTGATAGCGGAGCATCCAGATATATGACTGTTGACATCTCCCTACTCCATGATGTTAAACCTTTCGATGGAGGAAAAGTCACTTTTACTATAAATAAAGGCAGTCAGATTACTAGAATTGGTAAATTGAGTAATGGTGCTTTCACATTCGATAGATTGGAATATGTAAAAGAATTGGAATATAATCTTCTAAGCGTCTCCTAAATTTGTGACAAGCACTACACCACAGCTTTCACTAGGAGTGGTGGTAAGATTAATTTCAAATCAACCACGACCGGGTGTCAATTCTTAGGCGATAGGTTAGTTCTTGGCAGTGAAAGAAACAGACATCCATTGCGACATCCATGGCAGAAGCTGAATACATTGCGGCTGCAAGTTGCTGCTCACAGGTTTTATGGATTCAACAGCAGATAATTATGTTGCTATATGTATCACTAAGAACCCCGTGCATCACTCTAAAACTAAACATATCGACATCCGCTAGCACTTCATTCATGATTTTATGAGAAATACTTGATTGATTTGCAAAATATCCATACTAATTTTCAAAAAGCGGACCTTTTCACTAAGGCGCTTGACAAAACCCGCTTTCGATATCTTTTGCAAATCAACTGCATACAAAAATTTCCTGCTTAGTAATTATCGATTGATCAATTTTATTACCTTTTATTGCAATTTTATTTTAGTTTGTTTGTTTTTCTGTTTCTTATAAAAAATCCAAAAATAGTGTTTTGTTTTTTGGGGGAGAAAATCAGAAAAGCATAAAAAAATTGAAAAATGCAAAAAGCATAAAAAATTTGAAAAATGCAAAAAGCATAAAAAATTAAAAATGCAAAATGAGAAATTGATCCGACCAAGCGAGAAATTATATTACATCAGTGTATACCATGGATAAAGTAGAAATAAAGGCTGTATGTGCTTGTTTTGGCTAGTTGAATGTGTAACGGCAAATCTGATATATGCTAGTATGATATAAATTTAAAATTTCTGCTTGATATTTGTGAGGTACATCATGATGGATGCTGTATAATTTTGGCAAATAAAAAAAAATGAAAATAGCAAAAACAGAATAAGAGATGTTCTGGTGTATGCATGCTTTCATTTTGCAAAAATTTCAACTTGTTTGATTTTCTTTATTTTGTCAAACGATCGACCTTTCTCTACGTATCAAAAGATAGACCTGATTGATGTTCGTTTGACGTTCTGCTTTATTTTCTTTGGTGTTTCGTATAACCCATCGGACTTTCTCTACGTGTACGTGAGTACCAACCTTATTGTTGTTGGATTATACAATTTCTGCTTTATTTTATATTTCTTATTTTCCTAAACAATCAGACTTTCTCTGCGTGCCTACTGGCCGACCTGATTGTTGTTTGTTTAGGGTTCTGCTTTCTTTTTGCAGGAAACACCATGGACGATAAATCTCTGTTGAAAATCAAATTCTATGAAATATTAAAAAAAATAGAATTAAGTCAGATTGCCAGTATTTCGGATTGTGTGGGCTATCATATTTTCAATGCTTGATTAAATCATATCTTAACATATCAGAAAGCTATAAAAATTGATCTCCCTGAACTGAAATAAACTGAAAAGTTGTATTCTCTACCTACTTGACTTGCATGCTGATTAAAATTGAAATTAAAGTGTGTCTGATACATATTGTCTGACATGATCTCGCGTCTGGATCTTTCTCGAAAAAATTAAGTTATTATGCTTTTCAATTAGGTTATTTCATTTTTGTTTGGTTATTTGTTTTTGAATATCCGATCCAAAAGATTTTAGGTGTGTTTTAGCATAATCTTGTAAAAATTTAAAAAGATTTTTGGTGTGTTCGAAAATTTTATAAAAATCAAAAAGATTTTGTTTCTATTTTATTTTCGATCAACCGATAGTGAAAAACCAAAATTATGCCGGATACAACCAAATGGACTTGAGATCAGAAAGTTCATCATTGTATTGAACAATGTTTGTTGCAAATTGACAAAATTTAAAACTTTTGGGGTTCAGTTTGAAGATTCTTCAAAATTCCGGGTTCAATTTGAAAATTTTTGTAAAAATGTCCAAACTCTAAATTCGGACATCCGAACTTGAGGTTCGGATCGTCCGAAGTCCACGTTCGGACAAAGTTCGGATATGCCGAAGGTAAAGTTCGGAAAGGGTTTGGAGCGATTCTCTAGCCGAACATGAAGTTCGGATAGAGTTTGGACAGCCGAACCTTATGGGTTATTAATAGCCAACCTTGAAGTTCGGATGTTCACTATTTCTCATTCTCACGCACTCTTACCGAACCTTTGTCAATTTTTTCAAATTTCGATTGACAGCTTATTTACGTTTTCTAAGACCAGATTAAGGTAAGGATTATCATTCCGAGTGCAAGGGTGTGTTTGGTCGTCATTTTTGGTTGTTAAAAGTGGTTGTTTTTTTTAGCAAAACCGTTTCGAGGGTTTTTGAGTTCATAGATCTAAAAATAACCATACTTAGAGGTCATTTAAGATGATAAAAAATGGTTCTGTGAATACGTGATAAAAAATGGTTCTGTGACCGTCCAGTGCCGAACCTGGAGTTCGGACGAAGTTTGTCTGGAGTTCGGACGAAGTTTGTCTGGAGTTCGGGGGTTGACCAAAGGGTATTGGACATTGACCGAAGGTCAACATTGACCTTTGACCAGGTCAAGTTCGGATCAAGTTCGGTCACTGATTTCGGTTCATATCGAAGCCGGACAAAGTTCGGATCAAGTTAGTCTAATATTGATTTTTAAATAAAAAGTCAATTGTTTACGCGAAGGACAACGAACTGATAAAATTGGTGAACATTTCTGTTAATCACATTGAATTTAAAGAACTTTTTATTTTATGTGTTTTCAGATATGGCGAACGATGTAAAAAATTGGTGATAAGCATAACATATGTACACATCTTGGCGTTGCTCGTTCATAGCTTGCTAAATTCGAAGGATCTGGAATATTTGATTTCTTACGAAGATCAAGAATTCATTACGCCATTACATAACCGTGTGATGTGTATCGTAATATTCCGATGGAATTCTGGAATACTGCAAGAACTATTACTGATGATCGTATCAAAATTTCTATAACAGTACAAAACAGAACTGTTGCATTCACTGAAGAAGATGTTCGAAGAGTCCTGAAGCTGACTGATGACACAACAACAGCTCCACTTGAGTTTCTCATGCTGATAATGTGGCGTTGTTGAAACGGATTTGGTATACTGATGATCCAAGTCGGGAGTGGATTTATAAGTCATCCCTCAGTGTTCCTTTCAAATTCCTGGTACATGTATTGTTGCTTTGTCTGGGGCACAAGATTTTAGGACAAGATGAGGTTGGTTAAAAGATAATCTCACTGCTGAATGCTTTGATAATGAATCGTCCATACAGTTGTGCTGGATTAATCTTTCATTACATGAGAGATAATCTGATTCGGAGGCACAAGAAAGCAGCATTGTATCCAAGATTTCTTCAGATGATTTTGAGCGATTTGTATCCTGATTTAGTGAAGCTTGAAGATCAAAAGATGGATTTAAAGCATATGGATGAGACTAGTGTGGGTGCATTGGCTTCTTATCAGAAAACAGTCACGTGAAGAACAACCAAAACTGAAAAAACTGATTGGTCACTTGGCTAATCCAAATTATGTTACACCAGCTCATGTTGCAGCTCGTCATGCACAGGATAGTGATTCTGAAGAGTTGGATTATATTTGGATAGAAGAACAGAATCAACAACCACAACAATCAAGAGTTAAATGACCTAAACAAAAGATCCAAACACCCATTGTACAAGATCCAGTTGTTACAGAACCGGTAGTTCAAGAACCAGATGTATCTCAACCTTCTGTCTCAGAACCAGTTGTTTCAACACAAGAAGTCCATGTGACTATCACTGAAACTGAAACACTAGCAGTTAATACATTGATTGATGAAGAAGAATCAGAAGATGGTGACTTTCTTGCGGCTAACTCCGAAGATGTCTCAGATACAAATGAACCGTTTGTTTATATACGGGTTGGTTCAACGAACAAAAAGGTGAAGAAAGGTAGTGATGAGCATCTTGCTTATCGTACCAGTTTGAAGAAGAAAAATGACCATTTCATTGGTCGTGTCTATGAAGATAAGTATCCATCTGAGTCTGACGAAGATTACAATCCCGAAGCTGATGTTGTTCATGGCAAGGGAAAGCAGCCGATAACTGCTACATCTTTAGTAACTCCATCAAAAAGGAGGAAGAAGTCAGTTGTTTCCAGTGGGAGAAGAAAAAAGCATAAAGGTCAATAGTACATTTTGAAACCTCATCCCGGTGTATCTTTTGTAGCAAGTCCAGCTATGTCTTTGCCTGAAATGACTACGACTACTACAACCACAGTTTCTACAGCTCAAGATGATACTTTTCAAGGGTTGAGTCAGTCAGAGTTTTTGCAAGATTTGATGAATGCAACACGATCTACAACAGCTAGCACAACACCTTCAGCAAGTGTTGGTGCTTAATATGTAAATCAGCCTATGGGTTCAACACCTACAACTCCTGTATTTTCAACAGCTACTGCAGCTATAGCTTCCACAATATTAACCCCGGATGTTACTTTCAATCTTGATCGAGGCTCTGTGTCTTTCTCTCACGCCAGTATCCTTAACAGTGCTTTACTTGATCAACAATCATAGATTGACACTTTAAAAGCTAAAAATGATGAGCAATCGAAGGTGATTACTGAGTTGAAAACAAGCAATGATGAACTGAGAGCAAAAACTAAATCTCAAGAGCAGTTGATTACTTCATTGCAAGGAAAGTATTTGCAATTGAAAACTGGGGAATCGGCTAAGGCACAGGAGATTCAACGCTTAAAAACCGCTAGTCAGACCCAGATTGCTATATTTCTACAAATGGATGAGCAAATAAAATTCTTGATGCAGAAGTTTAAAGCTCAGGGAGAGATTGGGTCTGGATGCAAAGAGGATTATTTGAAATATTTGAATGATGATCCTAACCATGAAGACCCTGAAGGCACGTTGGTGGAGGTTCAAGCCCAACCGGAAACACTGGTTCGGGTGCTGTGGCGGTCTACATCTCAGGGGAGTCAGATTCAAGAGATGTTATGCCGATAACCTCGATTCTGTCGAATCAAGCTGCGAAGAGTATTGATGAGTTCAAACGGACGCTAGAAGAAGGTGAATTCGTTTGTGAACTTAATCCTGAACAGCTTCAAGCAGTCTTCGATTTGAACGACGAAGAGATGAAGAAAACTTCTAAAGCTGCACTTGAGAAATATGAATCATCTGAACCAGAGTTTGAGGAAGATATTTTTGAAGAAGAAAGTGAGTTGAAGATATCATCGAAGAGGAGTATCCAGATCTATACTCCAATTTCAACAACAATGATTAGACTGGTGATGATTTTGAGGTATTTCTCAAAGAGAAAGTTGCTGAAGCTGAAGAGAGATTGAAAAAGAAAGAGGCTGAAAAACCTAATGATCCGATTGCTAAAGAGGCAAAGGAATAAAATCAATGATGGATGTTTAATGAGTACATGAACACATTTCATGCAAATTATGTTCCTCCTCCAAAGCCAATCAAGCAAAGAATGCATGTAAGGTTTAAGGTTCAAGCATCAGGTAAAATTATTAGTTGGATGTATGCTAAAAGTCTTAGGTGCTATGGAATTAAACGTCAACATGGAATTCAATATTTCAAGAATGCACGAGACTTTAATACTTTACCGGTTTGGGATGTTCGGGAGCTTACACGAAATCCTTTCCACAATTATGGTAATGACTGGATGGGTTTCTACTTCAAGAATTAAATTGAGAAAAAATGTACTTTTGTATTTCAATTTCTTAAGCCTCAAAAACCGAAAAGGCGTAGACATCCAACCAAGATTCATAAGAGAACCGGGAAGAAGCTGATAATACTTACCTTCAAAACAAAGCCTAATGTTATGAAGAAGATTCTTTTGATGAAGATGGAATTAGATTTCATACAAGATCTGAAGTGGTGGTATTACCATGAGAAGACGGGTGAAGCTGTGATAGCGTTGAAGAAATACAACAGAGTTGTGAAGGTTTATGACCCGATGTGGCTGATTAATTTGTCAAAAGCTGACATAGATGTGTTGTATCACAATCAAATCCTATTTCATCCAGACTATATGGATCAGGCTTTGTAATTTCAAAGGGTGATACATATATGCTTTGTGTTCAACATTTATGCTGGGCACAATCATCAGAATACTTAAACTGGGATGGAGACTGAAGATGAAAACTGACAAAGACTGACCAGCATTTTCCAAGGGGGACTTTCTTGATACCTACAAATGGCAAGATGTTGGATCAGACAATGTTTTGAAGATGTCAAGATTTCAACAAAAACCCTAGCGGCCGAACCCTGTCCGAACCCTGGGCAAACTGCAGCTGAACTGCAGGTTCGGACAAGCTGGGGAGTTTGGATAGTGGAGTCTTATATATAGGTCGTTATGTTTGAAATTTTGTATCAAGTTTTCTTATGTGTGTGTAAGTGAACGTGCTTTTAGCTCTGAGTCTCTGTGTAATCTGAACTTGGTTATTGAATGAGATTGAGTTTTATTTACGCGTTTGTTCATCGTATTGTTTACACAATGTCTACGAGTTGATCACGAGCCACCCGCTCACGCACTTTCATTTATTATATCAAACCAGGGAAATCGCCAAGAACAATGACGAGATTGCTAAGAGCAATGTGAAGTCGCCAAGAGCAAGTTACAGCCTTCAGACCTTAGTGAGGTTGCCAAGGCAGTGATCTAGATCGCCAGGAGCATCTTCAAATCGCCAAGGCAAGATCCAGATCGCTAAGGAGTGGGCCAGATCACCAAGGCTTAAACCAGGTCGCCAAGCATAGACACCAGATCACCAGGAGCAACTTTAGATCGCCAAGAGCGAAGTCCAAGTCGCCAAGGCTAAGACCCAGATCGCAAAGGCTTATTCCAAATCCCCAAGGCCAATCTCATATCGCCAAGGGCAATCATGAGATCGCCAAGACCACCTAGAAATCACTCAGTACACTCGCCAAGAATCATTTTGGAATAACTAAGGGTTGTTTTTATGGAATCACAATGTCTTATTAGCATAAACCAAGTGAATTAACATGAAATAACACTGAGTATTGATCCAGACATTCATATCACAATAGTAAAGCACAAATGAAATTATCTTGATTGTCAAATAACATAACTATTGATAATAGTGATAAACATAACATATCAATCATTGATAATGATTAGAAAAACATTAAGACAATTGTTTCATTACTAATACAAGTGAAATGAAAGATTTACAATTGATACCAACACTAAGGATGCTATTTTTGAGTTGCCACCAACCCAAGATAGGTCTTACACTCTGTTACTGTTTCTGTTTCCAAGAGCTTTTTCAGACTAACATCATCAAGTTTCTTTAATGAATCTCCAAATATACCAAATCCTAAGAGAGATTTGCTGAAATTATTACTCATAGACTGTAACAGATAATGTAACACCCACACTATACATGTCATCAATTTTGTTATATAAAAATCTAGGTAACTTTTTCGCGTGATTTTACTATTAAATCTACAATACAATGATATTACATAACATATAAGCACATGTGTAATCAATACCAAATATTTAAACCAGTTTACACCAATAGTAATGTCTAGTATCTCAATCAAATCCGAATCCGATAACCTTTGTAATCCACATCATCCCTTGACCACTAAACTCAAGCCCAATAACCATAGCAAGCCCACTAGGACAATCCACGAGCCCAAACTAATTGTTCTTAGAAAAGTAGGATAAGCCCACCTCGAAAACCCAAACCTGATCAGTTTATACTCAAGCACAAACCCTTCGGCCCAAATCTAAGTCAAACCTGGTAATATGAACCCAATAAGTCCGAGAACCATACACTCGGCCCAATAATCCCTATGACCTATCTAACCCGATGTGCAACCGATGATTGGATCAACCAAGACCCGAATTACCCTATACACAGATCATGACCCAACTTCACCTTCTTAAGGACCGGTTTGCAAAGGAGAGGAACATAGAGGGCCTAGTGTGTAACATTGCATGGGAGCCAACTAATAGGCTTGCATGCATAACTACCACCAATTGGTGGAGCTACCTTCCCCACTCTTCACGCAACCGTTTCCCTAATAAGGATCCATGTATGCCAAGCCAACCAATCATAAGCCCTGCATGAAATAGGAAACTGAGTCAAACTGTCCACCAACCAAAACGCATGCAGAAGCCGACTTCCCCATTGGGCCACACCTCCAACGGGAAACCGTCCATCCTTTATAAACCACAACACCATAACTCAATTCATCCCCTTTCATCTACTCTCTCAAGCTCTCACTCCCCTCTTCGGTTCCTCAACCGAATACTCACTCAACCACCATTCAACCACCAACAACCTCCATCTCCCCATCCTACTTCAGCCCTTGTCACCACCACTAAATCACCTTACCAACAAACCCTCATCCTACCACCAACCAATCCTATCACTTGTTATCACCAACGACCACCTCTACTCGTTGTGCAACCCGTAGCTCACTAAGACATTGTCATCAACCCACCAGTGAATTCTTGGAGGCCACCACCTAGCCACACATGCTTAGGGATACCAAGGAGTGCACTCGTACAACCCCAATGGACCCGTTCATCCTCAAGAACCTGACATAGGGCGAAGCCAAACTGACACCCATCCAACCCCAACGAATCGTTCATCCTTAACAAATTCCTGGGATTCTCTTCAAGGTACAAACCCATAACTAGTTCTCTTACCATTAGTCGTTCATACATTATATTGAATCCCATGGTTTGCGTTCACAAATCGGTCGAGTATACTTAGACATTTAAATAATCAAAACTAATTAAAACTAGGGATTAATATACTCACTTATTGTCTCATTGGTTAGATCACATGTATGCAATTCTTAAGGACACGGGTTTAATCCCCGCAACCACCAAACCCACTATTTTTAGTTATCTTTTGTTTAAGATTACATGCATGTGTTAATACATCATTAAAATACTAAACCAAACTAATTAAATGCATGTGGATTATGGTCCGATTGGTAGAAGCCCTACCATGGTGAGTGGGAGGTCATGGGTTCGATCCTAGTCACCTCCACACTCCCACCTTATTTTTGACAACTTTATTCTTACATACACCGCTTAAAAATCTATGTTTTATAAATCAATGTAAAACTTAATCAAACCCCAAAACATATTACCTTTTAACAAATCAAGTGTTAATGGGAGCGGATTAGAAGCCCAACTAGATACTGTCTATAAACATTTAGGCCTAATAAGCCCATTACACATGTAAACACTCTAAACCGGACACGAGTACGGGTCGGGTTACACCCACGGGCTAGATACACTTTTGTTTCCACTAATATGTTGCATGCATATGGGTCGGGTTCAAAACCCACATGGTTTAACATACGGGTTAGTCCATTTTATCAAACTAAACCCAAAGGGAACGGGCCTTAAGGCCCATAGTTTTATAAGGCTTAATGAGCTACGGCCCAAAACACCATTTAAATTCTTAATGGGTTACAGCCCCCTGTCTTTATAAAACAAATATCAAAAATGTTTTGGGCCCAATAGGCCCCCATCTCTCTTTTAAACCGAGAAAGTCGGGCCCATTAACAGGTCGGATCCATATTTAAACCAACACTCATTTTTCACCCGACTACAAACTAACCGAAAACCGATTTTAAAACCAAACCGACTAAATGGCCACATTGGGCCTTGTGACCCATTGTGATTCAGGTTAAGCAAAACTTTCGGGTCTAATCTCACTAATCAGACATACTTTTACAAACGAATCAAAAACTACCTTTTTATAATAACTTGGTTAAAGCTTTTCAAAACACCCTTTTTGGAGTAAACTAAAAATATACAAACTAGTCTTAAACCTATTTGGGTCGACGGTGTAAGAACCTAGACGGATCTTACTACTGCATGATTCGGTCATTCGATGAACAAGAACATAAATAAAGCTTGGCTTTATTGATTCACTAAGAGTTGATTACATAGAGTTCTAGAGAGAGAAACACACAGTTAAGAATAACCAAAATGACAAAGCTAATGAACTCTCTCTAACATGATCTATTTATTCTAACAACATATTGGGCCGGTGTACCAACTGGCAGACCAATTGGTACGGGAGTACCAATGGTATGGTGGACCAATGGTACGACCACCATGGTATGTTGACTCCTTGACTCACAAAGACGCTCTAATCTAGATACAACACACGAGACACAATGTAGCATAGGAATATGCTCTAACAAACTCCCCCTTAACGTGTAGTGTATCTACTCTAACTAAACTTCAGTCTTCAATCTTCAGCATCGCTGCGTTCGATCTTCAACTTGAAATGTCGTCAGAAATAGAAACTTGCATGGCTGGATCAGCACTTGAACTATTTTCGAACTTTAAGATCCACTTGTGAAAGATATTACAAACTCCCCATTTCACCATGCTTGAGTCTTGTCATATAGAACCTGCAATTTCAAAAGATAGAAACGTAGTTTTCTTTTCTTTTGAAAATTAATTTAATCTTGGAGCAAAACTTCTCTTCGAGAATCCAGGATATAGTTTTGAAATCATAATTTTGTATCTTGTATCGATTGGTCGAAAACAAAATAAAAACAAAATCTTTTTGGCTTTTTGAAACTTTACATCAAAACACATCGAAAATCTTTTTCATTTTTCTAAGTTTATGCTAAAACACACCTAAAATCTTTTTGGATTTTATCATATATGAAACAAACATGCAATACTGAATCAGACACTATTTTTGTCTTTTGCGAGAAAGATCACAGCTTTGGATTATATTGAACATAACACGCTGAACTACACTTCAATTTCTATTACTTCAGCATATAAGTCATGTCGATTACCGGTATAATTTGTCCATCTTAAACTCAAGCACAATCATACTCATAACATATGGATATGTTATTGTATAGATTAGATTTCTTTGACAAGTGTACCCCACACTATCAGACATACTCAGATATGCATTTGCTTATCACACTTTGTGATTTCAGTTGTGATTCAACACATAATGATTAAATTAATGATATCTTCAACTGTGTTCCAAGCGAAAAAGAAATAAGAACGTTAAATTGTCTACTTTAAGGTCGATCTTTCGATATGCAAATAAGGCCTCGGATTTAACAAAATAAGAAAAAAAACAAGTTGAAATTGTATAAACCAACAACAATCAGGTCGGTACTCCCGTACACGCAGAGAATGTCCGATGAGTTATACGAAACACCAAAGAAAATAAAGCTGAATATCAAAACGAACAACAATCAGGTCGATCTTTCGATACGCAGAGAAAGTCCGATCGTTTGACAAAATAAAGAAAATCAAACAAGTTTAAATCTTTGCAAAAAGAACACAGTGACTTCTCATTTTCTTATTCATACATCTTTTCAATATCTTGATATATGCTTCAAGATGTTGTCCACTTGGTCAGGCATTAGTATTTAATGTATATCACATCTGAATACTTTCTGATTTAATGCCGAGCCTACCAAGCACATCAAACAATTATCTTATGGCTTTTTCATCTAATTTATCCATGAGTCAGACACGTAAGCCAACGTACCATCATTTCCCAATTATGACAGATACAATTTCTCATTTTTCAATGTTTTTGTATTTTTCTGTTTTTCAATGTTTTTGTATTTTTCATGTTCTCCACCTTAAAATGAAAACTATATTTTTGGAATTTTCATTTTAACAAAAACACAAAGACACTATTTTTGATTTTTTTTCAATTTCTCCCCCTAAACTACATACGGAATGTAAAAAGAAGAAAATTGACCAATCGATACTGATACCTTTCAGTTTTTATCTTTCAGAAAACTTTCAGTTTTATAATATGAAGCAATGAATTTAAGTTACATAGAAAACTCCACTATCAGCAACTGCTCGAAGCTTGAGATTCAAAATTACCGATAGGTCTTCTTTAAGTACCTGCACACTGGATTGAAAAGATTAGTATTCAAATGACCCGAAGCACACAGCTTCTAGTCAACCAGTGTCTTCTACAAAATCATTTGTAGCCTTGCTGACCACCTTAGGTCACCACTGCATTTTTGCTTTTTCTATTTTAACTGACTCATCATCCTGTGATGAACCGCCAATACTTGAATCAAATTTGAAAAATTGTTTCTTTTTAGATATAGTTTTGAAAGGTGTTGACTCAGTAAACATTATGCCTGATTCATCAATAAATGTGGCAGATTTAGTAGAAACTGTTCTTTTGACAGTTTCAGGACAATCGTGTGCCATATGTCCCTTTCGGCGACATTGATAACACAAACGATATGATCATTTTGGTATTCGTTTGTTCTGAACTGGATGACATATATCATCAGACTCAAAAGAATCATAAAAATAATCAAATACTTGGAACCTATTTGCGTGCACCCATTTGGAAGTAGGACTTCGAGGTGTAGAATTTGATCCAGACGATGAAAATTCTTTCAGAGAACTTTCAGATGAATCCTTCTTCTTTTGTTTTCCTCCGAATCCTTTTTCCATGGTAGAAATGAATACCTGAGCCAAATGATAGATTTGATCTGAACTTGTATCCTTCTTTTCTTTCTGAACCTTCTTGAACACAGACTTCTTGTCTTTCTTCTAAAATTGCTTACCCTCACTACCCAATCCTGAACCTTTGTAACCTGGTAGCTTCGATAGGTCAACTTGAGAACTCGAAGAACCAGCTTTAGCACCTTGAGTGAATGAAGCCTTAATATCCTGTAACTTGTTAGCTTATACCAGCTTAGCAACAGCTTTTTTGTCATTCAACTCTGTTTCGTTTTTCTCAATCTTTTCAGTAGAAATTATTCCCTCATCAGATATAAACCCACCAGATACAAACTTAGAAGCAGATTTATCAAACAAGCTTTCCTCCTTCTCCACTTTCTTGTTAGATTAAGACTTTTTCTTTTTGGTAGATTTCTCAGTAACAAACTCAAAATAATCACCATTTACATCAGAAGACTTAAGATCAGCTAGAGGATCAGACTGAATAACCGGATGTGGAATCTGATTGTATTCTTTGCTTCCAAACACTTTCTTGAAATTCTCATCATTGCACAAGTAGCTCGTGAATGAATGTGAATTCTTCAGATTATTCAATTGTCTTTTAAGATCTAACACCTTAACATTCAAATTGGATATTTTCTTCTGTGCTTCACCCAAAGCCTTTTCTGAATCAATTAATTATTTCGAAGCTCTGTTGAAAAAAAAACTTTTCTTGTCTCATCTGATCATGTGTATCATACACTTCTTGTGTCACTTTATCCACCTGCCCTTTATAAATCTCAACATTCCTTTTCAACAATTTGTTGTCATGTGTCAAGCTTATGACTTTATCTAGTAATTTTGAATGTGCCACTTGACGTTCGTTCTCCTAAGCAATAACTTCATCATAAGTTTTCTGAAGTTCATCATAGGATTTTTAAATCGATTCCAATTTGATTTTTGACTTGTTAAACAAAGCATTAAAATCTTCAATGACATCTGTTGCTTCCTTCTCCCATTTCATCCAACTTTTTCTTAAGATCTACAAACTCTTCCATTAACACACACTTTTCCTTTACCAACTTTTCATTTGTCTTGAAAATCTGATCAGAAACTTCACACTTCTTTTTGTAACTATCTAACCCTTCTTCCTTCTTCTTCCTGTCAACAATCAACTGTTTTTCATCTTGAACCAATTCCCGAATCTTTCTATCCATTTGAGCATAAAATTCACAAGTTGACTCATAACCACTAACTTCAGAATCAGAATCACTTGATTCAACTTGCACAGTGACTATAAAAGTAGATTCACCTGGAAAATCTTTAGACCAATGATAACCTTCTTGAGCCACCATAGTGTTTGCTTCTTTATTGTGAACATGCTTATTTGAATTACACTTATTAGATGACAATTGGTTGCACTCACAAGCCAAATGTCCAAGCTTGGAACATGTGTAACATTTAAGCTTTGACTTATCCAAACAAAGTTTATCTCTTGGAATAAAATATTTCTTTCCATGTTTCTTTTTTAATCTATTTCCTCTTTCAACCACCATAGCAAACTGCCAATCCAAATCTAACTTATTCAATTGATCATCATCCAACTGATTTAAGTCGTCTCCATACAATCCAGATTTACCAGTTTGACTAAAAATTGATCCAGAAGACGCTGATAGGAATGTAGTTTAGACCGACGCCATCAAATCTGTTTACCGAAGCATTCGACTGAAGAATCCATGTGAATTGATTCAGAGACACGGGTTGTGATGCTCGAGGCTTGCAGTTTGGACCGAAGACCGTTTTCCGGAAAAGTCAACCGTTCGGGTCAATGGTCAACGTAAAAGTCAACGGAAGATCGGTTCGAGCGAGTCAAGCTTCGGATTAATTAAATAAACTTTGATTTAATTAATATTTCATGTTATTTGATTTACTTGTAATTTTGTTCAGTTATGTTTTTCTGTTGTTAGTCACCCTCACTATATATATAGTGAGGGTGCCCATTCATTGAAAGAGAGAGAGAGTCTCCAAATGGATGGATGATGACTCTTTAGGATGTTGAGATTTCCATTCTAGATAGAAAGTGAGTCATGGATTTCTAAAGAGTGAGTTTTGTCATGATTTCTTGATTGTAATCATTCGATTAATGAAATCATTCGACTAGTTCATCATCTTTCTTGTCTTTGATTATCTTTGATTCTTCTTCATCTTCATCTTTTTGGGTTTTTCTCATCCGAACCTCGTTCTTGCTCAAGATCAGGATTCTTGATGTGAAAATCAGTCCTGAAAAATGGTATCAGAGCGGGTAACCGATCAGATTTCATCTCACGATGAATCTGGTCACTCAAATCTGGATTTTGAGCTTGAATTGAGTGAAGATGATGAAAACCCACTTTTTGAGACTTTTTCATATTTTTTTTTTCATTTTTGAATGATTCTGGACAGATTTGATGTTTTGGATGTTAGATCTGGGTCCATTGACTTCATCTAGATGTTATTTCTTCTTCTACATGTTCAAATCTGGGAGAAAAATGAAGATCCGAGCTGGAAAAAAAAACGAAACTGTTTGAGTTTTTCCCATATTTGGGGTTTTTGAAGATTTTTGGGTTTGATTCTTCATTTTCTGGGCGATTCTTAATGTTTTCGGATGAAATGAGGTATGATTCTCAGTGGAAAACGTGTTCCGGATCCATTGGAAGCATCCATTTCGTCTGAATCTCAACAGTTTGGACAGATCTGGAAAAACACACACTAGTGCGTGTTTCGCAGTGTTCTTCATGTTCTTGAGATTTCCAGATTTTTGTGGACTGATTCCATCTGATTTGCAGCTGTTTATGGATTTTTTGTGGCCAGAATTATCTCGTGAATGGTTCATCTCATCATATCAGTCACGAATCTGTGATCTAAACTCGTTTGGGACATCGAATCTGCATCAGAGATGTGTTCTTCATTTTCTGGGTTTTCCTTGAAGATATGAAGATTGCCTGAACGATCTGGTTCTGTTTGAAGAAGTTCTAAACGACCAAGGTCGATCCTTCTTAACGATCTGACCTTGAAGATTGTCTTAACGACCTGCCCTTGTTCTAAATGATCAGGTCACCTAAACCTAACGATCAGCTGTTGTTCTTAACGATCTGGGTTTACTTGAGGCTTGTCTTAACGATTTGACCTTAAGTCTTAACGACTTGGTCCTAATCTTAACGACCTGGTGAGCTGATCGTTAAACGAAATCTAACGACTTGGTTTTTGGGTTTTCGTTCAAGACATTTTCAGAAGATTCTAATCGTTAAGGGTTGTAGAGCACGTTGCCACGAGTCCAACGGTATAAAATTCGTCAAATTTCGTTAAGTATTGATGGAGATATGCTCAAATTACGGTTTTCCGGCGGTTTTTAGCATTTCCGGCGACTGTATTCTAGGGTTTCGGTAGGTTGACTTAAAATGGAGATGACGCTGACGTGTCCTGTGCTGATTGGTTGCATTAGAATGTTTGTCTCTCTCCATCATCGGTCCCATAAATACCTTAAATATGCTGTCGTGAGCTGGTTGGAGGAAAAGAAAGTCAACATGTCCCCCACCATCATGAAATGAGCCGTTAAAGGACATGGGTTGTCTCAATCCTATTGACCAGAGCCACCTTGCTCACGGATCCAAATCCCAGCCGTAGGATTTCTTTAATTCCAGCCGTAGATATGGTTTTATCCTCATTTCTGATTGGTTAATATCCATTCACGCGGATTATGGTTTTCTCTATGGGCAATCTGATTGGTCAATTAATTTTCACATGAATTAAGGTTTTTATTGAGATTTAATTGCCTAATTAATTTTTAAGCATTTTTCGATAAATGCGGGTATTTTCTTATCAGTTTCTCAACGAGACTTACGAGATAACGCTCAAACGGAATTGCGGAAAATTTTTTTAGTCTCGGATTTATTCTAATTATTTTTGTGGTTCTCGTTTATTGGCGTCACGCGCAACGTTTGCTATCGACCACTGACGGGTTAGCTTTATTATCCGGTTAATTATGCAGCTTTCTCGTTATGACTCACGGTTTAATTTTAGCTGATGCAGTGATGTGTAAATTTGGATATATAAAAATGTGGTCAAGTTAAAAATGGTAATTACTGAGTGACCAAACCACACACTAGGGCAAGCGTACCCGTCGTATGCAATATAGTATCAATAAGTACCGAGTATCAATCCATGGACGCGTAATCAGACTCCCGATAATGTATCATAACTAATATTTAACCGATGCAATTGAAAAGATTGATTTAAGTAAACTAAGCAAGCAATAAAATAAGCAGTAAACAATGCAAATGAAAGATAATCAGAGTGAGAGAGATATCACCTAGCCTAGAATCCACTAAACCCACATAAGACCCTCGGTAAGACCTATCAACATGAAACTATCACCAAATGAGAATAACCCAACCAAGGAGGACTATAGACACATCCCGAATGATCAGACAATTCTAAATGAAGCACGGATAGCATAATATGTGAATTTCACAACAGTTTCACAGTTTCGGTCAAAACAAGCAAAACACACATAAATCGGGAAACACCAAGAGAGGTCTCTCTAAATGAATCCTAATACATGCAATGACTCTAATTCCGATTATCTAGGACCTAGAAATCACTAAACACGAATAAATAGGCTCAAATCTCGCGGTCACAAGTATTCTAACTTATCAAACAATGTCTAGTCAATAACTAGCAAATGAAATAACTCGGTCAAGTTCATTCCATAAGGATGCACACAAAATCAGCCACTAATCAACGATATATCATCATGTAGGAGGTCTCCGGATCATGCATTAACCCAAAAACCCATATAAGTTCAAGGATCAACAATAAACTAACTAATAATGGTTGCAATTCCACAATCCCTATCAATTAGTCCACACAATACATCATTAACAGCAGCTAATCAAGCACACATGATCATCTCAAGCAACCAAAACTAGAATCATGAGCAAAAATCACATAATCATGTTGAAAAGTCAAACCGAAAAGTCAAAATGGGTAAAGCTTCATCTAAACTAGGTGATATGAATGAAATAAGCCACAAATCATGTCTCTAATCATCAAATCAGTCCAATCTAAGCAATACATGATCAAACAATCAAAAACTAGGAAGAAGAAACCGAATTAGATGAAGAAATCTCCAAAAGAAGCCTTCAAATCTTCAATCTAAGCTCCAAGATCTTCAATCCGGCCCTTGATTGCTCCAAAATGACCTCTAATCTCGAAAATCTCTCAAAGACGTGCTCTCTGGTCGAACTCTCCCAACCCTAGGCTCAAAAATTGCTTAAATACATGTTTTAGAATTTTTAGCCCACTGCCCAGTAGTCGCGGACTGCCAAAATTTTACTTCTGGGACTGGCAGCCGGCGACAGGCACTTTACTGTTTTCTGGGAACAAAACTAGCCGACTGCTAGAATTTCAAACAAAGGAGTGACCGTCCGCGACTGGCACTTTTCTTCTTTTCCAAGCAAACACTCGCGGACTGCCAGAAATTAATATAAGAGAGTGGCAGTCCGCGACTCGGCTACTGCAGCAAAATTTCAAAAACTTCTATCTTTTGCTCCCGGGCTCCGATTCACGTTCCGTTTTCGCCATAAATCATCATAACTTATCCACCATCACCAGATTTCCTGAAATTTAATATATGAACAATTAAGTACCAAAATCTCATCAAAACTCGATAAAAAGCCGGTAGAAATGTGAGATTTGTAATTCCAAAACATACATAAGATGCGTTGCATCATGCAGCGCTGATGTCAGCTAACCGGATTAACTGGAATCTCAGTTAATTATGGAATTTATCTGTTAAATATCTCGGAGAGCCGTTACTTGATGAAAATTGACGGAATTTTTCAGATCGCGCCGTTTTCACCAGTATTTCTCAGAAATTTTCATGGAATATTATTCCGAGCTCATTTTTCTTCAACAAAAATTACGAAGACTCCGGTTATGAGCATTTTTCGCTCGGGATCTCAAATTTTCTCCGATTTGACACTTATCTTTATTTTTGCATCCAACTCAGTCATGTGGAACACAAGATTTATTTATGGATCATTCACAACTGTAAGCATCTGATTTCTGGTTTTTCGCGAGTTTGTCCGATTTCAAGATTGTTTATCCGGTTTTCTAGGCAACCGATCGTGACGGTTCGACTCTCCGCATCAGACTTTTATGCTTCCGACTTGATGTTTTTAGAGAGATTTAGAGAAATAAGAGGAATTATTATGGATTTGGATATCGGGTCGATTATATGGAGTTAGAGCATGTTCGATGATTGACTGGTTTATCTGATTCAGTTTGTTGCGGTTTTGGCTCCAATATTCAGCATTTTCTTAGTATTGTACCCGACCGTGTGAACCGAGTGAGCGGAACACTTGGATCTCAACTGGAGAAACAAGAACAAAAGAAGCTTATTCAGAGGGGGAATCTCTACGACAGATTGTCTCCGGTTTATCAGTTTCTCATTGAAGATGTACGGCAGAGCGATTCTTCAGCAGTTGAACAGATTTGAAAGAATCAGTCAAGGGGGAATTGTTGGAACTAAAATCTATATGACTGAGGCCATCAAATCTGTTTACCGAAGCATCCGACTGAAGAATCCATGTGAATTGATTCAGAGACGCGGGTTGTGATGCTCGAGGCTTGCAGTTTGGACCGAAGACCGTTTTCCGGAAAAGTCAACCGTTCGGGTCAACGGTCAACGTAAAAGTCAACGGAAGATCGGTTCGAGCGAGTCAAGCTTCGGATTAATTAAATAAACTTTGATTTAATTAATATTTCATGTTATTTGATTTACTTGTAATTTTGTTCAGTTATGTTTTTCTGTTGTTAGTCACCCTCACTATATATATAGTGAGGGTGCCCCATTCATTGAAAGAGAGAGAGAGTCTCCAAATGGATGGATGATGACTCTTTAGGATGTTGAGATTTCCATTCTAGATAGAAAGTGAGTCATGGATTTCTAGAGAGTGAGTGTTGTCATGATTTCTTGATTGTAATCATTCGATTAATGAAATCATTCGACTAGTTCATCATCTTTCTTGTCTTTGATTATCTTTGATTCTTCTTCATCTTCATCTTTTTGGGTTTTTCTCATCCGAACCTCGTTCTTGCTCAAGATCAGGATTCTTGATGTGAAAATCAGTCCTAACAAATGGTATCAGAGCGGGTAACCGATCAGATTTCATCTCACGATGAATATGGTCACTCAAATCTGGATTTTGAGCTTGAATTGAGTGAAGATGATGAAAACCCACTTTTTGAGACTTTTTCATATTTTTTTTTCATTTTTGAATGATTCTGGATAGATTTGATGTTTTGGATGTTAGATCTGGGTCCATTGACTTCATCTAGATGTTATTTCTTCTTCTACATGTTCAAATCTGGGAGAAAAATGAAGATCCGAGCTGAAAAAAAAAACGAAACTGTTTGAGTTTTTCCCATATTTGGGGTTTTTGAAGATTTTTGGGTTTGATTCTTCATTTTCTGGGCGATTCTTAATGTTTTCGGATGAAATGAGGTATGATTCTCAGTGGAAAACGTGTTCCGGATCCATTGGAAGCATCCATTTCGTCTGAATCTCAACAGTTTGGACAGATCTGGAAAAACACACACTAGTGCGTGTTTCGCAGTGTTCTTCATGTTCTTGAGATTTCCAGATTTTTGTGGACTGATTCCATCTGATTTGCAGCTGTTTATGGATTTTTTGTGGCCAGAATTATCTCGTGAATGGTTCATCTCATCATATCAGTCACGAATCTGTGATCTAAACTCGTTTGGGACATCGAATCTGCATCAGAGATGTGTTCTTCATTTTCTGGGTTTTCCTTGAAGATATGAAGATTGCCTGAACGATCTGGTTCTGTTTGAAGAAGTTCTAAACGACCAAGGTCGATCCTTCTTAACGATCTGACCTTGAAGATTGTCTTAACGACCTGCCCTTGTTCTAAATGATCAGGTCACCTAAACCTAACGATCAGCTGTTGTTCTTAACGATCTGGGTTTACTTGAGGCTTGTCTTAACGATTTGACCTTAAGTCTTAATGACTTGGTCCTAATCTTAACGACCTGGTGAGCTGATCGTTAAACGAAATCTAACGACTTGGTTTTTGGGTTTTCGTTCAAGACATTTTCAGAAGATTCTAATCGTTAAGGGTTGTAGAGCACGTTGCCACGAGTCCAACGGTATATAATTCGTCAAATTTCGTTAAGTATTGATGGAGATATGCTCAAATTACGGTTTTCCGGCGGTTTTTAGCATTTCCGGCGACTGTATTCTAGGGTTTCGGTAGGTTGACTTAAAATGGAGATGACGCTGACGTGTCCTGTGCTGATTGGTTGCATTAGAATGTTTGTCTCTCTCCATCATCGGTCCCATAAATACCTTAAATATGCTGTCGTGAGCTGGTTGGAGGAAAAGAAAGTCAACATGGCCCCCACCATCATGAAATGAGCCGTTAAAGGACATGGGTTGTCTCAATCCTATTGACCAGAGCCACCTTGCTCACGGATCCAAATCCCAGCCGTAGGATTTCTTTAATTCCAGCCGTAGATATGGTTTTATCCTCATTTCTGATTGGTTAATATCCATTCACGCGGATTATGGTTTTCTCTATGGGCAATCTGATTGGTCAATTAATTTTCACATGAATTAAGGTTTTTATTGAGATTTAATTACCTAATTAATTTTTAAGCATTTTTCGATAAATACGGGTATTTTCTTATCAGTTTCTCAACGAGACTTACGAGATAACGCTCAAACGGAATTACGGAAAATTTTTATTAGTCTCTGTTGATGCATGAACCTTGTGTGGCCGTTACTGTTCGAATTGACAAACAGACTGAGTTGTTGAAGACAAGAACTGTGCTCCGAACTCCCGCCGAACTCCGTGTTCGGCGGTGTCCGAGGGTGGTCCGAACCTCAGGTTCGGAGGAAGCTCGGACAGAGTTCGGAGGTACCGAGTTCGGACCTTATGAAGAAGTATAAATAGTTTCGTCTTTGTATTTCTTTGTAAGCTTTTGTCCAGTGTCTTTTCCGATCAATGTGTTGAGAGGGGAGGTTCTGTCCGACCTCCCCCGGAGCTAAATTGTTTGTATACTCCTTCGGTTTATGTAACCTTTCAACACAATATATGACAAAACTTCCGTCTCGTTATTATCTACCATAGAATCGATCCTTAAACGGTTTTTCAAGTGGTATCAGAGCTGTTGGCTCTTTCTATGGTCGAAATCTATCGTTTTTCTTCATTTCGAGACGTTAAACCTTCGGTTAGGGGTGATTGGAAGTGTTTCTGATTGATTTTTGATCAATCGAGTCTTCCTGAGTCATGTTTTTACCTAACAGAAGCATCTGGATGTTCAAATTCGATCAAATTCTGAATCTAGTGAGTTTTTCCGAAATTTTTTGGCTTTTCGCGTTCGGCCGAACTCCACGTTCGGTGTAACTGCTCCGAACTCCAGGTTCGGAGTACGCTCGGCATAACCGCTCCGAACTCCAGGTTCGGAGGTCCGAACTCCAGGTTCGGAGGTCCGAAGGCCAGGTTCGGAGGGTCCGAAGGTCAGGTTCGGAGATGGCTCCGAAGGTCAGGTTCGGACTAGGTCCGAAGGTCAGTTTCGGAGGATCAGGTTCGGAGGTAGATCGGACAAGGTTCGGACGAGCTCGGATGCATTTTTGATGAAGCACTTTGTTCAAGAAAAAATTTTCGCGCTGACCTGGCAGCTCGATCCCAGCCAGGGGCTCTGCCCCTTGGACCCCGCCAGGGGCTGCCGCCCCTTGGACCCCGCTTCTCAGGGGCGCTGCCCCCGAACCCCCGTTAGGTGGGAATTTCAAAGAAGCGGATCAGCTATCGAGTTTACCCTTGATTCGGTAGTTGTGGGGTGTTATGTTTGAAGATAATCCAGATCATGATATTTGTTACGAGCTAGTGATCGAATTTCAAGAAATGGGTTTGTGGGTAGTCATTGTTCTTGATGATGGACAGAGATTCATGAACGGGTGTTTCTGATGATGGACAGAGATTCGGAGACATGGATATGATTACTTTGAGGCGATTGTTTGAATTCTGAGAAATTAAGTCTTTGTGATGGCGTTTATCAGAGTTTATTTGTCTACACAAACTGAAGAATATTGAAGATTTGAATATGTCACTTGTTTAGGGGGAAATGGGAACCCTAAAAAACTTTCAAAGTTTCATTATTGAAAAAGTGAATATTCAAAAGCAATCTGTTCAGGGATGATGGTAATTTTTGATCTTCATGGAAAGGTGGTATATTCTGATGTTCGTGTGAACCGATACGTCAAAGTTTTCGGTTATGGTTTGGAACTCTTTGTTATATGCCCGATACTTTCTTGAGTTGTGAAGACTTGATGAGGTTCTCGTCTACAACGAAATATACGTTTACCAGAGTTATATATTGGGATGGATTGTATGCTGAGGGGGAATTTCCATGATTGAAGATGCTGATTGTGTTTGTTTTCATAAAGATCAGAATGTATTACAATTTGATGAAGATTGAAGAGTTCTGTCAAATGCAGTGATGTTTGTGGATTTTGTTTTTTATTCACAACGGTTAAATGAAGTGATCCTGCATCTTGATGTCATATCCGGTGGTTTGAAGTATCTGTCTATGTGATTGATAAGTTCTCACAGTGGATGTGCTTGAAGAAAGGGGGAATTTTGTTGATTGTTGTGATTGTACAAGATTGCAAGCTGTTTCCTGCATACCTGATGATTCGGTCAAGGGGAGTTTGTTAAAGATAGAGGCGTCTGCAACAAGCTGACTGAAGATTGCTAGAAGATCAATGTCTGGATTCGACAGTAACGTCCAAGGGGGAATTTGTTGATGCATGAACCTTGTGTGGCCGTTACTGTTCGAATTGACAAACAGACTGAGTTGTTGAAGACAAGAACTGTGCTCCGAACTCCCGCCGAACTCCGTGTTCGGCGGTGTCCGAGGGTGGTCCGAACCTCAGGTTCGGAGGAAGCTCGGACAGAGTTCGGAGGTACCGAGTTCGGACCTTATGAAGAAGTATAAATAGTTTCGTCTTTGTATTTCTTTGTAAGCTTTTGTCCAGTGTCTTTTCCGATCAATGTGTTGAGAGGGGAGGTTCTGTCCGACCTCCCCCGGAGCTAAATTGTTTGTATACTCCTTCGGTTTATGTAACCTTTCAACACAATATATGACAAAACTTCCGTCTCGTTATTATCTACCATAGAATCGATCCTTAAACGGTTTTTCACATTTCATCCGAAAACATTAAGAATCGCCCAGAAAATGAAGAATCAAACCCAAAAATCTTCAAAAACCCCAAATATGGGAAAAACTCAAACAGTTTCGTTTTTTTTTCCAGCTCGGATCTTCATTTTTCTCCCAGATTTGAACATGTAGAAGAAGAAATAACATCTAGATGAAGTCAATGGACCCAGATCTAACATCCAAAACATCAAATCTATCCAGAATCATTCAAAAATGAAAAAAAAAATATGAAAAAGTCTCAAAAAGTGGGTTTTCATCATCTTCACTCAATTCAAGCTCAAAATCCAGATTTGAGTGACCAGATTCATCGTGAGATGAAATCTGATCGGTTACCCGCTCTGATACCATTTGTTCAGGACTGATTTTCACATCAAGAATCCTGATCTTGAGCAAGAACGAGGTTCGGATGAGAAAAACCCAAAAAGATGAAGATGAAGAAGAATCAAAGATAATCAAAGACAAGAAAGATGATGAACTAGTCGAATGATTTCATTAATCGAATGATTACAATCAAGAAATCATGACAACACTCTCTCTCTAGAAATCCATGACTCACTCTCTATCTAGAATGGAAATATCAACATCCTAAAGAGTCATCATCCATCCATTTGGAGACTCTCTCTCTCTTTCAATGAATGGGGCACCCTCACTATATATATAGTGAGGGTGACTAACAACAGAAAAACATAACTGAACAAAATTACAAGTAAATCAAATAACATGAAATATTAATTAAATCAAAGTTTATTTAATTAATCCGAAGCTTGACTCGCTCGAACCGATCTTCCGTTGACTTTTACGTTGACCGTTGACCCGAATGGTTGACTTTTCCGGAAAACGGTCTTCGGTCCAAACTGCAAGCCTCGTGCATCACAACCCGCGTCTCTGAATCAATTCACATGGATTCTTCAGTCGAATGCTTCGGTAAACAGATTTGATGGCCTCAGTCATATAGATTTTAGTTCCAACAATTCCCCCTTGACTGATGCTTTCAAATCTGTTCAACTGCTGAAGAATCGCTCTGCCGTACATCTTCAATGAGAAACTAATAAACCGGAGACAATCTGTCGTAGAGATTCCCCCTCTGAATAAGCTTCTTCTGTTCTTGTTTCTCCAGTTGAGATCCAAGTGTTCCGCTCACTCGGTTCACACGGTCGGGTACAATACTAAGAAAATGCTGAATATTAGAGCCAAAACCGCAACAAACTGAATCAGATAAACCAGTCAATCATCGAACATGCTCTAACTCCATATAATCGACCCGATATCCAAATCCATAATAATTCCTCTTATTTCTCTAAATCTCTCTAAAAACATCAAGTCGGAAGCGAAAAAATCTGATGCGGAGAGTCGAACCGTCACGATCGGTTGCCTAGAAAACCGGATAAACAATCTTGAAATCGGACAAACTCGCGAAAAACCAGAAATCAGATGCTTACAGTTGTGAATGATCCATAAATAAATCTTGTGTTCCACGTGACTGAGTTGGATGCGAAAATAAAGATAAGTGTCAAATCGGAGAAAATTTGAGATCCCGAGCGAAAAATGATCATAACCGGAGTCTTCGTAATTTTTGTTGAAGAAAAATGAGCTCGGAATAATATTCCATGAAGATTTCTGAGAAATACTGGTGAAAACGGCGCGATCTGAAAAATTCCGTCAATTTTCATCAAGTAACGGCTCTCCGAGAGATTTAACAGATAAATTCCATAATTAACTGAGATTCCAGTTAATCCGGTTAGCTGACATCAGTGCTGCATCAGCTAAAAATAAACCGTGAGTCATAACGAGAAAGCTGCATAATTAACAGGATAATAAAGCTAACCCGTCAGTGGTCGATAGCAACCGTTGCGCGTGACGCCAATAAACGAGAACCACAAAAATAATTAGAATAAATCCGAGACTAATAAAAATTTTCCGTAATTCCGTTTGAGCGTTATCTCGTAAGTCTCGTTGAGAAACCGATAAGAAAATACCCGTATTTATCGAAAAATGCTTAAAAATTAATTAGGTAATTAAATCTCAATAAAAACCTTAATTCATGTGAAAATTATTTGACCAATCAGATTGCCCATAGAGAAAACCATAATCCGCGTGAATGGATATTAACCAATCAGAAATGAGGATAAAACCATATCTACGGCTGGAATTAAAGAAATCCTACGGCTGGGATTTGGATCCGTGAGCAAGGTGGCTCTGGTCAATAGGATTGAGACAACCCATGTCCTTTAACGGCTCATTTCATGATGGTGGGGGCCATGTTGACTTTCTTTTCCTCCAACCAGCTCACGACAGCATATTTAAGGTATTTATGGGACCGATGATGGAGAGAGACAAACATTCTAATGCAACCAATCAGCACAGGACACGTCAGCGTCATCTCCATTTTAAGTCAACCTACCGAAACCCTAGAATACAGTCGCCGGAAATGCTAAAAACCGCCGGAAAACCGTAATTTGAGCATATCTCCATCAATACTTAACGAAATTTGACGAATTATATACCGTTGGACTCGTGGCAACGTGCTCTACAACCCTTAACGATTAGAATCTTCTGAAAATGTCTTGAACGAAAACCCAAAAACCAAGTCGTTAGATTTCGTTTAACGATCAGCTCACCAGGTCGTTAAGATTAGGACCAAGTCGTTAAGACTTAAGGTTAAATCGTTAAGACAAGCCTCAAGTAAACCCAGATCGTTAAGAACAACAGCTGATCGTTAGGTTTAGGTGACCTGATCATTTAGAACAAGGGCAGGTCGTTAAGACAATCTTCAAGGTCAGATCGTTAAGAAGGATCGACCTTGGTCGTTTAGAACTTCTTCAAACAGAACCAGATCGTTCAGGCAATCTTCATATCTTCAAGGAAAACCCAGAAAATGAAGAACACATCTCTGATGCAGATTCGATGTCCCAAACGAGTTTAGATCACAGATTCGTGACTGATATGATGAGATGAACCATTCACGAGATAATTCTGGCCACAAAAAATCCATAAACAGCTGCAAATCAGATGGAATCAGTCCACAAAAATCTGGAAATCTCAAGAACATGAAGAACACTGCGAAACACGCACTAGTGTGTGTTTTTCCAGATCTGTCCAAACTGTTGAGATTCAGACGAAATGGATGCTTCCAATGGATCCGGAACACGTTTTCCACTGAGAGTCATACCTCATTTCATCCGAAAACATTAAGAATCGCCTAGAAAATGAAGAATCAAACCCAAAAATCTCCAAAAACCCCAAATATGGGAAAAACTCAAACAGTTTCGTTTTTTTTTTCCAGCTCGGATCTTCATTTTTCTCCCAGATTTGAACATGTAGAAGAAGAAATAACATCTAGATGAAGTCAATGGACCCAGATCTAACATCCAAAACATCAAATCTATCCAGAATCATTCAAAAATGAAAAAAAAATATGAAAAAGTCTCAAAAAGTGGGTTTTCATCATCTTCACTCAATTCAAGCTCAAAATCCAGATTTGAGTGACCATATTCATCGTGAGATGAAATCTGATCGGTTACCCGCTCTGATACCATTTGTTAGGACTGATTTTCACATCAAGAATCCTGATCTTGAGCAAGAACGAGGTTCGGATGAGAAAAACCCAAAAAGATGAAGATGAAGAAGAATCAAAGATAATCAAAGACAAGAAAGATGATGAACTAGTCGAATGATTTCATTAATCGAATGATTACAATCAAGAAATCATGACAACACTCTCTCTCTAGAAATCCATGACTCACTCTCTATCTAGAATGGAAATATCAACATCCTAAAGAGTCATCATCCATCCATTTGGAGACTCTCTCTCTCTTTCAATGAATGGGGCACCCTCACTATATATATAGTGAGGGTGACTAACAACAGAAAAACATAACTGAACAAAATTACAAGTAAATCAAATAACATGAAATATTAATTAAATCAAAGTTTATTTAATTAATCCGAAGCTTGACTCGCTCGAACCGATCTTCCGTTGACTTTTACGTTGACCGTTGACCCGAATGGTTGACTTTTCCGGAAAACGGTCTTCGGTCCAAACTGCAAGCCTCGTGCATCACAACCCGCGTCTCTGAATCAATTCACATGGATTCTTCAGTCGAATGCTTCGGTAAACAGATTTGATGGCCTCAGTCATATAGATTTTAGTTCCAACAATTCCCCCTTGACTGATGCTTTCAAATCTGTTCAACTGCTGAAGAATCGCTCTGCCGTACATCTTCAATGAGAAACTAATAAACCGGAGACAATCTGTCGTAGAGATTCCCCCTCTGAATAAGCTTCTTCTGTTCTTGTTTCTCCAGTTGAGATCCAAGTGTTCCGCTCACTCGGTTCACACGGTCGGGTACAATACTAAGAAAATGCTGAATATTAGAGCCAAAACCGCAACAAACTGAATCAGATAAACCAGTCAATCATCGAACATGCTCTAACTCCATATAATCGACCCGATATCCAAATCCATAATAATTCCTCTTATTTCTCTAAATCTCTCTAAAAACATCAAGTCGGAAGCGAAAAAATCTGATGCGGAGAGTCGAACCGTCACGATCGGTTGCCTAGAAAACCGGATAAACAATCTTGAAATCGGACAAACTCGCGAAAAACCAGAAATCAGATGCTTACAGTTGTGAATGATCCATAAATAAATCTTGTGTTCCACGTGACTGAGTTGGATGCGAAAATAAAGATAAGTGTCAAATCGGAGAAAATTTGAGATCCCGAGCGAAAAATGATCATAACCGGAGTCTTCGTAATTTTTGTTGAAGAAAAATGAGCTCGGAATAATATTCCATGAAGATTTCTGAGAAATACTGGTGAAAACGGCGCGATCTGAAAAATTCCGTCAATTTTCATCAAGTAACGGCTCTCCGAGAGATTTAACAGATAAATTCCATAATTAACTGAGATTCCAGTTAATCCGGTTAGCTGACATCAGTGCTGCATCAGCTAAAAATAAACCGTGAGTCATAACGAGAAAGCTGCATAATTAATAGGATAATAAAGCTAACGCGTCAGTGGTCGATAGCAACCGTTGCGCGTGACGCCAATAAACGAGAACCACAAAAATAATTAGAATAAATCCGAGACTGAAAACACGATTCGTCCCGATCTAGTGAATTTGTACACCGAAATTAGACCGAAAAATGACCCGAACTCAAGAACAAGAAATCGTAAATTAAACTCAGTTTATAGCTTGAATCGGATCAACGATTACATGAATAGACTCATTT
>JBCNJP010000012.1:49491692-49661695 GCA_039602395.1 Deinandra increscens subsp. villosa
TTCTTCATTTTCTGGGTTTTCCTTGAAGATATGAAGATTGCCTGAACGATCTGGTTCTGTTTGAAGAAGTTCTAAACGACCAAGGTCGATCCTTCTTAACGATCTGACCTTGAAGATTGTCTTAACGACCTGCCCTTGTTCTAAATGATCAGGTCACCTAAACCTAACGATCAGCTGTTGTTCTTAACGATCTGGGTTTACTTGAGGCTTGTCTTAACGATTTGACCTTAAGTCTTAACGACTTGGTCCTAATCTTAACGACCTGGTGAGCTGATCGTTAAACGAAATCTAACGACTTGGTTTTTGGGTTTTCGTTCAAGACATTTTCAGAAGATTCTAATCGTTAAGGGTTGTAGAGCACGTTGCCACGAGTCCAACGGTATATAATTCGTCAAATTTCGTTAAGTATTGATGGAGATATGCTCAAATTACGGTTTTCCGGCGGTTTTTAGCATTTCCGGCGACTGTATTCTAGGGTTTCGGTAGGTTGACTTAAAATGGAGATGACGCTGACGTGTCCTGTGCTGATTGGTTGCATTAGAATGTTTGTCTCTCTCCATCATCGGTCCCATAAATACCTTAAATATGCTGTCGTGAGCTGGTTGGAGGAAAAGAAAGTCAACATGGCCCCCACCATCATGAAATGAGCCGTTAAAGGACATGGGTTGTCTCAATCCTATTGACCAGAGCCACCTTGCTCACGGATCCAAATCCCAGCCGTAGGATTTCTTTAATTCCAGCCGTAGATATGGTTTTATCCTCATTTCTGATTGGTTAATATCCATTCACGCGGATTATGGTTTTCTCTATGGGCAATCTGATTGGTCAATTAATTTTCACATGAATTAAGGTTTTTATTGAGATTTAATTACCTAATTAATTTTTAAGCATTTTTCGATAAATACGGGTATTTTCTTATCAGTTTCTCAACGAGACTTACGAGATAACGCTCAAACGGAATTACGGAAAATTTTTATTAGTCTCGGATTTATTCTAATTATTTTTGTGGTTCTCGTTTATTGGCGTCACGCGCAACGGTTGCTATCGACCACTGACGGGTTAGCTTTATTATCCGGTTAATTATGCAGCTTTCTCGTTATGACTCACGGTTTATTTTTAGCTGATGCAGCACTGATGTCAGCTAACCGGATTAACTGGAATCTCAGTTAATTATGGAATTTATCTGTTAAATCTCTCGGAGAGCCGTTACTTGATGAAAATTGACGGAATTTTTCAGATCGCGCCGTTTTCACCAGTATTTCTCAGAAATCTTCATGGAATATTATTCCGAGCTCATTTTTCTTCAACAAAAATTACGAAGACTCCGGTTATGATCATTTTTCGCTCGGGATCTCAAATTTTCTTCGATTTGACACTTATCTTTATTTTCGCATCCAACTCAGTCACGTGGAACACAAGATTTATTTATGGATCATTCACAACTGTCAGCATCTGATTTCCGGTTTTTCGCGAGTTTGTCCGATTTCAAGATTGTTTATCCGGTTTTCTAGGCAACCGATCGTGACGGTTCGACTCTCCGCATCAGATTTTTACGCTTCCGACTTGATGTTTTTAGAGAGATTTAGAGAAATAAGAGGAATTATTATGGATTTGGATATCGGGTCGATTATATGGAGTTAGAGCATGTTCGATAATTGACTGGTTTATCTGATTCAGTTTGTTGCGGTTTTGGCTCCAATATTCAGCATTTTCTTAGTATTGTACCCGACCGTGTGAACCGAGTGAGCGGAACACTTGGATCTCAACTGGAGAAACAAGAACAGAAGAAGCTTATTCAGAGGGGGAATCTCTACGACAGATTGTCTCCGGTTTATTAGTTTCTCATTGAAGATGTACGGCAGAGCGATTCTTCAGCAGTTGAACAAATTTGAAAGCATCAGTCAAGGGGGAATTGTTGGAACTAAAATCTATATGACTGACGCCATCAAATCTGTTTACCGAAGCATTCGACTGAAGAATCCATGTGAATTGATTCAGAGACGCGGGTTGTGATGCTCGAGGCTTGCAGTTTGGACCGAAGACCGTTTTCCGGAAAAGTCAACCGTTCGGGTCAACTGTCAACGTAAAAGTCAACGGAAGATCGGTTCGAGCGAGTCAAGCTTCGGATTAATTAAATAAACTTTGATTTAATTAATATTTCATGTTATTTGATTTACTTGTAGTTTTGTTCAGTTATGTTTTTTTGTTGTTAGTCACCCTCACTATATATATAGTGAGGGTGCCCCATTCATTGAAAGAGAGAGAGAGAGTCTCCAAATGGATGGATGATGACTCTTTAGGATGTTGAGATTTCCATTCTAGATAGAGAGTGAGTCATGGATTTCTAGAGAGAGAGTGTTGTCATGATTTCTTGATTGTAATCATTCGATTAATGAAATCATTCGACTAGTTCATCATCTTTCTTGTCTTTGATTATCTTTGATTCTTCTTCATCTTCATCTTTTTGGGTTTTTCTCATCCGAACCTCGTTCTTGCTCAAGATCAGGATTCTTGATGTGAAAATCAGTCCTAACAAATGATATCAGAGCGGGTAACCGATCAGATTTCATCTCACGATGAATCTGGTCACTCAAATCTGGATTTTGAGCTTGAATTGAGTGAAGATGATGAAAACCCACTTTTTGAGACTTTTTCATATTTTTTTTTCATTTTTGAATGATTCTGGACAGATTTGATGTTTTGGATGTTAGATCTGGGTCCATTGACTTCATCTAGATGTTATTTCTTCTTCTACATGTTCAAATCTGGGAGAAAAATGAAGATCCGAGCTGGAAAAAAAAACGAAACTGTTTGAGTTTTTCCCATATTTGGGGTTTTTGAAGATTTTTGGGTTTGATTCTTCATTTTCTGGGCGATTCTTAATGTTTTCGGATGAAATGAGGTATGATTCTCAGTGGAAAACGTGTTCCGGATCCATTGGAAGCATCCATTTCATCTGAATCTCAACAGTTTGGACAGATCTGGAAAAACACACACTAGTGTGTGTTTCGCAGTGTTCTTCATGTTCTTGAGATTTCCAGATTTTTGTGGACTGATTCCATCTGATTTGCAGCTGTTTATGGATTTTTTGTGGCCAGAATTATCTCGTGAATGGTTCATCTCATCATATCAGTCACGAATCTGTGATCTAAACTCGTTTGGGACATCGAATCTGCATCAGAGATGTGTTCTTCATTTTCTGGGTTTTCCTTGAAGATATGAAGATTGCCTGAACGATCTGGTTCTGTTTGAAGAAGTTCTAAACGACCAAGGTCGATCCTTCTTAACGATCTGACCTTGAAGATTGTCTTAACGACCTGCCCTTGTTCTAAATGATCAGGTCACCTAAACCTAACGATCAGCTGTTGTTCTTAACGATCTGGGTTTACTTGAGGCTTGTCTTAACGATTTGACCTTAAGTCTTAACGACTTAGTCCTAATCTTAACGACCTGGTGAGCTGATCGTTAAACGAAATCTAACGACTTGGTTTTTGGGTTTTCGTTCAAGACATTTTCAGAAGATTCTAATCGTTAAGGGTTGTAGAGCACGTTGCCACGAGTCCAACGGTATAAAATTCGTCAAATTTCGTTAAGTATTGATGGAGATATGCTCAAATTACGGTTTTCCGACGGTTTTTAGCATTCTCCGGCGACTGTATTCTAGGGTTTCGGTAGGTTGACTTAAAATGGAGATGACGCTGACGTGTCCTGTGCTGATTGGTTGCACTAGAATGTTTGTCTCTCTCCATCATCGGTCCCATAAATACCTTAAATATGCTGTCGTGAGCTGGTTGGAGGAAAAGAAAGTCAACGTGGCCCCCACCATCATGAAATGAGCCGTTAAAGGACATGGGTTGTCTCAATCCTATTGACCAGAGCCACCTTGCTCACGGATCCAAATCCCAGCCGTAGGATTTCTTTAATTCCAGCCGAAGATATGGTTTTATCCTCATTTCTGATTGGTTAATATCCATTCACGCGGATTATGGTTTTCTCTATGGGCAATCTGATTGGTCAATTAATTTTCACATGAATTAAGGTTTTTATTGAGATTTAATTGCCTAATTAATTTTTAAGCATTTTTCGATAAATGCGGGTATTTTCTTATCAGTTTCTCAACGAGACTTACGAGATAACGCTCAAACGGAATTGCGGAAAATTTTTATTAGTCTCGGATTTATTCTAATTATTTTTGTGGTTCTCGTTTATTGGCGTCACGCGCAACGTTTGCTATCGACCACTGACGGGTTAGCTTTATTATCCGGTTAATTATGCAGCTTTCTCGTTATGACTCACGGTTTATTTTTAGCTGATGCAGCGCTGATGTCAGCTAACCGGATTAACTGGAATCTCAGTTAATTATGGATCTTATCTGTTAAATCTCTCGGAGAGCCGTTACTTGATGAAAATTGACGGAATTTTTCAGATCGCGCCGTTTTCACCAGTATTTCTCAGAAATCTTCATGGAATATTATTCCGAGCTCATTTTTCTTCAACAAAAATTACGAAGACTCCGGTTATGATCATTTTTCGCTCGGGATCTCAAATTTTCTCCGATTTGACACTTATCTTTATTTTCGCATCCAACTCAGTCACGTGGAACACAAGATTTATTTATGGATCATTCACAACTGTCAGCATCTGATTTCTGGTTTTTCGCGAGTTTGTCCGATTTCAAGATTGTTTATCCGGTTTTCTAGGCAACCGATCGTGATGGTTCGACTCTCCGCATCAGATTTTTACGCTTCCGACTTGATGTTTTTAGAGAGATTTAGAGAAATAAGAGGAATTATTATGGATTTGGATATCGGGTCGATTATATGGAGTTAGAGCATGTTCGATGATTGACTGGTTTATCTAATTCAGTTTGTTGCGGTTTTGGCTCTAATATTCAGCATTTTCATAGTATTGTACCCGACCGTGTGAACCGAGTGAGCGGAACACTTGGATCTCAACTGGAGAAACAAGAACAGAAGAAGCTTATTCAGAGGGGGAATCTCTACGACAGATTGTCTCCGGTTTATCAGTTTCTCATTGAAGATGTACGGCAGAGCGATTCTTCAGCAGTTGAACAGATTTGAAAGCATCAGTCAAGGGGGAATTGTTGGAACTAAAATCTATATGACTGACGCCATCAAATCTGTTTACCGAAGCATTCGACTGAAGAATCCATGTGAATTGATTCAGAGACACGGGTTGTGATGATCGAGGCTTGCTGTTTGGACCAAAGACCGTTTTCTGGAAAAGTCAACCGTTCGGGTCAACGGTCAACGTAAAAGTCAACGGAAGATCGGTTCGAGCGAGTCAAGCTTCGTATTAATTAAATCAACTTTGATTTAATTAATATTTATGTTTATTTCATTTACTTGTAATTCTGTTCAGTTTTTATGTTTTTACTATTGTTAGTCACCCTCACTATATATATAGTGAGGGTGCCCCATTCATAGAGTGAGAGAGTCTCCAAGATGGATGGATGATGACTGTTTAGAATGTTGAGTCTTCCATTCTAGAGAGAGAGTGAGTCATGGATTTCTAGAGAGAGAGTGTTGTCATGATTTCTTGATTGTAATCATTCGATTAATGAAATCATTTGATTGTTCATCATCTTTCTTATGTTTATGATTTCCTAGATTCTTCTTCTTCTTCATCTTCATTTTTTTTGGGTTTTCGAATCTGAACCTCGTTCTTGCTCAAGATCAGGATTCTTAATGTGAAAATCGGTCTGGACTTAGTATCGGATACTCATATTCCTTTTCTATCAGAATCCAACAATCAACATCTTGAGAAAAGATGTAAGATTCAAATCGACTCCTACAATTGTGATAATCTTCCAATCATAACAACTTAGAAACCTTTTGAGTTGTTCATATCTCATTATCATAATTCTCTGATACCACTTGTAAGAACCTAGGCGGATCTTACTATTGCATGATTCGGTTAATTGATGAACAAGAACGTAAATAAAGGTTGGCTTTATTGATTCACTAAGGGTTGATTACACAGAGTTCTATAGGGAGAAACACACAGTTAAGGATAACTGAAATGAAAAAGCTAATGAACTCTCTCTAACATGAACTATTTATACTAGCAACATAATGGCCGGCGTACCAACTGGCGGACCAATTGGTACGGGCGTACCAATGGTACGGTGGACCAATGGTACGCCCACCATGGTATGTTGACTCCTTGACTTACAAAGACGCTCTAATCTAGATATAATACACGAGACACAATGTAGCATAGGAATATGCTCTAACACATGGCCCAATAGCTAGGCCCTAACCCAAGAAGCAAAAGCCCAACTGTTTTCCCATGTGTTTGGGCCTTTGGCCCACTAACCACCAACTGAATCAGTTATGTGTTGATCCTTGGGTTAATCACTAAAACACTAAGTTAATCATAATCCGTCAACATCCATCAAACCTAATGTGTTGAATCCATATTCCATTACTAAACGTCAAACACTCTTAAAACTAGCCTATAAACTCAACCAAATATCGGGAACACAAACCATTGGTCATGAACCCAAAGCTATTTGATATCAAACTGGTCAATAACTCTTAACTAGGTCTACGGTACTTCCACACTAGCATGAATAAGCTAAGACGAAGACGCATAGGTGAGTTCTAAGACTCTCTTTCCCCCTTTTTACTTTACTTATTTTAGGGTGATACATGTTCGATTTCAAATGTAGTTTTTTTTTATTTATGTATTGTACATTGGACTCTACTTGACACTTTATTGTGTAATTGGAACACCTGTACACAATTTGATACCAAAACATAACAAATTACTTCATATAATTCGGTCCCAGAAAATTTCTTTACAAAAGTCAAGATAGACATATATAAAAGACACCATATGCTAAGGGTGACATTCATAATTTTTTTTACAAACATTACATTGTTCATTTATCCAAAACCTACGACGGGAATTTGTTCTTCAGTAATCGCTTCTTCATAGACTTGACGAGCATCCTAGCTAAGCTTTCCATTTACCAGCAACGCACTCACTTTCAATAGTGAGTTTCTATTACATAACAAAGTATAAACAACAGTTGAAAAAAAGGAAATCAAAAACTTTGATGACTAAATCCTTCGCGCATCACGAAGGAATTCTGGCGCCCCGCAAAGCTCCAGGCGTATCACCTAGAGCATCATGTGTTCCAAGCGATACGCTTCAAGTGGATTTTCAGGGATCCGGCTAATTTTGCCAGATTCCATACTTAGCCAAATTTTGGCCTCTTTTCCCCTGTTTAGCATTAAGGATCTATGGTTCTATAAACCATTTATGATCCTCCATTACCCGTTACATGGTGATGGTTCCATTGCCCCACTTTCGCCCATTGTAACTTATTCATTCATTCTATTATTCCTTCGAATCTTGTTTATGGCCAATTTTAGTAATTAGAGAACCTTTCGGCATTAAGGCTTCATGGTTCCTAGAACCATTCATCACCTATTTAGAATAGCTCATGGCTTGTTCCATTTGTTATGAAATTACACAATTTACATTTCCATAAATCAATACTTGTAACATAAACAATGTTACCTAGAGAGTTGTAGCATCCGCTTCCACTTGCTTGGTTATTTCCTTGATCAACTTGATCACCTAATAGGTCACTAATCAAGTTAGGACCTTTACCAACATGGCATTTTATCACAATGTTATTATCATGACTTCCATGCTACACATGATCATGTTTACACATATATTTGGTAACTAACATATACATTACAATCCTACTTACATAGGATCCCTTGTTATGACATGATTTCAATTATGAGAATACCACGATAATATCTAGCAATTTGGACATTTAACAAGCACTAATGTTCTCCTAGGCATTTTATCAAACACTTTATGTGCATACATATATGCACCTACATAAACCAATCCCTTGAACCTCCCAAATTGCCATTTAAGCTAGAATTGGTGGAATTTACTTCCAACCCATTATCAATTAACCAAATTCATCATGAATATACAAGAATTCAAGTTATACTACCAATTTCACAATTTTACTTGGTAGCTAACTAACATAATAATCCTACTAGTGAACTAGGTGGTTTAACCCCCAATTTCACTTGAATCTAAGTTCCTACAATTAGTACCATGCTTCTAACAACATAAAACACATAAATCATTCATAAATTTGCAGATTTCTAGAACCAAATTTTGACATCTACATATGCAAGGATTTGGGGTTACCTGCTTGACACACAAGAGGTGAATGTAGATGCTTAACCACTTCTAATTCCAAATTTATGTGTGGAATTCACGGCCCTTGCCTCCCTTAAGTAGAATTTTGAGCTGGGTGAGGGGGATTGGGAGGCTGGAAATCGAATGTGGGGGTGGGGAGGGGAGGAAGCATCGATCTCCAGCCCTCTCTCCTCCTATTTTGTTTATAACACTTTTGTGTAAGTTCAATTTCAGTCCCCCCCCTCCCCCTAATTAACCAAGTCAACCCATTTTAGTTTATAACTTTTATTTACTTAGTATATCCCTAACTTTTCACATATGCACAACTTGCTAACTTAGAGATTTTATTATCTCATTTTATTTAATAACATGGCGCTAATGGAAATCATTTCCAAATATTAAAAATCAGGATGTTGCAACTCCACCTACTAAAGGGGTTTCGTCCCTGAAATGATTCACATACCGAATAAGTGAGGATAGTAGCGTCACATTTCCTCTTCAGCTTCCCACGTCAAATTGGAGCCCTTTCTATGCTCCCAGTAAACCAACACTTGGTTCACTTCCTTGTTTCTTAATTGTTTAACTTTGCGACCGAGAACCGCAATAGGCCTTTCCACATAGTTGAGATTTTTGTCCGCCACCAATTCGTCTTAAGGCACGTAGGAACTTTCATCCGCTAAGTATTTTCGCAAGTGTGACACATGGAACGTATTATGGATTCCACTTAACTCTTCGAGTAATTCCAACTGGTAAGCCACTTTACCCACACGGGCTAAAATTTTAAATGGTCCAATATACCTAGGACTTATCTTACCCTGCTTTCAGAAGCGGATAACACCCTTCCAAGGAGATACCTTTAAAACACCATATCTCCCTTTTTAAACTTAATATGTCTTCGCCTTTTGTATGCACAGGACTTTTGCCTATCTTGGGCTCCCTTCAAGTGTGCCCTTATCATGTCAAGCTTTTCAAATGCTAGTTTCACTACCTTTTTACTAGCAAGCTCGTGTTGACCGGCTTCACCCCCAACAAATGGGCATTCAGCATTTCCTACCATATAACATTTCATAGGGTGGCATCCTGATGCTAGCATGGTAGCTATTATAGTACGAAAATTCAATAAGAGGGAGATAATGATCTCAACTCCTGCCAAAATCAATAGCACATGCTCGTAACATGTCTTCAAGTGTTTTGATGGTTCTTTCACTCTGTCCATCCGTCTACGGGTGATATGCAGTACTAAGTAGAAGTTTTGTACCCAAGCACTCCTGAACTGAGAGGTGAACCGAGTGTTCCGGTCTGACACAATTGATACAGGCACTCCATGGCGCGATATTATCTCGATATACACATCCGCCATCCTTTCCGAGGAATAAGTCTCCCAGACTAGAATGAAATGAGCATTTTTAGTCAGTCTATCTACCACCACCCATATATAATCAAAACCCTTGGGTGTTTTAGGCAGTATGGTTAATAGATCCATAGTTATGTGCTCCCATTTCCGTGTTGGGATTTCTAATGCCTGAAGCTTTCTATATGGCTTTTGGTGCTCCGCCTTGACTTGTAAACAAGTCAAACATTTTCCCACATACCGAACCACTAATAATCTCGTTTCAAGTCATGCTACATTTTTATCGCCCCCGGATGAATCGAGTATCGCAACTTATGGGCTTCATCGAGTAGCATATGCTTCAGTTCACAAGTGTTTGGAACCCAAACTCTTCCGAACCAGGTTTTAAGTCCACTTTCCTCATTCACCAAGTTTTTCACTAGGCCTATAATCCGTTCTTTATTTTGATTTTATTCTTTAATCGCTTCAACTTGAGCTTCTTTGATGTTAGTGATTAAATCGGAAGTTACCACAATTTTCATCAATCGCACCTTAATAGGAGCGTAATCCCCTTTTCAACTAAGGGCATCCGCTACCACATTGCCCTTTCCTGGGTGGTAATGGTTTTCGCAATCGTAGTATTTTATGGTCTCAAACCACTTTCGCTGCCTCATATTTAACTCTTTTTGCTCAAAGAAGTACTTGAGGCTTTTATGATCGGTGGAAATTGTGCATTTCACCCCATAAAGATAGTGTCGCCATAATTTCAAGGAAAACACCACTGCCGCCAACTCCAAATCATGAGTTGGGTAGTTTTGCTCATGCACTTTAAATTTCCTTGAAGCATACGCAATTACCTTGCCTCGTTGCATTAAAACACAACTAAGAACCATTTTTCATGCATCTGGGTAGACTACCATATCCTCAGTTCCCTCCGAGATGGTAAAAATCGGTGCACGCATCAGTTTCTGTTTAAGGCTTTGAAAGGCCTCCTCTTGCTCGGCTCCCCACACAAATTTTTAGTCCTTACGAGTCAGTTTGGTCATGGGTAGGGCTATCTTCGAGAATTCTTGAATAAAACTCCAAACTTTTGTCGAATTCTTTGGGGGTTTCCACTTTGTGACCGCTTCTATCATTGTCGGATCCACCATGATCCCTTCGGCCTTGATTACCTAGCCTAGGAATTGCACTTCCTTTATCCAAAACGCACATTTGGAGAATTTAGCATATAGATTTTCCTCCCTTAGCTTCCCTAGCACCTCCCTCAAGTGTTTAGTGTGCTCCAAGCGATACGCTTGGAGCGGATTTTCCAGGGATCTGGCTAATTTTGCCAGGTTGCATACTTAGCCAAAAAAAAATTGGCGTGTCTTCCCCTGTTTTCTACTAGCTGGCCCTACATCATTTGAGGACATATTTACACATTTTTAACCTTAAACACTTGAAAGTCATGTTTACATGCACAATCACAACCACAGTTGGTAATGAAAACATCTTACTCTTATGACAGGTTACCCAACCCATTTGACCCGTTATGGGTTCATTGCATCCAAGGTTTCATTTTACTGAGGAAATGTGCTACAAAGGCCTTCATATATTCAAACTCATGGAAAGTTAGTCCTTAACAACATTTACTTGTTAATTTGTATAACCACTGGATCAATGTACCAACTATGACTAATATGCCTATAACAATGTTTTGTATAAGGTCTTAGGACCTGATTTTCATAATCATGTAAGTAATATCAAAATTTATTATTAGGTTGCATAAACGCCCTATTTCATATATTTATGGCTTATCAACCCGTTTGACCTGTTAAGACGGGTCTATGCCTTTGGTGCCACCCATATCATTAATTAACCATAATTTTTAGCATTGAGGATCGTTGGTTATATAAACCATTGATGAAGATCAAAATATACATATTTTTAGACCAGGTATCTCTCGCAAAACAGCAAAACTCTAATCTACTAACTTCAAAACAAGTCTATTTAGTTTTCTTTTTAGTTTTTCAGGTTTGAAAGGGCAAAAATCATAAAAGGAACATATTATGATAAAAACATAAGAAAAATGTGAAGTTCCAAGTTTGCAAAGTTTAGCACGCCCCGTGCCAGTTGCCCGAAGCTTGCAAGACACGCGTCTGGTTAGCACGCTCGTACCCCTGACTTAGCATGCCCCGTGGAACTGTCCATCTGACTAGGCACGGCCCGTGCAAAGTAAGAACACAGATTCTCGAAGAACCCCCCCCCCCTGACATGGCATGCCCCGTGCCGAACTAGGCACGAGCCGTGCTAAACTCCATGAGCTGCCTATAAAAGCCACCCTCCTCCTCATTTGCAATTTGCTCAATTCTTTTCCTCTTCTCCCATGTATTGAGTCATTTGGTATTTTTTTAGTCTTGTAATTAATTTTATAAGAACTTTAACTTAAGTAAGAATTTGCAAGCTTTTGTCTATGAAATCTTCTCTTTCTCTTAAGCAAATCATTAAAGCCATGCTTGGCTAAACTCTTATACTTACTTGGGAGATAACAAACCTTTGGCGGGTTGGTTAATGACCTTATAAGCTCGCTTAAGGTGTGTCTAATGACTTTATAAAAACCCTTTTTATTGAAAGTTTATTACTGATTTTCTGTACCAAACGTGCTCTACGTATCACAAACCATTTGGGGAGTCGAAATCCCAAAGGCCAGACTTGGACACCCGGTTGGGGGACGATGCATGATCCGAAAGGTGACTCGCGCACCATGCTACATGTACGTTCGAGGTCCTTATGTCTATGTAAGAAAACTCGGTTGTCATGCAAGTGCGGGCTGGAAGTATTTGGTTGGGAATGGGGGTTGGTAAGATTTTGTCACTTCACAGAAGCCGAGATGGTACGTATTTGTGAACTTCACTCTAGTTATGCTGGACGTGCATGTGTGTAAAATCATGGAGGGATCTTACTACTACTAGATTCAGTAAATCGAGAACAAACACGATGTAAATAAAGCTTTGCTTTATTGATTCACTAAGAGTTACAAGCTAGAGAGAGAAACACCTTCAAAACACACAGTTAAGAGATATGACATGTCAGAACTACTAAGCTCTCTCTAACATGAACTATTTATAGTCACTTACATACTGGCCGACATACCACCTGGCGGACCAGTTGGTACGCTCGTACGAGTTGGTACGCTCGTACGAGTTGGTACGCTCGTACCAATTGGTACGGCGGACCACATGGTACGGCCATCTTGGTATGTTGACTATAAGACTCACAAAGACGCTCTAGTCTAGATACAATACACGAGACACAACATAACATAGGAATATACTCTAACAAACTCCCCCCTTAACGTGGAGTGTATCTATGTATCTATCTATCTAACTAAACTTCAGTCTTCAATCTTCAGCATCGCTGCGTCCGATCATCAACTTGAACTCTTGTCAGAAATAGAGCTTGCATGGCTGGATCAATCTTGAACAATCTTTGAACATCAAGATCCACTTGTGAAAGATATTACATACTCCCCCTTTCACCATGCTCGAGTCTTGTCACACAGAACCTGCAATTTCAGAAAACAGAAACATGGCTTTCTTTTTCTTTTGAACTTTAATTTAATCTTGGCGCAAAACTTCTCCTCGAGAATCAAAGATATAGCTTTGAAATTTTTGATTTCGTATCGTGTATCGATCGGTCGAAAAAAAATAAGAAACAAAATCTTTTTGGCTTTTTGAAACTTTATATCAAAACACACCGAAAATCTTTTTGATATTTCTTATTTTATGCTAAAACACACCTAAAAACTGTTTTGAATTTTCAGACATGAAATCATAAATGCAATACTGAAATGAAATACTATTTTTGTGTTTTGCAAGAAAGATCACAACTTGGGATCATATTGGTCATGACATGCTGAACTACACTTCATTTTCAATTACTTCAGCACACAAGTCATTTCGATTACTGATATAATTTTTCCATCTTAAACTCAGGCACAATCATACACATAACATCTGGATATGTTATTGTATTGATTAAATTTGCTTTGACCAGTGTATCCCACACTATCAGACATACTCAGACATGTGTTTGCTTATCACATTTTGTGATTTCATTTGTGATTTAATCACATAACGATTTTATTCATGATATCGCCAACTGTGTTAAATGCAAAAAGAAATAAGAACGTTAAATCGTTTACCTTAAGGTCGATCTTTCGATACGCAGATAAGGACTCGGATTTAACAAAAAAAAAGAAAATAAAAACAAGTTGAAATTGTATAACCAAACAAAAATCAGGTCGGTACTCCCGTACACGCAGAGAAAGTCCGATGAGTTATACGAAACACCAAAGAAAATAAAGCAGAACGTCAAACGAATAACAATCAGGTCGGTCTTGTGGACACGCAGAGAAGGTCCGATAGTTTGACAAAATAAAGAAAATCAAGCATGTTTAAATCTTTACAAAATAAACACATGTATACACAGTGACTTCTCATTTTTCTTTTTCCACATATCTTTTTCTTGATATCATGAGATACACATGAAGATGTTGTCCACTTGGTCAAGCATTTGTATTTAATGTATATCACATCTGAATACTTTCTGATTCAATGTCGAGCCTACCAAGCACATCGAGTAATGATCTTATGGCTTTTTCATCTATTTTATCCATGAGCCAGACACGTAAGCCAATGTACCATCATTTCCCAAATATGTCAGATACAATTTCTCAATTTTCAATGTTTTTGTATTTTTTGTTTTTCAATGTTTTTGTATTTTTCCATTTTCTCCCCCTTAAAATGAAAATTTTAATCTTGGATTTTCCTTTTAACAAAGACACTAATTTTGATTTTTCAATTTTCTCCCACTAAACTACACACGGAATATGAAAGAAAGAAAATTGACCAATCGATACTGACACCTTTCAGTTTTTAGCTTTCAGAAAAAAACTTTCAATTTTTGTAAGATGAACATTAAATTTAAGTTAAGAAGGAGACTCCACTATCAGTAACTGCTTGAACAATCACCGACAAGTCTTCTTGAAGAAACCTGCACACTGGTTCAAAATGATTAGTACTCAAATGACCCAAAGCACACAGCTTCCGGTCGACCAGTGTCTTCTACAATATCAGTTGCAGCCTTGCTGACCACTTTTGGTCGCCACTGCATTTTTGCTTTTTCATTTTTAACTTAGTCTCATCACGTGATGAATCACCAACACTTGAATCTAATTTTTAAATTGTTTTGATTTAGATTTTGGCTTGGAAGGTATAGACTCAGTAAAAATCCTGCCTAATTCACCAATAAATGTGGCAGATTTGTTTGAAAATGATCTTTTTACAGTTTCAGGACAATCCCGTGCCATGTGCCCCTTTCGGTGACATTGATAGCACAAACGATATGATCGTTGAGATTGTGCTTTGTCTTGAACTGAAGGACATCTATCAATAAACTCATAACCATCAGAAATATCATCAAAAATTTGAAATCGGTTAGAATGTACCCATTTCGATGTAGGACTTCACGGTGTGGAATTTGATCCAGAGGATGAAAACTCCTTAAACTTTTGAGAATCCCGAGAAGAACTTTTAGACAAAGCCTTCTTCTGAATCTTACCTCCGAACCCTTTTTCCATTGTAGACATATACACCTGAGCCAAATGATAGATTTGTTCCAAGCTTGTGTCTTTCTTTACTTTTGGAGCTTTCTTAGGCATATTTTTCTTGACATTCTATTCAAACTTCTTACCCTCACTTCCCAAACCTGAACATTTATAACCTGGTAGCTTTGATAAATCAATTGGAGAACCAGAAGGACCAGCTTTAGCAGCTTGATTGAATGCCGCTTTAATATCCTTCAAGTTGTTAGCTTCTACTAAGTTAGCAGCAGCTTGTGCTTCACTCAACAAAGCCTTATTTTTCTCAATCACCTTGTCAACAGAAATGATTCCCTCATCAGATATAAACCCACCAGACAAAAACTTAGAAGTAGATTTGTTAATCACACTTTCCTCCTTTTTTTCTTTCTTGTTTGAAACCATTGATGTCTTCTTCTTAGATTTCTTAGGAACAAATTCAGAATGGTCACCAATTGTTTCAGAAGATTTGACATCAGCCAGAGGATCAGTTTGAACCAATGGGGGTGGTAATTGATTGAATTCTTCACCGCCAAATACTCTTTTGAAATTCTTGTCGTTGCACAAATAACTTGTGAAAGAATGTGAATTCTTCAAGTTATTTAGTTGACGATTCAAATCTAGAATTTGAACATTTAAATCTGCTATCTTTTTCTGAGCTTCACCCAAAACCTTTTCTGATTCTATCAGCTGTTTTGAAACTCTGTTAGACAAAGACTTTTCTCTTCTCACTTTATCATGGGCATCGAACATTTCCTGTGTAACCTTTTCCACCTTTCCTTGATAAATCTCGACATTTTTTTGTCAACAATTTGTTTTCTTTTGTCAGATCGGTGACTTTATGGTGTAATTTTAACTGGAGGACTTGATAATCATTGTTCGAAACCATGCTTTCATCATAGGTTATCTGAAGTTCAAAATTGGTAATCAGAAGTGATTCCACTCTTGCTTTAGATTTCTTATACAAGGCATCAAAATCTCCAATAGCATCCTTTGCTTCGAACTCCCACTTTTCAACCTTTGTAACTAACTCAGCAATTTCATTTTCTAACTTCAAGGTTTGTTCTTTATTGACATTGACCATCTCATCCAGTCTTGCTTTTAGCTCTAAAACCTCTTCTATCAACACCTTCTTTTCTTGTTCCAACATTGCATTAGCTTTGAACATCTCATCAGAAACCTCACACTTTCTTTTGTAACCTTCTATCTCGGCTTCTTTCTTCTCATGTTCAACAATCAACCCTTCTTTTTCAAAAATCAATTCTCGACTCTTTCTTTCTTTTTAGCACAAAATTCACATCTCGACTCATACCCACTAACTTCAGAATCACTTGTTTCAGATGTACTTGTTTGAGATTCAGAATCACTTGATTCAACTTGCATAGTAGCCATTAATGCATAATTTTCTGGAGAATAAACTAAAAATGCAGATTCATCTGCAAAATCCTTAGCCCAATCATATCCTTCCTCGGACACCACTGCTTTTGCATCTTTATTATGGTCATGATTATCCGAAGTACTTGGTTTAGAAGAAGATTGCTTGCATTCTCTAGCAAAATGTCCAAATTTGAAACATTTGAAACATTTAAGCTTCGACTTATCCAGACCAAGTTTTCCTCCCTGATAAATAGATGTCTTGCCATGTTTCTTCATGAATCTCCTTCCTCTCTCCACTACCATAGCAAACTGCCATTCCAGATCGACTTCATCCAACTGATTTATGTCAGTCGGATACAAACCAGTTTCATTAATTTGATCAAATATAGAGCCAGAAGAAGATGATATGAAAGCAGATATCAATGCAGCTAGATCTTCAGTTGTTTGATTAGAAGTAGATTTGCTTGATGACCTATCAGGAATAGTAAAACTGCAACCCGAAGAATAACCAGTATTCTCAGACTTTCCAGCAAGAAATGCTGTTAACGGTGGATTACTGCTTAAAATAGAATGTGATTTTGTTTTAGCATAGTTCTCTCCAAAATATACCTCAGGATCCTGAACAGATGGAGTTGCTAACTTTTTCACAAGTAATTCCGTTTCTCGAGCTTGTAATTTGCTTATCAGCTAATTGAATGTCCAACTTGAGTAATTTGGATCATTAGACAACATCATCAGAAAATTCTCCCACTTTTTGGGTATAGCTTCCAGGAATTTCTCCTTTAATTCATCATTTTCTTTCTTAACACCTACAATGTCAAGTTAATTGATCAAATGTGAAAACCTTGCAATCATATCTGTGATCTTCCTCACAAAGTCCGAAATTGTCGAACTCTTTCTTCAAAACTTTCTTTCGATTGTTTTTTTTACTGATCATGACCCTCACATCTTTCCTTAATAGTATTCCATAATTGTTTCAAAGTTGGAAAATTCTTAAACTGATGCATCAAATCTTTGGGTAATGTCATCATGAGAAAACTATATGTCTTCTTTTCTCTTGCACATACCTTCTTTTCTTCATGCTCAAAATCACTTATCGATTTTGGTAAAGTATTAGCAATCAACGGATACTCATATTGTTTTTCTATCGGAATCCAACAATCAATATCTTGTGACTATATGTAAGATTCAAATCTTTTCTTCTAGTTATGATAATCTTCCAATCGAAGTAATTTAGGAACTTTCTGAGTTGTTCCGATTTCATTATCATAGTTCATCATTGCTTGCATCGAGGTTTGCATAGCTGAAAATACTTGAAAATCACTCATTGTGAATATTGACAATTCTGACTTCAACGTACCAAAATCCTAACCAGCGGACTAAACAGACGATTTTCGTACCAACAAAATGCAGCGCACCACCAACGAACCAACTAAATCAACGTATCAAACTCCGGACCAGTGAAATTAGCGTACCAATTGGAGTAGCATACCAATGTGGTACGGAGTAACGACCTACGGACCAGAAAATAACCGCCGCGTACCAAACTTAAAGATTGCCTAGCGAACCAGACCAAGCATACCAGAACCACGAAGAAGATTGCCGTGTGTACCAGTCACGTACCAAACTATTCTTCGTCCGTACCAGAAACATACCACGCTAATTTGACTGAATTTTGATAAAGTTTGACAATTGAGACCGGAATTTGGATCAGAGTGATGCGAGAACACTCTAGAAGCACTCAGGAACCATTTTTCACCTTTGAATCACTTAGAATTGAACAGAAATGATGAAAAAACAAAGAAAACCCCAAAGTTTATCACTTTAGAATCTAAAAATTGACCAAATCACAGCAGTAGAGCAGCCTGGATAGCTCTGATACCACTTGTAAAATCACGGAGGGATCTTACTACTGCTAGATTTAGTAAATCGAGAACAAAAACGATGTAAATAAAGCTTTGCTTTATTGATTCACTAAGAGTTACAAGCTAGAGAGAGAAACACCTTGAAAACACACAGTAAAGAGATATGAAATGTCAGAACTACTAAGCTCTCTCTAACACGAACTATTTATAGTCACTTACATACTGGCTGAAGTACCACCTGGCGGACCAGTTGGAACGCCCGTACCAATTGGTACGGCGGACCATATGGTACAGCCATCTTGGTATGTTGACTATAAGACTCACATTACGCTCTAGTCTAGATACAATACACTCGACACAACGTAGCATAGGAATATGCTCTAACAACGTGCAAGAGCGGTGCACGTAAGAAACGGACCTTAGACCCTTAAAAGATAGTTTTCATAATAAATTAATCCGACACGCAGGGTTGTTCCCCTGCTGGTTCATGACGGCGTGTCGAGTACGGTAAGTCAGCCGATTTGAGATACCCCGTAACTAAGTGGCATTATACCACTTCGTTTGTTCACTAGCAGTACCTTCCCTCGGTGTTCGTACTCCTCATAGACGATTCACAGTTGGATGGTGAATCAGCCTAAGATTCCGAAAGGTGGTTGGTCTTCTGCTAGTGAGCGATCTTAAGCAAGAGTATAAGTGTCTGTTCAACCTTCCTCAACCACTGGTACGTTCTCCCAAGTAACATTAACTTCGATTTACATTTCTCTAAAATACCATCTTATTACTTTCCGTTTCTTTTCTTTTATTTTATTTCTTTTCTTAAAACTAAAGTTAGACTTAGCTAGATGATAACAATAAACTTAGTATCCAGAGCTCTCACTTTCCATTGTGTCCTGATCGACCCCAATTCAACTTACCACTACTATACTGCCCACGATGGGTATACTTGCCCGTGTAATGTGGTGAAATAGTAGTCGTTAAGTAAAGAAGTTATTTTAAATTTTAAAGCTTAAAAACTACTAAAAAGGTTTGAAAAATATAGCCATATTTTATATACACCTCAGCACACAACAAGCTTTTGGCGCCGTTGTCGGGGACACAAATGAGGATTTGGAAGAAAGTCCAAGTTAGCAGCCTAGCCAATAGTTAGATTAGTTTTTCTTTTTTATCCTTTATTAGTTTAGATTTTAATATTGTTTATTTTTCTTGTAATTTTCCTATTTCTCTTCATCTATTTTTCTCTAAGAAATATTGCAAAGATGGATATTAATCCGGAGGAATATTTTGGTTATAATGATAGATGGCCTCAATCCGTTTGGTGTAGAATCTGCGGTGGTCCCCATTACTCTCGGGACTGCTACATATTAGCATGAACGCCTGCGTTCTTGTGAGTGGATGAACCACCAGATGAGTCCCCCAGTCATCATTATAGTTCTTATTCACAGTCTTCGCTAAATAATAATTTTTGTCAAAATATTAATCAACCTAAGCTTAACCAAAATTACTGGCAAGAAAATATTAGAATGCAATATTTTAAAAATGAACCATCTACTTCAACCTCTACTTCTTGTTCCCATGACTTTTTCTTTGTCTGTATGAGATGTAATGAGCAAAACTCGCAAGGCAAAAGCTTTGCTTATACACCACATACAGAAGAACCACCTTATATATGTCCTAAGTCAGATCTTGAAGAAACTATGGAACGAATGTTAGAACATATAAAGGTTCTCGAGGACTATTTTAGCCGTATAAAGGAGGAGGAAAAAGAAGAATTCATAATCAGGGAAGTTCCCCAGATCCCATCATCCTAGCCATTATGTCCATTTCAACTAGTCCTGAAGCAAAGGAGTTGGGCGCAATTCCTTCCCTTCAGATCCCGAACACCCAAGCCAATGAACCAGTCAAGAAAACAAAAGAAATGCTTAGAACCGATAAGACGCATGTCTCATCATCATCAAATATTGGTAAGAGTAAAACTCTTCCAACTCAGGTATACATTTCTCCACCTTCTCTTGAAAGTCTTTCTAGTGTACCCACTAATGCAAGATTTTTCAAGGAATTGTTCACTTCACCTAAAGTCAAAGAATTACAGCAAGTAAAATTTAAAAAAAAACAATCATTGCACTTTAGACAAATTTCTGATAAAAAATATGTGCCATGCTTTATCAAAAAGAGAATACAAATTGTTGTAGTTGAAGGAGTTGTCAAAGATGTCCTAATCCGTGTTCACAACGTTAACATCCCCTTTGATTTCGTCATCCTTGATAATACCCATTTAGTCTTTGGAAGACCCCTCTTAGAAATTTGGAGATCCGTGATCAACGTCGGCAGCTGCGAATCAACCGACACTGTAACTGAAGGAACTCCTAGAAGACCTGGAATACGCCTTCTTGGATGAGGATCGCAACTCACCTGTGATCATTTCTGAACCCTTAAGCACACAAGGAAAGGAAGCATTACTTGTGATTCTGCAAAAGCAGAGAAAGGCTATAGCATGGAAACTATCGGATACCAAAGGAATAAGCCCATCGCTCTGCACTCACAAAATCCTAATGGAAGATGTGTATAAGCCCATTGTCCAACCATAACGAAGGGTAAACCTCAACCTACAAGAGGTGGTAAATAAAGAAGTTGTCAAACTTCTGGACGCGGGACTTATATACCCCATATCTGGTAGCCCATGGGTTAGCCCCGTTCAGGTGGTACCTAAGAAAGGAGGAATGACTATCATCACTAATGACAAAGATGAACTCATTCCTACTCGCACAGTCACTGGCTGGAGGGTCTGCATAGACTATAGAAGGCTAAATGACGCCACCCGAAAAGGGTCACTTTCCTCTACCATTCATAGACCAAATGCTAGAGCGCTTGTCTGGATACGTGTACTATTGCTTCCTCGATGGTTTTTTCGGGTACTTTTAGATCCCCATAGATCCGAAAGATCAAGAGAAAATGACATTTACATATCCATAGGGCACCTTCGCCTACGGCCGCATGCCTTTTGGCTTATGTAGTGCTCCTGCCACATTTCAGCGCTGCATGGTTTTCATTTTCCATAACATGATTGAGAAATCCATGGAAGAATTCATGGATGATTTTTTGGTTTTTGGCAACTCATTTGACCACTGTCTGCAAAATCTTGAGAAAATGCTCGCCTGATGTGAAGAAACTAATTTAGCTCTCACTTGGGAAAAGTGTCACTTTATGGTCCAAGAAGGCATATTTCTTGGCCATAAAGTTTCCCAAGCTGGATTAGAAGTAGACAAAGCAAAGATAGACACTATCTCTCGTCAACCCCCACCATCTTCCATCTGCGACATCCGTAGTTTTCTCGGACACGCAGGTTTCTACCGATATTTCATCAAGGACTTCCCCAAGATCTCTAGGCCCTTGACGAAACTGCTGGAGAAAGAAGCAGTCTTCAACTTCGACAAAGACTGTATGGAAGCTTTCTCCCTCCTAAAGGACAAACTTGTTCGTGCACCAGTTATGACTGCGCCAAACTGGTCTCTTCCCTTTGAGATCATGTGTGATGCAAGTGAGTATGTTGTGAGAGCTGTATAAGATCAACGGAAAGACAAGCACTTCCACCCAATTTACTACGCCAGTAAAATGCTTAATGACGCCCAGGAAAACTACACAGTTATCGAAAAGGAATTGTTAGCAGTGGTGTTTGCTTTCGATAAGTTCTGTTCATATCTGGTGTTGTCAAAGACTATTGTTTTCACGGATTATGCAGCCATCAGATTCCTCTTCAAAAAGCAAGACGCTAAACCAAGGCTCATCCAATGGCTATCTTCTCCTTCAAGGGTTCGGAATTGAGATCAGGGATAAGAAAGGTGCTGAGAACACCGCCGCTGATCACTTCTCAAGGCTTGAAAAAAAATACTCAGTCTTCAAGAGGAGAAATAAATGAAAAGTTTCCAACAGAATACCTTGAAAGAGTTGACTCTTCTGCTGAACCCTGGTTTGAGGACATGGCAAACTATCTCGCGAGCGGCCTCGTACCTAGAGGTTAACACATCAACATTGAAGGAAATTCTTCGCTTACATTAAATACTTCATGTGGGAGGACCCATATCTCTTCAAAATATGCGCCGACCAACTTATCCGACGATGTGTCTATGGTACCGAGACCATTAGCATCCTTAAAGATTTTCATTCTGGACCTTGCAGCGGCCATCATGGAGCGAACTCCACCGCAAGGAAAGTCCTCGATTCTGGCTTTTACTGGCCAACTATATATCAGGACGCTCACAAACTCGTATAGATCTATGACGCTTGTCAAAGGACTGGGAACATCTCCTCGCGCAACCATTCGCAACGAGATGCCCCAGAATTACATCCAAGTTTCTATCACTAATTCATGAGTTACACCGCTATAGTACCAGCTCTTCATTAGATGAGTCGATTCTTTTCCAAGGATTTTCTTCGTTTTGATCTGAGCCCCGACATGTTGAAAAATGCTCTTGTGAGGAACGAGTGCACGCGTCTTCTCTGACTTTTTGTGTAGCTTCAATTCCTCCTCAGGAGTTATATGTTCAGCTCTTGAATTCCGAGCATGGTTCAGGTATTCATGAGCACGTAGCCCCTTTTCGTGATTCGAGTGGTTAACTCTAACCACCATAGTTGTTTTAATTCCCAGGTGAAGAGCTTTGCCAGATCAAATTTGGTTGAAAAAAATTATACATGTCCATTCCTCCTCTTCACAATGAATGCATCATACTCATGATCATATTTCCAGCCCAAAATCTTCATCCCATCTGTAGTTTCTACAAAGGCAGGCATCCTTTTTAGATTCTTTGCTGTGAATTGCAGCATTGCTTTCATGTTAGGAGCCATTTCTTGCCATTCATCAACTAAGGTAGGGGCATCCCTCTTCCTATGAGCTTCAACCCTTTCCTTTTCCCTCTCCTTAATAGCTCTGAGCTTTTCTTGGCTTTCTTCCTCCATGTAGAGTTTGACCATTTTCCGAAGTCCAGGTAATTTCTTTCGGTTATAATGCCTTTTGTCCACATTCCGGGTAGCCAAGAAATAAGTGAGTTCATGAATATTCATTTTATCAACCATAGCTTTGATCTATTTAGGAGTACGAGGTTTGGGTATCACATCAGCAGGATCTTCGGGTGGAGGTTGATATGATGAGTGCATCTTGTAGATAGTCCATTGAATTGGATATATTCAACATCTCTATCCGTGTTAGCAAAAGGATTAACAAACGGATCGAATCCTTGTTCTGTAGACTCATGTTGGTTAAAGCCTTCTTCAATCATGAGCTCATTCGTATATAGCAGCATGAATTGTGGAAGTGTGAGACGCTTTAAATAAGACAGCTTAGTTTACACTTCATCAAGAACCGAGCGTACTCTCTTATTAATGAATTATCTGAAAGATCTATATCATCGCCTTCCGAATTAATAAACAAATCAACTAGTGGTACACCATGTCTTTCAACCTCTGACAGTGGAGTCATTGGCTCACCATCTCGCCCGATAGTGGTCTGAGGTTTAAGGCCAGCTATGTGAGCTTCTATCTCATCTTGCCTTTGTTTCTTCTCATTTTCCACTTCTTGACGATAAGCTTCCAAGGACTCTTTTTGTCTTCTAGCCTCTTCTTCCTTTCTCTTCTTGTTTTCCTCAGCTTCTTCCTCAGGAGTGAGTTTTCTATTACCTTTTGCTCTTGCAGCTATCCTTGCTTCTCTGTCAGTCTGAGCAGTTTGTTCAGATGGCTCAGGGTGATCTTGTCTATGCTGTTCTGCTGAAGCCTGCGTCATTTCTGACAATCTACCAGCAAGACTGGACATTTTTTGAGTAGCTTGGATAATACAAGCCAATTCTTGCTGTCTTCTCTCTTCTGCAATTATTTCATCGCCAAGCTTGTCTGTTCTTTCCTTTTCTTTTTTGCTCTTCTATCTCACGTAACCTTTGCTATTCAGCTTGTTCTGCTGCTCCTTTTTCAAATTCAGCAAGAGTCTTAGGGTATTTTCCTCTGTTTTCATTGATTCGTCTCTGACGAAGACGCCAACTAGCTGAAGGGAATTCAGGAGTGTCATCTAGTTCAGGTCTGAAAATATCTTGAGGGAATGGCCTTCGCTAGACAGGTTCTTGATGTACTGTCTCAACGGACTCTTTCTTAGTAACGGCGAAAGGAGGAGAAGATTGAACGATGGAAGAGTCGATGATTTCGCCTTCTTTGAGGTCAATAGTTTGTGCTTCATGTTCAGTTGGCTTTGGCGAATCTTGCTGAAACATTCTAGGAAATGTGATAAGAGGGACCGACAAAACGAATACATCTTCAGGCTCAGTCTTTACTTCAGCATACTCTACATGATCCTCATCATCACTGCTAATCATATCCAGGTCAATAAAGTTCAATGGATTAGAATCAATTATAAGAGTCTTTAGTCTTTCCCCAACTGAGCTTTTTCACATTCATCTGGAGTTATAACATTGAGCGGTAGTGGTTGTAGAGGCCCTAATTCATCACTACCTCTATGATCTATGACATATACATATCGAGATCTAGGTTCTGACGCGAGTGTCTAAGGATAGAATCCTCTAAACTTGGACATTGTGAAATCCATAAAAGTAGGATCTACAAACATATGTCTGTTTTCTTCTAGAGATTAAAGAATCAAGCTAGTCGACTGTGAGGCACTCTGCACAGGTGGTACAAGGGTCAGTTGTAGAGACGCTTCATGAATGAGCTGTTGACTTATACTTCTATCCACCACGGGTGCTATTGCAAGCGGCCCGGTCTCTATATCATCTAAAATTCGCTGTGATGCAATCCTAAATCCGGGAAGAGCCAGATTATCAGGAATGGGTGCCAGTTGCTTCAAAGATTCACTCAAAGCAACTGCTTCTCCATTGAAAGGTTCATCATTCAAGAAAAGATCACCATAGTTGTCGCCAATTTCGAGATCATCTTCTATGAACATGGAATCATCAACCTCAAAGTCGCTATAATTTAGATCTTCAGAGTCGACTTGGTTTCCTCCAAGGTCTTTGCCTTGCTGATTGATTAGTTCTTGTTAACTCCAAATTTTGCTCAGGAACACTCAGTTTACCTTCATTGTCTGCACCAATCTCAGGTTCTTTGAGCTGATTTCCTTTTTGAGCTTCAGCCAAGAGCTCTTTCAATCTCTTAATTTCAGCAACTTGTTTATCAATAACACGATTAGCATGCTGTAGTTTTCCAGTTATTCTAGAGTTCAAGTCATGAAGGTTTTCTACTTCAGTTTCAAGCTCTTGAACATATTCTTCAATGTTCTTTGTAGGACTGGCTCTAGCAAGAACTGTTGCAGGTTGAGTAATAACTGGCGCCTCTGTTATTTCAACATTTTCTACAGCTGGTTCAAATTGTTCTATCAGCTTTGTAGTGGTAGCAAGTTCAGACTCTGCAGCAATGGGTACTCCGGTAGGTTGTATCAAGCTTTCTATAGTAATGACATTAGTTGGAGATCTAACATGAGGGATTTTATTTCCAGAATCTAACTTAGAAGCTTCAGCTGATGGTGATTTACTCGCTTGTGTCTTTTTACCAGAAGAACTAGCTATGTTCGGTCTAGTTTTCTGCTTTTTCTTTGGAGGAGCCCTGGCATCTGATGAATCGGAGTCGGTATATGATTCAAATGCCTGATATCTTGAACCACTTACATGTTCTGTGATTGATTTTCTGGGAGATTCTTCATCTGAGCCTTCACCAGAGTCACCATTAGAATCACTGCCAAATTCAGAAGCATCCTTTTCTTGTTCTTCTTCATCATCTGATTGAGAATGTCGGGCTTTGTTGTGAGGTGGAGAGACAGGTGGAGAGTTTCCTCAGAGATTCCCAAAGTCTTCAATAAATTGTGCTTGAATAATCTGCTCAACATTAACTGGAGCATTCTCCACAAGGTTTGGATTTTCTTAGGGTGCAATGTTTGCTTTAGCTTCATGTACTTCAGAATTTTCTGCATTTTCTCCCTTATCTACTCCAACCCCCAGTCTCTCCAGCAACTCAGGGAAAAATGGTACATCAGACCCGTTATACTGGCCCAGTAGATATTTCTTGTAGGAGTCACTGTCATTCCTTCGAGGCACGAAGGTTTCACCATCCTTCTCTAAGTTTGGATAGGAGTGATTCATGATGGCCTGAATAAACTTGGGATACATGACAAACTTCTTAGCTCGACCAACTGGAGATAGATTACCGACCATGAAATGTAGAAGAAGTCTCAATAGATTGAATCCGCTTCCTGTGACAAAACCGTGAATGGCCCAGGCAATTTCTTCTTTGAAATCATCGGTTCCCGACATCCTTTGAGAAAATGTGAGCAGGAAGAATGTAATGATCACCCTCCAGTTGACTGGAAACAGAGGCTTGTTGATCATAAGGTGTTGATTGAGATCAAGCTCTCCCAAATATCTCATTCTCCTCATAGTCTCATGCCATTCAGCTTTTGTAAAACTGGTAGGAGCATTAGCCTCATTCAGAATAGGAGCTGTTCTTATCATTTCCTCAGTAATTACCACATATGTTTCTTGTATTCTGGATCTCAAGTATTGAGTTTTATCATCATTTGTCACTATCTGAGTATTATTCCAAAAACTCTCCATGATGGATATGTAGATAGGAAGTTCCAACAGAATACTATAACTCCAATTGGAATGTTCCAATATTTAGAAGGTTGTCTCGAATTGTTCTGCGTGTCTCCATTCTCTGTTAAAAACACAGAATTGATTGTGTGTGACTTCATATCCTATAGGTTCAATTGTTGCTCATCTAGGAGGCATCTGCACAACTGAGATAACATAATTATATCCAATTCGATTTTACATGTAAATGTCATGTCACACAAAACTCGAGATAATTACAGAGCTTTTTACTAAAAAATCAAGGGCATAATGGAAATTCAACCTAGCAGATTCCTAGAATGGTGAAAACACACTATCATTTACTGATTTTAACAGATATCTACTTGCAAAAGTACAATGTTTCTGACATGATTAATCCCAAATAACCATTAAAAGCATTTAAGTAATTAAAGCACAAACTAAACACAGAGTTGACTTTCCAAGGATTGTGAAATATGTTATCCTAATAACCAATGTATACGTAACTTGCAGACCGAGTTTTGGGAATACATGAGCCAAGTTGATCTAAGGTGTAAAAAAAACCAAAACAGTATGACCAAATAGACTCAATTCAGTTCAAGTATGGAACAAATGTCAGTTTGTTCACCCTAAACATGTGAACTCCTAAACTCATAAACACACAAATCACACACATCATACCTTAGGTAAACACATCACAACTTTCTATTTTAACCCTTAATGATAATCAAATTTCTAAGTTTACATGTGTAGACTTGACTATCATTGACTTATTTGTAATTTCAACAACATAATCTCATACCAGACATGTTGGTTTCTACACATGAAACTTGAAGCATGATGAGATCATCTAGAGTTCAGATAGATGCAAAAGTCAACTGTAACAAGCTTACTCGGAGATTTGTATACTTGTGTTATACGGAAGAACTTGTGAGCTTAGTTAGATAAGCTAAAATAGCATGTATTTCTAACCTAGCATCAACAAATATTCAACAAGCACCAAAATATACAAATCAACGTCAAGTATTTTTACACAAATGAATTGTTCAAAGAAAAGAAGTTAAATTGAGCCATAATTATCATCTATCTAAGGACATTAGCCAACTTAGCACCCTTTCAAGCTAAAAAGTTAGCAAATTTGTCAACTTAGACAATTTCAGTTGAAATTAGGCATAATTTAAACTTGTCAATGAATAAATAATGATAAGCTTGACAAACATGATAGATAACTTCTGAGTTGGCTAGTATAGCACTTCTCAAGAAATTACTTATCACAATCATGTATTAAGTTTCAACATCAAGCAATTCACTGAAAAACATACCTCGGGGTTGATCTAAAAATAACTAAGATCAATATTGGAGATATATCTACTATAAATTCTTGATGAACAGCTTCCAGATGTATCTGTATGTTATCAAGCATTGACAAATCAAAACTTTGCTATTTAAAAAAATAAACAATTAAAACATGAAAAAGTTCTTCGAATGCCCCTGAGTAGCAGAATTTCTGATTTAAACATAAGAGCTTGAGAAACAAGAATAACATACCTTTTGAAGATCTAAATTTTGCTAATATCAATCAAAGATGTAATAAACTTGTAATCACTAAACAAAATCTATTTATGATCAAGAAAATTATATTAGAATCAATAAATTCTAGTTCATGTTAACATTCATGGCATTCAAAAATAGAATAAAGTTAATTGACAGACTTTGACTAGAAAAGTCAACAGAAATCAGATTTGAAGATCCACAACATATTATATGTAAATTGGTATTTTAATAACCTAATGAGAGTTATAAAGCACTAACTTACATATGAAATGGGTCCTTTAACAGTTGACAATTCAGAGAAAAGAAAATGTCATCATACATCAAAAGTAAGTCAACTAGAGATAAGGAATTAAGACCAAATAAGTTCCAGTACACTAACACTTAGTCTTAGCTCACTCAAACCATAGGTTAACACAATTGATATGATATTGAAAATTGAAACCAAAAATTGACACAAAGTTGGCAAACCTTGATTAAACAGATTGTATAACTAGGTTAACAATGAAGTTTAGAAACAGAAACAAGATTATAAATATAACCTAAGTTTCTGTGACTTATAACAACACACATTTAACCTAATATATACTATTTCATCAAGGTTGTCAAGCATGAACCCTAATTCCTCACATCAGAGGCATACACATCTCCCTTATATCAAGCCGAAACCTAACACTCAACATTGAACCAAACACAACTAGAATCTTACCCAAATGAGTTCAATCTGTGAATCGTGAACTCAACACGAGAAAGAATCTGTGAATATTAGACCTGAACAAGTGAGAATGATAGAACTTTTTATGCTTGATCATGGGTTCGATCCGAACTTGAATCAAAAGAGGAGAACTAAAAAATTAGTTCAAAAGGACTCACCTATAGGGTGTAGGCAGTGTGCGAACCAACCACCAACACACAATTGTTTGATTGTTGATCCAAAAGAAAAATGGGTTCGAAATGGGGAGTATTGTTGTCGCCGAGAAAGAAGAAAATAGGGGCAAGTCTTTGAGATTTGCGGTAAGGAAGAACATAGGGACGGAGAGTGATTTATATATGTTTCGAGAAAAAGTAAAGGGCAAAAATGACTAAGTGTTCGACCTGGTCATTAAGTTAAATTACCTAGTCGTTCACTTTAATGAGCTGATCGTTCACCCTCTCAGCTGGTCGTATAGTGTTATCAGGACCAAGCTGATCGTTCAGCTATAAAACTGGTCGTTTTAGAAGGTGAAACAGGTCGTTAAGGCCATGAGCTGATCGTTCAGCATACCAGGCTGGTCGTTCAGCCAAATAATTGATCGTTCAGCTATAAACCTTAACAAGTCACCAAGACATAATGCCTGATCGTTAAAGGTTAGGGCTGGTCGTTTAAGCTTAAAAGCTGATCGTTAGGGTTGGTAAAAAAAACTCTAAATGTAGAAAGCTGGTCGTATAGCATAAAGGTTTATCGTTCAAGCCAAAAGCCACACAAACCAGAAAACTTTCCAAGTAAAACAAGTTGGTCGTATAGAGTGAAGGCTGATCATTAAGAGCAATCTGCTGGTCGTTCAACCCCATTTTCTATACAACCTAACATTTTAAACAAGTGAAGAAGCTTGTCGTATAGAACAAAGGCTGATCGTTCAAGCCAATTTCTATACAACCCAAAAATTTAACAAAGTAAAACACATGAATTTGGAACAAACCACAGTCATGTCCGCACAATACCTACCAGGAAGATAAATTTTGAATACATAAGACAAACACTTAACTTTTAATTGGTCAAAATTTCATCCGAACTCAAAAATTTCATTTTCATTCGAGTCGGGTCAATTTTCCACCCGGCTCAAGAAATCATTTTTATTTTGAATTGGTTAATTTCATACCAACACAAAGTTTGATTTTTGCTCAAGTTGGTCATTTTTACACCAAACTTGGTAATTTAAGCACATTGGCTCCAAAATTCACCTATTTTTGTATGGTTGTGGTCAGACGTGTTTAGAATCATATCGGTCATTTACGTGATCAATAATACTTATAATTCAAATCACCTCTCAGATTAGGTAACCTAAGTCAGGTTTTCAGTATTGATTATCCACTTATGCTCATACATGGTAATTTTCAACTTATCTCATGTGATGTGTTTATCATGTTTTAGTCCGGTTCAGAGGAATATTTTGTGGGTTCCTTATTAAGTTAGAAGTTAACAGTATTCTACCCATCGTCAAGTAGCTTTTCAGATTCAGTCACATATTTAAAAGTAATCTTTCCCCCTTTTCTTTAGTGTTAAGTGACTTATTTCATGGATATAGTCATGAAATTATGATAACCCTTCTTTCATGACTATAGAAGTGATATTTGGCGGGGTGAGAGCGTCAAGGATAAAGTTTCCTCAGCAGATGGCCTCTCACTTAATTTGATGGAATGATGGAGCGTAAGAATACAAGGTCAGTGATTCCTCACAACAAATGTGTCTTAGCTTTTATTGATGTATGCGACTCAAGGTCAAAGTTTCCTCAGCAGATGAGTTCTCATTTGAGCGCCACCAAGTATCCTTAGTATTGATAATACATTAAGGTTTGGACACATGATGTGCTCGGTTTTTGAAATAAGTCAACTTAATACTTAAGAAACAGAGGATGTGTGATTAGAGTTTTCTTACTTGGACTACTAAGAAGGGCAAATATAAAGAATATGCCACTGTTTAAACTTCTGTGGTCCACATTTCTCAATGAAATTAGTGTGTAATCACAGAGATTTGTTTACTTCTCAGTATGATGAGCCTACCGACACATCAAATGATAGAATTACCAATCGATTGGATCATACCCTATGGCTAGATCGAGAAGACCAGAGTCATATCATGTTTCGCACAATTTGTCCGACCACATACTAAGGATTTTTTATTTTTCATTGTTTTTTACTTTTCTCAAAGAAATTTGTACATGTGTTTAAAAACACTTATTGATTTTAAAAATAAACACTATTTTTGTTATTTTTATCAGCTTTTTTTAATGTTTTTGGTTTATCTTCAAAATAGCAGGAACGACAGACAAACACAAAAACATAAATAAACAAGAAAAATCTTTTTGGTCTTTTCAAGAGAAATTGACACAAGACAACCACAAACAAAGGTGTTTAGGTCAAACAAAGCAGGAAAGGGACTCAAGGAGTCAAAAAAAAAAACAAATAATCTTGAATATTTGCAAGAAAAATTATATAAAAATAAAGAAGGTAAAATCTTTTTGTGAAATTTTCATGCAGGGCACAAATAACACTCCTAAGCAGATAAACCTATGAAATCAAGACACTAACATACTAGGGAATGGAGAAAGCTTAGTCATAGTTAATCATGCCTACAGCACTAACCAGAAAGTTAAACCTAGACAAATCAAATGGCTTAGTGAACAGGTCTACTAACTGATCGTCAGTACCAACACGGACTAAGATAACTAGCTTTTTCTCGGCACAATCCCTAATGAAATGGTATCTAATCTCAATATGCTTAGTCTTAGAATGCTGAATAGGATTTTTAACAATTGAAATAGCAGCAGTATTATCTATATGAATAGGGGTACCCATGAAATTCAAATCGTAATCCAGTAGCTGATTCTGAATCCAAAGCACTTGTGAGCAGCAGGTTGCAGCAGCAATGTACTCCGCTTCATCCGTTGAGACTGACACTGTTGCCTGCTTCTTGCATTGCCATGAAACCAAACAGTTACCCAAGAACTGAGCACCTCCCATCGTAGACTTGCGATTGAGTTCACAACCGGCATAATCACTGTCTAAGGTCAAAGAGTGGGTCTTTAGGGTACCAAAGTTCTCTGTTCGGATTATACTTCAGGTTTGCGATCGAGTTCACAACCGGCATAACCACTGTTTGGATTATACTACACGGCCATCAAGTGCGATTCTTTCGGCTTGCTCTGGAATCTTAAACATAGACACACTCCAAACATGATGTCAGAATGACTTGTTGTTAGATACATGAGAGAATCGATCATGGACCTGTAGAGATGTTCATCTACACAAACACCTTCTGGATCCTGACTGAGCTTGTGACGAGTGACCACAGGTGTAGAAAAACCTTTAGAGTCTTGGAAGCCAAATTTCTTTAGGATCTCTTTCACATATTTCCCTTGGCTGATTAGAATACCAGCAGGCTTCTGTTTCATTTGAATTCCAAGGAAGAATGTGAGCTCACCCATTGCACCTATCTCAAACTTTTTCTTCATCAATTCCTCAAATGCATAACATAGGCCAACGTTTGTTGAACCAAAAATGAAGTTATCGACATATACTTGTACTAACAGCTTATCTTCACCAACGTCACGTATGAAGAGCGTCTGATCAATCACACCCATTTTATAACCATTTGACAGCATATAAGTAGATAATGTCTCGTACCACTTCCTTGGGGCCTGGTGTAGACCATAAAGGGCCTTATCTAGTTTATAACACTTCTCTAGAAATGACTTGTGCACACACCCTGGAGGTTGTTGCACATACACGTCTTCATCAAGCTCTCCGTATAGGAACGCGGTCTTTGCATCAAGTTGATAAACAGTGATATTCATTGATGCGGCATATGCCAAAAAGATACGTATTGCCTCCAGACGAGCGACTAGCATGTAGACATCTTCATAATCAATGTCGTCCACTTGCATGTATCCTTTCACTACCAAAAGAACTTTATTCCTTATAATAATACCATGGTCGTCTCTCTTGTTTTTGAAAATCCACATGATAAGTATAGGCTTTATACCTTCTGGAGGATCGACCAAGTTCCAGACATTGAGCAATTTAAACTGAAGTAACTCTGTTTGCATAGCATCAATCCAAATTTCATCTAATAAGGCAGCTGCAACCGTAGTAGGCTCCTCTTGTTAAATGAAGCAGGAGAACACACGTATGAAAATCCTTAGATTTACTCTGGGTGAGACGTTGGTCAACTGGGCCGATAATCTGACTTGTAGGATGTATCTTATGAATTCATGTCTCTTCAACAGCAGGTGCTGGAATAGACGAGTCTAGATTTCCAATTTGTAGATCATCGCCAGAGGTCTCTCTCGTATCAATCTCTGTAATATTTTCTGAATCTGATTCATGAGTTACAGCTTCAATTTCAACAGTGTTGTCAGCTTTGTTGCCGGTGTTGGTTCTGTTTCCACAATTATAGGATCATGAATCTGAATTGACGGTTGATCAGTCACAGAAGAAGTTGAAGCTCCAGTGACATCTGTTGATTGTGTTGACTGACTTCCCCATAGCAACTCCAGAGTATCGACCGAATACATAGTATCTAGGATTGACGAAGTGATTGGAGCAAATGTATCAACAGGAGGATTAACTGCTTCATTTCCTTGATCATCTTGAGTAGATGAAGTACCTACATTATCAGATTGAAACACATTAAAAGTAGAAGAAATGACTCAAGGTCATACATGCGGTCTAGAGCATGATCTCTAGTGTTCTGAGTGTGTTCGTTACAAGTACCGTTGCACGACTCAGTAATAACTTGAGTTCTTCTGTTAAACACTCGATAGGCCGCTGACATCATCGAGTATCCAACAAAATAACCATCATCTACCCGAGGGGAAAACTTAGTTAACTGTTATGACTGAGTTAAAACAGTACAAGCGCACCCGAACGATTTTAATCGTTTTAAATTTGGTTTTACTTTGGAAAACAATTCGAATGGCATCTTGTTAGCATGTTTGACCAAGAGTGTTCTATTTAGAACATAGCAGGCTGTATTAACAGCTTTCTGCCCAAAAGGAAAATTTTAGATTGGAATCAGCAAGCATGGTCATGGAAGCCTCGATGATAGTTCTATTCTTCCATTCAGCTACTTCATTTTGTTGTGGTGTATACGGTGAACAGAACTGTCGAGATATGCCTTTTTCATTACAAAAAGAATCAAATGTCTGATTCTTGAATTCAGACCCATTGTCTGATTGGATGATTCTAACCCGCTCTCTGTATCTGTTCTCGATCCGAGTGACAAAATCCTTCAAAATCTAAGCTGTCTCAGACTTCTCTTTCAAGAAGAACACCCCACGAGTATCTGGAGTAATCGTCTGTGATTACCAGGCAGTATGACTTTCCCCCTAAACTCTTGATGCTCACAGGCCCTAAGAGGTAGAGATGGAGTTGCTGAAGTATTTTCGTCATTCTACCCGGTGGCTTTGGCTTGTGGGACGTCTTGTGTTGTTTACCCTTCAAACACGCTACATAGTTATCAATATGGATGAATTCCTTCTCCGGCACACCGTTAACGTGTTTCCCCCTAACAAGGTGGTTCATGTTCTGAAAATTCACATGCCCCATCCGCCTATGCCATAAAGTAGAGTCATCTTCTGATGCCTTTGCCAAGAAGCACGCTACAGAACCAGTCTGCCTTGCAACAGACATATCCAGAGCATACATGTTCCCTTTCCGTTTTGCACGAAATAGAATCTGATCCTCGGGAATCTTGAACCTAGTCTTCAGAATATAGCATTCTCGGTCATCGAAGAACATCGGAATCTTGTTGTCGCAGATTTGTGAGACACTCAGCAGGTTGAATTTCAAATTGGACACCAGATTAACCTTGTCAAATGAAATTTCTCCATTGATCAAGAGACCATTTTTGACTATTCTACCACCCCGAACATCACCTCCAAAGGCAACAGGACCACCATGAAATATTGTTTTGACATTATACAGCAGGTCCTTGTTCCTCGTCATGTGCCTGGAACAGCCATTATCTAAGTACTACGTGTTGGCAGCACTATGGGCCAGTCCCTGCACATAAAAAAGAAAGTGGTCAGTTATGAGATGGACCCTGGCTAGATTGACCTGGGACCTTCTTCTTGGGTGACTTTTTCATAGGTGGAGCAGTTGGTGCACAAACGACAGCCAGAGGAGTTGGTGAAGCTACAGCACTTGGTCGTGGAGCCATGACAGGCCTTGGTAGAAAGGCAGGCCTAGGTTGAGGCGTCCAAGATCTTACTAGAATAGGATTCGGTGCAGTCATCCTCACTGGTTGATGAACTTGTGGCTTGAAAGTATTTGTATTCCTTCCCAAACCTCGAGGGACATACGGGGCTTGACTAGGAACACATGGTAAGATTTCTTAAACATGGAGTCAAGCCGTTGATCCATGTAATCCTCACCATAGTTCCCATAATACATTGGAGACAATTAATTTCCTTGTGGTACCACTTGCTGTTGTTGGTAGAAGTGAGCAGGAGGCACTGGAGCGTTGTTGTAAGCAGAATAACCCGTGTTGTACACACACACCCTTGCATCATGGTGTGGATTCCCGCAAACCGATCATCCCAATGTCTCAACTGTCCCACTATGATTAACCACAAGAGGTAGTTCAGCAATTTAGGGAGCCGCTGGTTTTGGCTTATTGGACATTGCACTTTCAGCCTTATCGGTTTCAGTGACCGTGTTCTTCTTTCTTCTCATGGTTTGTTTCTTCTTCTTTGGTGTGTTCTCAGTTTCAGGATCATCAACAGTAGTAGCATCTAGCTCGACCACAGTAGGCTGATCTTCAACACTTGGTTGAGAAGTCAAAACAGGTTCATTTTGAGTTATTTTCTTCTTAGGATCACTTGCCAAGAATAGAACCATTTTGGACTCTCCAGCCTCATTGGGAGCTATGCTGACAGAATCTTTACATGGTTTGAAAACCACGGATGCAGAAGTTGCTTGAGCAGGCATCGTTGGAGTGTTCAGTTGTGCAAAGGGAATAGTGATCACCTTACCATCGGTGATTGTAAGACCAACTTGTGTGTGCATAACTGACTTGCCATGTTTTAAGGCCAATTCAACAAAAGCACGACTAAACTCATCATCATTGATGACCTGCTGAACCTCAAGTTTCTCATTTGCAATCTTCTTCCTTGGCTTACGCCTCCGAACGGTTTTAGTTCTTTTTGAAATTTCGTTTATGTTAAAAACATCATAATTTTCATTGAACATAAATGATTGACTATTTGATTCATTTTGAGTACACAAATTGAGAAACTCGGTTTCAGCAGCCATTTGCACACATGCTTCATAAATGCTTGTATTAACAGAATTCAAAGAAACTGCATCGAAATCACCAAATTTAAGTGTTTCATCAATCGGTGGGGACCAGTACCAGTTTCGGCGTTAGCCAATTGGTTTTCCATCGATTTAATTTCACAAGCACTCGGAATCAAACTAGGGTCAATGAACTTAATGTGGCTCTTAGGATTGATTTTGGTCAATTCGGGGACATAGTAATAGTTATGATTGAGCGGGTGCTCAGCCGCACTATCAAGTATCTCCCTAGTTATTCCTAAACCAGTTCTAAGACGCGACATTATGACCTTTGTAACCGCACAACCCAAAGTTTTAGGATTCAATTTCATCAAATCAATGGTTTCTCGAGCTTCAGCATAACTGTTTCTCAGAGAAGTCAGTTTGTTTAAAAGATCAGCAATTTGGATTTTTAGATTTGATTCAGTGTGCTTCATCACCTCAATGTCATCCTGAAGTGATTTAATTTTGATCAGAAATTCTTTTCATTGGCATTTGATGGTTGTTGAAATAGCTTTCTTCCAGTCTTCCTAAAAAATTTGTTGTCTTGGCTGCAAACATACCCATTTGCCATTTTATATCAATCTCTTCAAGATCAATAACAGAGATTTGGTCAAGATCCTCTTGACAAACAGTAATTGTTTCAATGTTGCCAAACATTTGTGAGTTCATGCAAGCTAGAAATGCATTGCATAAATCCAGATCCATGCTAGTGTTGTTGGATGAAACCGGTGCAGACTGTTGAACATAGTACCCAGATGGTGGCTGTTGAACATAAGTTATAGTGGAAGGCTGATGAGTAGCATGTGACACTAATACTTCAGTTTGAGTAGGACTTGGTGCAGGAGGTGGAGCAATTGCAGGCTGTGTTGGACCAGAAGAGTTGGGAAACTGATAATTCTCCTCATAAGTAGAAGCATCAAAAGCAGCATTAGAAGGTGAGGATGTTGAGCTCCTAGAATTCACGTTGCCCATGAGTGACTTTCCACTACGTTCAACTACTCTTACTTCATAGTCTGTAACTTTGTCTATCATATCCATGTAGTTAGCAGTGGTCAGTTCAGTGCTTTCAATCAGATATGTGACATGGGAGGCAAATTCCTGAGGAAAAGAATGCAGAATTTTCTTGATGATATCTCCAGAATCAGGACGGGTTTTCTTAGTAGTCATCTTAGTAATGATTCTGCAGAACCGATTGACATGAGTTTCAAATGACTCCCCAGGTCTGTGAGCGAAAGTGTTGGAAGCCAACTTCAATTTTTCAAGTCTTCTTTCCTTGGTGGCCGGATTGCCTTCATACTTTTTCTCCAAACCAACCCATATCTCATGACTTGAGGCGGCCTCACGAAACTGACGTAACAGATCATCATTGAGTGCCATTTTGATGCAACCCAATGCACACTTATCAATCTTCATCTGTGCATGTTCAGCAGGAGTCAGCTTATCCAAAGGATTTGGAATCCTTTTCTTGGGTATCGGTGGGTCAGCAATAGTGACAATAACACCAGGAGCTGAAGCTTCTTCAACTTCATACACAGCAGGACCTTCAACGATTGAAGTCAATAGATCAAAGTCGACATACTCCAGAAATAACACAAACTTTCCTTTCCAATCATCGAAGTCACTCGTGCCCATTAATTTTGGTGGACGGTTGTTATTCTGCATGACTGGAGTAAAATGATTGCCTTTAGCTATTTTGGAAATGAGAAACACAAAAACATAGCACAACTTGCTATTGCAGAATTCACACAAATCCTAAATTCACAAATAAATAAAACATAATTAGTCATTAAAAAGTGAGATTTCAGCAAAAAAAATTGAAAAGTCAAATTTCCAGACTTAGCCAAATTTGAATAGCGTATTCTTGAGCAAATTTAAACTTCAAAAATTAAGTTTAACGAAATCAGTGTTTAAGGGCATCAATAGTCTCGAAATTCATGTAGGATCATTTGATGAAACTGACACAAACTCCAAAAACCACTCTAAATGACCTAATTTGATGGAATAGTGAACTTTTATCAAGAACACCAAAATCATGAAGAATGCCTTTCATATATCCTTAAAACTTGATGTTTTTAAATGAAATCAGTGACAATGATTTTGGTTTTAGTAGTCACTAGCTCGCCAATCATCAATTTCGACATAGATTTAACTTAAAAAAAATTTTGGAAAAATTGCTCAAGAACAGGTTACTAAAATACGTAACATTGTTCTTCACTACATCCTCAAATTGACCCATAAAACTGAGGTTTTACAGAAATCTGAGCATAGCAATGTGTTCCTTGAATGATTCTACCGTGAATCAACTCAAGAAACAAGCAAAACATCCATGATTGATAACTCAAAATGAGAATTTCTTCATTTTTGAAAAAAAATCAAAAACTTGAAGAACAAGGCTCTGATACCAATTGTCAGGACCTGATTTGAGCACAAGTATCTCATTTGATTCATCGAACAAAGTGCAGAAATCATATGTGATGATCAATCATGGGTGAGTTTGCTTCATTTCAAGCTCATTTGATGATTTCTAAAGCTCAAGAACACATAAAGAACACACACACAGCTCTCCCAGGTGGTAAGAATGACTTCCGTGTTCAGAATTTCATCATTATAGGTATTTATACCTCCTGGGAGCACTGAACACAAGGAGAATGAAGAAATCAGCAAAACATTCTATCTGTCAGAAGCTGGTCGTTTAGCTATATAGTTGATCGTTCAATTCATTAAAGTTGATCGTCCAACACACATCAGATGCTGATCTTTTAGAGTTAAGCTGGTCGTTAGGAACACTTGACTGATCGTCCAGGGTGAAGCTGATCGTATAGAACAAACCTGGTCGTTAAGAATAATCAAGCTGATTATTTAGATCAACTCTTGATCGTTCAAAGTAAACAAGTTGATCGTTTAGATCAGGATCTGGTCGTTCAGTTAAGTAAGCTGATCGTTCAGCTTACACCCTGGTTGTTTAAGGCAACTAGGCTAGTCGTTTAGTTATGTAGCTTGGTTGTTCAAACACTTAGCCAAATATTCTATCAACTAGCTGATCGTTTGGTAGTATACCCTGATCGTTCAAGCAGCTAGGCTAATCGTTTAGAGTGACTAAACCAAGAGAAGATCACATAAGCAACCAGACTAATTGTAAAGACAATTTGAACATATAAGAAGCAAACCAGATCTTTGACATTCAGATAACAGTTCAAATTTCATAAGTTGAACATACAGAGCAAAATTAAAGTATTCTATACATAACTTGAAATTCAAATACACATAAACTTAAACAAAATACAGGTCTGCATTGTTTAACTTCTTATCAGCTTCTTGATATCTGGAATATTTGAGTCATCACCAACCAGTAGGTTCCAACATTGAACCCCATACACTCTCCTTTCACTTTCATTCTGCCCTTTGAATTTAAAACACACATGAAAAACCGTATACGGATCGTTTCTATGGATGAGACGGAAGTTTTGTCATTGATTCGTGTCGAATGATTACAAGACCGAAGGAGTATACAAACGTTTAAGCACTGGGGGAGGTCGGACAGAACCTCCCCTCTCAACCACACAGACACTGGACAAAAACTTACAATGAAATACAAAGACTTCACTATTTATACTATTTCGTTCTGGGCCGAACCTGGAACCTCCGAACCTGGTCCGAACTCCCTCCGAACCTAGAGTTCGGCCAAGGTTTGGAGTCACCGAACCTTGAGTTCGGCCGGGGTTCGGACCCCAGACTTTGTCCACTCTCAAATCAGTCTGTTCGTCAATTCGAACAGTAACGGCCACACAAGGTTCATGCACTAACAACACACACACCCATTAAGGTAAGTCTCTTTTGTCTTCAACATTCCATATTCTTAAGCTTTCTTCTTCTAGCCATGAACACAAGAAGATTATTGGTGTTCAAGCTACATTTCCAGCCCCTTTACTCATGTTCTCTTGTTATCTCAACCTCATGAACGCAAGTTTATGTCACAAAACCCACAAAGGTTGTTTTTGAGTTCTCTAAATCAAAGTTGTTGCTCAAAATCGTGACTAAAACTTGCACAAATCCAATTATTAAAACAAAAACTAGAATGGGTTGAGAAAACAAAGCTTTGCTGGAAATTTAAAACTAAAAAATTAATGACCGAAGAACAACACGGGCCGTGCCGTTCCTGTGCATGTATAAACCTTGTAGTTTTGCATTTTTTCAGAAGTGGTGATCATTGACGAGCTCGACGAAAACAACGTTCGATCCGGTGCGCCTCCCACAATCATAACTTTGATATATCAAGTTATGACTTTGAGGACCAACTTGGATGAAGCCTACGAGAGAGAGCTCGAGCTGAATGACAGGGTTAACTTCTTGAATATTGCCTTTGAGTTCTTAGCTGGGTGTATGGCCAATCTTAGCGAAAGGATTGAGCCCGTCATGTAGCCCACTTTCGTACCCTCAGACACCCTATGGCCCGAGGATGAGGTGGTGGGAGACATCAACTTTGAGTCCCACATTCTGGACGATGACATGTTCACTGACGTCCCGGTGCTCGATGGTGTGGTTGATGACATCAACCTGGACAATGACAAGGATCTCCCGCACGACCAGACTGGTAAGTAGAGGGAGTTCCCAGTCGTAAAGCTAGGAAGAAGCCAAGAAGATGAAGTAAGGAATGGAATAAAGTAGTTTGATCATGTTTGTGTTTCGCGTTTATTTGTGACTAATCATGATGAATCCCAGATAGTGGCATTATGTTGGCATGTTTTAGATTTGGGTTAAATGTAAGTCAAAAAACATGTATCATCTTAATTTGACTATGGTTGATTTAGTTTAATTTTATCTTTATTTTCTCAGTTTAATAGTTGTGTCTTGAGCATTTGTGATACAGGTACCGGTTTTGTAGTCTGATTCAGACTGGGAGGTCACGACACTTGGCGTGGTAACCATTCCACGGGACAAAGAGTCAGAAAACAGTGGAAGTGTTGCCCAAATTTTTCATGCTTTTTTCCCTAAATTATGACAGAACCTGTTATACCCTGAATTTTGGTCCTATGTTCTACCGATAGTCTCCGACAAGTTAGGACCCCTGGATGTTAAACATACAAGGACTGCGTTTTCGGTAGCCAAACCCATGATTTCTGCTTATATTTTATTTAATTATTATCCCAGGATGTAGTGTACTCTGAATCTATTTGACTACTCAATCCCAGCATGCACGGGTACCCTGCATGCTAGGAAAGCATTACTAATCTTTCTCTTTGATTCTGTGTGTTTAAGCCAGGAGCGAAAAGGAAGGTAACGGTCATATGGACCTTGTCAAAGTCAGAGGCACGTGTGGAAGAAGAGACCCGCCGCTAAACTCGGTCAAATAACGGCCGAAAGTAGTTGAAAGAAGATCCCAAGAATCTTGGGATGTTAGTTAGGTTTCATATGTATTTATACGCGGCATAGGACTTAACTTTTTCACTCTCGGTCACCTGTATTCACACTACCACATAGCAATCAAGCCGCAAACCCTTGTACACGGAATATTTTATCAATAAATAGGTAACGTGTGTTATCGTTGCCGAAGGGGTTTTTTATTCCGGCAATCCTTGAAGACATTCAAGGATTAAGGTCTTTTCCCCCTTTCAAATCTCGTTGTTCTTAGTTGCATTCAGGGAAGTGTTCACTTGTGTTTCCATCTATATAAACTAAACCTTGGATTTCATTAAACCAATCTGATTTTCAATATCCTACATCAAGGGCACCATACCCCATAAACGAATTTGGTTACTTAATTTAGCCTCATAATTTTTTACCAAAATAATTTGGCGCCCACCGTGGGGCAATTGGTGTCAATAGTTTTTCAAACTCTTGTTAGATCTATTCTTAACTTGATCTTTTCTGAAGATCTATAAAAAAAATGGCAACACAACTAAGTACCTCGAATGCAACTACCCCTGCTAGCACTTCTACTATTACTAGCACTGCTCTTCTTCCACAACCGCTACGGGTCACCACGTCAACAACCACTACCATGAACCGCAATACCAGCAGGGCCACCAATCAGGGTGTCACGGGCACAAGACATAGTGGAGAAATTCCACTGATGGTCTCTAATGATGAACTCCTTACCATGTTCGTAAAAGTACAGCAATATATGGAACAACAGCAGAAGGTGAACCAGGACATGTTTAGAGAGGTAGCCAAGCTGAGGTCAGAGATGAACAGGGTGGATCATACACTCGTGTCTCCTGTTCAGGTTAGAAGGCTGCAATACGGTAGTCCTGGGAACGGATCCAATCTAGTAGATGACATTCAAATCATTGATCCGAGGCCTACATATGCTACTGCTTATACTACCTTGTCTGACAGGCCCAGGATGTCCACATTCAGGGATTCTGCCTCGAATCTTGGGGGCACCACTACTCAGGATACTGGTAACATACTTGGAACCCCTAACCTTAATGCTCATACTAACGAATCTGTGCAGGATACAGGCTTAAGCCCGGCAGTGGCAAAGGAACTCAAAAAACTGAAGGAGATGATCTCGAGTGTTCCTTGGGTGGTCCATCCTATCCCTGAAGTAGCACCATCGAGCCATCGACTTTCAAGGTTCACTTCCCCAATATGTGGCGTGGAGATACCCAATAAGTTTCAGACTCCCAGTATGAAACTGTACGATGGCATGACTGATCAAGAGGAACACGTAGCTCAGTATATGGAGAGGATGGAAGTGATCTACATGCCCCCTGAAATTAAAGAGGCATGCCTATGTAAAGGTTGCAGGTCAACACTCAGAGGTTCAACCTTGAAATGGTTGCTGAGTATTTCACCCTATTTCATCCCATCCTTTTCTCATTTAGTTGACTTATTCAATAACCAATTTTCTTGTAGTCGCAGTTTTGAAAAACTAACGAGTGATCTTTACAGGGTTGAGTGATCTTTATAGGGTTACTGTTTTGGCTAAAAATTACTTAAGCAAAATTAGTAAGAATTGAACCAAATAAGATTGTGAGGTTTGGTGCCTAGGTTTAATATATGAAAACAGTTTGCAGAAATCCTGGGACAATAGTTAAGTTCCAGGGACAAAAGATAAAATCCTGGGTAAAAATGTAAGTTAAATCAGGAAATTGGTCGATAATTTAGATAACACAAATGAAACCTTAAATGGGAGTAAGAACACCGAGAATTTTACTAGGGAAAAGCCCTTAGCCCTTAGATGTCTCTAAGGCGCCGCCGGCATAAAAACCCCGGGTAGCGATAACACACGCTACCAATTTATTGATCACGTAAATGTCTGAGTACAATGAGTTTGCAGAGAAATGAGTACGAGAATACAGTCTGTAAAGCTCGAGTGAGCTGAAAAATAAGTCTAAAGGTCCTATTTATACTCCTAGGTCTTCAATAACTTGTCCGATATTCTAGGGATCTTCTCCTCAATGTCTTTTTCAGTTAGTTGACCGAGTTTCCAGCTAACAACCTTTGACCACATGCGAAATAAGTCTTCAGCTTCTCCTATTCGACCGTTGGTGGACTCCGTCAACCTGTTCTTGATCAGATATAGGCACAAAATGCGTTAATAACAATGTCCTAGCATGCAGGGTCATTTCCACATGCTGGGTCATTCGTAAAATAAGGGTGACCCTGGATTAGACTCATCCTGGGTCATAATAATGTATAACCAAAATAAATAAAGTAAATATGGACTTCCCTGGATTACAGCGACATCCTGGGACATTACCTTGCTCCTGATACATTCAGGGTCATTTGAACTTTACCTGTTAAATTCTGGGTCATACGATTCCTGGGTCAATCCTGCCTTAAGCCTATACCTGTACCCTGGATTACTAGCCGAAAATTCAGGGTATAACAATTGCCCCCAAATTTTCGCAAGTTGTAGATAAGTTTTACAGCTGTGAAAATTTCAAATTCGAGGTCTAATCCACGTTCGTTTTGATCCTGTCCGTCAATTTAGCATCCATGATGCCACGTCGTGGGCAACTTACCATCACCTCTGCAACTTCTATCTCTCTTTAAATACGCCATTAACCCTTTCCTCCTCTCACATTAACTTTTCCGAGAGCAAGAGTTTACGTTGGCACCTCCGGCTTTCAAACTTTTCCAATCAGGTAACCTTCCTCTCGATTCCATTCTTTTATTTTCTTTTACTACCATGACCCGTAAGAAGATTCGATCGGAGACAACGGCTGAAAAGACCGGGATCGAGGATTTCCTCGATCAAAAATACCTGCAAACTCCGGAATCGGAAACCTGCAACTTTACCGACGCTGACATTGCTTGCTTGTTGGCGTCTGGTCTTCTTCCTTCTGACGCTGAGATTAGGCCCTTTGATAAGAGAGTTAGGTCGGATTTTAGCTCCGAAACTTGGGTTTGTTTTCCCTTCACCCCTTTCTCCATGGGTTTGTCTTTCCCTTTCTCTGGTCTCCTGGCCGGCCGATTTCTTTTAGGCCACCGGCCTTGCTTATGCCCAAACCCTCCCAATCGTGTGGAGAATCCTGGGCACCCTTGATCGTCTCAATAGGGAGTTTGATTCCTTGGTTGGGTTACCTGAACTAGCCCTGGGTTACGAACTTAAGTCGCATGGTAGCAATCGATTTCTGTTTAAGGCTCTGAACAAGGAGGTTCAAATGGTTCCCCGAGCTTCATTTCACGAGGAGTGGAAGGGGAAATTTTTCTTTGTCAAGAGATCAACCATCCCAGGTGGGATGGATCTTCCGATTAGATGGAAAGTAGATGGTAGGTTCTTGCCTGCATTAGGGATTAGGATTTTATTATTATTGCATATTATTCAAACACTGACCTTGGATTTTATTGTTTTGCAGTGCCCAGCTTGAGTTCAATTGGCCCTGCAAATCCAGGGGCAGTTGAGAGATTTGAGACGTTTCTGACCATCACCGAAGAAGACCGAGAATTCAAGGCCGATCCCCACCAAGCTGCTTCCTACTCTTCTCACAGCATGTCCAGTTGTAAGTTTCCTGGTACCCTGCCTTTTGAACCCTGAATTTCGTTGATTTTTCTTTCTTTTCTCCTTCAGCTGCCGCTACCCCCATCAATCTTGAGAACGTTGACCTTGATGCCTTCCTGCTGGATGGACCTGAACAGGATATCCAAATCCTGGCCTCTGTGAAGGCCGAGCCCATGTCCGCCCCCAAGGCTCCTTCTTCAAGGGCCTCTGGCACCAAACGCAAAACCAGGGCCAATACTGCCGCTGCTCCTGCCCTGCAACCCCTGGAGAACATGGATGCTGCTGAGCTGCTCACACATGCTGAAGCCTCTTCTCGCCAAGTAAGATAATCCTGGGTACCCCTGAATTTTCTATACAGTTAAACAATTCAAGGTACAAACGTTTAATTAAATTACCCTTTCTTGCAGATTGCTGGGCGCTTCTTCGAATTGGTCAGGGCTGCCGAGAAGCGCGCCCAGGATGCTGAATCCTCGGCCAAAAGGGAGCTCGCCGCCCTGAACAAGGAGCTGAACATGGCCAGGATGATGGCCAACAAGAACCTGGGGCTGGTGCAGGACCTGGAGAAGAAGGCTGTGGATGCACGGGCGGATCATGAGGCTGCTCTGGCTGCAAAGGGTGATGAGGGCAGGCTGATAGCCCGCATTTCACTCTTCCAGTGCAGGTTGAAGATGGCAAAGGAGGCCAGGGACCTGGGGTTCCAGAACCCCAACTGGGATGTGACCGGATGGGTAACCAAACTGCGCGAACTAGGCGCAACCATCCCCGCTGGGTGCGACCCCGAAGCTGATCCTGGGACCAGCAAGGGTACTCCATCCAAGGGTTCTGCCGATCATGCCATGGATATCGACCAGCCCAAGGGGGGAAGTGTGCCAGCCCAGGAGCCCAAGGCAGCAGTGCCGGTGAAGGAAGCTAAGGAGACGACCCAGGATGAAGCTTGAAGGTTGGGGGTCATCTTCTTGTTTTTTGTGGTTCTTTGTTTAAAAACAACTTTAATTTCCTGTTTGTGATGTAATACCGGTTGATGTTTCCCGGTTTTTGTTAAAGACAATATGCCCCACCCCTGGATTTAGAATCCAGGGTTTTTGACATGCCCCCATCCTGGGGCGGCCGGAGCTTTTCCGGACCCAGGATGGGCCTTTTAATATAACTGTTTTTAGTTACATGCTTGTGTTTGAAAGTAGTTGAAAAATATTTGCAGATGTAAGAAATCATTCTAGGGTTTACCTTAGTAATCCTGGGTTGCCCCCAGGATTTTAGGAATCCTCGCAGCTTTGGTAATCTTGTGAATGTCCCCTGTCATATGAACATAAAGATTAGAATTAACTAGCCAAGTAGTTAATTTGCTTAGGTTTTAACCGTCATGACCCTGGATTAATAATCCTGGGCCACTAGGCAGTCTCTTGAGTTATTTCTGGGGTCATGCCCGGTGCCGTACTGGCGAACTAGGGATTTCCTCTTAGTCGTACTGACTGGCTAGGGCATGTCCTCGGAGTCTTAAGTTGGTACGTTAGCACCAATCCATCTTGAAAACGCGTTAATCGTTTTAAACCTTAAGAGATCCGCATATGTCCCTGGATTGGGAGGTTGCCACCAATGCTATTAACACGGATGATCCCACAATCCCAGGGTTTCATACTTGGATCACGTGCGTCTCGGGCGAGGCAAAAATTGCCACGTGCGTCCCGGGCGAGGCGTGATAGCCCATATTCGGGTGGAGGAAGCTTAGTCCTCAAACCTTAGGATTGGGTTTAGGCCTTACCCAATACGGATGTGAGATGGCCAGTCTCAAACTTAGGAGATGTAGGCTGATTATTCTTGAGCTTTATGCATCGCGAGTATACTTTGTTCCATGTACCTTGGATTTTTGAATATCCTGCATGTCGGGTACCCTGAATCCTGGGATACCCTGGATTCTGAGTAGCCCAACTGCCAAAACATAGATCTTAGTGTATTCGTTAGATGTTAGAATAACGAATTTGAAAACTTAAAATGTAATACGTAACTGATGTTAATAAAATAAATAATGAAGGTAAAACATATAAAGAAATAAAAGAAATAAATTAAGTGAGAGAAACTGACCTGGATTTCCAGCATGAATTTAAAATCAAACACATACCTGGGTAGCTGAATCCTGGGACAGGAAGCCTTACATGAAATATGCCTTCAAGTGTATCGCATTCCAAGGTCGTGGTAGTAGTGTCTCCTTCCATATTAGCTAGCCAATATGCCCCCTTACCAGCCTCAGAGTCAATCAAGTAGGGACCTTCCCATTTAGGAGCCAACTTTCCATCCCCTGGATTTGTTGTGTTCTGAAATGCCTTTCTAAGGACTAGATCTCCCACCTTAAATCTTCTGATCCTCACATGCTTGTTGTAGGTCTTAGAAATTCTTTGTTGATATGCTGCCATCCTCCAGGCTGCTTGATCTCTTAGCTCATCCAGGGTATCTAAGTTTTCAACCAGGGACTGATCATTCAAATCCTGGGTCTGAGCACTGACCCTGAATGTTGGGACCACCATTTCGGTTGGGATAACAGCTTCAGTACCAAAGACCAAGGAAAATGGGGTTTGGCCTGTGGCGTTTTTGGAAGTAGTCCTGTCTGCCCATAGTGCCAAGGGTAGCTCTTCTGCCCATCTTCCCTTCTTCTCTTTCAATCTCTTCTTCAAGTTGTTTATTATAATCTTGTTGCTTGATTCAGCCTGGCCATTAGCCTGGGGATGTATTGGTGTTGATGTTATCATCTTTATGCCCCAGGACTCACAGAATCCTGTGGTTCTTCTTCCGATAAATTGGGACCCGTTATCACAAATAATTTCAGATGGTACTCCAAATCTTGTTAAAATATTCCTTTTGATAAAGGATATGACTTCTTTCTCCCTGACTTGGAACATATGCCTCGGCTTCAATCCATTTTGAGAAATAATCTGTCATAGCTAGCATGAATACCTTTCCTCCAGGGGCCTTGGGTAATTTCCCAACAATGTCCATCCCCCATTTCATGAAGGGCCAGGACGCTGGAATAGGGTGCAATGGTTCTGCAGGCTGGTGAGGTACATTGGCGTGTCTTTGACAGGCGTCGCATTTCTGGGAGAAATCCTGGGAATCCTTCCTCATGGTGGGCCAATAATACCCTGTTCTCAAAATCTTGGACATCAAGGACCTGCCCCCTGTATGATTTCCACAATCACCCTCGTGGATATCCTTGAGCACTTCTTGGGCCTCATCCTTCTCCAAGCATCTCAGATATGCGCCTGCAAAAGATTTTCTATACAATATGTCTTTAATAATTACATACCTGGCTACTCTTACTCTGAATGCACGGGCATCCTTCTCGTCCCCTGGAATAGTACCATCCTGCAAATATTGAATAATTGGTCTGGTCCAGGATTCATTCTGGGTAGAAGAATCCTGGGTACTGGATACCAGGATTTTATCTGCTGTATCAGAATCCTGGGTATCTGTACCTTGGTCTATAGCTGGTGTTAGTATATGAATTATAGGAACATGAGTGTCTTCAAGTGCCTTGAATGCTGAGCCTAGGTTTGCCAATGCATCTGCTTCAGCATTCTCCTCCCTTGGTACTTGTTGAATATTAAAATTTTGAAAATCCTGGGACATTCTTTTTACCACCTCCAAGTATTTGATTAATTTCTCTCCTTTAGCTGCGTAGGTCCCATTAAAATGGTTAGCTAAAAGAAGAGAGTCAACATATACCTGGATGTGCTGAATTCCCAAGTGTAATGCTAAGTGTAACCCAGCAATTAGGGCCTCATACTCAGCTTCATTGTTAGTTGCTTGGAATCCACATCTAACAGCCTGGGGTATCATGTCCCCCTGTGGCGATTTCAGTACGATTCCTAGGCCTGTCCCCCTGATATTTGATGCTCCATCAGTGAACAAAGTCCAGCACCCTGAAATTTCTTCCTGTTGAAGCTGCTGGAATTCATGGTCTGCCTCTTGTTGTATGTCAGTACTGAAATCAGCCACAAAATCAGCTAGAGCCTGTGATTTTATAGCTGTTCTGGCCTCGTAGATCAGATCATATGCACTCAGCTTCACCGACCACTTAGCCATTCGACCTGACATTTCTGGTTTTCTCAAAACAGACTTTATAGGGTAGTTAGTTCTAACATGAATTGTATGAGTTTCAAAATAGTGTCTAAGTTTAGTAGATGCCATACTTAGGGCTAATATAAGTTTTTCAAGGTGTGAGTACCTGGATTCAGCATCAAGTAAACTTTTACTTACGTAATAGACAGGGTGTTGCTGACCTTCTGCATCCTTGGTCAGGACTGCGCTTACCGTATTCCTGGAAACTGCTAAGTACAGGGACAAGGGCTCCCCTGGATTAGGCTTCATCAACAAGGGTGCCGTGGACAAATATGTCTTCAAATCCTGGAACGCCTTCTCGTGCTCTTCTTTCCACTCGAATTTCTTGTTCTTCTTTAGGATGTCATAGAATTCCCTGCATCTTTCCGAGGATTTTGATATAAATCTATTTAGGGCAGCAATTCTACCTGTAAGTCTTTGAACGTCCTTGGTGCTGGATGGTGATTGTAGGTTGGTAATTGCCCTGATTTGCTCTGGACTCGCCTCTATACCTCTCTTGGTTACCATCTACCCCAGGAATTTGCCTGCTCCGACCCCGAAATGACACTTTTCTGGATTTAGCTTCATGTTGTATTTATCCAGGATGTCGAAGGAATCCTTAACATCCTGGACATGGTCATTGATGACCCTGGATTTCACCACCATGTCGTCGATATACACCTCCATCGTGTCCCCCAGTTTTTCTTTGAACATCATGTTAACCAATCTTTGGTACGTTGCCCCTGCATTTTTTAGTCCAAAGGGCATAACTATATAGCAATATATACCTGTTGGTGTTATGAATGCTGTGTCTTCTTGATCCTGGGGCTCCATCTGAATCTGCTGAAATCCTGAGGTGGCATCCATGAAAGTCAACATTTCATGGCCTGCCGTTGCGTCAACCATGAAATCTATGTGTGGTAGAGGGAATGGATCTTTCGGGCATGCACGGTTCAGGTCCGTGTAATCTACGCATACCCTCCATTTACCGTTTTTCTTACTTACTACCACCACGTTGGCTAACCACCTGGGAAATTTCACCTCTCTGATCATCCTTGCTTTTAGTAGTCGGTCCACCTCGTCCTGGATTATGACGTTCTTTTCTGGTGCAAATTTTCTCCTTTTTTGGTGTATGGGCCTGAAAGAGTTATCAATTCCAAGTTTATGTGTAATAACGGATTTAGAAATACATGTCATGTCGTCATGGGACCAAGCAAAGGTTGACATTCTGGTTTTGAGCAGGTGCACTAATTGTTCCTCTATCGGCCCTGGAATATTTATTCCGATATAGACTTTCTTCCCTGGATTTGAAGGATCCAAATCAACAGCTTTGACGTCTTGCTCCCTCGCCTCCAGGGTTTCCCGGGCCTTTTTCTTTAATTGCTATCCTTGTCTTTGTTTGGAGGATATTGTCATTGATGTAGTGTAACACTCCTTGGCTTCTTGCTGGTCGCTGTGGACTGTGATCACACCCCAGGGTGTTGGCAGCTTCACACATTGATGGTACGTCGAGGGTACAGCCCTGTTGTCGTGAATCCAGGGTCTACCCAGGACTACATTGTACCCTGATGGTGCGTCCATCACACAGAAACGCTGAACTGAATTGAGCCCTTCTACGTAGACCGGAAGCTTGATTTCACCCAGGGTATTCTTTGTTTTGCCACTAAAACCCACGAGTACCGTGGATTTTGAGATGATCTCTGAATGTGGAATTCCCATCTTCTGCAAGGCCTCCAACTGGATTATATTTACCGAGTTGCCTCCATCAATCAAGATTCTCTTCACAACGTTGTTGGCGATGTGAAGTGTTATCACCAATCCATCATGATGAGGGTCTATGATATCGCGTTTATCGTCTTCCCCGAATGTAATTTCTTTGACGTCAGGTTGAACAGAGCTCTTCCTGGGTCTTCCCTCTCTCTCTGATTTGGATTCCTTGGCATGTCTTTTCGCTGCAGAATAGGAGGTACCACAAATGTCAGAACCACCAGAAATAAAATATATTACCTTGGCATCTAGGGGTGGTGAGGATGCTCTTTCAAGACGGCCATCAGAATGTCCAAAATCCTGGGACCTTGCACCACTATCCCTGGATTTTGGGTTCTGTTCCCTGGACTTATCCCTCTTCTTTCCTAGAAGCTCCTTCAAGTAGCCTTTGCCAAGTAGATAGCTTATTTTTCTTCTCAAGGCCATGCAATCCTCGGTCTGGTGACCAAAGTCTTCATGGTAGGAACACCACTTGGACTTATCCTTCCAAGTAGACGGTTTATCGTTCTTCTTGGGCCACCTTGCTTTGTCTCCAAGGTCCTGCATAGCAAACATAACACCAGAAATATCAGTAGTAAAGCAATAATCATTAAGGGAAGGATATTCTTCTTCCTCTTCATCCTGGTCCACACTATTCACTCGTCGTTCATCGGGCCTTGAGTATGGTTACGATCGCTGTGACCTAGGATGTGAGGATTCTGATTTCCTGTTGGAGCTGTTGATTCCTGGGGAGGATTCACCCTTTCCCAGGATTTGCTTGTCCTCCTCCAGCCTGATGAAGCGTATGGCCCTGTGACGAACTTCGTCCATGTTGTGACATGGGTTCATGACTAGATCTTGATAGAATGGTGAGTCTTTGTTAAGTCCCATCTTGAAGGCCTGAACTGCAGTCGCCATGTCCATGTTTGGTATCTCCAAGGCTTCTCTGCTAAACCTGCTAACGAAATTCCTTAGGGTTTCACCTGCATTCTGGGTCACCCTATACAAATCACTTGTTAGTTTTTCAAAGCTGCGGCTGCAAGAGAACTGATTGTTAAATAAATTAATTAAATGCGAAAATGAAGTAATAGAGTAAGGAGGAACATTCATGAGCCATTTCAAGGCTGCTACTGTCAAGGTAGATCCGAATCCTTTGCATAGGCATTCCTCTTTAATTTCAGGGGGCATATAAATAACCTCCATTCTTTCACGATACTGTGCCACATGTTCTTCAGGGTCTGTTGTGTCATCCTAAGGTTTCATGCTAGGAGTTTGAAACCTTTTAGGTATCTCCACATCACAAATTGGTGGAGCAAACCTGGACACTCTATGACTTGCTGGTCCAACTTCAGGGATAGGCTGCAGAACTCCTGGGACACTTGAAATCATTCTCTTGAGTTTTTGGATTTCTCGCTCCACTGATGGGCTGATCCCTGAATCCTGCACTGAATTGTTAGTATTAGCATAATGGGTGAAAGTTTGAGGAGTGTTACCGACATCCTGGGGTATGTTTGTCCCAGGATTAATGACTGGTTCTCTGATGGTAGTCATTCTGGATAAATCAGCATGGGCCATTTGAGCAGGGAAGGATATTGATCTCCTGTCCAGTGGGGTGACGCCTTCATGTACCCTGGAATTGCTTCCAGGGGTATTGAAATTCAGAATTCTGGGGTCGAGTGGCGACGGCTGAACCGACGTGGCCCTGGGCAACTCTGATCTTAAGCTCGTCAATTAGGCCATGAATTCCTGGTTCACCTTCTGTTGGAGTTCCATGTGGGGCTCCAACTTACTGAATGTGGCTAGGATATCAGTGTCAGATATCAAGACAGGGTCATCTGGTATGTTTTCAGTTTCGATCACTTCATGGTTGACTATCGGTCTGTCACTGCGCGTAGCTGAAGTTGAGGCATTAAACCCTGGAGCCGAAAAGGTGACTCCACTTGTCGAAATACTGGTCCTTGGACCTGGTTGGGCAACTCTAGTTGTTGAAGCAGTTACAGTAGAAACCGAGACATTCGAGGTGTTCATTTGTGTCGACATTTTTTGATAGATTTTGGTAAAAATCAAGTTTTAGGACAAATCTGAAAAGAGTTTGACAAAAAATTGACACCAATTGCCCCACGGTGGGCGCCAAATTGTTTTGGCTAAAAATTACTTAAGCAAAATTAGTAAGAATTGAACCAAATAAGATTGTGAGGTTTGGTGCCTAGGTTTAATATATGAAAACAGTTTGCAGAAATCCTGGGACAATAGTTAAATTCCAGGGACAAAAGATAAAATCCTGGGTAAAAATGTAAGTTAAATCAGGAAATTGGTCGATAATTTAGATAACACAAATGCAACCTTAAATGGGAGTAAGAACACCGAGAATTTTACTAGGGAAAAGCCCTTAGCCCTTAGATGTCTCTAAGGCGCTGCCGGCATAAAAACCCCGGGTAGCGATAACACACGCTACCAATTTATTGATCACGTAAATGTCTAAGTACAATGAGTTTGCAGAGAAATGAGTACGAGAATACAGTCGGTAAAGCTCGAGTGAGCCGAAAAATAAGTCTAAAGGTCCTATTTATACTCCTAGGTCTTCAACAACTTGTCTGATATTCCAGGGATCTTCTCCTCAACGTCTTTTTCAGTTAGTTGACCGAGTTTCCAGCTAACAACCTTTGACCACGTGCGAAATAAGTCTTCAGCTTCTCCTATTCGACCGTTGGTGGACTCCGTCAACCTGTTCTTGATCAGATATAGGCACAAAACGCGTTAATAACAATGTCCTAGCATGCAGGGTCATTTCCACATGCTGGGTCATTCGTAAAATAAGGGTGACCCTGGATTAGACTCATCCTGGGTCATAATAATGTATAAGCAAAATAAATAAAGTAAATATGGACTTCCCTGGATTACAGCGACATCCTGGGACATTACCTTACTCCTGATACATTCAGGGTCATTTGAACTTTACCTGTTAAATTCTGGGTCATACGATTCCTGAGTCAATCCTGCCTTTAGCCTATACCTGTACCCTGGATTACTAGCCGAAAATTCAGGGTATAAAAGTTACCCAGAATGCTAACGAGTCTATCAGGGATTATGTAAATAGGTTCGGCAAGGAGACCCTGGATATTCCCAATATGGACATGGCTACTGCTATCCAAGCATTCAAGATGGGTCTCAAGAAGGATTCGCCCTTTATTCAAGATCTTTTAATAAATCCCTGTCACAGACTTGATGAAGTAAGGCATAGGGCCCTGCGATTCCTCACGCTTGAAGAGGATAGGAAAATACAAGAAAAAGCTGACGTTGTCTCAGGATACGGCTCTTCCAACAGGAAATCAGAACCGGTACATCCAAGGTCCCAGAGGCCTAAACCCTATTCCAAACCCGATAATCCAAGGGTTAATAGGGTCGATTAGGGTGAAGACGAGGATGATGAAGAGTATTCTACTTTCAATAGAATTTTGTTTTGCTACTGATATTGCAGGTGTGATTAATGCTATGCAGGACCTGGGGGACAAAGCAAGGTGGCCCAGAAAGACAGACAAACAAGCATCCTGGAAAGATAAGTCCAAGTGGTGTGCATACCATAAGGACGTTGGCCATGTAACCGAGGATTGCATAGCTATGCGGAAGGAAATCAGTTATTTACTGAGCAAAGGCTTCCGGAAGGAACTCCTAGGGAGGAAGAAAGACAAATCCAAGGGCGCTGATCAGTCTGCGAAATCCAAGGGCACTGACCAGACCCAGGATGCAGACAGATCACACGGGCATCCCGAACGGGCAGCATCTCCATCTCCAGATGCAAATGTAATTTATTTTATTTCTGGTGGATCTGATATATGTGGTACTTCTTATTCTGCAGCTAAAAGGCACACAAGGGAAACAAATCAGACGTACCCAGGAAATCTGTCAAAGCCTTAGTACAAGCAGACGTGAATGATGTTACCTTCGGTGAAGATGACAGATGCAACGTCATGGACCCTCACCATGATGGGCTCGTGATCACACTCTACATAGCCAACCATTTCGTGAAGAGGATCCTAATTGACGGAGGCAGTTCTGTCAATATTATTCAACTTGAAACGTTGACCAAGATGGGGATACCCCAGGATGAAGTTATCGCCAAATCTACGGTCCTCGTGGGTTTCAATGGGGAAACAAAGAATACCTTGGGAGAAGTGAAACTTCCAGTTTATGTTGAGGGGGTGAACTCGATGCAACGCTTTTGTGTCATGGATGCTCCGTCCGGATACAACATTATCTTGGGCAGACCCTGGATTCACGACATTAAAGTTGTCCCCTCTACATATCATCAGTGCGTCAAGCAGCCAACACCCTGGGGAGTGGTCACCATCCATAGCGACCAACAGGAAGCGAAAGACTGCTACACCTCAGCCATGAAGATTTCAGCCAAAGCTCAGCAAGGATAGCAATTAACGAAAAAAGGCCAGGGACATCCTAGATGCAAGGGAGCAGGGTGTAAAGCAAGTAGTCCTAGACCCCTTGCATCATGGGAAAAAGGTGTCAATTGGCACTAACAACCCTGGCCCCATTGAAGAAGAACTGGTGAAATTTCTCCGGTCCAGAATGTCAACATTTGCGTGGAACACTGAAGATATGACAAGTATATCCAAAGATGTTATAACACATAAACTTGGTAATGATCCTTCTTATAGGCCCGTGCATCAAAAGAGGAGGAAGTATGCTCCTGAGAAGCATGTAATAATCCAAGAGGAGGTAGACCGTGTACTGAAGAATAAGATGATCAGAGAGGTTAAGTTCCCAAGATGGTTGGCCAATGTGGTGGTAGTGGAAAAGAAAAATGGCAAATGGTGGGTCTGTGTAGATTATACAGATCTAAACCGTGCATGCCCTAAAGACCCTTTTTCCTTTGCCACACATTGACTCCATGGTGGATGCAACGACATGTCATGAAATGCTAACATTCATGGATGCCACCTCTGGATTTCAACAAATTCAAATGGAACCCAGTGATCAAAAGGATACAGCCTTCATCACACCAACAGGTATTTATTGTTATTTTGTTATGCCTTTTGGATTGAAAAATGCAGAGGCAACTTACCAAAGATTGGTGAATATGATGTTCAAAGAAAAGCTAGGAGAAACTATGGAGGTATATATAGACGACATGGTGGTAAAGTCCCTGGATGTCAGTAACCATGAACCATGCCCAGAATGTTAAAGAATCTTTTGACATCTTGGACAACTACAATATGAAGCTGAACCCAGAAAAGTGTCATTTTGTAGTGGGTGCTGGCAAATTCCTGGGTTACATGGTGACTAAAAGACGAATCAAAGCTAGCCCAAAACAAATTCGTGCCATAATGAACCTGAAGTCACCAGAGTCAACCAAGGATGTACAAAGGCTGACACAATGTTTTGCAGCCCTAAATAGATTCATTTCCAAATCCTCAGAGAGGTGTCGGGATTTTTATGATATTTAGATGAAAAATAAAAAGTTTGAATGGACGTCCCAACATGAACAAGCCTTCCAGGATTTGAAAACTTATTTATCCTCGGCACCCCTCCTAATGAAGCCGAATCCAGGGGAGCCTTTATCGTTATACCTTGCAATTTCAAGAAACACGGTAAGCGCGGTCCTAACCAAGGATGCGGAAGGTCAACAACACCCAATATATTACGTAAGTAAAAGTCTTCTTGATGCTGAATCCAGGTACTCACATTTAGAGAAACTTATATTAGCCCTGAGTATGACCTCTACTAAACTTAGACACTATTTTGAAACTCATACTATACATGTGAAAACTAATTACCCTATAAAGTCTGTCTTAAGAAACCTGATATGTCAGGGAGGATGGGAAAATGGTCTCTGAAGTTGAGTGCTTACAACCTGTTATATGAAGCAAGAACAGCCATAAAATCACAAGCCATAGCAGACTTTGTGGCTGATTTCAGTAATGATATCCAAGATGAAGCGGACCAAGAATTCCAGAGCCTACAGCAAGAAGAATTCTCAGGATGTTGGGCTCTTTTCATAGATGGGGCCTCCAATGTCAGGGGGACATGCCTTGGAATCAAACTAAAATCGCCATAGGGGGACATGATACCCCAGGCTGTTGGGTGTGGGTTCCAGACAACTAATAATGAAGCGGAGTATGAAGCCCTGATTGTTGGCCTACAATTAGCTCTACATCTCGGGATCCTAAACATCCAGGTATACGTCGATTCCCTACTTCTAACTAGTCACTTTAATGGAACTTATGCAGTGAAAGGAGAGAAACTGGCCAAGTACTTAGAAGTCGTGAAGGCAATATCCCAGGATTTTCAAATTTTCTACATTCAGCAAGTACCCAGGGATGAAAATGCTGAAGCGGATGCACTAGCAAACCTGGGGTCGGCATTCAAAGAAATGGAAGATACACATATCCCCATAATCCACATACTAAGTCCAGCAATCAATCAACAAGAGAACTTGGAAGACATCGATCCTGGGGCAGGGTTTTGGCATCCAATACCCAGGATGCACAGTGTCCTGATACCTAGGATGCACAGCGTCCTAAGTCCTAGGATACCTTGTCATCCTGGACCAGACATATCGTAGAATACCTACAAAACGGCTCCATCCTAAAAGAAGAAAAAGATACCAGAGCATTCAGAACCAAAATGGCCAGGTACATTCTCATTAAAGGTGAGTTATATAGAAAATATGTGGCAAGAACATACCTAAGATGCTTGGAGAATAAAGAAGCTCAGGAAGTACTCAAAGATATCCATGAAGGCGACTGTGGAATCCACACAGGGGGAAGGTCTCTAATGTCTAAAATCTTGAGAAAAAGTTACTTCTGGCCATCCTTGAGAAAAGATGCCCAAGATTTTTCCCTTAAATGTGATGCTTGCCAGAAAGACGCCAACATTCCCCATCAACCTGCCGAACCCTTGCATCCTAACCCTGCATCCCTGCCCTTTATGAAATGGGGAATGGACATTGTGGGAAAGCTACCCAAGGCGCCAAGAGGCAAAGTCTTCATGTTAGCTATGACTGATTACTTCTCGAAGTGGATAGAGGCCGAAGCATATTTGAATTCGGGGAAAAGGAAGTTATTTCATTCATTAAGAGGAATATCATAACTATATTTGGCATACCCTCTGAAATAGTGTGTGATAATGGGTCTCAATTCATTGGCAAGAGGACTAATGGATTCTGTGAAAGTTGGGGAATAAAGATGATAACTTCTACACCAGTGCATCCTCAGGCTAATGGCCAGGTAGAGTCTAGTAACAAGATCATCATCAACAATTTGAAGAAAAGACTCAAGGAGAAGAAGGGAAAATGGGTAGAGGAACTACCATTAGCATTGTGGGCTGATAGAACCACATCCAAGAATGCTATAGGCCAAACCCCTTTTTCCTTGGTTTTTGGTACGGAAGCGGTCATTCCAACGGAAATGGTTTTCCCAACATTCAGGGTCATCAGGCAGGCCCAGGATGCAAATAATGAGTCCCTGGCTGATGATCTTGACACCGTGGAAGAACTACGAGAACAAGTTGCTTGGAGAATGGTCGCGTATCAACAAATAATATCTAAAACCTACAACAAATATATAAGAATCAGAAGATTCAGGGTAGGAGACTTGGTTTTAAGGAAGGTATTTCAGAACAAAAAAAATCCAGGGGATGGTAAGTTAGCTCCCAAATGGGAAGGCCCCTACTTAATCGACTCAGAGGCAGGTAAGGGGGCATATTGGCTTGCCAAAATGGGTGGTGAGTTACTACCAAGATCGTGGAATGCAATCCATTTGAAAGCTTATTTCATGTAAGTATAGTACCCAAGATGCTGCATGTCAGGTATGTTTCCTAACTAATGAGTTGATCGAGGTATTTCTCTTATATCTTTTATTATTATCAAATGCTTTTGCTATATTCTTACTTTACCTGTTTTTATCATTTCCCATGAAAATTACTAACTCCTTTGGTTGAGATACTTGGATGAAAACAGATAGCTAACCCTGGATGAATGAAGCCAGGGATGTGTTTCTCTTAAGTTAGAGACTGGCCATCTCTCCTCCGTTCAAGGTATCTAGTATACCTTCTAAGGTTTGAGAGGATATCACCTCTCCTACGTTTGGGTAATCGCCTGTAGCGCATGTTAACCCACATATTGGACCCAGGATTATGGGATCGACCTGTGTTGACATCATGGGCGACAACCTCATGATTTATGGACATATGAGAGTTCCTTAAGGTTTTTGGTGTTTTCACACCAACATAAGACATACGAGGCAATACCCTATTCCGACGGTTCGGATCGAGGTCGACCCTAGAATTCGGCAGTACGGCACCGGGCATGACCCCAGTTCGTCGGATCGGCACCGGGTTTAACCCCAGGATTATTGGGCTTGACCCCAGGATTGTTAGGCTTGACCCCAGGATTTTTGGGCTTGACCCTAAGATTTTTGGGTTTGACCCTAGTATGATGGGATCTTTCCATAGGATTTTTGGGTATAATCTCATTTGTTAAAATTTATTCCTGATATGTGCAGGAACTATCTAAGTAACCATGGCCTAGGATGGCATGGCCATGCCAAATCCTAGGATTTCGATGTTGAACTTAGGTTGTTACGAAGCAGCCAGAAGCAGAATTACTCTAAGGACGGAAGAAATTATGTGTTTGCACAATAAAGAGTTTCACTTTTAGGGTTTATCCCAGGATGTAAAAGGTATGGATTGATTTCTTAACATTTTTGTGTATTTGTTTGTGTAGAAGAGTTAAAGATATCATGCAAGCATACAGTTCAAAATAAAATATTTATAAAGGGTAACCACCCCTTGGTCGGAGCAAACTGTCTGACCACCTCAGGGTGGCTTAAAGTCAAAACCACAGGTATTAAACCAGTGGGTGGAGCATTGTAATACTGGGAATCAAACCTCCGGCAACCATACAAAAGACATTGTTTAAAAAATATTCACAATAAACAAAGGAAGGGATAAAAGACCGTGGATTATTGAACAGTATCCAAGACTGTCGCATCATCGGCGCCTTCACCTCCTTCTTTCATAGCATCATCATCAATACCCTTCTCGTCCCCAGCATCCTCAGCCATCGGCTGTCCTTCTCCAGTCCCAGATCCAGATACGCCAGCAAGCAGGGTCGTCTCAGCACCCTGGTCCTCAACAGTCTCGTACCCTTGGGGAACTGAACCACCCAGAGCGCGTAACTGCTTGAGCCATAAAGGCACAGTCCAGTTGGCGCAGGTGTGACCCTCATCCTTGGCTTCCTTGGCCATCTTCAGTTTGGCTGCAACACCGAGATCATGGCCAAGTTCCTGGACGTCTCCATGTACTCCTTTAGGGTCTTCTCATGCTGGTCCCGAGTTCCCACTGCCTTCTTCTCGTTTTCGAGCAGCAGCTTTTGAACCTTGTCATGCTGGGCCTTGGCCCTGGATGTTTCTTTGTTAGCCTGAGAGACCCTGGATTTCAGGGTATCGGATTCAGCGGCGCGCCTCTCGGCGGCCTCGAGCAACTCCAGAGATCGGGAGTTAGCCTGCGAAAGGGTAAATGCAGGATAGAAGTTAATTTCGTATCAGACTATGAAATGCAAGAAAAGCGAAAACAACCAGGGGTACCTGATGGGCGACAACCTCAGCATGTTACACAAGTTCCTGGGGAGACATCTCAGCCAGGGGATGTTGGACGGTAGCGGTGCTGGATCCTCGGGTCTTCCTCTTCATACGTGTTGCCCTGGATGTGGTAGCCTTGGATGCTGGAGTAGGCTCAGCATTGAAGGTGCTTAGCATTACAAGATCCTGGTCGTCGGCTAGCTTGGAGGAGAGGGCGGCTTCGAGGCCGTCGATGTCATAAGCGGGGGCAGCTGCAAAAAGAAACATGACCCTGGTTTTCAGCAAATCAGGTACGCAAAAAATTAACAAAAAGCAGGGTAACTTACAACTTGACATGCTGACGGAAGGCTGGGAGAGGGCTGGATGCTCAAATGCTTTGAATGCGCGTTCAAATTCTGGAATACCCAGGAATTTCTGCAAATTGCTCTCAGTTTCTTCTTCCTCAGGACCAATCTCTCTCAAAATCTTAGCTGCAAAGAATGACATTCAAGGTCAGATTATATAATATTAAATAAAAATCCTAACATCTAGTGTAGGTATGCCTACCCTCTATAATCCAGGCTTGTGGAAGCTGGAAACCACCGGGAATGTTGGAACGCTTGACAAAAAAGAATTTACCCTTCCATTCACCATGTTGGGTAGCATTGGGGACAAGTTGCATGTCTTTTGAAAGGGATTTGAACAGAAAATGACTTGAACCATGGGATTTCAGTTCATAAGCCATGGCTATCTCCGGCAGCCCACTCAGGTGTTCGAAAGAACTGTTCAGGCGATCCAGGGTTCCCAGGATGCGCCATACAGTAGGAAGGGTTTGGGCAAATGAAAGACCTGTGGCTTCGAAGAACTCGACGACAAGACCAGAAAAGGGGAAGGATAAACCCATGCTAAATGGGGTGAAAGGAAAGCAAACCCAGGTCGGAGAGACGAAGTCTGATCTCAACCTAGGGTCGAAAGCCCTAATGACAGCAGAAGAGGGAAGAAGACCGGAGTTCTTTACCAACGTGATTTCATCGTTGGTGAAGGTGCACCTTTCCTGTTCGGGATGGAGGAGGAATTTCTTATCGAGAAAGTCCTCCACCCCGGCGAGAGAAACTGTGGGCTCTTGAAGGACTCGACGCTTGGTCATAGTTCGGAAAAGGAAAGAAGGATCGGAGAAAAGAAAGTTACCTGGCCGGAATGGGTGAAAGAGATGATCGGAGCTCGCGAATTCTTGACCTGGGTGAGGTAAAACACTTGAGTAATGAGGTACTTATGGGCAAAAGAAGTTACAGAGGTGAGATGACATCAAGGGGTGAGATTGAAACTGAAAAAGCAATTCTTGCGGACGAGATCAAACCAAGAACGATGACTCATCTAAATTTGAAAATTCACAGCTGTAAATCTTATCTACAAGCTGCGAATTTTGGGGGCAATTGTTATACCCTGAATTCTGGTCCTATGTTCTACCGATAGTCTCCGACAAGTAAGGACCCCTGGATGTTAAACAAACAGGGACTGCGTTTTCGGTAGCCAAACCCAGGATTTCTGCTTATATTTTATTTAATTATTATCCCAGGATGTAGTGTACTCTGAATCTATTTGACTACTCAATCCCAACATGCACGTGTACCCTGCATGCTAGGAAAGCATTACTAATCTTTCTCTTTGATTCTGTGTGTTTAAGCCAGGAGCGAAAAGGAAGGTAACGGTCATATGGACATTGTCAAAGTTAGAGGCACGTGTGGAAGAAGAGACCCGCCGCTAAACTCGGTCAAATAACGGCCGAAAGTGGTTGAAAGAAGATCCCAGGAATCTCGGGATGTTAGCTAGGTTTCCTATGTATTTATACACGGCATAGGACTTAGTTTTTTCACTCTCGATCACCTGTATTCACACTACCACATAGCAATCAAGGCACAAACACTTGTACTCGGAATATTTAACTTATCAATAAATAGGCAACGTGTGTTATCGTTGCCGAAGGGGTTTTTTATGCCGACAATCCTTGAAGACATTCATGGATTAAGCGCTTTTCCCCCTTTCAAATCTCGTTGTTCTTAGTTGCATTCAGGGAAGTGCTCACTTGTGTTTCCATCAATATAAACTAAACCTTGGATTTCATTAAACCAATCTGATTTTCAATATCCTACATCCAGGGCACCATACATCACAAACGAATTTGGTTACTTAATTTAGCCTTATAATTTTTGACCAAAACAAAAACCTGGTGATCCGACAGAGGTAGAACTTGACATATGGATACGTCCCGAGATGGACAAAATTTGGAACACTTATCTAAATGATTTAGGCACCTAGGATTTTTCCACCATCCGTTTCTTAACCTCTTTTCCTTCACTCCATAAAAATTCCCCTAGCTAACCCCTTTGAGCCTAAGCCTTTCGTTTCTAAACCCTTCTATTTTGCAAAAATCACCCTTTATGCAAAATAACATACCCCTTTTTATTTCTTATTTATTTTTCGTAAAAATCGGCTCTTTTATAAAAATTCAACGTTGTGACTTTTTCATAAACAAATAAGGCTATGATGTGATCCGTAGGTTCTGTATTTACATTCGGATGCAGTTGTTTTCACTTAGAAAATGGTTGTTAGAACAAACGGAATTCACAAAACATATTCCCTGAGTTAAATAAAATGAGCAAAGCTCTCTAGAAATGTAGTGTATTCTTTCGGAAAAGTCACTGGCACAAACCGAGTTTTAGAAGACCGCTCATTTACACCTTTTCCCCTTTTACCTATCTAAACCCTACCCCATACCTACCTCTTTAAAGCCCTTATGGTACTTATGTGGATTCCAGTAAGATCTATGGAGGTTTAATCGCATGTCAAGCCTATGATGTCTACTCGTCTCCACCCAGGTATGTAAAACACGACATGGATCTTACTATTGCATGAAATGATTGATTCAATGAACACGAGGTAAATAAATGTTTCTTTGATTGATTTCGAGAGCAAAAAGTTATAGAGAGAGCAGATAAAGAACACCTAGAAAAACACACACTTAAGACTGTATGAACTCGCTCTTCTACCCTAAACAAAAGACTCGAAACTATTTATAGTCACCTGCCCAGTGTACCAACTTAACCAACGTACCAGTTGGTCCAGAACTGCGTACCAACTGGTCCGCCCACTGGTACATTGGGACATAAACTTTACAAAATAACAATACAATTCAAAACGCCTAGACCTAGCATTAGACACAAAACTTGTTCTAACAAAACTAGCATTAGACACAAAACTTGTTCTAACAAACTTGATAAAAAATCCTCACCATAGTTCAGAAATGGTTTTCTGGTCAACTCTCTAACATCACAGACCGGAAAGGTATTATACCTTATTGCATTTTTCTGATATATAATCCCAAATTCTTTCTTTATAGCATAACACTTGAGCTGTGAATCATACATCCAACTTATGATATTCCCAACGGCTTCACCTCTGCTTTCAAAGAAACGCTTCTGATTCACAGATTTTGTAGGTTTAACTGAGGGTATTTTCTTAGCCCTTTTCTCTTTCATCCATTCATCAAATAATTTCCTCTTCTCTTGTTCCTCATAGAAACTATCAGACTCAGTTGTTTTAGTCTGTTTCTCAGATTCTTTATTTTTTAATTCCTTCTCAATTTCATCCTCATCATCTTTACCAAATAAATTGAATCCTCCAGAATGATTATCATCAATGAAATTACCATAGACCTTTTGATCAATTGGATATTCTTCAGCCATCATATCTTGCACTTCCACATGTTCCTCTTCATATTCAACATCGTCACTAGAATCATTTTCTTTGTAAGGTTTAGCGACAGGAAGTGTATCTACATCTTCGACATTAAGAGCATATATAGCAGCAAGTTGCTCTTTTGAGTACTGATGTAAAAACTCCCCTTCTTCAATAACAACCCTAGTAATTGGAGTCACATCATACACATCTTTACCTGTTGTCTCCCCCTGAGATGTAGAACCACCCGCAGTAGATGTACCGGTTAATTTTGAAGCATCAGCAGTACCAGAACCATCTCTGCCTATTCCTCCTTCTAGATCCTCATCATCATTATCATTTAAATATCTGGAGACATCATCATCATCTCTGCAAGTATCCTCTGGGTTTGGTCTTATCTCCCCCTGAGCATGTAAATCTTTTAACAAAAGATTTAGTTGTGAACCCAGTGAAAGAGAAATTTGTTGCAACTGAGCAATTTCATGGTCTTTTACTTTATCCCATTCTCTCAATTCTGTCACAACAGCTTTCAATTCAGTAATTTCTTTAGCTTGCTGACGATTAGTACTTTCTAAAGCATCAAGCCTAGAATTGTGTAAAGCAAGTTTCAGATCAACGGTAGTGATTGTAGACGAAGCAGGAGCAACAGTAGAAGTAGTAGAATTATAGAAGCAGAACTTGATGAGGATTTAATAATTATGTTTCTCACTGGTGGAACACCAGAAAATTAAACACCAACAGTGGATGTGGTTGGGTGCTTTGGAACTGAAGCCTGTTTATCAGCAACTTTTTGCTTATTGTTAGGCGGATTGCTATGATAAGATTTTCTCGCATCAGCAAGTAAAGATCCCCTTTGCACCAACATTTTTGGTCTGGACACATGTTTAACTCTCTTTTCAGTATATTGCATTGGGGCTTTTCCTTTGTCAGCAGTCATAGTCTTTGTCACTGATTCCTCCATAGTAGGAGTATATGATGGATCATCATCAAAATCTCTATCAGCAGACTTTTTGATTTGTTTTCATACATAGAAGTATCTTCATTTCTGGACTTCAGATAAGCAATGTGTTGCTTGGAACCTTTCCGTACTGACACATGTCTGGCGTTAAGTGTAATTGAGACATAATCATCAAAGTCTGATTCAGTATCAGATGAACTCGCATCATCATTTTATCAGAAACATCAGCATCATTCATCATCTCATCATCCTGAACATTAACAGCTTCAGGCTCAACTCTTACATTTTCATTGACAGGATCTTGAACAACTTGATCTTGATTTTGTTGCGGGACAGGTTCTTGGATTACTAGTTCTTGCACATTCGGTTCTCGGTTAACTGGTTCATCATCATCTAGATTTTCATCATCTTCATTTGGATTACCATTATTATCATATTCTAATTCATCATTGGAAGTATCAGCTTGTCGGGGTGCACCATTTTCAGGAGCCGCATAGTCTGGCTTGGTAAGGTGACCTATCAATCTCTTCACCGGTGGGGTATGTTCGCCCATTTTCTTTTCTGATAGACCGGTAATTTTCTGACAGCAACTTGATTCATATGCTTGAACATCAAAACAGAATCTGCATTCTTTGGAAGATTTGGATAATCAGCATCAAAAATCATCTGAACAAATCACAGATACATCAAACTTTTCTTTTGCTTCACAGTGATGTTTTCTTTCATGTACGCAAAAATCCATCCAGAAAAGTTGAATTTTATGTTCATGACCAGGGCAGTGAAGAGAGAAAGAACTTTCATATCAAACTCTTCATGCCCTCTCAGTCTGTTTCCAAAGCATCTTATAATCACGTGCATCAAATACTTGTATGGAGGAGACAGATTGGCTTTGATGAACCATTTGTTAGTTATGTTTTCATCATATTTGATTCTCCGAAGCAAACCGACCAGATCAGGTTCATCAAAAATTCAATAGGATAATCAGCATTGTCACTCAATTGTAACACTTGACGAATATCATCGTCTAAAATAACAATATTAATCTTATAGAAGATTCTTGATCTTTGCATAAACTCAAATATCCCCCGAAATGAGGTCTCCACCTTGCAGATGCACCGAGATATGCACAGATATTGTGTTCATCATTTGATGGTAATTCAGCTACCATTTCTGAAAATTCAGAAAAGTAAGTCACAATAAATTTGTATCGAATAATCAAAAACACTATCAATTAACTCTAGTTCGACTCGAAATGGTTGAACTTTTAAATTTTGACAAAACTCAAGTCGGCGTACCACATCACGTACCACATTGGTCATACGGACCAATCTGGTATGGACGTACCAAATTTCATTGACTGCGTACCAAAAAGTCCAACATACCACCCGCGTACCATTTTTGGACCACGTACCAAATCTAGTACGTGTGTACCACTTGGTACGGTGTAGAACAATTGCCGAATAGTCAATCACGAATTTGAGTCCAAAAATTGTATTTGATTTAAAATCTAACACGGAGGTTTTGTTCTATAGCAAAAACCGAGTCTACACATGTGATTATAATCGACAAAGATGTTGATTAACCAACTGAACCAAGAAGGTATTCGGTTTTGCGAAAAACGGAAACTTAAAACTCAAATTTCATGAGATATTGAACATGAAAATGCAATCCAAGACCATCAATCGATGCGCAATGCCAATACCTACCTGTAGCAACAAAAAAATCGAGCAGAGGTTCGTTATAGATTGAGAAATCAGTGAAAAACATGTACGGAGGTGTTAGGGTTTTCGCAGATGGTTTTTGAGAGTGGTACGCAAGTTATGAAGTAGGCGTACCAGGCGAGCCCTTTTATACCCCTGGTGGTCCGGCCCAGCATACCATGTGATACGGGCGTACCATCCACCGTATCACTTTGGTACGTGTGTACCAAAATCAAATTACACTTTTAACCCCTCAATATTTCAATTTTGTCATTTTGTACACAAAAATCATAAATTTTTAATTTTGCACATTTTGATAATGATGAGCTGATGTAAGCTTCGATTGTGGTTCAAACAACAAGAAATTGCCATTACCGTATCCAGTTGATAAAAAATAACTCAGAAGCAAAATCTTTTGGAATTTTAACAACTTTATATAAAAACGCACTAAAATCTTTTTAATTTTTCAAAATTATGCTAAAACACGCCAAAAATCTTTTTGAGATTTTCTAAAAACAATGAATTTATAGAAATACAACAATGTAAATGCGATAACTTATGTTTTTGTGAGAAAGATCGCAACATGAGATCATATCAGTGATATGCACTTAACACATTTCAATTTCAATCTAATCAGCATGCAAGTGAAGTTGTCCATGAATACAACACGTACATATTTATTTCAGCCAAACCAAATCAATGTTTACAGCTTCTGATATGCATTAGGTATATTTTTCAAGCACAGAAATCATGGTACCCATAGATTCAAGTAATTGATAATCTGACTTACGATATTTTTGATATTTCTTTTATTCACCACAGAATGTATTCACATATATAAGTTGTTCATAGTGTTTCATGCAAAAAAGAAAGCAGAACCCTAAACAAACAACAATCAGGTCGACTTGTGAGCACGTAGAGAAAGTCCGATTGTTTAGGAAACTAAAAAGCAAAACAAGTTGAAATTGTATAATTCAATGGGAATCAGGTCGATACTCCCGTATACGCAGAGAAAGCCCGATGAATTATACGAAAAACCAAGAAAATAAAGCAGAATGTCAAACGAACAACAAACAGGTCGATCTTTCAATACGCAGAGAAAGTCCGATCATTTGACAAAATAAAGAAAATAAAACAAGTTTAAATCTTTCAAAAGAAAGCATGCATACACTAGAACACTTACTTATTCTGTTTTTTGTATTTTTCAGCTATAATCAGTACTACACACTACTACAAAAACTGGCATTCTTGACGTGCATTGCGCGTCAAGAAAGTGCCTTCTTGACACGCAAATGCGCGTCAAGGATGCAGGGGTCAAGAAGCTTCTTGACGCGCAAAATGCGTGTCAAGAAGCTCTTGACGCGCGAACAATGACATGCTATCCTTGACACTCCATTCTTGACACCCATTTTGCGCGTCAAGAAAGGGTGTCGTCTGTGATTAATATATTTTTAATTAATTATATATTTTTACTGTCGTCTGTTTATGACACGCAAAACTGCGTGTCATGCATTTTATGACAAAATTAAAAAAAAAATATTTTTGTGGATTCACTTATTTCCATATTATGACAATTAGCCTCATAATCAAAATAAAATACACTTATACCAAAATAATACATTTCATATATAGAGAAAACATTACAACGTCAAAACATTAGTTTACATTGCACTACTACAAATACCCTTAGTTTCTTCCATCTCCATACTTGCATAAGAAATTATGATGTAGCTACATCCATAAGAAATTATGATGCTCTTTTTAAGGAATATTCATCTGAACTGTAACAAGCCAAAAAAACGAACTAGATATCAATATTATTATGTCTAATGATAAGAATGTAAGAAAGATAAGAGTTATGATTAGGTTTGTTGCTGCTATTAACATCTTTAGTTAATGAAGGTGTGTTGCTGCTATTAACATTAGAAGCATTCAAAATCTTAGAAACTGGAAGCAGGGCACCTTTAGTATTTGCTAGAGCTGTTACTGTTGACACCAATTAAATTTAGCCTTTAAAGTTTGTTCATTTATGTTTACCTTTGGGGTGTGATTGATATGCTGAAAACAGAACACAAGTAGGATCTGCTGCTGCTGCTGCACTTGGTGGAAGCTCAGAATCATCACATGTAGGATCTGCTGCTGCTACACATGTAAATTCTTGGGCTTCGACGAACTGCATCATTACAAATCAAATATTAAAACATCCATTAACTATTCTTTATTCAGATCAATATACAAATTCATGTTAATATTATAATAAACATGCTACTACTCGACACCTAAATTGATCAATAAGGTTTCAATATTAATGCAGCTAGTAATTGATTAAGAGTTGATAGAGTAGTAGTTGAATACAAACTAAAGGGGGGATAACGTCTATGACGATCAATGTCCCTTCAGAACATCAAAATACGATACAGGCTTCCTAGTCTCAGAACGTAGCGCCTGAATGTCCAAATCAGCATCAACATATAATGTTAGTACTACGGTGCAAATTGACTGGAAGCCCTTGTTTGTCATAACCAACCTGCAGGTAAGATATACCCTTTTGTTTCGAGTGTTGTCTAAAACAAGTTGATAGCCGTGTAAAAAAAATAAAAATAAACACTACTCACAGCTACAGAAATGGCTGGGAGTCCGATAAGGTTCCCTGCTAAGATGAAACGCATCAAATTACCTGAAACACCACAAACGTAAGGTTATTGGGTTCCAACAGTAAGATTAATCAAGCATAATGAACGACTAACTCGACTCACCTGTTACCTTCAAATTCGTCTCCCCTGTCTCAAGTGCCATTATGCCAATTAAAGGGGCTGTCATGCTAACAAAAAACTGGATGCAATTGGTCCTATAATTTCTAATGTCCCTCCATCATGTAATGCCCTGGGAAGATTAAACAGATATGGTTACATAATATATAATCTTTAATCAATTATATAAACTAAAATATCTACCCTTTCATGTTGGTACGCCCATATGTTGTTTTTAATCCCACGACACCACAGAGGATACCATGTATCCATCCTTATTCACGGGTTGACCAGAGGATACCATGTATCCATCCTTATTCAAATTTGTGATCAGACATAACAAACAACAAAGATGACCACATATTTACATACCTGAAAACCAGCCAATAGAACATGAGCTAACAGCTATATATACAGCATTAATGCCAACAAAATCATGTTTCTAGCACATGTTAACTAAATATATCGAACTCAAAATAGACTTAAAGTTCAAAATCATCATATCATACAGATGCAAAAAACTAGAAACTAACACATAAATGTCTATTTAATATTTACCAAGAACGTTTTGGGTACGGGTGGCTCTAATGATGATCTCGATGTGCATAGGTGTAACCCTAACTTCAACACCAGAGTAACCATCCTCTGCAAGTTCCCTGGTGAGCACCTCATTCAGCTCAGCAAAGAACACACCATCAGCTACAAACTGAATCATACAACCAAATTCACAATATAATCCACATGTAAAATAGCAAAATATCAAGTTGTTATAAACAGATTAATGATTCTAACCTTTCGCTTTTTGCTCAATTTGAGTTGCCATTTGATATCAATAGACTTTGCAATTAAAGATCAGTACATTAGGATTCAGAATATATTATAAAGTATCAAATTTACAAGTCACATAAACAATGATCACAGGTAATGAGGAAAGTATTAAATTACAAATCACAGGTAAGAAACCAAGAGGTTCTATGTCACCGAACCTACTTGAGAAGTGGTAAACATGCTAAACGAAAGAATAAAACAAAACAGAGAACAAAGAGTAGGTGCAAACCTCATTGAGTGCATAGAGCATTTGACCGTGTTAAGGATTTCACCTATTTCCTACACATGATAAGATCAAGAAAAACCTCAGTTTGAGATGAAGCAAAGAAATAGATTTTTTGATACAAAATTACTAAAACTACAACAGAAATATAGCATCAGCAATAGGAATTAAAGAGTAACATACAAAAACCATGAGTATACTTGAGGTTTTGCAGGAATAGTAGTGGCATCTTTTAACAGCTTGTCACAAATAGGGCATGCCGCAAGCTCATCTATCAAAACTTGCACCACTTGGCTACCCGACATCTTATAGGCTGATTCCGGGACTGCACCAGTTCGGCTTTTAATCCATTTGACATGTTCACCTTTTAGCTAACTTTCTTTTGTGCTCACTAAAATCATTTGAGATCCAAGTTCTAACAGGACACAAATTGACCTTTTCATAAGACTGGGTAAAAATTTACCACTTTTAAGAAAGAAGAATAATCGTCACAACTGAATTTAATTTCTATCCGAAAACCATCAACATATCTGACAGGAAGAAAACAAACACAATCATAATAGAAAAAATATCACATAAGCTCACCTCTTCCCCATACAGTTTGCAGGAAAAAGCCAAAAAATATCAGACCAAAAAAAGGATTTATTTTATAAAATAATGATGGTGAAAATGAAACCTTTCACTTTTTTCCTGCTCCAATTGTTTGTGAGTGGTTCACTGACATAAGGTAAAAAACACACCAGTAGTTGATAGTTGATCAACATATATCATATATTTTACCTGTGATAAGAACACCGTTAATGTCATCATATAACCACCTCCATTTATCTAACCGTCGCACCCTCTCTGTTTGATTTAAAGGCTCAATGGTGCAAAATTACCATCTAAATTAGGGTGTGATTGCTAGGGGATCAAAAAGTCGACAGTTGACCAACAGAAACCTGAAATAAGAAAACCAACACCTATTTCTAAAATATATCATAACATCATGTGTTAATTTCCTAGAACTTATCATCAAGTATAGGACTTTGTTTTGTATGTTCTGAACAAATCATAGGGGAAGTTTCGGATAATAAAATTAATCGGAAGAGAGGATAATTTGTCAAACCTACAAAGTACCTTGCAACAACACATACACCACGTGCAAAAAACATGAAAAGAATATTATGACTAAAAAGAACAAAAAAATTATGAGAAGGTGTAAATTTTCAAGAATCTTGATCAAAGTTTACATAAATCAAGACATCAAGCGCATGAAAACATACATAATTTAGAACGCTAGAGGAATATTGGGGTAAAAAAGTTGCAACTTTTGATCTTGGAGTTCCATTCTTCAATGAATGTTCTTTCAATTTCATAGTGGGTTGATTTGAATCATGAATGTTGTCGCATCAAATTTATTGGAATGAAACAAAACATAAAATAACAGAAAACCTAAATCGATGAGGATATATGTTCATTCCTTTATCAGATTCATTAATGAAAGAACGGAAGATAACGAAAAACCTAAAACGAAGAGGATTAAGAAAAATAAAATAACCATAAAGGGAATTATAAGGAAAAGATGATATGTCGTTGTTGAGAGTGAGTTCCACGACGTTCTTTATCCTCTTTATCATGTTTTGAAGTGCAGATTTTAGAGATATTCAAAAGAGGCAACGATGCCACTGTTCATCCTATATCCCCTCGCTTCACCACCGTTGATGATATTCAAGATCTGTGAACGCTGAGATTATCCTAATCGGTTAATAGTCATTAATGGTTTCATTGCTGTAACATAAGTGTCTTCACCCTAAGTAATGTTAATCAGAACTAAAAAAATCAGAGAACCAGACCAAACCAATCCATAAAATAGAACTCGATAGCAGCAAACACTCAAAAAATAGGTTCTAGGGTTTCTTTCAACATCTCTTCAAGCAATAAAAATTACAAGAGAATTACATATATGCATAATAATAATAATAATAATAATAATAAAACGGCATACCTGAGTTTCATATGAGCAAGAAGATCAGCAATAGAGGTATCTTTCTCCAATTTTAGGTTCTTCTTTGTCGTATGATAAGGGTATGTGCCAAATGGGGGCAGTGCTAATTTGGGCAAAAGGTGAGACGGTCTGGATCTAGGGTTTTCATATCGTCAAGAGATAAGTCAAAAACTGAAGAAATCCATCTCGATTTCCAAAAACTGATGGCCATAGGAACTTCTACCTTCAAGAAATCTGCAAAAAATCGAATAAAAAATTAGGTCACAACCTAAAATTGCAGTGCATACCTTTAATCAGGAGATAGAGAGAATTCCCTCAATGGCTCGAAAACTGAATCCAAAGCATCCGTGATTGAGGAGAGATGGAGAAAAATTCGGGCTTCCGATGAGGGTTAATTTGGAGATGAGCAGAAGTGGAGATGAGCAAGATTAGGGCTTCAAATCCAGCGGAGATGGAGATGAGCAGAAGCGGAGAAGTGGACGGAGATAGGAAACTAGGGCTGAAGCGGAGTGATGAATGGAGTTGAGATGGATTAGATTGAAGATAGGAGCGACGAAGCGGGAATAGGAAACTAGGGTCGAAGCGGGTGTGGGGGAAAATAGAGGCTGAAAATTGAAAATTAGGGCAAATTATTGGGGGGAAATTTGGAGCCAAAAATTAAAAGACGACACTTTCTTCTTGACACGCGGTTTTTATATGTCCTCCGTGTTTTTGTTTTTTTTGAAATATGACAGAAATTCTTGACACTCAAAAATGCGCGTCATGAATTCTTAAGAATTACCTATAAATGACATTTTATTTTGACACTTCAGTTTTTGCACGTCAAGAATTATCGAGTGTCATCGTTCGCGTGTCAAGGAAGGCAGTTTTTGTAGTAGTGACACAAAAACAAGAATTATGTTTCACCACTGAATTTAAGCCAACTTTATATTTATATCATACTAACATGTATCAGATATGATTGGCACATTCAATGAAACAAGCAAGAACCTACAGCCTTTCAATCTAATTTATCCATGTTCAGTAACATTCACTGATGTACTATCATTTCTCACGGGGTTGGATCGCATTTCTCAATTTTGATTTTTCCATTTTTTTATTTTTGCATTTTTTTTAATTTTTTTTATGCTTTTTCATATTGAATACAAGACATCACACTATTTTTGTATTTTGCCATTAATTCTCCCCTAAAAAGAAAAAAAAACAAATGAAATCAAAAGTGATCTATATATATAGGAGTAGTCAGAAATTTCAAACTGTAATCGCGCAACTGTTGTTGAATCCACAGAACCTGTGAACACCAACTGGAAGCAGCAATATATTCCGCCTCCGCAATAGACGTTGCTGTCGAAGTTTGTTTCTTGCATTGCCACGACACGAGCCTCTCCCCCAGAAATTGGCACTCGACGGTAGTAGACTTGAAGTTGATTTTACATCCGCTATAATCCAAGTCTGAGTAGGCTGATAACTCAAACTTATTATCATTAGGATACCAGATACCAAGATCTGGACGAGAAGCAGTAAGGTACATAAGAGAACCAATCATGGCACGAAACAACGTTGGATCAACATTGTCACCAGATTCATCTGGTGAAAGTCCATGAGAAACCTGAATAGGAGTATTAGGAATCCGAACATCACCAATCTTGAATCGCGTCAGGATATCCGACACATACTTCGTTTGTAAACAACATGGAGACCCAAGAAGAAACCCATCTCTCTCATTGAACTCATCTTGAATTTAGTTTGCATCACAAGCTCAAACTCTTTACACAGCTTGTCATTGGTGCTTCCAAAAATAATATCATCCACATAAACTTGAACCAATAGCAGATCTTTCCCAAACTTCTTTGTAAACAACGTGCAATCAACTTTTCCACATCTAAACCCATTTTCCAGAAGAAGTGAAGATAACGTCTCATACCGAGCTCGTGGAGTCTGGTGAAGACCATACAAAGTTTTATCCAGTTTGTACACACGCTCAGGAATCTGGATCATAGAAACAAGGAGGTTGCTTCACATACAGCTACTCATGAATTTTCCCGTTTAGAAAAGCACTTTTTACGTCCATTTGATATACTTTGAACCCGTGATATGCTGCGAAAGCCAGAAAAATTCTGATAGCCTCAATCCTGGCTACAGGAGCGCATACATCATTAAAATCAATGCCTTTAATTTGTGAGAAACCTTGAACCACTAATCGAGCTTTGTTCCTAACGATGATACCGTGATCGTCCTTTTTATATTTAAAGACCAATTTAGTACCACAAGGTTCCTTTGAATTGACGGGTACATCAACGAGATGCCAAACACCCAATTTTTTGAATTGATGCAACTCCTCCTGCATAGCTTCCACCCAAGAAGCATCTTGCAACGCTTGGTCTACATTTATAGACTCGACTTGGGATAAAAAACAAGAATGAAATACTTCATTTTGAACCCCAGAATCTCAAATCTCAGCAATCAAAGCATCAACAGAATCAAACAATTGATGTCGTATGTGTACTCCAGAAGTCGAATCTCCAATAATATTCTCTTGGGATGTATGTTATAAATCCGAAGAGTGGTTGTGGCGGGAACCACAATATTTTCTTCAAGAGTGGTTAAATTTTCATCTGCATCCTCTGAGCTTGAAAGATCACCAATCGGTAAAGTAACTGGAACTGAAGAACTAGTGCTTGGTAATGTAATCGGATCATCAACCGGTGTAGATTCATCTTCATGAAAAGTGTTGTCATCATCATCAGATGAACTCATAGTTTCTAAATTAGAAACATGCTGACTTGATGAAGCAGTAGTAGAAACACTTGGCAGCTTCAGAATACATGATCCATGACTATTCATTGAATGCAATATAGCAGCAGTTATGAGTTCTTCAGAAGGCTCATCAGCAGATTCAGTACATGCAACCGGGAAAGAATCAAATAAATGATTGTAGTCAAAAGTAGGAATAGCCTCCGTCTTGGGTGTTATAAAAGTATATCTTTGACAATCAACATTCAAGTGACACTCAATTTTCTTTGAAGCAGAAAAATAAACCCATTTCATTGGATTATGATATCCAACAAAAATTCCATCAACAACCTTCTCCTCAAACTTTCAACCTTCCTTGAGAACAGTGCACTTACACCCCGAACGGCTCTAAAAAGCTTAAATTTGGCTTATGACCTTTAAGCAAGTGATAACTTGTTTTGTTTAATCGTTTTACAATCAAAACACGATTTAGCACATAACACGCAGTATGAACGGCTTCAGACCAAAAAGTAATTGGTAATTGTGCATCAGACAACATTGTTCGTGTTGTCTCAATCAGTGTTCGATTCTTTCTTTCAGCAACTCCATTCTGTTATGGAGTATACGGTGCACTAAACTCTTGAACAATACCAAGAGCATTACAAAAAGCTATCATTTTCGCATTTTTGAATTCGGTAGCATTATCAGTCCGAATGCGACAAATCTTGAACTTGTACATAGATCCAAATTTGGATAACAACTTCTGAATAATAGCCGGAGTTTCATCTTTCGAATGCATAGACGCCACCCACGAGAAGAAAGAAAAGTCATCCGTGATCACCAAACAATAAAAGATCCATCAATGATATGAACATTCATAGGACCAAAGAGATCCATATGAAGTAGCTCTAACGGCGTAACAATTGTATTAATTCGTTTGGAAGGATGAGAATTTTTTCGGTTATTTTCCCTTCTTGCAGGAAACACACAAACGATTCTTAGAAACGCCATCCACCAGATTATGATTTACTAAATAATTCATCTTCCAGTAGTTGATGTGTCCCATACGGTGATGCCACAAAACCGACTCTTTTTCCGTGGCTTTTGAGATGAAACATGTAGCTGAAACAGCAGATGAAGTTTGATTCATATTCAGCACATACAGATCTCGAAACCTTGGCGCACGCATTACGATCCAATCTTCAGGAATCTGTATTTCGGGTTTCAGAATTAAGCATTCAGAACTTGTGAAAGCAGTAGTGTACTGCTTATCACAAATCTGTGAGTCACTAAGCAAATTTTGTTGCAGTTCTTCCACAAATTGAACTTTGTCGAACGTGACTTTCTCGTTACCCATTTTGCCTTCACCAGTTATTCTTCCTCCTTTATTGCCAGCAAATGTAACATTCCTTCCATTAATTAGTTTGATCCAGAAGTTGTTGATAGTTGGCTTTCGATCACCCTGCACAATGTAGCAAATAATTAGTTGGAATCTGGACCCAAGCTTTCAGCTTTGGGTCGACCGGTATACTCAGAGTAATCTTCAGTGGCTTTTGAAGACAATTTTGGCAGCCACTTTTGCCTTAAAGACGGAATAGTTGAATCAGTGGTGGAATCACAAGTGGATGAACTACCAAAAGATTTTTTAGTATGTTTGAAAAATTTTCCTCTCTTTAACAACTGTTTGGTAACCACTTTCTCATCTATTACCTTTGGCTTCGAATTAGATCTTGAATCTGAATCAGATTTATCACTATTGACAGCGGAAGCACGTTTCTTAGCCAAAATTGGACATCTGTTACGTAGATGACCACGCTTATAGCAGTGATAACATCTCCTACGATCAATAAAGACCATAGGAAAAACATTTCCAAATTCATCTAAGGTGCTATCATCTTGCATTGGCTGGAAAACTTTCTTGGGTGCCATTGTCTTAAACCTCCGAGAGTTAGAGATCGGAAGAGGTTTAAGCAAAGGAGTAATATACCCAAATTTGTTATAAAACCCATACTCATCCACCCCCACACTGATCAGAATAACCCTTTGGTTTGACCTGTTTGATTTTATTTTGCTCAAATTGCCCAAAGTCATCATAAAAATCATAGTCTTCACAAAAACCATATGATTCATAGTCAAAACTGTTTGTTTTTTAGGAAAACTGACCATCAGAGTTGTAAAAACTCTTTGGTGAGTAATTTGAAGTTTTTGACTTTGGCTTAAATTCTGATCTTTTGAGGAATGGGGTCTAAAGACAGATCTTTGACCGCGTGGAGGGTATGATTTGTTGTGAGAACTCTGATCATTTGACTTGGATCTATAATCTGGTAAGGGAACATTTTTCATAGTCTCATGATCAGATACAGCTTGCTCGTCAGACTCAGCATAGAAAACTTTAGCAATCTGTGTTAAATCAACACAACACAGTGGGAACATCGCATCAGAAAAAATGGTATCACTACCTTTGAGACAATACAGTTTCATTGTCTGAGAGGATGATTCATAATCTCAGTTTTACTTTTCATTTTATCATCAGACTTTCCAAACTTAGTGTCACATGTGTTGACACTTTTCTTGCCATGCTTCTGAATATTCTGAGGTTTCTTCTGATTGACCTCAGGATTTTTAGAACTTGATCCAAAACCGACTCCACTAAATTTCACCAATTTAGGTGGAGGAATCGGAATTGAATGAACATCAGGTGTGGTTTGATTGCTTTCAGTTACTGAATCCTTTTCATAAAACAGATCACGACCTTTGACAAATTTTACATTTTCTTTTCGGTCTCTTTAATGTTCATGGCTTCCTCCAAAGGTGTCAATTTAACACCACCTTTTGGTTTAGTCTCAGTGACCGGTTTGTCACCCGCAGAATCACTTGATTAGGCTTGTTTTAGAGCATCATGGTTTGATTTGGACACATGTTTGCCCGGCCTTTTCTTATAAGTGCCTTTGTGTCTATCAGATGATCCAATCAAGTTCTCAGTGAACTTAGAACAGTCAAACACAATGGATGGTTTGGTCTTAGTGTCAGTTGGTTCCAAACCATGAAAAAATGGTGGTGGAATTGAATTGCATCCCGACTCTTTGAACACTTCTTTTAAAGTTTCATCTTTTCCACAGGAAACTTGCAAAGGAATTTGAATTTTTGAAATTTTCAATTTTTCGTTAAGATCTAAAATTTCGATGTTTAATTCAGAAATTTTAGCATTAGCTTCTGCAAGCTTCTTTTCACAATAAATGTATTCCTCAGTTTTCTTATTCAGTTCTATTTTCGTGTTCAGAGTCAAGGCATGATAACTTTTCAGTTCAGCCTTAGTGGCCTCCCACCGTTGTTTATAAATGTTTGTGTTTTCTTCTGCTAACATGTACTTGTCATAATACAAAACCTTCTCATTAGAAAGTTCCCTCAATTGGTTAGCAGCTGACATGAAATGTTCACAAAGTTTAGAATCAACCTGAACATTAGCCATGAAAGCTTTATGACCATCTCCAAAGAAATCTTCTCGTGGAAGTTCATAATTGTCTTCAATGTTCACATTTTGATCTTCAGAGCTGCACAAAAAAGCAGATTCATCAGGAAAATCTGTACTCCAATCGTAACCTTCACCAGTTTAAGAAACTAATGCTTTAGAGTCTAAACTCGAAGCATTAGCATTAGCATTTGCATTAGAACAATATGGATTAGAGTTACTCGCTGATGCTTTAGCACTTTGAGATGCATATTTGTGATACAGTTTTGAAGTCTCTTGCTCCTTTCCATTACTACATTCCTTGGCAAAATGACCAAAGTTCTAACCAAGTTTTCCTTCAGGATTAAGATCCTTGCGCCCCATCCTTTGCATGTATTTCTTACCCCTCCAGAAAAGCATAGCCATTGACCAATTTATATCCATGACTTCTAAATCATCATGATCAATCTGCTCGTAATCTTCATCAGTTATTTCGGCACTTGTCAGCTTTTCTGCCACTACACCATCATGAGAAGAAATCATTGCCGAAAATAATGCCATGAAGTCATTTGTAGTTTTTGCTGAGAAAGCAATCTGGTTTGATGCAGAAGCAGATTTATTTGTGTAAACCAGATATGTCACAGCAGCCTTGTGAGTATAAGTATCCCCAGATGAACGCGAGACACATTTACATGACCAGCCGAAGAATTTTCCACATAAAACGCAGTAGTTGGTGGATTTGAACTTTCTTTGACCTTTGCATGCATAGTGGATGCATTTTCCCAAAAATATACATCTGGGTTCTGCACTTGTGCTGGAAGTGTTTTAACTCTCATCATATCCAAATCCCGTGCCAACAAATTCCTGGTTAAATCATCATATGATACATCATCAAATCCTTTATCATGAGTTTATAGCAAAATATATCCTTCCCATTTGGCTGGTAAGGCATCTAATAACTTTTCTTTCAACTCATTTGCTTCCTTCTTTACGCCAACAATTTCAAGCTCGATCACCAGATGTGACAATCTTGAAACAAGATCATTGATTTTTTCGTTTTGAACATGGCAGAAATTATCATATTCCCTCAATAAGCCCTTCTTTTTGCTTTTCTTGTACTGGGCGTTTCCTTCACATCAGTTACATAATGCATCCCACAGCGCTTTCGAAGTTGTGTGCATCTTAAATTGATGAAGAATATCTTTCGGTAACGCCATTGACAGATTAGAATAAGCCTTCTTCTCCAATTTGAATGCTTCTTTTTTAGTGTCGTTCATTTTATTTTATGGTTTGATTTCACCAGTTATAAACTTTGGCAAAACATACCCATCCAACATAGGAGTCCAAATCGTAACATCGGTTGCACCTATGTATGATTCATAATGAGTCTTCCAATTGTGAAAATCCTCGAACTTCATCAACATAGGAACCTTGTTCGTGGTTCCAATCTCGTTGTTGTAGTTAAGTAAAGCATAAACCGTTATTGACATCGCCGCAAACGCTTGGAACAGATCTATGATAGGTATATCAAAACTGACTCGGCGTACCGGATGATCGATTTCCGTACCAAATCAATTTTAGCGTACCAATTGCAATACCCCTACCACTGACGTACCAAACAATCTTAGGCATACCACCTACGGACCAGAATACCTCACACACCAAAATATGCAGAGTGCCAGATTGGTACGGCGTAACCGTCTACGTACCAATAAGTAACTGTCACGTACCACCTAAGAAGATTTTCCTACGTACCAATTCGAACGTACCAAAACACTGAAGGAGATTGCCTTGCGTACCAGCAGCGTACCAAGGTGCTCTACGGACGTACCAACGGCGTACCAACAGAGATCGAACACATTTAGATATTTTTGGCTTTTTGGACAGGAAATTGACACAGAACTCAACTAACACACTCAAGGATCATTTTGAAATCAATTTTTGTATCGAATACACTCAGAATTGAGACGAAATGAAGAGAATTGACTTAAAATCCTAATTTCTCTCTCTAGAGTTCGAGAATACGACCAAAATCACAGCAACAGAGCAACCACAAGCTCTGATACCACTTGTAAAACACAATATGAATCTTACTATTGCATGAAGTGATCGATTCAATGAACACGAGGTAAATAACATTTATTTGATTGATTTCGAGAGAAAACATTTACAGAGAGAACCAGAGAGAGAACACCTAAGAAAACACACACTTAAGACTGTATGAACTCGCTCTTCCACCCTGAACAAAAGACTCGAAACTATTTATAGTCACCTGCCCAGCGTACCAACTTAACCAACGTACCAGTTGGTCCGGAGCTGCGTACCAACTGGTCCGCCCACTGGTACGCTAGGACATAAACTTTACAAAACAACAACACAGTTCAAAACGCCTAGACCTAGCATTAGACACACAACTTTTCTAACAAGGTATGAGTGTTCACCTAAATAATCAGATACAATCCCTGAGAATTGCGTGAATATTTGTGAGTCTAATAAGTTTGAATAAAATTAAATTTCAGTAGGTTTGCCATTAATTTTTGTATTACAATTTAAATATAGAAAAAAAATAAGTCAATGGAATAAGATTAAAAATGACGGATGACCACTTTTATATTATGTCTAACCTATAAGGTGTAAGCAGATGAAATCTTTGGGATTATCGGGATTCTTATGTACAGAGTTTTGCTTGAGGACAAGCAAACGTTTAAGTGTGGGGATATTTGTTGAACATCAAATTATACATATTTTTAGACCAGATGTCTCTCGCAAAACGGCAAAAATTTGATCTGCTAACTTCAAAACAAGTCTATTTAGTTTTCTTTTTTGTTTTTCAGATTGAAAGGGAAAAATCACAAAACGAACAGATTATGATAAAAAATAGAAGAAAAATGTGAAGTTCCATGATTTGTAAAGTTTAGCACGCCTCGTGCCAGTTTCTAGAAGCTTCCAAGACACGCGTCTGATTAGCACGCATGTGCCCCTGACTTAGCACATCCCGTGGAACTCTCCATGTGACATGGCACGGCCCGTGCCAAACTAGGCACGGCATGTGCGATGTCATAATGCCGATTCTCCCATGTATTGAGTCATTTGGTATTTTCGAGTCTTGTAATCAAGTTTATAAGAACTTGAACGTAAGTAAGAATTTGTAAGCTTTTGTCTATGAAATCTTCTCTTTCTCTTAAGAAAGTCATTAAAGTCATTCTTGGCTAAACTCTTATACTTACTTGGGAGACAAAAAACCTTTGGCGGGTTAGTTAACGACCTTATAAGCTCACGTAAGGTGTCTCTAATGACTTTATGAAAACCCTTTAGATTGAAAGTTTATTACTGATTTTCTGAACCACACGTGCTCTACGTATCACAGACCATTTGGGAGTCAATATCCCAAAGGTCAGACTTGTGACACCCAGTCGGGGGACGATGCATGATCTGAAAGGTGACTCGCGTCCCATGCTACATGATACCTTCGAGGTCTTTATGTCTATGTAAGCAAACTCGGCTGTCACGCTAGTGTTGGCTGAAAGTATTTGGTTGGGAATGGGGGTTGGTAATATTTTGTCACTTCACAGAAGTCGAGATGGTACGTGTTTGTGAACTTGCCTCTGGTTACGCCAGACGTGCATGCGCGAGAGCGTGCATGGAAGAAACGGGCCTTACTCCCTTAAAAAGATAATTTTCATAATTAAATAATCTGGCACGCAGGGTTGTTCCCTTGCTGGTTCATAATGGCGTGTCGAGTACGGTAAGTCAACCTATTTGAGGGACCCCGTAACTAAGTGGCATTATACCACTTCGTTTGTTCACTCGCAGCACCTTCCCTCGGCATTCGTACTTCCCGTAGACGACTGGCAGTTGGATAGTGAATCAGCCTAAGATTCCGAAAGATGGCTGGTCATCTTCTAGTGAGCAATCTTAAGCAAGAGTATAAAAGTATGTTCAACCTTCCTCAACCACTGGTACGTACTCCCAAGTAACACTAACTTCGATTTATATTTCTCTAAAATACCATCTTATTACTTTTCTTTTCTTTTATTTTATTTAATTTTCTTTTCTTAAAACTAAAGTTAGACTCGGCTAGATGATAACAGCGGACTGAGTATCTAGAGCTCTCACTTTCCATTGTGTCCTGATCGACCCCGATTCAACTTACTACTAGTATACTGCCCACGATGGGTATACTTGCCCGTATAATGTGGTGAAATAGTAGTCGTCAAGTAAATCAGGTATTATAAATTTAAAAGCTTAAAAACTGCTAAAAAGGTTTGAAAAATATAGTCGTATTTTATATACACCTCACCACAAAACAACCATCTATGATACCCCATTACCCGTTACATGGAAATGGTTCCATTTGCCCATTTTTGCCCATTACAACTTGTTCATTCATTCTATGATTCCTTCGAATCTTGTTTATGGCCAATTTTAGTAATTGGAGAACCTATCGGCATTAAGGCTTCATGGTTCCTAGAAACATTCATCACCTATTTAGAATAGCTCATGGCTTGTTCCATTTGTTATGAAATTACACAATTTACATTTCCGTAAATCAATACTTGTAACATAAACAATGTTACCTCGAGATTTAGAGCCTCCACTTCCACTTGCTTGGTTGTTCCCTTGATCAACTTGATCACCTAACGGGTCACTAATCAAGTTAGGAAATTTACCAACATGGCATTTTATCACAATTTCATTATCTTGACTTCAATGCTACACATGATCATGTTTACACAAATATTTGATAACCAACATATTTGTAACATCCCAAAATTTCATAAATCGGTAAATACGTGATTATATATATTTATATATATACTAGAAAGACGTGGTTATACGTGTTGAAAATATCATGTTACATGTGAATACATGTGAAATATATGTGGTGATAATCCAAATAGATAAATATGTAGTGAATACGTATTTAAAAGATAACACGTTAAAATATTAATAAAATGTATAAATGCGTGTTTAAAATAGAAATATACGTATTTCAAATCATCAATATGATATATTGATGTATATATATTTATTATAGGTTTAGTAAATATATACGAAAAGTGCACAAATAATAGTTAACGAGAAAGAAAACGGATAAATATATAATATTTATACATGAAATATATAATTATATTTCTCGTTATACGTAACTAAACCTTCAGTCATGTTAGAAATATGTTTAGGAAAGTTTTAGGACATGAAATATTAACCATATCAAAAGATAAGGTGTTAATATGCATTAAATAGAAGTTGGAGGGTTAAAAGTGTAATTTATATAAAGAATAAACGTACATATATATGTATATTATCCTACGTGTCCCGAGCCTTAGAAACTTTTAGAAATATACCCTTAAGTGTATTATAGCATAAAATAACAATTCGATAGAAATATGAGGGGATGAATGCAATTAAAAAGTAACAGGGGCCAAAAATGTCAAAATGGCTCACATAACGCGAAGCCTGCGTCGTAAACCGCGACTCGTTTCCGGCCAGATACTTCACAGCAATGCGATTTTGATCTTCGAGGCTATGTTTTTGACCAAATTGACCACCATACGCGTCGATTTTGCACCCTTATTCACTATGGACACTTGGAGTAACTTCCCACAACCTCAATGACTATAAATATGGGATCTAACACCCATTATGGCTCGAGAATTGAAGCTGGATACATGACGCACGGTGAGTATACTACCAAGTTCAACATGATGCCTCGATTACTTCCAAATCTGGTGCTGACTGAAGAAGTTAGAGTTAGGCGTTACACGCAAGGGTCATCTGAGGTGCGAAAATTGGTAAAGGTACTTGCACTTACAACATATAAAGCGGCAGTGAACCTTAGTGCGACTCTATACGACGAAATTTACGGAGAAGTAGGAAGGCCGGTGGAGCAGAAGAGGAAGTGGATTTTTTATAACGGCATATTTTTATTCTCCAATAATTAGGAAGTGGATTAAATCCTCAGGAAGATGCTGGGAAGAAGTCAAAGGGAAATCACGTACCAAGAAGCAATACGTGTGGCATGAATCATTTTGGAGAGTGTTGTTACGGGAAGTCCAATTGTTAGAAGTGTGGAAGTTCTGTACATGTTGCCACAACTTGCCCGATAAGGACTAATACTAGAAGGAAGGAATGTTTCGAGTGCGTAGAGGTAGGGCATTTTTATAAAAAAAATTACCCTAAGTTAGTACTGAATCCTACACCTCTGCGAGCCATCCCAGGGAATGGTACTGGACCTCACACCGCTCCTGCAAGAACGTATAGTGCAATAGAGGCTAGGGTGAGGATCCCAAGTTCTTGAAACCCAACTATCACCCAGGTAACTTCAATATTTAGTTAACGTAATTATCTATTAGATGTTTACCTAAAAAGTGTTACGTGCTATATACATATGTGGGCCTCTAATTGTTTGTTCCTTAGACATTAGAATATGACAATTGTGTTAATATGTATAGATCAGGTTTTGAGGACGAAACCTTATTCTAGGGGGGTAGAGTTGTAACATCCTAAAATTTCATAAATCGGTAAATACATGATTATATATATATATATATATATATATATATATAATATATATATATATATATATATTACTAGAAAGACGTGGTTATACATGTTTAAAATATCATGTTGCATGTGAATACATGTGAAATATATGTGGTGATAATCCAAATAGATAAATATGTATTGAATACGTATTTAAAAGATAACACGGTAAAATATTGATAAAATGTATGAATACATGTTTAAAATAGAAATATACGTATTTGAAATCATCAAGATAAAATATTGTTGTATATATATTTATTATAGGTTCAGTAAATATATACGAAAAATGCACAAATAATAGTTAACGAGAAAGAAAACAGATAAGTAAATAATATTTATACATAAAATATATAATTATATTCCTCGTTATACGTAACCGAACCTTCAGTCATGTTAGAAATATGTTTAGGAAAGTTTTAGGACATGAAATAATAACCATATCAAAAGATAAGGTGTTAATATGCATTAAATAGAAGTTGGAGAGTTAAAAGTGTAATTTATATAAAGATATACACGTATAAATATGTATATTATCGTACGTGTCTTAAGCCTTAGGAACCTTTAGAAATATACCCTTAAGTGTTTTATAGCATAAAATAACAATTCGGTAGAAATCTGGGGGCTGAAATGCAATTAAGAAGCAAGAGGGGCCAAAACTGTTAATCTGTCAAACTGGCTCGTGTACCGCGTAGCCTGTGTTACGTACCGCGACTCGTTTCCGGCCAGATTCTTGACTGCAACATGATTTTGAGCGTGGAGACTACGTTTTTGACCAAATTGATCACCATATGCGTCGATTTTGCACCCTTAGTCACTATGGACACTTAGAGCAACTTCCCACGACCTCAATGACTATAAATACGGGATCTAACACCCATTAATCCTCACGAATTCACCATTTCTTCTTCCTAAAAACCCTATTCTGGCCGCAAACTTCATAGAAGCAAATCGAGTAATCCAATAGGAATCAAGAGCTGAAATTATGTAGTCAAGCACTATTAGGTATGGTCTAAAATAACCTCTTTCAGTTTTGGCTAAATCAATTTCTAAGTATGCTTTCTAAAATTATGTTAAAATTAGGGTTTTGGAGCTTGTTTTGTCTAAATTAGATAATCGGGTGGGAATTAGGGTCTGAATTTTTATAGGTAATCCTAAAATAATGTGTTTTAAGAAAGCCCTGAGTTTATTTCACAATTGGAAAAGGTTTGGTAAAGGTTTTGTTAACGGGTCAAAACTAGGATTTTCATAACGTTGTTCTGCCCAAATTGAGTAAAAGGTGTTGAACTAAGCTTTGATATTTTAAAGGATATTATAAAATGTTATAAGAAATAATACCCTAAGTTGTTTGAAATAAAAATGTGCTTTGCTAATAAAATGAGAAATACGTGAAATTAGGGGTTCGAAAGATGATTAGATAGTATAAAATAATCCGGAGGGTATGGGGACTTGATTTTTGGTCTTATAATATATATATATATATAATAAATATATATGAGTTTAAATTTGATAAATAGTAAAGTATTAAAGATACCGAGTTAATCGAATATTTAGAAGTTCGTGCGGATCGGAAGGGTAAGCGCCTACTCTGGGGTTTCTGGCAAAGCGAGGGTGTCACATAAATCCCAACTGGGACCTCATTGGGCAATACCTCATTGGGCAATACCGGGGTGAGAGTTTACTTATTGGAATGTGCGTCTTCATATTATCAATAAAAATGTTATTATGCCTATAAGGGCATTTTGGTCATTTTGGCCTTAAAAGAGATAAACCCTAATAAAATGTTATTAAGATAATAAGATATAAATAAACATTGGTATTGTTTATAATAACCTTGCATTAATGCAATCCGATACGCGATCAGGTTAATTGTGGACCATAACGGAGATTCTGTCTGAATAACCAATTACAGAGATAAGGAGAAATTCTATAAACCCAGTTTTAAATGTTTTAAATGTTTTCGGGCTGGTATATATACAATATATGTGAAAATATATTCTAGATAATTGTTACTTGATATATATATATATATATGTCACATCCCGCCGCACCCTGCCAGGTGCGGGGGAGGTGTGGGACCGGCTGCTTGTATCAGATCTTGCGAAGAAACATATGAACCAAACAACAATATAAATGCACACTATAATAACAAAACAGATAGTCAGTCTCATCAAAGACATATAGTAACTTCTCATAAGTCTGCTTCTTAGAGTAGACTACAAAGTTACTTTGTACATAATGGGTCCTAGATAACTCTAAGACTGATCAAGAAACGATATAATTTCAAAGAAGGTAGCCATGACACTATTTCTAAAAAACCCACCTATCTTCCCATAACACGTCACCTGTAGTCCAGTTATTTTCCTGCAAATACGAACTAAAACATGTCAACAACACAAAGTTATTTGTGAGACATAGCTAATGACTCACATCCATTATTCAAATGTTTTACAACATGTGCCAAGTTAACAGAGCCCTGTGTAAGGTCAACTAGCAACCAGAAGCAAAACTCAGACGCGTGCATCCGAGTCCCCCTGTATTTTCCAAACCTATATAACATATATTTCCCTAATGCCAGTGTTAGAAAAATCCGGATGATATGTGAACCAATGCTAATCTTATGGCCAAAGAACTATATATATGCCTCATGGTAATCCAACCAGATAGGAGTTACCTAAATGACCCGTGCTAACCCGCAAGGGGAAAATCACAACAGTCAACAACTTCACAGTTCATAATTCATATATAACACATACATCTACGGCACAATTTAATTAGTAAACAATTGAACAAGTTCATATTGCAGCCTTGAAAACATTTAAGTTAAAATATGAGGTAAAAGCTAACGACTCACAGGTGAACAGCAAATAATGTTACGGATTCATGCTGGCACGTAATTCCAAGTCGGTCATAGATGCAGCAATCCTAACCATAATTTGATAACCAAAGATCAATTCTTAATTACAGAACTTATGCAAAGTCCGGTTCAATTCAATGATCATAAATATCCGTAATTAACCGATTTGACCAATAACAATCATTTGAGTGGATTGATTTCCAAATCATAGGCTTTTAATCAAAACAGATTCAATATACTCATTTTTATCATTTATAATAATCCAGATCAAACCATTGGTTAGTTATGATATTTTATAAAAAAAATTGTATTTTATCCAAATCGGTGTCTCGGGCCGTTGACTGATTAGCTAAATAATTCTCACGATCCATAAGATAAATATTATCTCGATACAAACGAGCCTTCAGTAGATCGTTGATAAACAACGATATGTCGATGGTCCGCATCGACTATTTCATCCGATAGTGTATTTTTATTCACTTTTATATTTTTATCCAAATCGAACGTTTAAATAATTTTACAAAGCTTTTATATCTTTTTTCCGAATACCGTTGTGACAACCCTAAAACTTTTTGCTTTCTTTCCCCAGCGACGATAGCAACGACGACAGCTGATGCTGCGAACGCTACGACACAAGAATAATTTTCGGGACGAAAATTCCAATTTCAGGGGAATGATGTGACACCCGAGAATTTCAAGGTTAACTTCCGTTAGACAAACCCGTTAGTTACGTTATAAGTGTTAACTTAAGTAGCTAATGCATAACTAGGCCGAATACGTCCACGACCTTTGGTTGATCACCGAACCCGTCCATGTGTGTTACGTGTTCATCATTGATTGTCTTTATGTGCAATGTGATTTAAATACATGACTTATTATTGTGAATAGCATGATTAATTGTAAATACTTGATTATGTGAAAATTGCCTAAATTTGGTAGTCAGCGAAACTACCGAGCGAAATTACAGATTCGCCCGGTAGCAGGCTAGACTGATCAGTGTGTCCGAGATCAGAGCCAGTTTCGCCAGTCAGCGAAACTGCCAGCGAAACTAGCCCCTGATATAAATAAACTTAATGAACCCTAGTAGCCTCATTTGCCTCATTTCACAACCAACACACACATACACTTCTCCTGGAGATTCTGGTCAGCTAGGAAACCATCAAGAACCATCATCTCAGCTTTGAGACAACACCCATTTGGATCCTAGATCAAATCGTGAGTCCCAAAAACTATGTTTTATGCCTTTCTATATGTTTTCTTCTTAAAGCATGCTCAAATCTACATGAAATCACTTGATCTCTTAATATGTTGCTTTAGGATGCTAGATCTACCTTAAAGTCAGAAACTTTACGTGTAAAAACAAACCATGATGATGATTTATGCTAGAATAGGTCTTTTTAGGTTAAAATGTGCTTTTTGGTGATTTGATGACAAAATGCATGTTAAACGTGTTAAAGTTGCTTGATTTATGTTGGTAAATGCCTATGGATACTAGATAATGAATTGCATGTATGATCAGAAGCTGTTAGGTTGATTTTTAGGCAAATCCGTATGTTTTTCGCGACCAGCGAAACTGTTGTTCTCTGGGCGAAACTAAGTAGCGAAATTATATCTCCTTCCAGCGACACTGACCAGCGAAACTATAGTGTCGCCGGGAACCTGACCAGACCAGCTCGAGCGAAACTATCGAGCGAAATACCTGAACGAAAGTTCAAACCAGTTTCCCTGCGAAACTAGGCTAGCGAAACTGCGTCAGCAGTTTCGGGCGAAACTAGCCTAGCGAAACTGTGTCACCGGGCATTGCCTAGCGAAAGTGCTGCCCGTGCACCTAGCGAAACTGCCTAGCGAAACTATGCTAGCGAAACTAAGACCTGACCTAAAAACCAAACTTGTGAAATTTGCTTAAGTGTTATGCCATGACTCACATGATTATACCATGATGAAACATGTTTGATATCTGATTTATATGAACCCTTGTTTATGATCAACCATTGGTGTCGTGTGTCGGTATGTCGAGTCATAGTTGCAACGTGCTATGTTATGGGCCATAGTGACGTTAAGTAAAGATTAGACACGAAACTAATACTTAAGACCTAAACGTGTTCTAGGTCTTCGTTAAACAACAATATTGGATTTACTTGAAGTGTAGCAGTGCAACCAAAGGTGAGTGTCACTAACCCGCTTACCGTGAGTCCGATGGGCCACACAGAATAACTTAACGAAAACAATGCTGACAAACTCGAGAGTGCTAGGCACCTCACTGATAAACTTGAGAACACGGGATGCTCGGCACCCACTTGATGAACTGAAGTGTTTTATGGGAACACTTGTGAACTCTGAACGAACTGTTTTTCTGAAACAAAACTGAAAACGTTTTAATATGGCTAGTGTAGGTTAAAGTCTAAACCATATGATATCACATGTTTTCTAAGGATGCCTTATAACTTAAAAGTCCTCAACTAAAATTGTGCCATTAATTGTAAAGCGAGGGGATGTTGGGTAGATCTACTGGAGTTTGACAAACTCCGCCCCGTGGCACGGGGAGTGCACGGAGGAACAATATCAGCCTATTTGACCGTGGTCCCGAGAGGACACGGGGGAGGCAGAAACCGCGATGACTTGGTCCGCACCGTACGGGATGGCTCGGCCCCCACAAAATAAGTCAGCTTTGGTACAAACTTCCTTAGAGCATGGAACAACGGATTAGCTACCCGCGATATCGGTTGAGTCCTTTAACTTTACGGAACTAGTACATACCCGATGACGTGGTCACGGACAAACCATTTATAAACTGAGAATTAATTACGAGCATTGCTTTTCACAAATGAATATTTTGTAAGTACATTTTGATACGAACTATGATTATGAGACCGGGCCAATGCATGACAAGCCCACTGTGAACTCACCAACCGTTAGGTTGACACTTGCGTGGTTTAAACTTTTGCAGATCGCTAAGGAGTATCCGGAGCGGGTTGGCATGGCACGTGAAGACCTTTATTTTAATTGAACTATTTTGGGAATTTAAAACAACATTTATGTAAGGCACGTGGTTAGTGCTAAAGACAATTAATTTTCCGCTGCGTATGTAATTAAAGACTTTGATTTCTATCTTGTGTTTGAACTAACCCTGATTCGTTTAGTATTTGTAACTATGGTTGTGGATCCTGGTCTTGGTCGCGCCCCTTAACGGTATAAACTCCGTTAGTGGTATTTTGGGGGTGCGACAACCGTTGTGGTATATACACTATCATTATCATAATAATGAGATAACGAATTCGGTATACCTTCCGGTCGGTACGCGAACCCGGACCCGGTTTAACCATAAAACGTGTACAGCTCCGAATTCAACCCATGAGTAGTCCATTCCACACGATTTTTCGTCACGAACAAGAATACGATACCAGTTTTTTAGTTTGACTTTATTTGACCCGTCAAAGATAGTGACCAGATTTGTTTACCGAGTTGACTCGTTGACTTGGTACCGAGTTGACTCATTTAAATCCAAACACTACAAATCTTCTCCACAACCATTTTCTAGTTCAAATCAGTCACAACCTCCTCATCTAGAACCATTTCGTCATCATCCGAAGCTGTCCCGGTGGCCGGAGGCCATGGCCGCCGCCAGTCAGCCTATCACCGCCGTGAAGCACTACAAATCCATCATCCATAGTCATAAAACCCCTAAAATTGTTACAAACAATCAAAATCAGGACATGCATGTGAGAATCGGGTGAGTACAAACTAGAAATAAGAAGAAATTTATAAAACCCTCATCACCTACCTGTCATTCGTCGGTTGGAAATGCGAAAAGAGGGTCGTCGGCCCCAGGCTCGGTGGTCGCAATCCACCATAGAAACCCTAGCTGCCGTCGAGCAGGTGCTCATGATGTGTTGCAAACACATCCTATTTTTAGTGTCTTTTATATAGTTATTTTGGTCTAATTTGTGTCGGTCTTCTTTATGTTTTAATTGTTTTTATTAAAGTTTGAGTCTTATGGGTCTTGTTTACGTTTTCTTATGAGTTTTGCAGGTGTTAGTCAATTCCCGAGGCCACGGTAAGAGAGAAAGAAGTTAACAAGAAACAAGAGGACAAGTGCTGAACAAGATGTCCCAGGCGTATCGCCTGGGACTGGATGGTTTCTAGGCGATACGCGAGGAAAGGCTGGTCAAGAAAAGTCAAAGTCGGCTTAATTCGACTAATTTGTCGCCTAGTGGTCCATAGGCATATCGCCTGCCACTTTCAGACCTCCAAGCGATACGCTTGGAGGGTGTTTTCCCGCAGATTTTGCTTAGTCGATATAAATTCGACTTTTAGGGTTTTGTTTCGGCATTCACGACTCCCAGACGAATTCCAGAGCGACTTAGGGCGATTTTCAGAGGAGAAGAGAGCTGGGATCAAGGAGAAGCATTGAGAGACCAAGATTGCATTGCAATTCGCTATCCGGTTCTTTCGATTACTTCGTTTTTTGTTAATTGCTATCATGGATTTGAATCAAGTTTCAGACTTTATTATGTTTATTGTTCAGATCATGATTGTAGGCTAAACTAATTATGCCATCTAGACCGTTTTGATGAGTAATTGATATCTTGACTTTATTCTCGGTTTTGACTAGTTGATTGATGTTACGATTCTATTAAATTCCATTGATTGCCATGGTTGATGCATGTGTGTATTATGAGCAAGTTATTAATTGATTGTTGATGCTTAATTTACCCGCAAATGTCTTTCGGTTTAGGTAGATTAGCTAAAGTAGTTGACTTTAGGGTTAATTGCTATAGTGTAGTTAGGGTTTCCTTGACTATTGCATTGATAATTGGTTGGTAACTTACTTGTAATGTGCTGCCTTTTCTGAGACTCACAAGGTAAAGAATTGTCGGGTAGTTGGGGTGGTTAGAATTCTAGGGTTGCATTGTCTTAAAAGGAAATGTCCTAGGGTTTTGATTATCTTGGTATTCCGTGTCGGTCATAGTAGTTATTGGTAGCTCCTGTTAGGTCTAAGGTGCCCGAGATTAGGTTCAGAGGTGGTTAGGTCTAATTGAGGTAGGAAGTACTCAAAAGGTGAACTCATGTTCGAGCGTTAGAATCGTTGTCTAGGAAGGACTTAAAAGGTGAACTAGCCACCATCAGATTAGTTAGAGCCGAGGTAAAGTTAAGTGTCGATTGCGAGTCTAGGTCTAGGTGGTATATTTCCCTTTCATTTGAATTCCCTGAAGTTTCCTGTTTTCGTCTGCTTGTTCGTTTCTTAGTGAATTTTAATTAAATCAAATCTCAATCCAAAACCCAAAATTACTTAGTATTTCCATTTTCTAGGTCTAGGTTAAGTCTTGTTATTAGAGTGTCCTAGGTTCGATATTCCGGTCTTGCCTAGCTTTACTACAATCCGACAGGTTCACTGCCTTAGGGTTCGGTTCGGTTTAGGTTATTTCGGTAAAATTAGGTGTGTCTTAGGTTTAAGTTTAGGTCTATTTTATTAGTGTTTTTAGTGTCGTTCCGAGCACATTAGCTCACAACCATCGGCGCCGCCGCCAAAGGCGCGTGGCGTAATTCCAAAAGAAACAGTGGCGGTCGCCACTTCTCACACCATTTCGTGACCGAGAGCGACCCCAAAGGTCTCCGATTACGCACCAGACTAAAGAAGGAAGAGGTTGGAGACTAGAACAGGCAGCGTCGCCGGAGATGAGCGCCGAAAAACTAGGGGCGGCGCCCCCTTTTTCTTCTCTGCTCTCTTTCTCTCGACGCATACATACACAAGTGTGTTTTCTAATTTGTGTGGCCACCATTAAATGAACCAGTTATATACCGCGTTATCCGAACACGTTAAACTTTGAAAATTCCGTAAATGGACCACGATAATTCTATGATTACTGTAATATTATAAAACTTCCGTAAACATTTTCCAAATGTTTAAAACGTCATATTACATATGTTCTAATAATTATTCGGTTAAACATGCGGTATAAATCGTGTATCAAACGCGAGTGTCGTTCATACCCGTTTCACATATCGAATATATTTTCATGTTTGAAATTCTCTTCAACACTCAGAAAATATTTATAGTTCAAATAATTAAATGGTCAATATTGGTTAATATTGCGTAGTCGAACGCTTTACCGATTCCGAACCAACTTATCTTTTATCGTTCTGAAATATCTCAAATAATATAATGAATAGTTAGAATACTTCTAAAAATTTATCTTCACATCAGTTATACAGGTTGGGCTTTTGTTAGGCCGCAGATCTATTAATGGACCTAACGGGCCTTAACCGGGCTTACCAAGGCCAGTTTATAAATGGAAATATTTTCCCGTGATTTATCAGAGTTTTCACAGTTGTTACAATATAGGGGTTAAATGATGAAGTTGTTGCTGAATTGCATATACGTGTTATGCAATTATGTTGATATAATGTAATGTGTATATACTTGCTTTGAACTTAGGTAGTCAAGTGACAAAGGAATTGTTAGTAAACGTTTAGTGAATATGTATGATTAAATGAGAACAGGTGGTGCATTTTCTTATATTAGTATGTGGTGGATACACCGCTGGTACATCCTATATATATACATAGTAATATAAGTTACCCGGTATATTGGAAGTGTGGAGGATACGCCGCTGGTACATACTGTATACATACACTAACGGTAAATTGGGGGATGTCCATTTGTTATAGTATATGAATACCTTATCACTGTTTAATAATAATCCTAAAGCATTTGGTTATTTAACTAGGGGTAGGTAGTATACATGATCGGTGACTAAGTCATTAAGATAGGAAAATGACCTAATAGAGTTAGAGCATGAGTTGCTACTAGATCCCAATAGAATTAAAGCATGAGTTGCTATTATGACTTATTAAAGTTAGAGCATGTGTTGCTACTAAAGACAAAGTGTCGCTGCTTCCCCATAGTGGTGGCTTAGGGAACCGTGTATGGACAGAGCAGCAGTCGGACATCGCAAAAGCTATCTTATGACAAGATAGGATGACGATTGCAGTGGCGGGCGAACCTTTCGAAGGAGATGAAGAATGAAGAGATGATACTTCCCCATAGTGGTGGCTTAGGGAACCGTGTACGGACGAATCTGCATTGGGTCGTTGTAAAACTATCCTTCGAGATGGGACGAAGTATGCAATGGTGGGCGGACTCTTCATGGAGAACCAAAATAGTTGGTTAAATATAGTGACCTAGAAGTTAAGCCTAGGGTCATGGTTAAGATAATAAGATATATTTTCATAGTGATTATGTGTTAGAAATTATATGTGATTTATAAATATGTTGTGAAAACCATGTAAACGCTTAAATGATTTAAAACTAAACGGTAGAATTCACCAGCGTAAGCTGACTTTTTAAAAGTATGTATGCTAGGTTCTAACGCACCAATGGGTCAAGCTTCGATCACATTCTAGGAGGAGACGGTGAAGACACTGGTTGCTGGAATAAATTATCTTATGTTTTAGTTTACCTTATGTTTAATATATCGTATGTTATGTTTATGCTTCCGCTGTGTAAGAATCGTCAGAATATATAAATAAAAGTTTTAACTTCCCCTATTTTTGTGATCTCTGATTAAATCATGTGTTGATGAATAAATCAGACGACGTGGCGCTGGCCCACAAGGGGTCGGGCGTCACAAGTTGTTATCAGAGCACTAGTTTAAGAGATTTTGATACTTCGGGGAGTATCTAAATTTAAACTAGAATTTGGGCCTTAATTAGGAATACTTAGGTGCTAATTGGAGAAAACACTAGGCCATAGTAGGAGTAGTCTTACATTTGCTTGTGAGGAGAAATAATTCATGGCAATTAGCTACTGTCCTTAGGAATTTATCCCTACAAGTAATGTGAAGTTACGTCTATTATATGGCCAGAATGTGTAAATAGGCTAGAATGCCTGTTAAAGAAACGGAATATTCATTAGATCGCTAATTAGCGAGGTCGGGAAGTAGATCTGGGTATAATCAGAATGGATGTAGTTAGTACATTGAGAATGTGGCAAGTCAGTAGCTGCACACAGCTCTGCATCTACTAATTTGGTATATTACCATGTCCTATCTATAATCCATTTGAGGATACTTATATCTACGTCTTGATTGAAGGAGCTCAAGATGGCTGGAAGAGGTAGAGGCCGAGGTGGAGCTGGAAACCCGATAGGACAAACCGGTACGAGGTAGAATACGCGTGTAAACCCAGAGGTTAATGACGGAGCTAGAAATCCCAAGAATGGAGCTTGGGGAGGAGGCCTTCTCAATGATCAACTAAGGGTTGTGTTAGCTGAAGAAGTAGCAAGGGCTTTACAAGGTGCGATACCTGTAATTGCTACTGAGTTTAGATGTAATGGAGATGATACTGGCATAGGCCGTGGAGTAGGGCGTGGAGCTGGTTGTGGAGCAGGGCGTGGAGCTGATACCAGAGCAGGTCGTGAGCTGGTTGTGTTGTTGTACGTGAAGCTAACGTTGAAGATAATCCTCTTAGGCATGGATGTTCGTACAAATCTTTTTGTGGATGCAAACCTCCATCTTTTGACGGGAAGTAGGATGCTATGGCTACATTTCGATGGATACATGAGATAGAAGCTGTGATCAATATCAGTGAGTGTTCTGAAGCTCAGGCGATAAAGTATGTTGCACACTTGTTCGATTCTGAAGCGTTGTTCTGGTGGGAGATAATTAAATCAAACTCTAGGTGGGGAAGAAATGATGAATGTGACCTGGACCGAGCTGAAGAGGCAAGTGATGGAAATTTTTTTGTCCACAGCATGAGTTAGACAGGTTGGAGATGAATTTTTTGAGAATTGAAGCTGGATACATGACGCATGGCGAGTATACTACCAAGTTCAACATATAAAGCGGCAGTGAGCCTTAGTGCGACTCTATACGACAAAATTTACGGATAAGTAGGAAGGCCGGTGGAGCAGAAGAGGAAGTGGATTTTTTTAACGGCATATTTTTATTCTCCAATAATTAGGAAGTGGATTAAATCCTCGGGAAGATGCTGGGAAGAAGTCAAAGGGAAATCACGTACCAAGATGCAATACGTGTGGAAGTTCTGGACATGTTGCCATAACTTGCCCGATAAGGACTAATACTGGAAGGAAGGAATGTTTCGAGTGCGGAGAGGTAAGGCATTTTTAAAAAAATTGCCCTAAGTTAGTACTGAATCCTACACCTCTGCGAGCCATCCCAGAGAATGGTATTGGACCTCACACCGCTCCTGCAAGAACGTATAGTGCAATAGAGGCTAGGGGTGAGGATCCCAAGTTCTTGAAACCCAACTATCACCCAGGTAACTTCAATATTTAGTTAACATAATTATCTTTAGATGTTTACCTAAAAAGTGTTACGTGCTATATATATATATGTGGGCCTCTAATTGTTTGTTCCTTAGACATTAGAATATGACAATTGTGTTAATAAGTATAGATCAGGTTTTGAGGACGAAACCTTATTCAAGGGGGGTAGAGTTGTAACATCCTAAAATTTCATAAATCGGTAAATACATGATTATATCTATACTATATTATTAAGCATATTGGAGAGAGAAAACCCAAGTGTTGAATCTTTAAGATTTTTACAAATTTTTAAACACAATGTACAAATACTTTATGCACAATGTTGAATCTCTTAAGAGGTACCAGATTTATAACATGATGTACAACTCACAAAGCTTGAGAAAACACAAATTTTAAGAAGCAAAAGGCATATCACATGGATCACTATTAATTTTATATCTACCGTCTATTTGGTTTCAATCTACGGTGTATCATCCTCAAATAGTTTCTACCTCTTTTTGATCTCTTATTCCCCTTCTTTCTCAAGTTGCAGAGAATAAACCCATTTCAGGTATAGAAACCATTTTTTTCTATTTGAAATTCAAATCAGCGTTCAATTTAATCTAGAACAAAATATCCCAGCAGGAAAATCCCAACAGAAAATCTCGAACAAAAAATCTTGATTAGAAACCATCTTTTTCGATTTGAAATTCAAATTCAAATCAATTTGAACCCAACCATGAAGCGAGATCTCGAACATATGCGTGAGGTATGCTATTTGTTTATTCTGATTTCTTGATTTTTTGTTTAGGGTTTCATATACTTCAAAGTTCTTTGTTCGATTATGGCAGAAAATAGAGATGAAGGAGTGGCAGTGGTACCGATTAGGGTTAGAAAGTGGAGACCGAGGAAAGAAGAAGGAGTAGTAGCAATGTTCGGTCGTCTACGTGCATTTTTCTGGTAATTCTTTGTTCTTATCATTGTTTTTGTACCTATCGTCGTCCAGTGATTCGCCGTCCATCACTTCCTAACGCCAGTCATCGCTTCATGTCGCCGTTTCGTTTTCTGATTTCCATCCCTGCTTGAGGTTCGTTTTATGATTAACCGCATTTTGGGACTTGTTATATGATTCTAAGTTTCTAACACTCCGATTAAGTGATTTTCACTGTAACGGACGCTAATTTTTCTATCGTATGTTAAGATCTATGAACACTTTGATTGTTCTAATGTGAAGGTATGTATTTATTGTCTTTTATTTTTGTCTAGGTTTGTGTTTTAAAGTTGAGTGCCTGATGTTCGGATGTTTAAACTCTTTACAGGTAGAGTTCTATGTTTGTAGGTCACATTATCATCTCTCTAGAATCCTTTGATATCTCATGGCTATCGTAACAAATGCAGGTTGCACAAAAGGTATATTACTTATTCTCTGGCGATCATTTAATTTGTATTTAAAATGGTTTCTGAATATGAATTCATAAAGGATTTCGTTTGTAGATTTTTTTTGGTTTTTATATGATTTTAGGGCTTGAAGTTTTTTTAGGGGTTGCTATTATTCTAACTCATTTTGGATCTTATATCTTACAAGTTATGAGAAATTTTTTCATTATTTGTTTTTATTACGCCTTTTCAATCTTCATAATTTTGTTTTCTAACTTGAGAATGAAACCAAATATATTTGAATTCGAAGATAATTATGTTTTCTAATTTGAGTCAGTTGATGTCATCTTGTGTGTATGACTGTATTTTGGTGAGAAAGAGTTAATTATGTTTTCTAATTGGCTTGAAAGAGTTAATACATGATGTTTTCATGATCTCCTTTGACAATTTTTATCAATTTATTTGTGTAAATCAAGGTTATATATCTCATTATTTTGTAATTTGCTCTTTTGTAACAGGTGTTCATTTTTTTATCCATTTATTTGTGTAAGAAATATTATGGAGGCTGCTCCTAAACTGCTACCACTAAAACATGGTAACGAACTCTTAGGCCTTGGATGAATATCAACATTTGATATTAGGATTTGAGGCTAAATATAACTGTTACTACTATGCATCAGAGAGTTGAAGTTGCCTCTTGAATGTTGATCAAACCAATATGTTTTTTATTTGGCTTTTTGTTAAAAACTCTTTAGTCTTTACAATTGTTTCTATTTTTTTAACTCGACCTTCTATTTCTGTTCCGTTTTATTTGATTTTTTATTCAAGTTAAGTATGTTTATGTTTTAGTTTTTTAATCAGAAAGTACAATGTCAATTTTTCATTTAAGTTTCAGTTTAATGTTTTATTCATAAACACACTGATGAAAATTCCTTTTGTTTCATAAGGTTTTGGTGTTTAAATCAAGAATGTGTTTTTGTGATGATGATTGATGATTATTTGAGAGTGTTTAATGTTTTAAGAACCTTCAAGTATGTTTAAAGTGTGTTAAGTCTGTTAGGACGTATGAAAACTTTTATAAATATGTTTTTGTGTTTAATGTTATTAACAAGTAGAAATCTCATATATGATTAATTTTTTAGTATTTTTTTTTTTTGAGCGCCTCAAATACGTGAAGCCCTTGCGCCACACCTTGCCCCTCGCGCCTTGGCTTTTGGGACCGAAGCGCCTCGGAGCGCCTCACACCTTTTAAAACCAAGCCTGCTTGGATCTGGCATTTTAATCGTGGCACTTCTTGTGGCATGTATACTTTCTGGGTACAAACTTGGATCCTCTTTCTTTTCCATCTTCGTCAAATATGGTTTTTGTATTCGATTTTCGATGGTTAGGGTTTGAATTTCGTGTCTGGAATCACCTTCTATTTCTTGGTTTTATGTGTGTGTGCAGGGGTTTCTGCCCATTTTCTGACGGTTTCTCCTGGTTAGTATCTTGTTCCAATCGTGCATCCATGTTCTAATATGAAGGTATGGTTTATTGTGTTCTATTTTTGTTCAGGTTTGTGTTTTATTGTGTGCAGGGATTTCTGCCTTCTGATTACATTGTTGTACTTTGAAAGTAGAATGGTACTACACACACATATATATATATATATATGAAAGTAGAAAAGTGTAATTTATATAAAGATATAAACGTATAAATATGTATATTATCGTACGTGTCTTAAGCCTTAGGAACCTTTAGAAATATACCCTTAAGTGTTTTATAGCATAAAATAACAATTCGGTAGAAATCTGGGGGCTGAAATGCAATTAAAAAGCAAGAGGGGCCAAAACTGTTAATTTGTCAAACTGGCTCGTGTACCGCGTAGCCTGTGTTACGTACCGCGACTCGTTTCCGGCCAGATTCTTGACTGCAACATGATTTTGAGCGTGGAGACTACGTTTTTGACCAAATTGATCACCATACGCGTCGATTTTGCACCCTTAGTCACTATGGACACTTAGAGTAACTTCCCACGACCTCAATGACTATAAATACGGGATCTAACACCCATTAATTCTCACGAATTCACCATTTCTTCTTCCTAAAAACCATATTCTGGCCGCAAACTTCATAGAAGCAATTCGAGCAATCCAGGAGGATTCAAGAGCAGAATTTCTGCAGTCAAGCACTATTCAGTATGGTCTAAAATAACATCTTTCAGTTTTGGCTAAATTGTTCTCTAAGTTTGCTTTCTAAAATTATGTTAAAATTAGGGTTCTTGAGCTTGTTTTATCAAAACTGGATAATCGGGTGGTAAGTAGGGTCTGAATTTTTGTAGGTAATCCTAAAAATAATGTGTTTTAATAAAGCCCTAAGTTTATTACATAATTGGAAAAGGTTTGACAAAGGTTTTGTTAACGGGTTAAAATTAGGGTTTTAATAATGTTGTTCTGCCCAAATTGAGTAAAAGGTCTTGAACTAAGCTTTGATATTTTAAAGGATATTATAAATTGGTATATGGAATAATACCCTAAGTTGGTTTGAAATAAAAGTGAGTTTTGATAATAGAACATGAAATACGTGAATTAGGGTTTCTAAAGATGATTAATTAATATAAACTAATCTGGAGGGTATGGGGACTTAATTTTTGGTCTTATAACATGTTTATATATATATATATATATAATAAGTATATATGAGTTTAAATTTGATAAGTATAAAAGTATTAAAGATACCGAATTAATCGGATAGTTAGAAGTTCGTGCGGACCGGAAGGGTAAGCGTGTCACACCCCCAAATAACCACTAACGGAGTTTATACCGTTAAGGGGTGCGGCTAGACCAGGATTCACAACCACTAGTTACAAATACTAAATGAATCAGGGTTAGTTCAAAATCAGTTATAAAGTAAAGTCTCAAATACAACGCAGCGAAATAAAATATTGTCTTAGCACTAACCACGTGTTTTACATAAACATTGTTTTAAAATTCCCAAGTTTAGTTTAAACAAAATAAATATCTTCTCGTGCCATGCCAACCTCCAGCGGATACTCCTTAGCGATCTGCAAAAGTTTAAACCACGCAAGTGTCAACCTAACGGTTGGTGAATTCACAGTGGGCTTGTCATGCATTGGCCCGGTCTCATAATCACAATTCGTGTCAAGGTATACTTACAAGTTATTTATTTGTGAAAAGCAATGCTCGTAATTAAATCTCAGTTTATAAATGGTTTGTCCGTGACCTACGTCATCGGGTATGTACTAGTTCCGTAAAGTTAAAGGACTCAACCGATATCGCGGGTAGCTAATCCGTTGTTCCATGCTCTAAGGAAGTTTGTACCAAAGCTGACTATTATTTATTGTAGTGGCCGAGCCATCTAGTACTGCGGACCTACGTCATCGCGGATTTGCCTCCCCCGTGTCCTCTCGGGATCACGGTCAAATAGGCTGATATTGTACCTCCGTGCACTCCCCGTGCCACGGGGCGGAGTTTGTCAAACCCCAATAGATCTACCCAACATCCCCTCGCTTTACAATTAATGGTACAATTTTAGTTGAAGACTTTTAAGTTATAAGGCATCCTTAGAAAACATGTGATATCATATGGTTCAGACTTTAACCTACACTAGCCATATTAAAACGTTTTCAGTTTTGTTTCAGAAATAGTTTGTTTAAGTCCACAAGTGTTTCCCATAAAACACTTCAGTTCATCAAGTGGGTGCCGAGCATTCCCGAGTTCTCTTGTTCATTGGTAGGTGCCTAGCACTCTAGAGTTTATTCAGCATTGTTTTTCGTTAAGTTATTCGGTGTGGCCCAAACAGGCTCACGGTAAACAGGTTAGTGACACTCACCTTGGATTGCACTGCTACACTTGCTAATAATATCCAAGTTTGCTTAATGAAGACCTATGAACACGTTTAGGTCTTAAGTATTAGTTTTGTGTCTAATCTTTACTTAACGTCACTATGACCCATAACATAGCACGTTGCAACTATGACTCGACATACCGACACACAACACTGATGGCTGATCATAAACAAGGGTTCATACAATATTTGTGAAATATATTCAAGATAATTGTGACTTGATATATGTACGTGTTAATTGTGACTTGATGTATGTACGTGTTAAATGATGAAGTTGTTGCTGAATTGCTTATACGTGTTATGCAATTATGTTGATATAATGTCATGTGTATATACTTGCTTTGAAATTGGGTAGCCAAGTGACAAGGGAATTGTTAGTAAACGTTTAGAGAACATGTATGATTGATTATATGAGAACAGGTGATGCATTCGCTTGTATTAATATGTGGTGGATACGACGCTGGTACATCATATATATATATACATAGTAATATAAGTTACCCAGTATATTGGAAGTGTGGAGGATACGTCGCTGGTACATCCTGTATACATACACTTACGGTAAATTGGAGGATGTCCATTTGTTGCAGTATATGAATACATTATCACTATTTAATAACAAACCTAAAGCATCTGGTTATTTAACTAGGGATAGGTAGTATACATGATCGGTGACTAAGTCATTAAGATGAGAAAATGACCTAATAGAGTTAGACCATGAGTTGCTACTAGAACCTAATAGAGTTAAAGTATGAGTTGCCATTATGACTTATTAGAGTTAGAGCATGTGTTGCTACTAAAGATGAAGGGTCGCTGCTTCCCCATAATGGTGGCTAAGAGAATCGTGTACGGATGGAGTGGCAGTTGGACATCGCAAAAGCTATCCTACGACAAGATAGGATGACGATTACAGTAGCTGACGAACCTTTCAAAGGAGATGAAGAATGAAGAGATGCTACTTCCCCATAGTGGTGGCTTAGGGAATTGTGTATGAACGGAGCTGCATTGGGTCATTGTAATAACTAACCTTCGAGATGGGACGAAGTATGCAGTGGTGGGCAGACTCTTCATGGAGAACCAAAATAGTTGGTTAAATACAGTGACCTAGAAGTTAAGGCTTTGGTCATGGTTAAGATAATAGGATTAATTATCATAGTGATTATGTGTTAGAAATTATATGTGATTTATAAATGTGTTGTGAAAACCAGGTAAACACTTAAATGATTTTAAACTAAACGATAAAACTCACCAACATAAGCTGACTTTTTAAAAGTATGTATGCTAGGTTCTGACGCACCAATGGGTCAAGCTTCGATCACGTTCTAGGAGGAGACGGTGAAGACGCTGGTTGCTGGAATAAATTATCTTATCTTTTAGTTTACCTTATCTTTAATATATCGTATGTTATATTTATGCTTCCCCTGTGTAAGAATCGTCAGAGTATATAAATAAAAGTTTTAATTCCCCTGTTTTTTGGATCTCTGATTAAATCATGTGTTGATGAGTAAATCCGACGACGTGGCGCCGGCCCGCAAGGGGCCGGACGTAACAATATTCATTACAATCCTACTTACATATGATCCCTTGTTATGAAGTGATTTCCATTATGAGCATACAAGCATAATATCTAGCAGTTTGGACATTTAACCAGCATTAAGGTTCTCCTAGGAATTTTATCAAACACCTTGTGTGCATACATATATGCACCTACATAACCCAATCCCTTGAACCTCCCAAATTGCGTTTAAGCTAGAATTGGTGGAATTTACTTCCAACCCATTATCAATTAACCAAATTCACCATGAACATACAAGAATTTAAGTTATACTACCAATTTCATGATTTTACTTGGTAGGTGACTAACATAATCATCCATTTGGTGAACTATGTGGTTTAACCCCTAATTTCACATTAAATCTGAGTTCCTACAAGTAGTAGCATGCTTCTAACAACATAAAACACATAATCAATTTGCAGATTTTAGACCTAATTTTCGAAATCTTCACATGCAAGGATTTGGGGTTTACCTACTTGACACACAAGAGGTGAATGTAGATACTTGAGCACTTCTAATTCGAAATTTATGTGTAAAATTCACAACCCTTGCCTCCCTTATGCAGAATTTTGAGTTGGGTGAGGGGGGGGGGGGGGTTTGGGAGGCTGGAAATCGCAGAGGGGAGGGGGGGGGGAGGAGATATCGATCTCCAGCCCTCTCTCCTCCTATTTTGTTTATTACACTTTTGTGTAATTACAATCTCACTCCCCTAATTAACCAAGTCAACCCATTTTAGTTTATAACTTTTATTTACTTAGTATATCCCTAATTTTTCAAATATACACAACTTGCTAACTTGGAGTTTTATTATCTCATGTTATTTAATAACATGGCGCTAACGAAAATTCCAAATATTAAAAATCAGGATGTTACAGTAATTCGTTTGGATACTTGATTACTTGATACACACACATTATTCGGTCTGGTTGATTTTCCCCACTAGACGCGCATGTACCAATCTTAATTCCTTGGTAAAGGAATAACGGGTAATATGGAAAGCGCTATTTGGGGATAGTGCCTCCACTTCGTCGTGCCCATGTTTGGACTCCCTCACGATGGCGGTATACTAGTTTTGGCACATCAAGACCCCATGGTTCGGTCCACATTTATATTTATAATCGGGTAGAGTCTATTGGGGACTGGTCGCACGCACATAACAATCGGGTAGGACCATGACGGATATAGGATGGTTGATTGTGGAATCTATATTACATCGATTCCATAGGATCCCATGGTCGACGGGCCATTGCAATAATAAATATATCTTTAACAAAGTACGATAAACCCATTTTTGCTAAACGCTCTATTAACCATATTTTAGGCAAACACTTTGATAAACTCTTTTAGGGAAAATACCTCAATAAAGCTATTTTCTTAAACCTAAACGACAACTACATTTTTACAACTACTGTTTCCATCTAAACTCGTGAACTAACTCAACTTTAGAGTTGACACAAATCCTTTTTGAGCATGTATCGGGTACCTAGCTTTGAAGACTTTGATAGGAGAATCAACCATATACGAGCTCGTGCGCAGGGAGAAATTAAAAGACCTTTAGCTTCCCCCTTAGTTTATTTTATTTCATTATTGTATTTGTCTTTCCTAAAATGTAATAAACAAATTTGAAATTAATAGAGTATTCATGTTTGATAGTTAAACGTATCGATCTTGGCTCATCCCAATTCCCGACCAACCGGGGGCGGGGTGTGACAAATAAGATAGGCCATTTCCATGTATATGTTTACTACATAAATAAATTAAACTTAAATATAAATTATTATTGTTATGGTTGGTCGAATACGCTAGTTAGTGACAACCATTCAACAAGATGAGTAATTTTTGGCCTACCAAAAGCTGAGGTTTTTGAAACCCTTACAACTACAATATGGTGTTAATTGTTAGTTATGCAGACGATGGTACCTACTCTCTTAATTTATTTTGTCAGCAGCATCATTTTGATCAGCCATCCATGGCTGTTTTAGGACCCTGAAACCAATTAACATACAAATGTCATATTTACAGCAAAATTATAGAAGTGGTTATATATGGTTGATAGCGATGGATCTTTGTTTTGGTGAAAGTTTGATCATTACAAGTCAAAATTAGTGTTGATACGGGTACCTTTCCTTCATGAATAACTGTTGGGGGAATCTAAATTATGTCCACTATAGTAGATAGGTTAGCCATTCTAACACCAGCATCGATGACAAAATTAGGCCCCTAGAACAAGTATTGTTAAAGAAAGTAATTCTTATTATAGTTAGCGGTAGAGTTGCAAAGATGGGCGGGTCAGTTAATGGGTTAAAAATGGGCTGGATTTGGTTGATCTACAAACGCGGTTAGTTCCACTTATTTAAAAAAAATAGTTAATGTTGCAAACTGTAACAGGGATCACGGAAACAATATCTACAGTAAAAAAAAATTTAAAAATAAATAATAGAATGTCTTTTTCACCCACACCCTTTCAGCTAAATCTTTTAATTTTGACAGACTTAAGATAAAAGTCAAACCATTCATAAGTAAACATGCCAAAATTTCCACCTCTGTCTCATTGAATAATCACTAGCAGAGTCCACAATATAATTATTGGACAAAATCATTCATTTTTATTTTTTTTAAAAGAGGGTGATATTTTTAATAGGAACTTTCCACATACCTCAGGTCCATATGCATCAACAATTAGAACTGAATCGATTATCCATTCATTTCCCGAGGTGACCTGACACTGAAACAAAGATGCAAGGATTTTAACCATTACCTTCGGAAACTAGAAAAATCAAAGTAAACTGAAGATATCTTCCACTCCATCCCTAGCAACATAAGATGAGTTATTCTGAACAACATAGTTCATTGATGATGGAACTTGTACATTTAACAGTCCTCCATGTACTACAATCTGAAAGTAGACAAGGCATCATCTGTGTAAAGATAGCAAACAAGATGCTTTGGTGTAACAACACTCAACTATAAAATGAATGATTCATGTTTATGAGCGTTTATAGTTTTTATTGTGTCTTAACTAACTATAATCAAGTTTAGTGTTTCGGTAAAAGAGATTATGCATTTCTGATTATTAGGGTCAAAACAATCAAAATGAACTAGAGAAATGAATACAAGTAATTGAAGATTTTAGGAAAGAAATGTGAACCCTAAGAAAATGGTGAGTCATGTTTCTTCTCTGTCTACAAGTCCAGGTGGTTGCCTTCTAGTACCTGGATTTGTTAAGTTGTTGTTACTCCATTCATTGGTCATGCCCTACTTAAAACTGCTTGATTTTTAAGTTGCTGGATTTGTTAAGTACTGCAGCAATAAGATGAATTAGCAATTAAAAATCAATAGCAAATGTATTGATACTATAAATAGAAATCAATCTCGAACCTATGTAATTCTCAATAGCAAATTAACAATTAACTATCAAAGATTCAAAGTAATGTAATTGTAATGGATGGAACCTCAAACATGTGATTGAGTTGTTAGCCTGTTGCTGTTGGGAGCAGAATTAGGGAAGAATCAGATGCAAATAGGGAGTAATCTTGTGTACATACCTGGACTAGATAAGCAGATTTTCAGTGGGAAATTAGGGAGGGAGGCTGGGAATTTACATAAAACACAATTGAAATAATGGTCTACCAAACAGTCATCCAGTTAAATCAAGCACAGAAGATGGGAAGTGTCCCAATTTTGCCACCTCAAATGATTATGACCTAGGTTTACCAGATTAGAGATTGGTTTTTCTCCAGTTACACATATGTGTCTTAGATAAATAACCAAACAAACTAAAACAAAAAGATAAAAGCTTCTACTTAAGCTATCCTAAAATTAAATTGCCCTAATAAAGGGGCAGTAATGCCCTCTAATTCAAAATCCATATAGCCACTTCCTAACTTGTTCTTTGACCCATTGTTTAAACCACTTCTACCGCCCAAATACAATTAGGTATGTCTCGACCCAGCCCTGAAATATAGGTTAATATCAATCCCCCTGATTTTAATTATTAATGAAATACGCAACTAATTCTACACCATTGTCCATCATAGACTAGCTCACTCAACCATTTAGGGAGTTCACCTTACTACACCCCTTGATAACACTAGCCTACAGGCCCTTCGATTATTGAAATTTGCTTGTAAACGAGTTTCTTTGCATCTTTAAAATGATCATATAAATAAGTGTAGTAATGGAATGTCTAAAATTGGTTCCTAAATAAATAAATACAACGTGCTGGTGTAAAGAGCATATGAAACTGTGGTATAATGTAATCTTCTCGACACTACCTTTAACTAACTACAAAATTATATGAGCAATTTAATGAGTAGATTCGGCCTGTATAAAAGAACATTGATATTCTTCTTCAATACAATTTTGGTTTTCTTCAGTTATAGACTGCTTCAACGAAAGGCCAGTTTCATTCTGTTATGTGTGCCTTAAACTCAACTCTCCTAAATTCTGGTGCAGGCATTAAGATAGCAAGTCAAATCATGATATCCAAACCAGAAATAATGTTTGATTGGGAAATAAGCAAAATCACTGCTTTTTCTATAAACATCAAGATTCAAGATGTTGCAGAGGATAAAATCTCCTGAATCAGTTTATTGAAAAACTAAATTATTATGGAATAAATATTTTTTTCATGTTTTTAAACACTTTCTATTGATTAAAAACATTACAAGATTTGGACAAAAAGTCCTTAGTCAACCTGATAGAAGCTATTTTAGTTTGCAAAAAAATGGTGTGTCGTAGTCCTAATTCATTTTGACCCATCCCCAACCCGCCTATTACCTTGAACAAGTTATGTGTGAACAGTTAACCTACCATCAATTAGGTCAGCATTTGGCTACAAGTATGCACCCTTAATCCATTGAAATGCATGACGTTTCGCACAGCTGAATACTATATCTTAAGGTTGAAGGTAATGTAAGTTACCAACGTACCATCACCATAAAACCTTAATGTGTATATATGATCCATATTTAATTCAACAAACACTTGGAAAGGTTGCTGTATTAAACAAGTATGCATTGCTTTATATTGGCACGCCATCCGTATGTCATCTCCCTTCAAAACTACCAGAAAGTTTTGCATTCTCAAAAGATTCCAACAAGTCTGGGCTGCATATCTTTTATATTTGATCAAATAATGCATGCTTTAATAAATAAGAACCTTGATTATGATTAGTTCTTGATCAGCATTGTCTATCTTCAACCGATGCTTAATCCAACTGTGTATATGCCACGCTACTGGAAATTAAATGTGAATTTGTAAACAGAAACAATAACACTATTATTTTTATTAAACCAGAACAATACTATTACACTACAAGAAGGAGTAGAAGCAGAATAACAAAAATAAATGCAGAAAAAACAGAAATAACGAAGCCAGAGCTCGTGTTGAACACGATTTCCTTAAAACAGATTTCGGTCTGTTTTCCAGGATACGGTGGCTAAAGCAACGTATTGCCGGAGTGATTACTTGCCTGAGACCGCAGAGAGAGTCGAGAAGAGCAGAGGAGAATGAAGGTTTTGGTGTATCCTTTCTTTCTGATATCGACGGGTTTATATAGCCACGAAATTGATTGCTGTCCAAGACAACAATCATCATTAAAAACGTATATCAGTTTCTAAAATAACTGATTACGTATTAACTAGGATGGAGTGTTCTCCAAGATCAAATCATTTCCAAAATTAACTAGCAAGAGGAGCAAAAACCGGTCTGCGCAAACCCGACCATTTTCGAGTCGCATTCCTGCCCGCAGGATGCGCAAGCGCGCCCAAGATTTTTAACCGGGTTTCTCATTTTTCTGCACCCCCCCCCCCCGCACGTAGATGTTGGAGTATAAAGTAACAATACAACTTGATAACCATCCAAGTTCATTGGCTTATAAACCACATTTCATTTTGAACCACTTCCAATGTGGGACAAATGGTTTCTAGCTCAAAATATATAGTTTGAAGACCACACTTTAAGCATCGATATCTCATTCACCTCTTAATAACTTTGGACGTTTAATATCTCGTTGGAAAGCCCTTGTCCTAGGCTATTCAACCATATCAAATAACCCGTCTAATTATTATATCTACATATAAATAATTAGGTCCAAAGTTTAGGAAAAATACATATTTTCCCTATTTTTTCCAACAATCCCCCACATGAATGGAGATCGATGGAGCGAAGTACTCGATCATTCTGGAAATCTCAACAGTTGAGTCTTGCGTAGGATAGGTAGGTGTCCCCTTTGAACCTTCCCTTGTAAAATGTACTTAGCCTCCTGGATGTCAGTAGACGGCGATGTCTTTGAACTGAGCTACCGTTTGTGTAGGCGACAATACCCTTTACACAGGACTCTTCCTGACAGTATCAACTCCTCATAGTCGTGTCCTTTATGGTCCTGAACACTTGCCTAGTTCTGCGAGAGTCTTAAGAAATTAGCCCCCACATTTCTCTTCGAAGCGACCCCACTTCTCTCTCATATAGGTGATTCCTCGAATCATTAAAAGCTGGAAGCTTATCCTCACTGTCACTGTTTAATAAAGGAACGGGTTTGGAAGTTTGGAAACTTCCTTCTAGTTTTGGGTGTAGTCATATCAAGACTTCCCCCACAGTGACCTCCTCAATTCATACAAGTAGGTTGTCCTATTGAACCTAGATCTTGGGATCTCCAGTCATATAGGTTAGGTTTCCTTCGTATGAATTATACATTCACGGGCTTCAATCCCATTCCTCTTGATGACCTATATACTGCCTCTCTGCTTAAGCCTTTAGTAAGCGGATCCGCTATATTATCAGCTGGCCGTACATAGTCAATCGTGATAATCCCCGTTGAGAGCAGTTGTCGTATAGTGTTATGTCTACATCGAATATGACGAGACTTCCCATTATATATTGCACTATGCGCGCTACCAATTGCCGATTGGCTATCGCAATGTATAATAATGGCCGTTACCGGCTTGGGCCACCTGGGTATGTCCTCGGTAAATTGACGTAACCATTCAGCTTTTTCTCCACCTTTATCCAAAGCAATAAACTCAGATTCCATCGTTGATCTGGCTATAACCGTTTGCTTTGACGATTTCCAAGACACAGCTGCACCTCCTAGTGTAAACACGTATCCACTAGTTGCTCTTGAATCCTTTATATCAGAGACCCAGTTTGCATCGGTGTATCCTTCAATCACTGCTGGGTGTCTTGAGTAATGTAGTCCGTAATCACGAGTGTACCTCACATATCTTAGTAATCTTGTTATACTTTTCCAACGTTCAGCACTTGGATTACTAGTATATTAACTTAACCTGCTTACAGCATACGCTATATCAGGTCTTGTACAACTCATCAAATACATTAGACTACCAATGATTCCTGAGTACTCCAATTGCGAAACTCCTTGACCCCTGTTTTTCGAGAGATGTTGACTTGTGTCAATAGGAGTTCTAGCTATACTTGAGTCACCCGAGTTAAACTTCTCAAGAATCTTTTCCACATAATGAGGTTGGTGTAGTATGAGACCCTCTTTGGTCCTGGTGATCTTTATCCCCAGAATCACATCCGCCAAACCCATGTCCTTCATGTCGAACCTAGCTTTCAACATATCCTTCGTGGATGTGATCATCTTATCATTACTGCCGATGATGAGCATATCATCAATGTAGAGACATAAGATGACATATCCATTTGGTGTCTCTTTCATGTAGACACACTTGTCGCATTCATTGATCCTGAATCCCTTTTCTCTCATGACAGAATCAAACTTTTGATGCCATTGTTTAGGGGCTTGCTTCAATCCATACAATGACTTCACAAGTTTGCACACTTTCTTTTCTTGCCCTTTCGCCACAAAAACCTCGGGTTGTTCCATGTAAATTTCCTCTTCTAAATCTCCGTTTAGAAAGGCGGTCTTTACATCCATTTAGTGAACCTCCAAATTTCGAATGGCGGCTATTGCGAGTACCATTCTTATAGACGTTATTCGGGTCACTGGTGAGTAAGTGTCAAAATAGTCCAAACCCTCTTTTTGTCTATAACCCTTAATCACAAATCTTGCCTTGAACTTGTCAATGGTGCCATCCGCTTTCATCTTTTTCTTAAAGATCCATTTGTAACCTAGTGGTTTACATCCCAGAGGAAGATCCACTAGTTCCCACGTATGGTTTTGTAAAATAGACTCTATTTCACTTTTGATGGCTTCCTTCCATTGAGGTCCTTCGGAAGAAGTAATTGCTTCTCTATATGTGTTTGGTTCACTATCCACCATATAAGAAACAAAATCGGGACCAAACGATTTTTCAACCCTAGCTCTCTTACTTCTTCTTGGTTCAATCTCTTCTTCTTCAGATTGTTCTTGTCTATCTTGACTTTCTGGTTCCTCATCATGACCAGTCTTCCTCGGAAGATCAGTCTCGCTAGGTAGACCATTGAGAGTTAGACAAGGAAACACATCTTCGAAGAACGAGGCATTACGAGATTCCATTAATGTACCTTTGTGTATATCGGGAATTTTAGACTCGTGTACCACAAATCGATAGGTGCTACTATGATGTGCATATCCAATGAATATGCAATCTACCGTTTTTCGTCCTATCTTTACCGCTTTAGGTGGTGGAACAACCACCTTGGCCAAACACCCTCACACTTTGAGGCGTTTGTAAGAAGGTTTCATACCCCTAAATAGTTCATAAGGGGTTTCGTCCTTCTTTTTCCAGGGTATCCTATTCAAAAGGTAGTTAGCCGAGAGTATTGCATCCCCCCACATGTCCTGGCTCAACCCAGAGCTTAGCAACATGGCATTCATCATTTCCTTCAAGGTTCGGTTCTTTCTTTCAGCAATACCGTTTTGTTGAGGTGAGTAGGGAGCGGTGAATTCATGTCTAATTCCATGTTGCTCACAAAAGTTAGCAAATGGCGATACATATTCACCTCCTCTATCGCTTCTCAACACCTTGATTTTCTTGTTAAGTTGGTTCTCAACTTCGTTTTTATATAGTACAAATTTCTCTATTGCTTCATCTTTACTTCTTAGTAAATACACATAGCAGAATTTTGTACTATCGTCGATGAACGTGATGAAATATTTATTTCCACCTTTCGTTGGGATTGATTTTAAATCACAAATGTCCGTGTGAATCATATCAAGGGGTTCGGTGTTACGTTCAACCGAATGGAACGATGTTCTAGTAAGTTTGGATTCAACACAAGTTTTACATTTATATTTCGAGTCAATATGAAATGTTGGATACTTTTTAGTTTAATTAAGCGTCTAATGGAATCAAAATTGACATGACCGAGCCGACCATGCCACATACACGAAATAGACTCAACGATATAAGTAGAAGTAGAAGTCTTATTCATCACATTGTTGTCACCCATTACAGACACTTTAAACATACCATTTAGGGCATAGCCCTTACCAACATAAACACCATTCTTGGTCAACACGACCTTGTCAGACTCAAACACTAATTTGAAACCAAACTTGTTCAACAACCAACCTGACACGAGATTCTTACGAATCTCTGGCACATACAGAACATTGTTCAAGGTTAGGTCATTCCCAGAAGTCATCTTAAGAATCACCTTTCCTTCACCTTTGATATCAGCAGTGGCCGCATTTCCCATGTAGACCTTTTGACCCGCATCAACTTCATTCAAAGTGGTGAAGTAGCTCTTATCAGAACACACATGGCGGGTAGCCCCAGTATCAATACACCAACCTTTGGGTTCATCCCCCACAAGGTTCACCTCCGACAGCATGGAGATCATATCAGTCACCATCGCAGCAAAGTCCATCATACCAACCTTCTCAACCATGTTTGCTTCTTGACGTGGATTAGGATGCTTTGGCATCTTGCATTGAGCCGCCCTGTGACCTGGCTGGTCACAATTGTAACACGTCCTTTGGAATCTGGTAATTCCACCTTTAGGACCGAGATTCATTCCCGGTTTTCCACCTTTCTAGTTACCCTCATAGGCTTTCCCTTTCCCCTTCTTGTCATAGTGACCCTTACCCTTAAACTTGCCTTTAGAAGACTGACTCACTTCAACCATGTTTGCTTTAGCCGATGCAGGGTTAAAGCTATTCCTCTGGTTTGTCTTGTTGTCCTCTTCGATACGAAGACGGACGATAAGATCTTCGATAGTCATCTCCTTTCGCTTGTGCTTTAGATAGTTCTTGAAGTCTATCCAACCTGGAGGTAACTTTTCAATCATCGCAGCAACCTGAAAAGTTTCACTAAGAACCATACCCTCGGCATGAATATCGTGCAACATCACCTGGAGTTCTTGGATTTGTTCAATGATAGTCTTAGAGTCTACCATCTTGAAATCCAAGAACCTAGCAACCACGAACTTCTTAGTACCCGCATCCTCAGTTTTATACTTCCTTTCCAATGACTCCCAAAGTTCTTTGGCACTCTTGGTCTTGAAGTACACATTGTAGAGGGAGTCGGCCAGGCCGTTAAGAACATAGTTCCTGCACAAAAAGTCTGAATGTTCCCACGCTTGTACAGCGCTAAGACTTTGAGCATCAGGTTCCCCTTCAATCTTTGGGGCACTCTCAGACAAGAACCTCGCAAGGTTAAGAGTAGTCAGATAAAACAGCATCTTTTGCTGCCATCTCTTAAAGTTCAAACCATTGAACTTTTCCGGTTTTTCAGCATGATTCGCCACAGCATTGGGTAACGGCGCAATCACCGGAATGGTCACTACAGAAGCGGTAGGACCAGTACTAACCACCGTGGTAGTAACTTGAGTAGTCGCTGGAGTAGTCATCCTGAGACCACAGAAATAACGAACCAAATTATATTCAGACATAGAATTCAAAAATTCTAATGTAATATTGTTCGTGACACTATAAAGTGTTCGTAACAAAAGCAAAAAGATTGTAACAATCTGTTTACAAATTCGAACAACTAGGTGTTTGAATCTGTTTTAAGACTGTATGTCACGCTACTGGAAATTAAATGTGAATTTGTAAACAGAAACAATAACACTATTATTTTTATTAAAACAGAACAATACTATTACACTACAGAAGGAGTAGAAGCAGAATAACAAAAATAAATGCAGAAAAAACAGAAATAACGAAGCCAGAGCTCGTGTTGAACATGATTTCCTTAAAACAGATTTCGGTCTGTTTCCCAGGATACGGTGGCTAAAGCAACGTATTGCCGGAGTGATTACTTGCCTGAGATCGCAGAGAGAGTCGAGAAGAGCAGAGGAGAATGAAGGTTTTGGTGTATCCTTTCTGTCTGATATCGACGGGTTTATATAGCCACGAAATTGATTGCTATCCAAGACAACAATCATCATTAAAAACGTATATCAGATTCTAAAATAACTTATTACGTATTAACTAGGATGGAGTGTTCTCCAAGATCAAATCATTTCCAAAATTAACTAGCGAGAGGAGTAAAAACCGGTCTGCGCAAACCCGACCATTTTCGAGTCGCATTCGTGTCCGTAGGATGCACGAGCGCGCCCAAGATTTTTAACTGGGTTTCTCATTATTCTGCACCCCCCCCCCCCCGCGCGCGTAGATGTTGGAGTATAAAGTAACAATACAACTTGATAATCATCCAAGTTCCTTGGCTTATAAACCACATTTCATTTTGAACCACTTCCAATGTGGGACAAATGGTTTCTAGCTCAAAATATATAGTTTGAAGACCACACTTTGAGCATCGATATCTCATTCACCTCTTAATAACTTTGGACGTTTAATATCTCGTTGGAAAGCCCTTGTCCTAGGCTATTCAACCATATCATATAACCCGTCTAATTATTATATCTACATATAGATAATTAGGTCCAAAGTTTAGGAAAAATACATATTTTCTTTTTTCCAACACTATGTACTTTGGAGTTCAACATAGATGACTAGATATTAATACTAAGTTCCTACTTCCTAGGCACAAAGTATGTTCCTGATATTGGAGAGATGATGCTTACTAATTTACCATTAACATTGTATAAATGGATATATATATATATATATATATATATATATATATATATATATATATATATTCGTTGATGCAAAAAGTTTCAAGGAGTCTAAAAGTCATTGTGTTACTCAGTCTAATATTGAGTTATTGTAATGCTAAGTTAAACGAAGAATATAGGGCGTTAGTTATAGTACGCACTTATGAAGGAATACGAGGACGATGAAGATCAATAGACTGAAAAAACATGTTAGTGATCTCCGATATGGAATCTTCTCTCACTTCTGGTGCATCGCTTGTTAAATCCTCATAAGCAACCACAAACGCCTCCTGCCAGAACCGAGGTAATTTGATCCTACGGTTATTGGTGTATACATCCCACCTTCTCTCATTCCTCGATTTCCTAATCAAAGACCCATATTTTTAAAGCAAAAGGTCGAACACCTTATCTGCATAACCCAAACAAACTAATAAAAGGCAAAATAACCCAAAAATTTACAAGATTATGATGATGAAATACCTCAAGAGTCCGAGAAGCGGGCGAATTTAAACATACAGAATTTACAACACAACGGTACTTGTGGAAGGTTACCCTTGTCGTGTTGTGGAAGCTCGGAGTATAGTAGAAGTAGACCGACATAGGGAAGTGAAAACGTAGAGGGAGTGGGGGTCGTGCTTGGAGGCGGCAACGATGGGTTTTAGGTTTGGGAGACAGAAAAAGAGATCGAAGAATAATCTAGGGCTAGGTTTTAGGGCTTACTCAGCCGAAAATTGAAGACGGTGGTCGAATTCAGGCTACCAGAATAAATGAGATTAAGGCTTTTGAGTGATGGAGATACGGGGATCGAGTTTTTGAGAGACTGGGTGAATAAACGAGAGTAGCGACAGGAATGGGTTTCTGGGGTAAAAACTTAGCGGAAAAACAAACAATATAAGATGACAGTCTGTAGATGACGCGCACATTTTATAACAGAAATTTTATGAAACCCAAAATTGAAGATCATATACTCTTTAGATTTTACAATTTATGAGAGATTTTTAATGACACACATTTTTGCGTGTCATAAAACTAGTGCGCATCATTGTTCGCGCGTCATTAAAGGCCATTTTTCTAGTTTTTTTATTTCTCAAAAGACATGTCATAAAACCAACAAAAATATTTTCATGTGTGTTCTATTTTGGTTTGTTCTTTGTATGTGTCTGATTTTGAGTGCTTATTTTCTCTTAATAAAAATTTTGTTTTTGTTAGGAATAATAAAAAGTAAAAAAATAAAAAAAAACTGATATTAAGTTTCGAGGGAGTGCTTTAAAAATTGGCTGAAAATGTTTTAACAAAAACATAAATTTTGGAGGGGAAGTGTGGGATGTTTGGTTATTAAAATAAACTCACGATAATAATCTGACTATGTGAGAAGATAGTACATTAGGTAATATTGTCTGGCCCATAAATAAAGTAGACCATAAGGCCTTTAGTCCGTTGCTCAATAAGCTAGATAGGCTTGACAGATCAGAACAAATGTCAAGAGATATAAACATAAAGCTGAACCAACTTTAGTGGACAACATCTTGAAACATTTCTCATGATTAAAAGGAAAAAGAATGCAATAGAGTATGAGAAATCTCTGTGTATACATGCTATATTTTTGAAAATTTTAAACTTATTTGATTTTCTTTATTTTCTCAAAATCTTGGACTTTCTCTGCGTATACGTGCATATATGAAAATAACGACCTGAGAACTAATTTTGAATAGCTTCAACTCGTTTTTATTTTTCTTTATTTTGCTAAATCTGATGTATTATCTGCGGTTTCGAAAGATCGAGCTTAAGATAGACGATTTAGCATTCTGATTTCTTTTTACATAGAACAGAATGTGTTGTACACAAAGTGTGATTGCAATATGAAAAAATGAGAAAAGCTGAGAATTGGATAGTGTGGGGTCCACATAAGACATGTACTATTAATATTACCCTAATCATATGCCAAAAGCTATAAGTATGATGAAAAACCGAGGTGGTGGGGTAATACCTTGGTTGCGGAAATGGATCGAGACTTTATGTACTCGTTTTTAATAAAAAATGAACACCCGGATATAAACATTGGTAGTATTTGAGATGTGATGATTATGAGCTATAGAGGCTAGAATGATGAGGCTTTTAATATTAAATAGTTTTAGGCTAGACTTATTACTAGTGGGCTTGTAGTTATTATGTGTAATTATGTTGGGTTTGGGCTTGGGCTGAAATAAGCCCATGTAGGCTTATGTGTGTGTCTATATAAACACACATAAGCCTCCTAGCTTAGGGTTGGCCATTGTGGAGAGAACTCGCAGAGAGCAAGGGTGTCAGGACCGATTTTCACTACAAGAATCATGACTTTGAACGAGAATGAAGATCGGATGCGGAAAACCCTGAAGAGACGATGATGATCGAGATGAATCAAGGATAATCATAAACATAAGAAAGATGATGAATAAAGTCGAATGATTTCATTAGTTGAATGATTACAACAACAAGAAATCATGACAACACTCAATCTCTCTCTAGAAATCCATGACTCTCTCTCTCTCTCTCTAGAATGGAAATGACACACCACTCTATAAGAAAATCATCATCTCCACATTCAGAGACTCCTTTACTTGAAATGGGCACCCTCATTATATATAGTGAGGGTGACTAACAACAGAAAACATAAATAAATGAACAAAATTACAAGTAAAGCAAATAACATAAATATTAATTAAATCAAAGTTGATTTAATTAATCCGAAGCTTGACTCGCTCGAACCGATCATCCGTTGACTTTTACGTTGACCACTGACCCGAATTGTTGACTTTTCCAGAAAACGGTCTTCGGTCCAATCTCGCAAGCCTCGATCATCACAACCCAGTCTCTGAATCAATTTATATTGGATTCTTCAGTCGAATGCTTTGGTAAACAGATTTGATGGCGTCACTCACATAGATTTTAGTTCCAACATATAGAAAAAATAACAAAGTGAACAAAATTACAAGTAAAGCAAATAACATAAATATTAATTAAATCAAAGTTGATTTAATTAATCCAAAGCTTGACTCTTTCCATTGACTTTTACGTTGACCGTTGACCCGAACGGTTGACTTTTCTAGAAAACGGTCTTCGGTCCAATCTCGCAAGCCCCGATCATCACAACCCAGTCTCTAAATCAATTCACATGGATTCTTCATTCGAATGCTTCGGTAAACAGATTTAATGGCGTCAGTCACATAGATTTTTGTTCCAACATATTCCCCCTTGACTGATGCTTTCAAATCTGTTCAAATGCTGAAGAACCGCTCTGTTATACATCTTCAATGAGAAACTGATAAACCGTAGACAATTTGTTGTAGAGATTTCCCCTCTGAATAAGCTTCTTCTGTTCTCGTTTCTCTAGTCGAGATCTAAGTGTTCAGCTCACTCGGTTCACACGGTCGAGTACAATACTAAGAAAATGCTACATCTCGGAGTCAAAACCGCAACAAACTGAATCAGGTAAACCAATCAATCAACGAACATGCTCTAACTCCGGATAATCGACCCGATACTCCAAATCCATAATAATTCCTCCTATTTCTCTAAGTCTCTCCAAAAACATCAAGTCGGAAGCGTGAAATAAGATGCGGAGAGTCGAACCATCGCAATCTGTTGCCTAGAGAAACCAAATAAACAATCTTGAAATCGGACAATCTTACGAAAAACTGGAAGCCGGATGCTGACAGTTGTGAATGATCTGCGTGACTGAGGTTGGATATGAAAATAAAGATAAATGTCAAATTTATGAAAATTTGAGATCCCGAGCAAAAATAATAATAATCGAAGTCTTCGTAATTTTCGGTTCTGAAAAACGAGCTCAGAAAAATATTCCTTGAATATTTCTGAGAAACATCGGTTAAAACAGCGCGATGTGGAAAAATTCGTCAATTTTCATCAAGAAACGGCCATCCGAGAGATTTAATCGGATAAATTCCAATAACTAACTGAGATTCCAGTTATTCCGGTAAAATGACATCCGCACTGCATCATCTAACAATAAAACCATGAGACATAACGGAAAAAGCTTCTTAATAACCGGATAATAAAGCTAACCCGTCAGTGCTCGATAGCAAACATGCGCGTGACGTCAATAAACGTGAAACCAATAAATATCATTGGAATAAATCCATGACCACTAAATTTTCGCAATTCCATTTGGGCGTTATCTCGTAAGTCTCGTTGAGAAATTGATAAGAAAATACCCACATTTGACGAAAAATACTGAAATATTTAATTAGTTGTAAGAACCTCTCAAGTAGAAAGCACAATCCATGTGAGGAAAACCTGACCAATCAGATTTGAGCAATCCCAAACATCTAACGTCTGAAAGCAATTGATCCAGGTGAAGGAATCTTCAGCCAATCAGAAACAAGCTGAGAAAACACATAATCTAATCCAACGGTGTTCAAATAAGAAGATGCAGCGACTCAAATTCGCTCTCCGTGTAATGATAAAAGCAGCCAAGCATGAGCCAGCAGCAAATTCTTTTTCAACGGATTTTTAGAGGGCTAGGTCCCACGAGAATTCCTTATGCACCAATAAAAAGAAGACAACAATAAAGGCTCCCTTGCGTTGACCGACATAGAGGTGAGAGAAATTCCCTAGCAGCCACTAGAAAGACGCCACGTCACCGAGGTCCCCATCATCTTCCTTAAACTGTCGATAACCTGCGAAACCCTAATACCCTGGCCGGAAAAATGAGTAAGCCACCGGAAAACCGTAAAACACCCATATCTCGGTGAATTCTCAATGAAAATTGACGATTTTTAGCTTGTTGAACTCGTATCTTCATCCTCTATAACCCTAAACGAACAAAATCCATAGAAATGATCTCGAACGGAAACCCAAAAACAAGTCCGCTAACAAAAGAAGTCCGCTAAAGCTTACCAGAAGTCCGCTAAGCTTACTGAGAAGTTCGCTAAGCTGAGAAGTCCGCTAAAGCAAACAAGTTCGCTAAGACCCTTCTCAAGTCCGCTAAGGACTCAAGTTCGCTAAAGCACAACAAGTTCGCTAAGAATCGGAGGAAGTTCGCTAAGAAAGACAGAAGTTCGCTAAGCCTTGAACAAGCCCGCTAAGAGCATCTTCAAATCTTCAAACACATGAACAAAATCTGGAAAAAAGATGAACATAAGAAACCCTTACTTGGTGAACTTAAATCTGCCCAGAAACGATAGGAAACCACGATGTGATGCACGATATGTGAAGCTAAACCATTCACGACAACGTTGTGGCCACCAACACTCCATAAACAGTAGCAAATCGGATCAAATCAGTCTCCAAATTCTGGAAATCTTCAAGAACATGAAGAACACTATGAAACACGCACTAAGTGTGTGTTTTTCCAGATCTGCCCAAACGGTTGAGATTCAGACAAAACGGATGCTTCCAATGGATCCGGAATGAGTTTTCCACTGAGAATCATACCTGATTTCATCCAAATCCATGAAGAAAAACCCAGAAAACCAAGAATCAAGCTCCAAAATCTTCAAAACCCCCCAAAACGGGAAAAATACCCAAGTTACGAAAAACAGCTCCTGATCTCCATTTTCTCACAGATTTGAACAAGTAGAAGATAAACAATCATCAAAATAGACTCCATGAACAATAACCTAACATCTAACAACATCAGATCTGTCCAGAATCCATCAATTATGAAGAAAAAATATAAAAAGTCTCCAAAATGGGTTTTGATCATCTTCACCCATTCAAGCTCAAAATCCAGATTCGAGTGACCAGATTCATTGTGAGATGAAATCTGATGGGTACCTTGCTCTGATACCATTTGTCAGGATCAATTTTCACTACAAGAATCCCGATCGTGAGCAAGAACGAGGGTTGGATGCTAAAACGCCGAGACGATGATGATGGAGATGAATCTAGGAAATCATAACAAGAAAGATGATGATTAAAGTCGAATGATTTCATTAGTCAAATGATTACAACAAGAATCATGACAACACTCTCTCACTCTCTAGAATCCATGACTCTCTCTACAAGAAAATCATCTCCACGCTCAGATACTTCTTTACTTGTAATGGGCACCCTCACTATATGTATTGAGGGTGACTAACAACAGAATAAAATAACAAAATGAACAAAATTATAAGTAAAGAAAATAACATAAATATTAATTAAATCAAAGTTGATTTAATTAATCCGAAGCTTGACTCGCTTGAACCGATCTTCCGTTGACTTTTACGTTGACCGTTGACCCGAACGGTTGACTTTCCAAGAAAATGGTCTCCGGTCCAATCTCACAAGCCTCAATCATCACAACCCGCATCTCTGAATCATTTCACATGGATTCTTCAGTCGAATGCTTCGGTAAACAGATTTGATGGCGTTAGTCACATAGATTTTAGTTCCAACATATTCCCCCTTAACTGATGCTTTCAAATCTGTTCAACTACTGAAGAACCGCTATGTCATACATCTTCAATGAGAAACTGATAAACCCGAGACTTTCTGTCGTAGAAATTCCCCCTCTGAATAACCTTCTTCTGTTCTCGTTTCTCCAAAATCATGACTTTGATACCATTTGTCAGGACCGATTTTCACTACAAGAATCATGACTTTGAGCGAGAACGAAGATCGGATGCGGAAAACCCTGAAGAGACGATGATGATCGAGATAAATCAAGGATAATCATAAACATAAGAAAGATGATGAATAAAGTCGAATGATTTCATTAGTTGAATGATTACAACAACAAGAAATCATGACAACACTCAATCTCTCTCTAGAAATCCATGACTCTCTCTCTCTCTCTCTCTAGAATGGAAATGACACACCACTCTATAAGAAAATCATCATCTCCACATTCAGAGACTCCTTTACTTGAAATGGGCACCCTCATTATATATAGTGAGGGTGACTAACAACAGAAAACATAAATAAATGAACAAAATTACAAGTAAAGCAAATAACATAAATATTAATTAAATCAAAGTTGATTTAATTAATCCGAAGCTTGACTCGCTCGAACCGATCATCCGTTGACTTTTACGTTGACCATTGACCCGAATGGTTGACTTTTCCAAAAAACGGTCTTCGGTCCAATCTCGCAAGCCTCGATCATCACAACCCAGTCTCTGAATCAATTCACAGTGGATTCTTTAGTCGAATTCTTCGGTAAACAGATTTGATGGCGTCAGTCACATAGATTTTAGTTCCAACATATTCCTCCTTGACTGATGCTATCAAATCTGTTCAACTGCTGAAGAATCGCTCTTCCGTACATCTTCAATGAGAAACTAATAAACCGGAGACAATCTGTCGTAGAGATTCCCCCTCTGAATAAGCTTCTTCTGTTCTCGTTTCTCAAGTCTAGATCCAAGTGTTTCGCTAACTCGGTTCACACGGTCGGGTACAATACTAAGAAAATGCTGAACATCGGAGTCATAACCGCAACAAACTGAATCAGATAAACCAATCAATCATCGAACATGCTCTAACTCCGGATAATCGACCCTATAATCCAGTTCCATAATAGTTCCTCTGATTTCTCTAAATCTCTCCAAAAACATTCAGTCGGAAGTGTAAAAATCAGATGCGGAGAGTCGAACCGTCACGATCGGTTGCTTAGAGAAACCAGATAAAAAATCTTGAAATCCGACAATCTTGCGAAAAACTGGAAGTCGGATGCTGATAGTTGTGAATAATCCGCGCAACTAAGGTTGGATGCGAAAATAAAAATAAATGTCAAATCTGTGAAAATTTGAGATCCCGAGCGAAAATAATCATAACCGGAGTCTTCGTAATTTTGGGCAAAGAAAAATGAGCTCGGAATAATATTCCGCGAAGATTTCTGAGTTAAACGGGCGAAAACGACGCGATCTGAAAAATTCCGTCAAGTTTCATCAAGTGAAGGCTCCTCGAGAGATTTAATAGATAAATTCCAATAATTAATTGAGATTCTAGTTAATCCGGTTAGTTGACATCCGCCCTGCATCAGCTAAAAATAAAACCCTGAGACATAACGAGAAAGCTGCATATTTAACCGGATAAGAAGCTAACCCGTCAGTGGTTGTAGGTCCGGAAATTAACCAAACACACGATATACTAATCTAACACGAGTGCGGAATCCTCGTGAGAGATCGATTCAAGAAAATAGTAGAAGAAGAGACTAGATCAAGTGAAAAGATGAAGTCTTGAATGAGAATCAGCTACTATTCGAAGCAATGAAGGCTGATCGTAAACGTGAAAGACCACAGAAATCGTAAACAGCAAATCCCCAAAGCTTGGTTAATCATAAACATAAATGGGTTTATATAGGTACCCAATGGGTTTACTATTGGGCCCCTTGTGGATCATAAACCCAATAGTAAACCCAAACCCAATCATAAACTAGCCTAAATACAATAGCAAACCAGCCTATGATTCTAATGAAACCCTCTAAGCCCAGCCCAACTTATTTAATATTACAAGCCTCATAATCTAGCCTCTACAATCTTCCCCTAGGCTTGTGATATTAAATGTCTTCGATCTTTGAAATTCTTCTTCTTCACATACTAATCTAACACGAGTGCGGAATCCTCGTGAGAGATCGATTCAAGAAAATAGTAGAAGAAGAGACTAGATCAAGTGAAAAGATGAAGTCTTGAATGAGAATCAGCTACTATTCGAAGCAATGAAGGCTGATCGTAAACGTGAAAGACCACAGAAATCGTAAACAGCAAATCCCCAAAGCTTGGTTAATCATAAACATAAATGGGTTTATATAGGTACCCAATGGGTTTACTATTGGGCCCCTTGTGGATCATAAACCCAATAGTAAACCCAAACCCAATCATAAACTAGCCTAAATACAATAGCAAACTAGCCTATGATTCTAATGAAACCCTCTAAGCCCAGCCCAACTTATTTAATATTACAAGCCTCATAATCTAGCCTCTACAGTGGTCGATAGCTAAAGTGCGCGTAACGTCAATAAACGAGAACCCCAATAAATATTTAGAATTAATTCCTTGACCACAAAAAAATATTCCACAATTTCGTTGTGGCGTTATCTCCATTAATCTTGTAAAAACCGACAAGAAAAACTCGCTATTTAACGAAAATGCTGAAAAATATTAATTAATCATGAAAATTCCACCAAGAAAACCATAATCCTTGTGAAATGCCTTGGACAAATCAGAAATGAGCTTTAAAAGTGATCTAACGGTGGAAAATAAGTGGATCCAGCGGTGAAGAGGCTGATCCGCGTGTGGAGTTTTCGGCCAATCAGATACAGGCAGGAGAAAACACACTAGCCAATCCTACGGCCCAGATTAATAAAATCCGACGGCTCTGAGCTGTGATCCGTGTGATACAGCTATCAGCCAATTAAAACGCAGCAGCTCATCCACATTCAACGGATTCTTTTGTCAACCTGGTCCCACCTTCATTCCTGCAGCCAATAAAATCGTGACAAGCAGAAAGGGTCAATTGGGAATGCGACAAGAATTAAAGCCTTCAACGGCTAATTTGTAATTCCTGGGTCCTACGTGCTTTTAGCCACCAATCAAAATGTGACAACACCTTTGGTTGACCTACAAATTCGACAAAGGAGAGAGAAAGGGACTTTGTGGCTGATCAATTAAATGCCGCCACGTCATCAGGAGTCCCCATCAACTCCTTCTTCCATCGTAAACCCTAATTTGGTCTGAAAGAACACGCATGTCACCGGAAAAACGAGCACCCATCGGAAAAACGTATTTCTTCCATATCTTGCTCAAAAATCAACGAAAATCGATGAATTTTATGTCGTTAAACTCGTGGCTTCATGCTCTACAAACCTGGACGAAAAAATCCTCTAAAAATGTCTCGAACGAAGACCCAGTAAACAAGTCCGCTAAGCTCGTTCAAGACCGCTAAGACGATTTGAAGTCCGCTAAGCTTACAGAGAAGTTCGCTAAGCATGAAACAAGTCCGCTAAAGCAAACAAGTTCGCTAAAGCAAACCTCAAGTCCGCTAACACGACAACAAGTTCGCTAAGAACACTAGAAGTCCGCTAAAGCAAACAAGTTCGCTAAGGCAAAACTCAAGTTCGCTAACAAGACGTCAAGTTCGCTAAGAACACAGGAAGTTCGCTTAGGCGATCTTCAAAACTTCAAACCACTTAGAAAAATCTGGAAAATGAAGAACAATAAGAACACATACTTGATGATCTTCGAATCTGTCTCGAAAATGAAAGGAGAACTCGAAATGATGCATGAAATGTGATAATAATCCGCTGATGATGTTGTTGTGGCCACTAACAACCCATAAACAACAACAAATCAGATCAAAGAGGCCCCCAAAATCTGGAAAATATGAAGAACACCAAGAACACACATAGTAGTGTGTGTTTTTCCAGATCTGCCCAAACTGTTGAGATTTAGATGAAATGGATGGTTCCAATGGATCCGGAACGCGATTTCCACTAAGAATCATATATCGTTTCATCCAAATCCATGAAGAATAACCCAGAAAACCAAGAATCAAGGCTCAAAATTTTTCAAAAACCCCCAAAACGGGAAAACTCTAACAGCTTCAAAAATCTGCTCGGATCTTCACTTTTCTCCACAGATTTGAACATATAAAAGATGAAAAAACATCCGAATGAACTCCATAAGACGAACCAATCATCCATATCATCAGAATCCATCCAGAATCATCAAAAAGAAGAAAAAAGTAGAAAAAATCTCTAAAGTGGGTTTTCAAATCTTCACTCCAATCAAGCTCAAAATCCAGATTCGAGTGACCAGATTAATCGTGAGATGAAATTTGATCGGTACCCGCTCTGATACCATTTGTCAGGACCGATTTTAACTACAAGAGACGATGATGATCGAGATGAATCAAGGATAATCATAAACATAAGAAAGATGATGAATAAAGTCGAATGATTTCATTAGTTGAATAGTTACAACAACAAGAAATCATGACAACACTCAATCTCTCTCTAGAAATCCATGACTCTCTCTCTCTCTCTAGTATGGAAATATCACACCACTCTACAAGAAAATCATCATCTCCACATTCAGAAACTCCTTTACTTGTAATGGGCACCCTCACTAGATATAGTGAGGGTGACTAACAACAGAAAACATAAATAAATGAACAAAATTACAAGTAAAGCAAATAACATAAATATTAATTAAATCAAAGTTGATTTAATTAATCCGAAGCTTAACTCGCTCGAACCGATCATCCGTTGACTTTTACGTTGACCATTGACCCGAATGGTTGACTTTTTCAGAAGACGGTCTTCGGTCCAATCTCGCAAGCCTCGACCATCACAACCCAGTCTCTGAATCAATTCACAATGGATTCTTCGGTCGAATGCTTCGGTAAATAGATTTGATGGCGTCAGTCACACAAATTTTTAGTTCCAACAAAGGGGAATTCGATTTCTCTCTAGAAATCGTGTACCAGACGAACCAAAGGATTCGTGTGCATCGTATTTACTGGATTCAAGGTTTAAGTATTTTGTTTTATATTTTGTTTAATTCGTTTTCTCCATCTCTGTTCTTGAATCACTCGTCTATACGGATTCCGCACGTGTATACGAGATTGATATCGTGTTTGGTGGGTGATTTCGATCCCACAATTGATATCAGAGCCAAGAAACAAGAGTTTCGAGGCTCACACGATATCTTGATTCAAACATTTAACGATTTTCATTAAGTTTTACAGGTTTTCGTGGTTGACGGTTGTGGAATATAATTTAGGGTTCTTCACGATATAAAAATAATTAAAAAAAAAATCCGATGGGAAACGCTTAAGTCTGATGGAATATTTCGTTTGAATTTGGCCACGTCCACTTAAAACTTACCAAGTCCAACGTGGGATTGATTGCGTAATTATCGCCGTCATTTTCAATTCGGAAGAAATTCACCATCAGAATTAAAACAAAACAAAAAAAGGATTTGTTTCTATTTAGAGTTCTCGTTCGGTTTGAGGTTTTCGTCCAAAAAGATCCTCGGTTCGAACATCATCTCCGGCATATATTCGGTCGATCTCTGAAGTTTTCGGCAAGAGATTGAGATTCTCGGTCGACTCTTCTAGCTCTTGGTTCCTCAAGCTCTCGGTTCGTCTGTCAGGTTTCGGCTCGGTTCAATTGTTTTCGGCTACAAGGTCTTCGGTTCGGAGTAGTTGGTCTTCGGTTCGACCATTGATATTCGATTCGATCTCTGGTGTCCGGCTCGACTCGAGTTTTCAATTCAGTCTAGCTCGAGTTTTCTGTCCTTTCCAGCTCACGTGTTCGGTTCGGTTTGGTTCATTAACGTGTATTCGGTTCGTACTGTGAGTTTTTGGTCAAATTGTTCTTGGTCGAATATCGGTTTTTGGTCACGACATTGATTCAGAAACAGGTTAACGGTCTAGTTGTGGTATACGGTCGAAGTGAAACGGGTTTTCGGCTTGAAATTGAAGTTTCCTGCCAAAATTGAGTGTTCTGCCGAATCAAATATCGCGGTTGCTCTTCGGGTCACTCGGTTTCTCGGCATATGATAGTTCTCGGTTCAAGGTGTTTGAGATTCGGTCGAAATTCTTTTAAATCTGGAGTTGCAGGTTTTCTTCGCGGGACATGAATTCATGTGAAGAAGAAGAAGACTAAAATTTAGTTGGATTTCAAAACTAAAATAGACGTAAAGTGAAGATCCAAATATTACGAAATTGCCATCCGAATTTAAGAGTTTACGTACACTTTGAATGTTCAACAAAATTACTATTTTGCCATTGTTATTTGATTGGATTAGTGGTCCAAATCATCTGGTTTTGAAAGTAGCAAACGGCCATTCAATTCAAGTTGGTGTAAATTAATTTTGATGGGGTATTGTTTCTTGAATTTTTTTGGACCTCGTGGTGTGTTTTCGATCGAAGGGGTGTTTTCGACTGTGTTCTGGGTTTTCGACCAAGTCAAGGGTTTCCGGTTACTGAGTTTTCTCTTCTTTATTCAAAGAAGATTATGGCAGGCATCCAAGTGATTAATTTTGGTGTTAACTCTCAAACTTCGAAATGTTCAAACCCCACTTGCTGTGCTTTAATCAAAGATTGGCGATCTAAATTTTACTATGAATGTTTGAATCATGAGAAAACTTAAAAAGAAGTTAGAGAATGTGAGGATCGCACTAGAAGTTTTAGAGAAAAATATGAAGCTGCCAAACAGGAACTTAACCATGTTAAACACCAACTAAGTGATTACAAATATCTTTTGAGAAAATCTGAAACTCAGATAGAGGATGAAAGGAAGAAGACCAATCTTGCAGATGGAACTTGGATATACAACTCAGAGAACTGTTCAAACCCTACTTGCTGTGCTTTAGTTAAAGAATCGAAAAGTAAATTTACTTACGAATGTAAAAATCATGCAAGCACTATTAGAGAGGTCAACGAATATAAAAATCGTGCAAGGATTTTTAAAGAAAAATGGGAGGCAATTAAACAGGATCTCAAGTGGTACGAACAACAATTAAATGATCATAAGTGCCTACTTAGAGTGGCTCAAGGTAAGGTAGAAGAACTGAATAAAGAAGTTCTAGAAATAAGAACCAAACTTGACACTTCCCAATCTACCCTTGAAAAACATCAAGTTATACAAAAGAAAATTATGGACTCTCATCATGCTTTATTTAAATCAGAAGAGCGACTCGAGCAGGTAAAAGAAACATCTGGCATCGGGAATGGAAATTTTCCTCCCCCATTACAACATGAATACATCAAACTGCCTTAAACTGAAGATGAATTGTTGAAAGAGTCTCAGAATGAAGCAACCATGGTCTATGGCCCTCAACCGGTGCATAAAGATGAAAAGACAGCCACATAAGCAACTCAGTTAAATTGTGTGAATAACACTAATGTCATTACTGAGTGTGCAGGTTCATGCTCCAGTGAAGTGAAGAGAGTTGATGAAGAAAAGTTGGTTCCCTATCCAAAGATCGAGACTCCTTATTCCAAAGTTGTGGATGAGGTAAAGTGGGAACGAGTGGTGATGACTACAAGGCCTAATGGTAAGATATTCATGACAACAGGGTCTATGTTCATTCCGATTGAAGAAGAAGAGCGACCCTCATTCACCACTAAGTTCAAAGGCTTGGGTCATGATGGTGGTTTATCATCTGACATTAAGAGTATTCGGCCCAAGATCACCATCAAGCCTACAACTTTTGTTCCAATCAAGATTGAAAGGCCCAAAATCACAAACAAGTCTCCAATCTCATCAGTGGGCTCATGCAGTGGCAACACAAGTTTCTCAAAGAACGTAGAGGGCCCAAAACTTCAAATGTCTTGTTCTGCCCAGTTTTCCACCAACCAGAAAAGATTCAATAGAAATGCATCAAGGTCAGAAAGATTGAACAACTAGAGACCTGGAGTCTATCCGAACATGCAACCCAATCTCAATGCCTATCCATCAAAGCCATACAGCTCAAATGGCTACACATCTGATTACTACCATAAGAAGCAGAACTGTTCTAACTGTGGAGTTCCTGGTCACATTCCTAGAAACTACTTGCATCGTCCTTTTGAAACTTATTAGCCGCTGAGTCATATGGTTTCATCTCAGGATTCAATAAAGTCTAAGCCGATGAAGGTGCAACCACCAAAGGCAATGAAGACTGTTAATCCTAAGGTTAAACCTTCTAATGGAAATTGAGGAGCTGCCAAAGAACACAAAAAGCTCTTAAATCAAAAACATGTTTTTCCAAATTATGACAATTTTCATAAAAAGGTGAACAAACCAAAACAGGAAAAGGTTTGAAAAACCTATTGTTGTCACTCCAAAGGAAACTAAAACTGTATTGAAACATGATTTTAAAAATAAACAGGTTGAAATACCTAAAGTCACTACTTCAAAGGTGAATAAAACAACTTTCAAATCACCTAGAACCACAATGGCCAAAATCAAAGGCAGCTGCAGCTCAAATTCCTGATTTCTTAAAGGGAATGTTCTTAAAAGAAGTTTCGTTTATTGACTCTTCAGGTCTACCCAGAACCACAATGGCCTGGGTACCAATGGCTAATTGATCTCTCACATTGTGTAGGAACGGTCAAGGAGGACTTTCATTAACATTTAGTTTGTGATAGTGATTGTTCCAGGCACAGGAAATGAGGCATCTCTCCACTACATGACATGAAGACTTCAATGGAGGGTATATTTCCTTGTGAGAGGTAAAACTGAAAAGATCAGCAGAAAAGGTAACACTGTCTAAATTGTTTGTTTCTTGATTGTTTGATGTGAAGTATGGTACAACATGAAACAAAACTCAACTTGCTATGATTTCAAAGGATAACTTTGATGGTTAACTTGGCCAATTTTGTTTAAATTTCATTTGTGTCGTTGTGTGTCAGTGTGTCGTTTCATTATTATTAAAAAAATTAAAAAAATGAAAAACTGTTATTAAAAATCAAAAAGCAAGGGGAAGAATAGAAATTATGGAAAAGGTTGACCCCTAAAAAATTGTGTTTTTTAATTTTCAATCTTTTGTTTGTGTGTTTATGAAGAAGGAAAATGAAATATTTTTGTTCTGAATATGACTGACACGCGTAAGGCAAAAGTGAAAGACATGATCCAAGGTTATGTGGTTGGTAGGCTCAGTTCGTCACAACACTTAAATATAAAGTATGTCATTTGACGAGAAACACTCACTTAGGTTAAGTTGCTAGTTCTATTTGACTGTGAGATTGTTCCCGATACACACGCCGGACTCTAGAGTGTTGAATCGAAAATCTCAAAAAGTCGGTGTCCCCTATGTTCTGTGTGAGCAAAGACCTGGGGATGTCAAAGCAGTTAGTCAAGTATTGCCTCTGCTTTGCGTGAGCAATGACCTGGTGTAGAATGGTTGACGTGTTAATCAGACTTTCTTCTATTAAGCAAAGACCTGGTTAGTCTGCATTAACGTGCTTGCAGATCACTGTATATAATTTACACCACATAAGATGCCAATGTGCACAATAAAAGAAACCCTCTAGCGTCCAAAACCCTTTAGCCCTGTCTTTGCGACTAGGCTTATGTGTTTAATGAAAGGTTACCACATGACTAAAAAATGCCTCTGAGTTGAAATCGTACAAGTCTTTGTATATTATCCCTATCTCTTATGATCTGTTCTTTCTCTTCTCTACCAAGTCTGGAGAAAAGATTCAAAACTCTGGATACGGGTATGTGAAAATATGTGGTAGGGAATGATCAAGCTTGATAGACGTCACAGTTTAATTACCTAGGATTTGTGTGTGACTAGCTTATGTTCGTAATAAATGCACCTAAAAGATAATTATGTGATAAACAACCTGAAAAAGAGGAACATGGGTTTAAAGAGGATCAATATACTGGCAATCACTTGGACGTGTTCAAGTAACAGATGCTGAAAAGGGTTCCTCAGTTCAGACAAAGACGGTTTGATCCCAAATAAAACATTCTTGTTAGTAATTGGGTATGTTTGTTTTTAATTTTATTTTTCTTTTGAGTATTCTTAAGTTTTTAAAGTTTGTTTTTCAACCATGGCCAGGTTAACTTAAAGGTTTTTAATATGTTGTGGGTTTTGTGCAAGAAACTATGCCCCACCCCAAAAGTGACCCATTTTTTAAAGGAGAAGGGGAGATATGGAGATAATCGGTATTATCTTAGGGTCTGTGTTAAATAATGTTGATCTCCTGCTAACCTAGTAACCAGTTATCATTTGTTGGTTAGTGTTTGTTTGTTCCATGTTGTGCATTGCAGGTTAAATGCAAAAGAAAAGAAAAGTCAAGGAATATGTTGATCAAAACATTGTTGCTGCTGCTATTCGTGTTAAAGAACCAGCCGGAAAATGGCTTACCCTATTGAAGAATTTGATGCTTAGGGGAAGTTTGTTGGTTCAAATGAAGCTTTCAAGATCAAGAAGACACTGTTCACAATTTTAGGGGAAGCTACATGCAGATAGTTCAAGAACTACAATCAAGAATGCAAAGATAGAGGTTTTCAAAAATTTTAGCCTCTGAAACAAAGACATGTCAAGACGGTTACCAATGATTCAGTAAGGACCAAAGTTTCATTCAACAAGAGGCAAGTGCATGAGAATCCTCCACTCATTACTTGCTTATCCTTAGAAGTCCAAGCTGTTGCTGATTGAAAGAAACTCCCAAAAGTCTCTCGTTGCTGGCCAATGAAGATTATTGAATGACAAATCTTCACCAACACAAGCTCAATCCAAAAGGAAGATTGCCTATCTAAAGAATGAAGGTCAAAGACATTTAATATCATAAGCCTAGGGAAAGATTGTAGAGGCTAGAATGATGAGGCCTGTAATATTAAATAGTTTTAGGCTAGACTTATTACTAGTGGGCTTGTAGTTATTATGTGTAATTATGTTGGGTTTGGAATTGGGCTGAAATAAGCCCATGTAGGCTTATGTGTGTGTCTATATAAAGACACATAAGCCTCCTAGTTTAGGGTTGGCCATTGTGGAGAGAACTCGCAGAGAGAAAGGGGAATTTGATTTCTCTCTAGAAATCGTGTACCAGACGAATCAAAGGATTCGTGTGCATCGTATTTTCTGGATTCAAGGTTTAAGTATTTTGTTTTATATTGTGTTTAATTCTTTTTCTCCATCTCTGTTCTTGAATCACTCGTCTACACGGATTCCGCACGTGTATACGAGATTGATATCGTGTTTGGTCGGTGATTTCGATCCTACATGAGCAAAGCTAATAAACATGGATATGTGAAGAACAAGATAAATAATAGATAATATTAATAACCGAATGATTACATTTACCTACCCCACTCATACTAGGGTCTCATAAACATATATGTGTTCATGAACCCTTCACAACTTCTAAAGAACCATGACTAACAATCTCTCTATCACTCATGCATTCATCTTTGGGATATGCATCTATTTATACTAACAAATGACCTACCAAGGGCTATATAGTAAATACCAAACTAGCGACAATATTACAACAATAAATAATAATCACTAAGGCCTTGAGTCATAAGTCTTGAGTCGTCATGATCTTCACCGTGTTGCTCGTGCGGTATTATAAGTAGTTCGTTGAGTATGTAATTGCATCTTCTAAATATCGACGTTATGGTCTCGGGATTCACAACAGACTCCCCTATTTGATAGATGAATACTCAACATTTGTGTGCTATTAACCTTGCCTTCAATTTTTACCATAATAGCGTTATTGAAACTATTACGGCCTGAGGACTCTTCGAACATTAACAATCCCATCGCTTTGCTAATGGCTAGCATAAAGGCTCAGTTTATCTTCACCCTTAGTCTTTTGCAACCACGTAAAGTATATCATCTAGCTTCGTCGTGCAAACTCCAATCAGAAAACTGTGTAACCCCTTCCACCTAGTTCTGAGTTAGTGACAATCTCGAGTCGAACCCATGATAATAAATCCAAAAAGAAGCATCATCAAGCAAACCCGTCGTCAAACCGAATCGCATATCGAACATGAGCCTCATTGAATGGAAACAACTTCATCTAATGTGAACAGATACGTTTTTCCGATGACCTGAGGCATATTCAGATGTTCCAAAACTGATCAGAAGCGAATTCTGGTTGGAGTTACCAATTCCGGTTGAACGTTTAGTATTCCGGTTGAAGTTTGAATTTTCGGTTCATAGATGAAGCGAGACACTATTGTCCTGCTCGAGTTGATTTTTCCGGCTGAAACAAGTTGAGCTTTCATTGTTTCCGGTTGAACAGAAGCCACGTTTTTCCGGTTGATGATCAACATAATTTTTTCCGGTTGCAGCGTTTTTCCGGTTGAAACATGGGGCGGAGGTCATGAGAGAAAAAGAGACAGTGCTTTCTGCCATTTCCGATAAGGAATTGTACTCCTTTTCTTTCTTCACTGTCACACGCAAGAGAACTAGATTTTCCGCAACACTCCATATTCTTCAACTTTTTTTTTGACACCCAAGATAGGACATGTCGCTATCAATGTTTTCTTTACGTGAAACCCTAGAGACATAAAGCAGTCATTAACCGACGAGATTTGTTTTCTTCACCGTTAAATCAGAAACCCTATAATGAACCAGATTCCTTTATCGTTAACAACTGGGTCTGTTAATCCAGTTACATGTTTTCGTCCCGTTGTTCTTCATTAACCTAGTAAAGCCTAATATCGAATATGTTTCTACCATCACCATTGACAACCGAATATGTAGTCGATAGCCATGAATCACCATCGTCGATCTTCATCTGCTTTCTCCCATATACCCAAAATGAAAACTTCACCACCCTCGTTACCGTCGTTCTCATTCTCAACCTAGACCTGTTTGAATAGATAAGTTCGAGCTGCTATCTCGTAAATATCATCTTTTATGAGTTCCTCTGTTACGTACAAATCGTCTTCTCCCAATAATCACCTTCAATTAACTCGTTGTATTTCGATTTTGCTCTTGTAAATCGAAGAGATAGAGAAAACTTTTCTAGGAGAGAGAGTGCAAATTGCAGTAAAGTACAGAAAGAGTATAAGGCGAGACAGAGATAGTACATTCGAATAGGGAATGGGTCCAAAAGTTAAAAAGTCAACCAAGATAAAGCATAGTAAAGCTGGGTTTGAAAAAGTTGATGGAGACCGATGATAACCTTTCTGTTGGTCCAGAAGCAAAGATAAAATGGCAAGGATAATCTGACACATCATGTCATCTACTCAAGTTTTGAAATCCTGAATTTGCATTTTAAAGTATCATTAAAAATGATTTAATATAGTACAAGGAGTTTTAAGCAAACCACGAGAATTTATATATTCCCTAAGAAATATCCGTCTTGTTTCAAGACTCAAATGGTGATTTTAAATAGAAAGACATATTCAGAAATGAAGATTTTCAAATAGATTTGAGTTCTGTAAAAAGAAAGCAGGAGATCCTTCTTATCCCTTCTCCTAAATTAAAAGGAGACGTGTTCCTTCTCCCAACTCTTAAAGTTTGTAGTCTGTAACAAATGAAATATTTACTCATTAAAGAAAGCAAAAATTTACAAGTGCTCTTGATTACAAATACCCAAATACTTTAAAAATTTATGTTCATCTAGATTTCTCATGGAGGGGAGTTCAAAGAAGATAAACAAAAACATCTCCATTTGTTACAAAAACAAGCATATGAACACAAATTTGAGATATCAACCGTGAGGTTTCATTATCTCGACCATGGCTCTGATACCAATTGAAAAACGGGGTTGGTGGCTAATACCTTGGTTACGGAAGCGGATTGAGACTTTGTGTACTCGTTTTATAGAAAAAATGAACACCCGCATATAAACATCGATAATGTTTGAGATGTGATGAAATGAGCAAAGCTAGTAAACATGGATATGTAAAGAACAAGATAGATAGTAGATAAAATTGATAACCAGATGATTACATTTACCTACCCAACTCATACTCGGGTCTCATGAACAAGTATGTGTTCATAAACCCTTCACAACTTCTAAAGAATGATGACTAACTATCTCTCTGTCACTCATGCATTCCTCTATGGGATATTCATCTTTTTATACTAACAAATGACCTACCAAGGGCAATATAGTATATACTAAACTAGTAACAATATTATAACAATAATTAATAATCACTATGGCCTTAAGTCATAAGTCTTGAGTCGTCATGGTCTTCATTGTGTTGCTCGTACTGTATTATAAATAATTCGTTGAGTATTTAGTTGCATCTTCCAAATCTCGAAGTTATGGTCTCAGGATTCCCAACATATGATTATGTCTAAGTTTACCATGGATAAAATTTTATCCTCATTATATCTGCTATTGACTTTGGCTACTGTATTGTTAAAGTAAAAAATGAATTGGTTGTTTGGGATGATTAGCTGATATTATCTCATGTTAGATCTTTTCTCAAAACTAGAAAGTTATATTGCTTTAGAAAAACTTGTGTTTTACTATTTTCTTTTTATAATTGTTTTAGGACAGGTTTATCTTTATTAATACTTTTTGCAAGCTTGTGTGATATAACACGTCTTTTGATTTAAGGTGTATGTCGATTTTTCAAAAGAGGGTAACTTGCAAAAGGTGTTTCGAATCTATCATGCGAGACCTATCTGCGAATTCTTTGACTTTTCGCGAAATTCAAAACTTGTGTTCTCAAATGTCACATTTGAAGAAAGATTTTCTACACTTTATCAAATTTTTCTCTCGTCACCTTTCTGAACTCTCTGCCCATGTTCCACCTTTTCATCCACACAAAAGTATATGTCTTCTTTTATTTTGTTAGGTCAAATCATGTGTTTGTATGCTAGGTCTAGTCGTTTGATTCTTGTTGTTGAATTTTATCTTAGTTGTTCTCAACGGACCGACTAACGAACTGGTAACGGACCGTAAAACAAACCAGTTGGTTCGTTGGTCGATAGGATATATATATATATATATGTGTGTGTGTGTATGTGTGTGTGTGTGTGTTATGTTATGTTTGGGTCATTTGAAGGTTTAGCTGTTTTGAGAGAGGTCTGATAGGTGTTGAGAGAAACTGAGTGTGAGCTTTATTCTGGTTTAGTTGTAATTGTGATCTTACAAGATTGAATACAGTTAAAACATATATTTACCTTGATGTTGTTGATTCCATGCATCCGTGCTTGTTTTGTCAGTAGACGGTCCCAGATATACCACTTACAATTACTTCTATTTCGTACTCTAGTGTTTCCAGTGTCAAATCATTGCTAGAATAGTGTCTTACATCTAGGATTCAGTCTCTTTATGTATTGTTTTACTTCCAAATCATCAATTTTCAAAAAAAAATTCAGCTGTTTTTGTGTTGGTTCATTCGATTATTTGTTGGTTCGTTCATTGAATTTCTCTGGTTTGTTTCTTCAATCTTCAACGTGCTGGTTAGTTGAAAGTTGGTTCGCCTAGTACATCTTCAAACACTTTGGTTCGTTCGTTGATTTTTTTTCCTTTGGTTAGTTTAGTCAATATTCAAGTATTGGTTCGTAACGGTTACATAATGGTTCATGGCGGTTATTCCAGTGAACCAATGGTTCGTTGAATCTGAATTCAGTTTGGTTCATAAAGTATACTGGTTCGCTGATAAGATTTTGATTCGTTGATCAAAATCATGTTCGCTGAGTTTGGTACTTTGACGTTTTCTGGTTTGTTCAACATATTTGGTTCGTTAGACTTTACACCTTGGTTCATTGAACAGTATCTTAAACTTTTCAAGATGACTGATCTACAATTGTTTATGGTCATGGCTGATTCAATGCAAGCTTTGTTGAATTATGACAATGAGATCGGAACAATAAGTAAAGTACCAAAGCTTCTTAAATTTGAGGATTCCATAATTGGAAGCAAAGATTCGAGTTGTTTATCAGCGTCACAGATGTCAATATTTTTGTGCCGATGCTTGAAGGGTACAAACCACCACAAATCAATGGAGTTCACAAACTTTTCAGCAAGATGGATGTTGAAGAAAAGGAAGCTTTTAAAGCCGAGAAGAATGCATTTGCTACTTTGTCAATGGCATTGGCTAAGGAATTACTTCATCAATTTATAATGCATACCAATTCTAAGGATTTGTGGGAGGCTTTGTGTAACCGTTTTGAGGGTAACGAACGATATGAAAAAAGCAAGAAGAAGGTGTTATAGAGAGAATGTGATAACTTTAGTCATTATCATAATGAGAGCATTAGTGATTTAATTTCACGTTTATCATATTTGGTGAGTGAACTAGAAATTGTCGGTGTGAAGAAAACTGATGACGATCTGAAAGAGAAGTTGTTGGATGCTTTGCCAGAAAATTGAGAAAGTTACATTTTGTTACACACACAAGACAAGAAATTTGCAACCATAAAGTATGATGAGTTAACTCGTAAACTATTAGCTCGGGAGTTGGATATGAAAAGGGTTAAAAGGCTACATGTTCAAATTCAAAACCTGGATGTTTGTTATGGTGAAAACTCATCCACCATCAATGCTAAGTCAAAGATTGGTGTTTCTCTAGCAACTGCCTTTTATGTGGAGAACTCATCAAGTGGTGGTGACAATGGTTCAATAGGTCAATAAATGGAGTCTCCTACTGCAAGTGTTACTAATCCCGTTCATAACAACCAGAATACTTTTTCAGTGAGGACCACCAATGACTATCTTGCATTGTTTTCTACTTTGGTTACTTCTTTTGACGGGTTAATAGTTGGAAAAGTTAGTAACACAGAGTTGACAGAGGAGGACTATGATCAAATTGATGCTGATGCCCTGCAGCTTATGGATATAAGTTGGACAATGGCTATGCTGGTTACGAGAGTGAAGAAATTTCTGAAGAAAACCGGACGACGGGATCTCAATCCTAATGGTAAGATTGGATTCGATAGTGCGCAGCCCAAGAGACAAGATAATCAGAATCAAAGAACGTTTCAGAAATTTACATCTCCAAATACCAATGTGTCAGGGAATACTTTTAACTGTAATAATAATGCTACAACTTCTACTCCTAAGGCATTAAATTCACAATATGGTGAAGCTTCTGATTGGAGCAAACAGTTTGGTAATCAATCAACTTTTGTTTCTAGGTCGCATAAAATTAATGAATTCTTGATTGACAAATCCTCGGAAGTTCCTGGTGATGATTTTCTTGGAGATTCACAACAAGCTTTTATGGCAGATGTGCATGTGAATATTCCGAAATGTGAAGTGTGTATTGTGTCTATTCAGAAGATGCGGGAATTGACTGAGAAGAAAACTTTATACTACGATAAATACAAGTTGTCTGAAGCAAACACCCGCATTTATAAAAAGCGATGGGAAGACATTCAAGCGGAACTTAAAAAGGAACATGATGTCATGAAAATTTTGAAAATTAAACTGAGTAATTCCAAAGAGGAATTCATATTTTCTGAAAAGAAACTTGCAGAAGCAAACTAAAACTTTTAAACTTAACATAGAGAACTTTAGATTTGAAACGACAATTGGATAATATGAACAATTCTACTTCTTTTGCAAGTTGTCTTTTCAAAGATGAAAATCTTAAAGGTGGTTTTAAAAGAAATTGCAATTTCATATGTTCCTCCTCCCATCTCTCATGGGAAGGCACCTCAAGAAGAGTTCAAACCTGCGGTTGTCTTTGATTATTCTAAATTCACTGATAGTTTGTTTGCATCTCCCGATCAACACAAGGGAAATTTTAAGAAGAAACCTAGAAGAAGTGTCGAAAAGATAAAGAGTGCTAATCAGAACACTTAGTCACCAACTGAGGTTTCAACTGAGAAACAAGTGACTGAAAATTAGACAGAAAAATCTGAAGACGTGATAAAAGAAGAAGCAAAAGTTGAAAATGAAACGGTTTTATTCTATAAGGTTGAAACCAAAGTGGAAATTTACAAGAAAAACTTGAACAAGTAACTTTTCCTAAAGACAAAGACTTGTATTATGAAAAGGTTGATTTTAACACTCAGCAACCCAAAGTGGTTATTTCTGATAAGCCACATCCTTCGGTGGTTCCTAAGCATGTGAGTGGTATTAGGTTTGTTGCTAATGATGGTGTGAACTCTGGGACATATCACAAGAAGTCTCACAAGTCACAGAAACAGGGTAAGAATGGTGCATCCACGAGTGGATCCAAATCTGAAAAACCATCATGGGGGCAATGTGTTGATGTTGAGGGGGAGAAAGAAAAATCAGTTTGTGTTGATAGTTCAAAGACTCAACGTTTGTATTGCTTGAAAGATAGCAATACTTTGTATTCTGATGAACTATTTCCTTTGAAATTCGTTGATCCAAAACTGATAGCTAAGGCGTTTACCTATGCTAGTGGGGTCAAGGTGGTTTCAGCTCCGAAGCAGACTAAACCTGAGAAATGTATCTCAAAACGACCACAAAGGAAATCACAATCACCATCATATTCTCCTAGGAATTCCTATGATTCTTACGGCAGATACTCCTCACGATCTAATGAGTATGAGTATGATGGATATAACTTGTATGGTTATTGTGATGACAATTACTTTTATGATGATTTTGGCTTTGTTGGTCCTTCACATGGATGTTATTTCGCTAGCGCAATGTCTAAGCCAAAACCATTCAAAAAGAAGAAAGAGGTTATTCAAATGATTTACGAAGATGGTACTACCAATGAATTCGGTAACCTAATCGGTATTATCATTACTGATCGTCGAAATCGTTTTTATTGTCACAAGCGAGGACACCTTCGGTACAAGTTTCCAACGCTTTCTCAAAAACGTGCTTCCGCTGAGCAACCTCTGGTCAAGAAAGTTTCAGATGATGTCAAAGTACATGAGCCTTTGGTTACCAAGAACCAAAATAAATCAAAATTTCATAAACAAGATAAAATTTTTGCTGGTAACTTCTTTGATAAAGAACTGTATGGTCAGAACTCATATGTACCTAATTAGAAACATCAGTGGCGAAAACGAAATAAATCAAAAGCCACTAGGGATTATAATGAGGACATGGTCCTACCCAAAACTTTAAGCTTGGGTCCTACCCTTAACTAATCGTTTATTTTTGTGTGCAGGGGGCTCGAAAGAAAGCTATAAACTACTTCTGGGTTGTACATAGTGGAGCTTCCCGGCACATGCCGGGTGATATTTCCCTCCTCACTGATGTGAAAACAATTAACGGGGGAAATGTTACCTTTGCTGGTAATAAGGGTGATAGAATAACCAGTGAGGGCATATTGGAAAACGAGTATGGTTTCGTTTGACAAAGTTCAATTCGTGGAGTAGTTGCAACACAACCGGCTAAGTGTTTCCCAGATTTGTGATAAGCAATACACTACAGCTTTCACAACTTCTGAGTATCTTATTTTGAAACCCGGAATCACCATTCCTAAAGATTGGATCATAATGCGTGCACCCCCGGTATCGAGATTTGTACGTTTTGAACATGACTTCGGCATCCCCTAAAGTTGAAGCTACTTGCTTTATTTCAAAAGCTACAAAGCAAGATTCAATCTTATGGCATCACCGTATGAGACACATCAATTATCGCAAGATGAACTTTTTGGTTAAACACGACTTGGTTGACGGAGTTCCCAAGAATCGGTTTGTGTTTAACGATGTGTGTGTCTCGTGCAAAAAAGGAAAGCAGTGAAGGAAATCTCATCCAGTCAAGAAAATGAACTCAATTGATACTCCACTGGAGCTACTTCATATGGATTTATTTGGTCCGGTGAACATACGTAGTATTTCCGATGATTTTTATTTCTTGGTGGTTACGGATGATTATTCCCGTTTCTCTTTTGTGATGTTCATGATGATGAAAGACGAGACTCCTGACATTCTCAAGGGTCTTATTTTGAAGATTGAATCTTTGTACAAGATGAAGGTACGTTGCATCAGAAGTGATAATCGTATTGAATTCAAAACGCGACTATGGAGTTATGCTATCTGAATAGAGGAATTCATCATGGATTTTCTGCTCCATATGCGCCACAAGAAAATGATGTAGCAGAGAGAAAAACAAAAATTTTATTGAGACGGCAAGAACTATGTTAGCCGATTCTTGTATTCTGGAGTGAGGCGGTTAACACGGCATGCTACGTATTATATCGAGTTCTGATGGTCAAATGATTGGGTAAAAAATGCTATCAATTGTTGAATGACTGAAAGCCAAATCTCAAGTTCTTGGAACCTTTCGGTTCTTCATGCACTATTCTACAGTCTACACGAAAGTTTGACAAAAAAAGTAGACGAATGATACTTCGTTGGTTACTCTTCTCCCAATAAACATGTTTTCAATACTGCTACTGGAATGGTTGAAGAGTGTCTCATGTTGATTGTCAACATTTTACTACACCACCGGCGGGGAAGGGTCCGAATTGGTTGTTTAATTACAAAACGTTATTTGATTCTTATTCAATGCCAAGAGGTTACACAGACGAGGAGATAGCTTCGATGCATTTTTTATTGGAAGATGGTAAAATTGTTCTCCCAAGTCCGTCTGTATATCAGGCTATGTCGGTACCTGGTTCAGCTGATATTAATGTTGAGGATGAAAGTTATTCTGAATATGATAATGAATTTCATGAAGCTGAGTTAGAACCCGTTGATGAATTTTAGTGTTGGTACCTGAAGATGGAAACATGCTGGATCAGACGAAGTTTTGGAGAAGTTAAATTCAAGCCTGCCGAACTCTGGCCGAACCCTGGCCGAACTCCAGGTTCGGACGACCGGTAGGGTTCGGACAGACTTAGGCTTATATATATAGGTTGATAGGTTTGAATTGTGGAAGAGAGTTTTGCTAAGTGTGTGTTTCTAATAGTGTTTAGCTCTGAGTCTGTATTGAATCTCTGTTCTTGGTTTCAATAAGATTGAGCTTGTTATTTACTCTCGTTTATTATTGAATTGTTATAAAATGCTAGGAGTTAAGTACGATCCGCCACGTCCACGCTCTTTCAAGTGGTAGCAGAGCTTTCTGGTGCTACTCAGCTCGTTTTCTAGTCATTTGTGTGGAAAGCAATTCATTTCATCTCAATTTTCATCTTCAAAATCTTCATTTTTGAAAATCTGACCAGTTTCACATCATGTTGTACGTTCAAAACTGTTTTTTCGAGTGTTAGTTGATCTGGTGGTGAGTTTGGTGCTCGTGAGATTCAGTTTCTCAGAGTTTGAGAGTTTTCGGAAAAAAATCATGTGTCCGAACCCCAGGTTCATCGAAAATAACCGCTCCGAACTCAGAGTTCGTCACCGAACCCAGAGTTCGTCATTGTAACTGCTCTGAACCCAGAGTTCGTCGTTCTAAACTTAGAGTTCGTCTGAAATTTTTGTTCGTTTGAAGTTCGTGTCACATTTGGAGAGAGTTCGTTGGATAAAGTTCGGGTTTGATAAGTTCTTCGAGAGTTCAGTTCACGTTCGGGAAACTCAGAGTTCGTCAAGAGTTAGTCAAGAGTTCGTCGGTAGTTCGTCGGGAATTCGTCGAGAGTTCGGCAATACAGTGAAATTCAGAATTTAAACATGTCAGAATTACATGCATTCACTGCGATTCAATCGCAAATGCAGACTCTGTTGAACTACGATAACGAGATAGGAACTAGTCAAAAGGTTCCTAAGTTGTTCAAATTTGAAGAATATCATATTTGGAAAAAGCAGTTTGAAGCGTATATTGGGACTACGGATTGTGATCTATGGATTGCCATGGATACATCGTACGTCTATCCTGTTGACGCCGACAATGTTCCGATTATGCAAAGGAATTTGGATTTATTGCAAAAGACCGATTACACTAGGGAACAAAAGGCTTATGGAATTATCACACAAGCACTTCCAAAGGAACTTTTGCATCAATTCAAGAGGTGTAAACATTCTCATGATTTATGGACGGCATTGAAAGAAAGATGTGAAGGAAATGGTCAGTATAAGAAAAGCAAAAAGAAGGTCTTGAAGAAAGAGTTTGACAATTTTAAGTATTTTGATGGAGAAGGGGTACCTGAGCTGATATCTAGGTATTGTCATCTATTATCAGAAATGGTCACGTTCCAACTCAAGAAAGAAGATGATGAACTGAAAGAAAAATTGCTTGAAGGGTTACTGCCGAAGTGGGAACCTTATGTGCTTATGCTTACCAATGATAAAGAGTATTCAACTTTAACATTTGTAAAGTTGATGGGAAAGCTACAGGCTAGAGATCTGGAAATGAAAAATGTCAATAATACTCCAGCCGAAGTTCAAAATCCTGAGGTTTACTATGGCTCAAATGCTGCTACAATTTCAGGAAAGTCTGGAAAACATACATTAACTGCTCCAGCCACTGTTTTTATAGCTGGAGGTGGTTCTTATTCTGTAAGTGGATCAAATTCTGAAAAATTATGAATCACAGGGATGTAATGTTTCGATTCCAGTTAGTAATACCATGAATGCTAGCAAAATGGCTCTTTTCGTCACAACTACGGAAGATTACATGGCATTGGTGTCAGCTTTGATCTCATCTTACTATGGAGTTATCACGGGAAAGGTTAGCAATGCAGAGTTAACCGAAGAAGATTATGATTAAGTCGATCCGGATGATCTGGAGCTAATGGATATAAACTGGCAATTTGCAATGCTAGCATGAATGGTAAAGAGATTCCTGAAGAAAACTGGTAGAAAGGATTTGAATTCAGGTGGCCGGATTGGATTCGACAAATCAAAAGTTAGATGTTACAACTGTTCTAACTTTGGTCATTTCGCCAAAGAGTGTTCTCAGCCTAGAAAGCAAGAATACCAGAAGTATACTCCCAAGTCAAATGAATCTTCAAACAGTAATGCCAAATTCAATTCTTCTGGATCAGGGAGTTCTTTAAACTCTAATTCTAAACCTGAAACTACAAAAGCACTAGTCTCACAAGAAGACAAGACATATAATTGGGGTAATCAATTTTCTGACTCATCTTCCTTGATTGTAAAACATGTGCAGGATGAGGATGCTTTGACAAAATCAACTTTTGATGGAGATGAAATTCATGATGAATTAAATGATGAAACACTGTTAAAGAAAAGTTTGAAGCTAGTGATGGAAATGTTGAATCTAAAGTTGAAGAATCAATTGATGATATTCACACGAAGCTTAAAGAAAAGTTTTCATTCATGACAAACACAATTTCTGAGCAAGCTGAGTCAAATGAAGTGTTGCTACTGAAGAAGGAGAATGAAGTCTTAACTCAAGAAAAACAAGCTTTGATGAAAAAATGTGCAGCTGCCAAAGCTGAGGCACTTGATACAGCAACAGACTTCGAAAATTTGTATAACAAGAGTCTTCTTTTGAAGCAACTGTATGAAAAAGCTCAACAGACAGCCTTGGAAATTGCAGACAAGATGATAGCTTTGCAGAAAGAGATGCAGAAGCTATCTGATGAGAACAAAAGTCTTAAGAATGGTTCAATGAAAAGGAATAATCTTCAAGATTCGGTTGTTGCTCTTATGACCGATACATCTAAGGTAGTTCCTACTCCAAATCTTTGTAAGAATTTGATCAGTTTGCTACCGCTAAGAGTAAGCTCTTAGATGACAAAACAAAATTGAGTGATCAATTGTCGGTAGAAAGGGCTGATATGGAAATTTACAAGACATGGTGGGAAGGTACCACTAAGGAGTTAATGGCAGTTCACGAGCAACTTCGTCTTCAGGAGTACGAATTTTCTAAACAATCTGAAATGCTCGTGAATGCACAAAAGGAACTTGCTAATAATCAAAAGATTGTGTCTGATCTTAAGATTGAGGTTTTTTAATTAACAAACAAAGTTGACACTTTCCAGATCCCTTTATTGTTTTCAAACTTTCTTTACAAAACTGATTCTAAAAATAAATATGGAAAGTTAAACAATATTCTTGCTCCTGTAATTCTGACAAATGGTTCTTCTTTTACCAAAGATGATGGTGAGGAAAATTCCACATCTAATCTTAACCGTGTTTTGGATAAATCGGCTGAAAAGAAATATGATCAAAGATCAATTGATCAAAAGTCTGACAAGAAAATATCTGAAAAATCTGTTTTAGATTCTACTGTGGATGAAATATTTTATGATGTGTCAGACTTTGACAAAGTTGATGATCTAATTTCTGAACCAGAAACTGAGAATGTCAAACCCATTGCTAAACCTATTCTGAAAAATGTTTCTAAGCCAGATCACAATGACATGATTTTAAATCATTAATTTGATTCTATTAGAACTGAGCTTACGAAACTGAGTGCGTATGAGCAAAAACAGATTGCAAGAGGCAAGTCTGTGGGTGGCAACAAAGTGAAATATGGGGGAGTTGGATTTGAATCTGAGCTGGTAAAATCAAAATCTAAATTTTTGGAAAAAGGTTCTTCTTCTAAAATGCCAAATCAAGAAAACATAAAATCTGGAAATCCAACTTCTGAATCCCAATTTGATACATCTGCACAATGGACAACTTATCATTTGAAAGGGTCTGATGTCATGTACAACGATAAGGACTTTCGGTTGAAAATGGTCAATCCTGAATTGATCGACAAAGTTTTCACGGGAGGTTATAGTCCAAAATTTGACCCAAATGTGAAAAGTGTGCCTATTCGGAAACCAAATGGTAAAATCATAATACCGAAGGACACATATGATTCAGACCATTTAGATCATTATTCTGATGCTGGTGGGTTGGTTAATCAAAGAAAGCAATTTGTTAAAAACTCACCAAGACCCAATGTGTCTCAACCATTTAAGGTACATCGTCAAAAATTTCAAGATAACTCAAATTTACAAAGATGAAATTCGTTTTTTAAAAAAGATCTCCTTATCATGATGAGGGATTTCATGACAATTTTGATTTTGGACCATACCCTCAGGGTTATGGAAGGGGTCCAAATTGGCATAGTGGTTCAAGGAGGCAAGGTGGACCATGGGGGTTATCAGAATAATAGATATTTTCCTAATAATGAAGGTTTCTCTTAATATGAACAAAGTTATGATTCAAGTTTTGGTGATGAGTTCAATGGTAACAACATATTTCAACATCAAAAGAAAGTTACCAAGCCTAAGAAATCAAAACCAGTGATAGAAACTGTGGTAGATGATGACACGGTCGAGGAAATTGTTATTAATAAGCGTAAACGCTTCAAATGCAAGAACCATGGTCATACTTGCCGAAATTGTCCACTGAAAAAGGATAAAACAGACAAATCTGACGATGTCTCTGATGGTTATAATACCGAGACACCTGCTTCTTGTACCTCATAAAAGAAAGTCAGATTTGTGGATTCCAAGGGTCGAGTTCACTTTTATGATGAAACATCTGAATTTCATAAACATCAATCTGATTAGAAATTAGATGGAGGATTTGAAAATGTAAAATCAATTTTGAAGAAATCAGATTCTGGATCCACAGGTACTGTGAATGACAAGTGGAAACCTAAGGGTTCATCCACTGGTGGAACCGATTTTGTTGAAGATGACAGTCGACCCAAAGCATCAAGCTTGGGTTCATCCCGAAACTAATCTTCTATTTTAATTTATGCAGGGATCTTCGCGACAGTCCATGAATAACTTTTGGGTTGTTGATAGCGAAGCATCTCGACATATGACTGGTGATATCTCTCTTCTCCATGATGTAAAACATTTTGATGGAGGCAAAGTCACCTTTGCGGGAGATAAAGGCGGTTAAGTAACCGGGATTGGTAAATTGAGCAACGGTGGGATCACTTTTGACAGAGTGGAATACGTGAAAGAATTAGAATACAACCTTCTGAGCGTCTCCCAAATTTGTGATAAGCGGTACACTACAGCTTTCACAGGGAGTGAATGCCTGATTTTGAAACAAGGATTCAAAATCTCAGATGATTGTATAGTAATGCGAGCACCAAGATGTTCAAATTTGTATGTTCTTGATATGAACTCAGCAAAGGCTAACGTGGTAGGTCAATGTTTCTTATCAAAAGCATCAGAGAGAGATTATGTTTTATGGCATCGACGTATGGGTCACATCCACTACAAAAAGATGAATGAATTAGTGACGAAGAATCTTGTAGAAGGGGTTCTGAATCAGCAATTCACGTTCAACGATGTTTGCGTCAGTTGCAAAAAGGGAAAACAGAAAAGGAAATCTCATCCTCTCAATAAATATCATTCAATAGATGTCCCGCTGGAATTGCTACACATGGATTTATTTGGTCTTGTGAATCGAAAAAGCATTTCTGGGCATTGGAATTGATTGGTGGTCACTGATGAATACTCACGATTTTCTTGGGTGGATTTTCTGATAGCTAAAAGTGAAACATCACGAATTCTTATCAACTTGATCAATTCTTTGGAAAGTTACTACAAATTGAAGGTGAGACGAATTCGCAGCGATAACGACACAGAGTTTAAGAATATAGCGATGCAAACTTTTTGTTTCGAGAAGCATATTGTGCGTGAGTTTAGTACTCCGTACACACCACAACAAAATGGCGTTGCTAACGGAAGAATCGCACAATAATTAAAACGGTTAGGACGATGTTGGCTGATGCTCAGCTTCCCGTGAATTACTAGACTGAAGCTGTCAACACAACATGCTATGTGTTGAATCGTGTCCTTACAGTGAAAAGAATTGGCAAGACATGTTATGAATTCCTAAAGAATCACAAGCCGAATCTTCATTATCTGGAACCTCTTGGGTGTCCCTACACAATATTGAAGTCTATCGACAAATTTGAAGACAAAGTCGTTGAAGGATTGTTTGTCGGGTATTCAAACCAGAAGAAAAGGGTTTTCAATAAACAGACGGGTGTAGTGGAGGAGTTTTACATATAGATTTTCAATCTTATACATTACCGCCCAAAGGAGTTGGACCAGATTGGATGTTTGACTACAAAGGTCTTTTTGAATCATGTGAGTCAACACCAGAAGAAACCGATGATCACCTATTTCCTGTCTATATTGAACTTCAAGGTGATGTTCCGATTATGAAGATTGTATCTTCGTCTGCTGTTCCAGAAATACCAATCGCTAATGATGTTTTGACTGAAACAACTGTTGATACCATGTTAGATGCTGATATTCTGTCTTCTGATGATGAACATGAGTTTCATGAAGCTACTTCAGATCCGGTTGATAATTCGGTCACGCAAGTTGTTCAACCTACAAACACTTCTGGTCAAGCCGAGATTGAAGGTGTTCAAGCTATCTCACAACCAGGAAGTAGTTCTAATAACAACGATGTGGCTGAGAATGATCATGTTTCGAATCTGGACGAGAGTGTTATTGTCCTACTCATCAGACGCTCCGGATAAACACCTATCATCCACAAGATAATATTTTAGGTGATTTAAATGAAGGAGTGAGAATGAGACATCAAATCGAGAAGAGTGCTTTACTTACAATCTGGGAATCAGGTATTCATGATGAAGCTTTTCATTCAATCTTTTTGTCCCAGATCAATCCAACGGATGTTAATCAAGCATTAGAAGATGGTTCGTGGGTGGAGGCAATGCAAGAAGAGTTGTTACAATTTCAAAAGCTTGGAGTGTGGCACTTGGTCGATTTACCAGCCGAAAGTAAAGAACCGTGTGGAACCCGATGGGTCTACAAATGCAAGTGAGATGATCGAGGAGTAATAGTGCGTAACAAGGCCCGTTTGGTTGTTCAAGGGTTTTATCAGGAAGAAGGAATCGATTTTAACGAAGTGTACGCGCCTGTTGCCAGAATTGAAGCAATCAGAATTTTCATGGCGTATGCGGCACATCGTGGATTTAAAGTATTCCAGATGGATGTTAAGAGTGCTTTATGTATGGCAAAATGAAGGAAGAGGTCTATGTTAAACAACCTCCGGGATTCTACGATCCTGATTATCAGGAGAAGGTTTATAAGTTGGACAAAGCACTTTATGGTGTTCATCAGGCTCCTCGAGCTTGGTATAGTGGTAAGTATTCCCGCCTGTCACGCGGGTGACCCGGGTTCGATCCCCGGCAACGGCGCCAAAAACTTAACGTGTGCTGAAGTGTCTATCAAAAATCGGTCAAGTCAAAAAGGGAAATCCCGAGTGACTAAACACACACGTAGGGCAGTGTACCCATCGTATGCAGAATAGTATCGGTAAATACCCGGATGTCAAATCCAAGGACGCAATGCAGACTCTCGATATGCGAACTTTGCTAATATTTAACCGAAAATATTTTGAATTTCAGATAAATAAAGAAACAGATAAGCAAGTAACTAGAAACAACTAAGGAACAAAGCAACAGAATCTAAGAATGAAAATCAGTAATGAGACAGATATCACTCGGATAAGAATCCTCAAAGCATGATCTTGACCTCCAATCTGACTAATCAATATGACAACTACCCCGTAAATGATAACTACCAAGGAAACCTAGACTATAGACACATCCTAGTTACCAAGGTAATCCCAATTAAAAGTCCAGGTAGAAAACTGAATGAAACTGCCTAATTGCCTAGTTGCTTCGGTCAAAGCTAACCAAGCACACACGCAACAAGAATTACACAAGGAAGGTCTTCCTAAGTAGGCCCTATAACGTGAATAATTCTGACTTGAAAACCTAAGAACTTAGGCAATGATAAACACGAAACAATAAGTCAAAACCTTACGGTCATAAGTGTTTTAACTTACCAAACAATGTCTAACAACAACCTAATGTGCAAAATCAAGTCGGTCAACTCAGTTTCAACACAAATATATACAAGATCAGCCCCAAATCTGAATCATACATTCATGTAGATGGTCATCGGATCATGCATTAACCTAAAACTATAAAAGTCAAAGATCAACAATGAGGAATTTAACAAATTGGTTGAAGTTCTTCAATCCACATCAAATTACCCACATCATATGATTTAAACAAAAGCTAACAAAGCATATATGATCATTCAAAGGATCCAAAACAGAATTAAAAGACAATTACATCAAGTCATATTGAAAAGTCAAACAAAGAAGTCAAATCATGCTTAAATTCATCAAATCCAAGTGATAAAAGAAGATCTAGCCACTAAACATCATCAAAACAACTAAAAATTCAATCTTTAGCATGTTCATAATCAGAGATTTACAAAGAAAATGGAAGAAAATCAAGCCTCTAGATGAATTTGGGAACTAAGAATGTGTAGATCTTCAATTTCTTCATTCAAAAGCTTCAATCTTGAGTGCTAAATCTCCCTTTCAAGTTGTAGATCTTAGGAATGATTTTTTAAAGGTTTTTCTAAGGTTTATGGGGTGTTCTCGAGTGAAAATGATGGCTAGACATAATTTATACCCAAAAAATTAGGGTATGTCGCGAACAGGTAGTTGCTGGAAAAAAAAATCAAACTGACTAAAGAGATGATAAATAAATACTGGACTTGAATTAAACTAACAAAAGCTGATGGCCTGGTGGCATGGGATCTCGCTGGACAACCTAGAGGTCAGGGGTTTGATTCCCCTGGCCACCAAATCTTTTATGTTTCTTTTTTTGTTGGGCTGCTGAGCCTTTCTGCTGCTGGGCCTCTGCGCTGCTGGGCTGCGAAGTGCGCCGAGATATCAACAAGGGGACTTGGCTACTGGGCTGCAATTGCAGAACTTGTTAAGTTTATTATTTTTTTTCTTTAATCAATATCTTTCACATCCGACCTCCGATTCCGCTCTCGTTTTTTGCGTTGTTCTTCTAAAATCACCGCGAACCAACCAATTACCTAAAATTCAAAAATAAAAACAATTAAGCACCATATTCTTATAAATCACCATAAAACAATATTAAAAACTAATTAAAATGGGAAATTTATATATTTATCAATTTTAAGTTAAAAACCCACCAAATAACAATAGAATTTATATCTTAAACATTGAAGCATTAAAATTTTAGGAATTTTAAATTGTAAGCCCGAACAAGCAACAAATTCAATATTTTCCAATTAAAAACATGTTTAAATGAGGGAAATTATTTATTTATTTATATACATGATGCTACGCATCAGTATGAGACCTTGTCCACTTATCTACTAGAAAATGGATTCAAGCGTGGGTTGGTAGACTGCACTTTGTTTTGTCAGAAAACGAGGGAGGATGTGTTGTTGGTGCAAGTTTCAGATGAGTTCTATGGGAGAAATGTCATTCTTTTTGGGCTTACAATTTCAACAATCTGCTAAAGGGATCTTCATACATCAAACAATGTATATGAAGGATGTCTTGAGCCGATTCAAAATTGAAGACGTTCGTGTTCCGGGAACTCCGATTCAGCTATTGCATGGCCTTTGTCCTGATGAAGATGGTGAAGCAATTGAAGCCACTTTGTATAGGGCAATGATAGGTTCATGGATGTACTTAACAGCTAGTCATCCTGACATAATGTTTGCAGTTTGTTTGTATGCCAGGTACCAAGCAGCTCGGAAGTTATCACACTTGAATGCAGTTCGAAGAATTCTAGCTTATCTGAAGGGTAACACAGATCTCGGGATCTGGTATCCTCATGATGATAAGTTCGACTTATCTGCCTACTCGGATTCGGATTACGGCGGTTGCAAGATTAATTTCAAGTCAACCACGGTCGGATGTCAATTCCTAGGCGATAGGTTGGTGTCTTGGCAATGAAAGAAACATACATCCGTTGCTACGTCCACTGCAGAAGCTGAATACATTGCGGCTGCTAGTTGCTGTTCACAGGTTTTATGGATTCAACAGCAATTGCGGGATTACGGTTTGCAGTTACTTACTACGCCTATACATATAGATAATTCGGCTGCAATTTGTATTACTAAGAACCCCGTTCATCACTCTAAAACAAAACACATCGAAATCCGATGTCACTTTATACGTGATTGCTATGAGAAACACTTGATTGATCTGCAAAAGATCCACACCGATTTTCAAAAAGCGGACTTTTTACTAAGGCATTTGACAAAACCTGCTTTCGATATCTTTTTCCGATCAACGGCATACAAAAATTTCTTGTTTAGTATCTGTTGGTTGATCAATTTTTGTTTTTGATTTCTTTTTCTTCTTATACAAAATCCAAAAATAGAGTTTTGTATTTTCGGGGGAGAATATCAGAAAATTAAAAAAATTGAAAAATGCAAAAAGCATAAAAAAATTAAAAAATCAAAAATTGAGAAATTGATCTGACCAAGCGAGAAATGATATTACATCGGCGTATGTTATCAACCATGGATAAAGTAGAAATAAAGGTTGTAGGTATTTGTTTGGTTAGTTGAATGTGTGAAGGCAAATCTGATATATACTAGTATGATATCAACTTAAAAAAATTTATGCTTGATTATTGTGAGGCACATCATGATGGATGTTGTGTGATCTTGGCAATAAAAAAATGAAAATAGCAAAAACAGAATAAGAGATGTTCTGGTGTATGCATGCTATCATTTTGCAAAGATTTCAACTTGTTTGATTTTCTTTATTTTGTCAAACGATCAGCCTTTCTCTGCGTATCGAAAGATCGACCTGATTGGTGTTCGTTTGACGTTCTGCTTTATTTTCTTTGGTGTTTCGTATAATCCATCGGACTTTCTCTGCGTGTACGTGAGTACCGACCTGATTGTTGTTGGATTATACAACTTCTGCTTTATTTTATATTTCTTATATTCCTAAATAATCGGACTTTCTCTGCGTGCCAACCAACCGACCTGATTGTTGTTTGTTTAGGGTTCTGCTTTATTTTTGCATGAAACACCATGGACAATAAATCTCGGTTGAAATTCAAATTCTGTGAAAAATATAAAAAAAAGAATAAGCCAGATTACCAGTATTTTGGATTGTGTGGGCTATCATAGTTTTAATGCATGTTAAATCATACCTTAACATATCAGAAAGCTATAGAAATTGATGTGCCTGAACTAAAATAAACTGAAAAGTTGTATTTGCTGCCAACTTGACTTGCATGCTGATCAAAATAGAAATTGAAGTGTGTCTGATGCATATTGGCTGATATGATCTCGTATCTGGATATTTTCACAAAAAGCTTAAGTTATTATGCTTTTCAATTCTGTTATTTCATTTCTATTTGGTTATTTGTTTTTCATATCTGAAAATTTCAAAAAAACTTTAGGTGTGTTTTAGCATATTTTTGTAAATATTCAAAAAGATTTTAGGTGTGTTTGAGAATGTTATAAAATCAAAAATATTTTATTTTTGCTTTATTTTCGATCAACCGATAGTGAAAATCCAAAATTATGCCGCTTACAACCAAATGGGATTGGAATCAGTAATTTCATCATTGAATTGAACGAAGTTTGATGCAAATTGATAAAAGTGGAAACTTTTGGGTTCAATTTAAGATTCTTCAAAATCAAGGGTTAAAATTAAAAATTTTTTGAAAAAGGGCCGAAGTCCAAGTTTGGACAGAGTTCGGACACGCCGAAGTCCAAGTTCGGACAGAGTTCGACGTCACTGAAGGTGAAGTTCGGAAAGAGTTTGGGGTTTGTATCCGCCGAACTTAGAGTTCGGAGAACGTTCGGACGCGCCGAACTCTCTGGCTATAAAAGACCAAACCTGAGGTTCGGAGGTTCACTATTTCTCTTTACCACGAAGTCTTAACGAACCTCTGCCAAAATTTCTAATTTTTGTTTAACTGCATTGTTGAGAGATTTGTGACTGGATTAAGGTAGGAATCATTATTCCGACTACATTGGTGTATTTTGGGGTCTCGATTGGTCGTTTTATGTGGTGATTTTTTGTTTAAAATGGTGTCGAAGGTTTTTACAGTCCTAGATCTGAAATTAGATATACTTAGAGTCGATTTCTGATGATTAAACTTGTGCCTATAGACTCGTAATAAAAAACCGCACATAGGGTTCAAATTTTATGATCTAATTCGATCTGCTTGAGATTTTTGAGAAGATTAACGTCTCGGTGTTCCTCCAGCACCGAACCTCAACCTCATCCGCCGAAGCCGGAGTGCGGACGATGTTCGTCTGAAGTTCGTCGTTGACCAACAAGGTTCGGACATTGACCGAAGGTCAACAATTGACCTTTGACCAGGTCAAGTTCGGATGAGGTTCGGCACTCAAAAACAAGTTCAGACAAGGTTCGAACAAGGTTCGGACCAGGTTCGTTGCTTTGATTTTTTTAATAAATACAATTCGGTTGTTTACGCAAATGACAACGAACTGATGTTTTTCGTGAACGTTTTTGATAATCACACTGAATTTAATGAACTTTTTATTTTATGTGTTTTTAGAAATGGCGAACGATTTAAAACTCGGTGACAAACATAACATTTGTGCACATCATGTTATTACAGAAAAATGTGATGTGTATCGGGATATTGTTGTGGAATTTTGGTCTACATCAAGAAGTATTTTTTATGATCCAATTAGGATTACTGCAACTGTGCAAAATCAAACTGTTACCTTCACTGAAGCAGATGTTAGAAGGGTTTTGCAGTTGAATGATGATACACCAGCAGCTCCTTTAGAAATTTCTCATGTTGATAATGTGGCGTTGCTGAAAATAATTTGGTACACTGATGATCCAAGCCGTGAATAGATATATATAAGTCATCTTTGAGCGTGCCATACAAGTATCTGGCCCATGTTCTGTTACATTGTTTGGGGAACACGATTGCAGGGCATGATGAACTTAATCAGAAAATGATATCGCTGATGAATGCCTTGATAATGAATCGTCCTTACAACATTGCCGGTCTGCTTTTCTTTTACATGAGAGAGAAATTAACTCAGAGGCAAAAGAAAGTAGCTTTGTACCCAAGATTTCTTAAAATGATTTTGAATGATCTGTATCCAAGTTTGGTGAAGGATGAAGCTCAGAAATTCGAACTGAAGCATATGAATGAGACAAGTGTGGGTGCATTGGCTTCATATCAGAAAAAGGCACCGGCTGATATTCCAAAGTTGAGGCGATTGATTGGTCATTTGGCTAATTCCAAATATGTGCACCAGCTCAGGGTGCACCTCGTCATTCACAAAGCAATGACCTTGAAGAGTTGAACTATAGTTGGATTATGGAACAAAATCAGCAACCACAACAATCAAGAAGTAAAAGACCCAAACGAAAGACCCAAACACCACATATAGTACAAGATCCGGTAGTTTAAGAGTCGGTTGTCTCTTAACCATCTGCATCTGAACCGGTGGTCTCACCATAAGAAGTTCATGCAATTGTCTACTTGACTGAGACACCTGCTGTTAATACATTGATTGATGAAGATGAAGAATCGGATGATGATGATTTTCTTGAGCCTAACTCTGAAGATGTCTCAGATACAAATGACCTGTTTGTTTATATACGTGTTGGTTCAAAGAATAAGAAGGTCAAGAAAGGTAGTGATGAGCATCTGGCTTATCGTACCAGTTTAAAGAAGAACAACGAATGTTACATTGGTCGTGTTTATGAAGACAAGGCTTCGTCTGAATCTGATGAAGATAATGATCCCGATGATGATGCTCCTGGTAAGAGCAAGCAACCAATCACTGCTACTTCTTTTGTCACTCCTTTAAAACGGAGGAAGAAGTCAATTGCTGTTGGTGGGAGAGGTAAAAAACATAAAGGTCAACAATATATTTTGCAACCTCATCCCAGGGTATCTTCTTCCAAATAGTCCTGATGTTTCAGTGTCTGTAGCAACCACGACTACTACTACTGTTTCTACAGCTCCAGCTGATGTTCAGTCTGACTTTCTACAAAATTTGATGAATGCTACAAGGTCTACTTCAGCTAGCACAGCACCTTCAGCAAGTGTTGGTGCTCATTATGTTAATCAGCCTATGGGTTTAACACCAACAACTCCAGTGTTCTCAACTGCTACAGCTTCAATTGCATCTCCAGATGTGAATTTCAATCTTGATCAAGGCTCTGTATCATTTTCTCAAGCTAGTATTCTTAATAGTGCCTTGGTTGATCAACAGGCTCAGATTGATGGTTTAAAAGCCAAGTCTGATGAACAAGCAAAGGTCATTACTGAGTTGAGAACAAGTAATGATGCATTGAGAGCCAGAACTGAATCTCAGGGGTAGTTTATTACTTCACTACAAAGCAATTATTTGCAACTGCAACGTAGAGATTCAGCTAAAGATCAGGAGATTCAACGTTTGAATAAGGCTAGTCAGACCCAGAGTGCTATGCTTCTCGAGATGAGTGAGCAAATAAAGTTCTTAATGCAGAAATTTAAAGCTCCGGGGGAGATTGGGTCTGGTTCTGGTTGCCAAGAAGATTATTTGAAGTATTTGAACGATGGTCCTGATCATGAAGATCCTCAAGGGAATGTTGGTGGAGGTTCAGGCCCAACCGGAAACACTGGTTCGGTTGCTGGGCTTCTACATCCCATGGGGGGTCTGATTCAATAGAGGTTGTACTGATGACTTCTATTCCGTTAAATCAAGCTGCTACGAGTATGGGTGAGTTCAAACAGATGCTTCAGACAATAGAAGAAAGTGAGTTTGTTGGTGAACCGACATCTGAACAACTTCAAGTAGTTTTTGAGTTAAATGATGAGGAGATGAAGAAAGCTTCTGATGCTGCACCTGATAAATACGAATCGTCTGAACTAGAATCTGAATCTGAAGAGAATATGTTTATTGAAGAAATAGAGGTTGAGGATATCACTAAAGAAGAATATCTAGATCTATACTCTAATTTCAATAAGAATCAGAGGCTGATATAGATGTGTTGTGTTGGAAGAAGACAACAAGGTTGTGAAGGTGTACAATCCAATGTGGCTGATTAACTTATCAAAGGCTAATATAGATGTGTTGTATCACAATCAGATACTGTTTCATCCAAATTTCATGGATCAGGCATTACAGTTTCAGAGAGTGATAAGGACTTGTTTTGCATTTGACATTTATGCTGGGCACAATCATGAGTTGGCATTGACTGGGACTGGAACTGAAGATTGATCAAGACTGACCATCATTTGCCAAGGGGGAGTTTGTTAGTACCTGAAGATGGCAACATGATGGATCATACGAAGTTTTGGAGAAGTTAAATTCAAGCTTGCCGAACTCTGGCCGAACTCCAGGTTCGGACGACCAGTAGGGTTCAGACAGACTTAGGCTTATATATATAGGTTGATAGGTTTGAATTATGGAAGAGAGTTTTTCTAAGTGTGTGTTTCTAATAGTGTTTAGCTCTGAGTCTGTATTGAATCTCTGTTCTTGGTTTCAATAAGATTGAGCTTGTTATTTACTCTCGTTTGTTATTGAATTGTTATCAAATGCTATGAGTTGAGTACGATTCTCCACGTCCACGCTCTTTCAGTTAGTCTTGCTTCCGAGTACAAGCTCGACAGTTCCATATGTTGACTCGGATGTGGCAGACTGAATGCCAACAATCTTGATGTCAATATTGAGGTTCCATAGCATTCTACAATGCGAATTCATAATGTTCATCCCCAAGATCTCATTATAGGTGATCCAACATCGGGTGTGCGCACGCGTCACCAGATTCCAAACTCTGTGGATGCTTTAATTGCCAACATTCAGGAAATGGGGATTCAAAATGAGGTCTCATTCACATGCTTTTTGTCTCAAGTGGAACCGCTTAATGTGGTTCAGGCATTGAAAGATTCTTCTTGGGTGGAGGCAATGTAGGAGGAGTTACAACAATTTCAGAAATTGTGCGTATGGTATCTCATCAACAAACCCAAGTCAGTGAAAGACCCTTATGGAACCCGATGGGTCTACAAATGTAAAAAAGGGCGATCGAGGCGTATTGTCATAAATAAAGCATGATTAGTGGTTCAGGGTTTCTCTCATAAAAAAGGAAACGATTTTAATCAGTTCTATGCTCTGGTAGCTAGAATTGAAACAATTCGGATATTCTTGGCATTTGCGGCATTTAAAGGTTTTATGGTGTACCAGATGGATGTGATAAGTGTGTTTCTAATGGTAAGATTAGAGCGGAAGTCTATGTCAACTCGTCAAGAAACCTCCAAGATTCACTGATCCTAAATTCCCCGAGCATGTCTATAAATTGGACTGTGCATTGTATGGTCTACATCAAGCACTACGCGCTTGGTATGAAACTTTCTCGACGCATCTTCTTGATAACGGTTTCAAACGAGGGTTGGTTCATTGTAATTTATTCTCTAAGCAAACGGGAGCTGATCTACTTTTGGTACAAGTCTATGTGGACGATATCATATTTGGCAGCACGAATGACATGCTCTGCAAATAGTTCGAGCATCTTATGCAAACTAAGTTTGAGATGAGCTCGATGGAAGAGATGAATTTCTTTCTCGGTCTCCAAGTGCACAGTCGGAAAAAGGAATTTTCCTTCATCAAACAAAATATGTGCACGGCGTCTTGACACGGTTCAAGATTGGAGAAGTTCGAGTTCTGAGCACACGGATACAGGTTAATTATGGTCTCGCGCCAGAAGAATCTGGTGAAAGTGTTGATGCAACACTTTATCGAGCCATGATAGGATTTTAATGTATTTAACTGTATCCGGACCTTCTGAAAAGCAATTAGGACCGGAACTGTTTGGTACGACCCCGATGTCACCAAAGCCATCAGACTCCGTGACCCGTTGCATCGATATATCCATCGTTGTCTCACCATTTAAATTTTTTCTAGAGAACAGTCTGCCAAGGTGTTCACCCTCAGAGACATGCTAACATTTTATTGCATGGTCATGGGACAAACCATGAACTTGCCTTATGCATTATGTTGCCATTTCCTACAGGATGCCACCACCACAGACGGCAGCTCGCTGCGTATGGGAGGACTCAACTATCACATCTACAGATCCCCAGCCATAGATGTGCCGGCATCCTTTTCTAGATCCCCAGCCATCTTCCATGCGGATATGCAATATACTCGCACGTTCTTATCAATCACTAATCATTCCCCCTTCAGGATGATGGATCAGAGCAGCGAATATGGGATCCCATGCCGCTTGTACAGGTGGATGAAGATTCTGATGAAGACTAACAGGTATCTCCCTCGCAAGTGGACTGCACGAAGATATTTCAGTACTTTTGATACATTGACAATAGTTTGATAACATTTTGGTTTTCGTGTGTGGATTATGACACAGTACTTTTAGTAGTTTATCTTTTATTTAGTTTAACTGTGTTGTGGCTTGAGTAGTTTAGAAGCAGGTACATGGCAAGCTCTACAGCTAACTGGACCGGGAGGTCAAAACAGTATGGCGTGGTAATCACTCCATGGGTAAAATGTCCTGTTTTCATAGGAAACTCTGTCCAATTTTTCCTAAACCTTGACTTTTCTTTTACATTATCCTTAATTTGAAATATAATTTCACACATTGAGGACAATGTGTAATTTGAGTGTGGGGACGGGAGTAATTCAGGTAATCCAGGATATAAATCAAACTTTTACTATGTCCAGACTCAAGCCTTACACAAAACTTCCTTGGAAAAATCGGCTTTTGTACTGCCCCCAATTTTTCAAAATTGTTGTTTTTATAAGACAAGTGTCCAAAAAGGTTTTCTATCCTCATCCTATTTATCAAATTTTTATCCATTAACTTACAAATACCTCAGAGATTTGAAATTAATATTCATTGACAAGATAAAACCAAATTTATTTAATTACGAGCTTACGTTTTCCTTTTTCCCTTGACAGTGAGAATTTGAGCCTTTATAGCATGATCACCTATAGACATGCTCTTTTTCATTTCTTTGAGAGAAACCAGGTAAATGCGATAGAGGTAGAACTTGACACGGTAATACATCCCAAGACGGACAAAATCAGAAGCCACAACATCAAAGGATTGAGACACTTAGGATTTCTTTTCTCACCCCTTTCTCTACCCAAAATATATCCCCTAGTAAGCCCCTTTGAGCCTAAACCCTTTCGTTTCTTAACCCCCAATATATTTGCAGAATAAACCCCCTCTGCAAATCACCCAATAAACCCCCTAAAACGTTTTTCTTTTACACCCTTCTTTTAGTAACTAAACAGTTATTTCAAAAAGTTTTTCATAAATAATAAAGTTTTCACTATTCTCTCAAAATCAATATTAAGGCATGAAAGTCTAGACGGCCCTTAGACTTTATACCCGCTGTCTAAAAAAAATGGTCAAAAGAAAGGGAAAATCCCCTGAGAAGCATGGAGCTATCTGCCTTTAGAAGATTCTTTTCAAAAATAGTGAAAAACTTGAAGCTTCTTGAGAACCAACAGAATACCATTTATTTACGCCTTTTACCCTTTTTTTCAAATAAAACAATCCCACCCTTACCCCAAGCCTACCCTTTTAAATACCTCATGATGATCCTATGACATCTGATGAGATCGGTGGCGGTTTGATTCCATGTCAAGCATATGCTCTCTATTTCATTTCTACCTTGGTATGAGTGTTCACCCCAAAAATCTCCCAGAAAGAGTGACGAGTGACCACTTGTGAGGCATGTAAGTAAGTAGTTAAATAAATTTCTCAGTAGACTTGTCAATAATAAAAAATTTCAATTAAAGAGGTAGGAAATAAATAAATGGAACAAAAATATGAAAAATGGAACAAAAATCAGAAAAATAAGGATTTGGGATGTGTCAAAGCCCACAATTATGAAGTTTTGCTTGAGGACAAGCAAACGTTTGAGTGTGGGGATATTTGATGTACACTAAGATATACATATTTAATGATAGAAATATCCTCACAGATCGGGAAAAAACCTAGTTACTAACATCAAAACAAAGCATTTTTGTTTTCTTTTTAGTTTTTCAGGTTTTCTAGAGCCAAAATACGAAAAGGAGCATTATCTAGCGAAAAAGCAAAGAAAATGCAAGAGTTTGGAAAATGCTGCTCTAACACGGCCCGTGCCCCAAGGAGCATGCCCCGTGCCCGACCTGGATTGGCTTCTGATCAGCACGCCCCATGCCTCTGACCTCCCTGACATGGCACGACCCGTGCCCCACTTAACATGCCCCGTGCTACTGACACAGAAGAAGACAAAAGTATGATCGACTGACATGGTACGCCCTGTGCTTGGATGGGCACGCCCCATGCCAACCTCTATATTTTGCCTATAAAAGCTTGCCTTCCTCCACTTCGCAAATCGCTCAATTCTTTCCTCTCCCCCTCACTTTTAGATTAGTTAACGAGCCACTTGGTTCCTTTGTATCATCAAGTATGTAAGGTTTGTAAGAAACACAACCAGTTTAGTAAATGAAAGTATTTTGTCTATGAAGTCTTCTTTTACTAACTGGCAAATCTTAAAGCCATGATTGGCCAAACTCTTACACTTGATTGGAGATAATGTGCTTTTAACAAGTTTCAAGTTGCTTTCATAACACTATTTTAAGGTGTGTCTAATGACTTTATAAAAACCTTTTTTATTGAAAGTGTATTACTAATTTTCTGAACCAAGCGTGCTTCACGTATCACAGACCATTTGGGGAGTCGAAATCCCAAAGGTCGGCCCTGTGACACCTAGTCGGGAGACGATGCATGATCCGAAAGGTGACTTGCGCCCCAAATTCCGTGGCTTGTAGTTTAAGGAAGCTTGAGCGCCTCACAGTTTCTTCTTGTTCTGTTTTGGAAGCACTGGTACATAATAATGGTGGAAGCGAGATCAAACCAAATGGTGAGATGGTTAAGTTTGAGGAGCTTAAGTTTCTGTGTTTGGAGAAGTTACCAAAGCTGGTAAATTTGTTCCTTGTTGACGATATAGTTGAGCTACCACAACTAACTAAATTGGAGCTTAATGGCCTTCCCAACTTCACTAGCATATTTCCTGACAACAATAATTCTGCATTGCAACAAGCATTGTTTAATAGACAGGTTAGGTTTGATTTTAACTTACATATAATGAATTTGTGTTAATAAACTTCAACCTGTTTTGGAGATTAATTAGCTTAGTTCTATTTTCAGGTTAAAGTTTCAAAGTTGGAGAACCTGAAGATTGAATCTATGGAGAAGTTGAAGCAGATATGGGGGAGTGGAATTGAAAGTACCAGTGAGGAGGAGGAAGTGAATAACATTTCCATGTTGAGGGACATTTCCGTGTTTGGATGTGATAGTCTTGTGAATTTGTTTCCAACCAACCCAATGCGGTTACTGAATCATTTAGAAACACTTAAGGTTAGTTCATGTGGTTCCATTGGAGAGATATTCAGCATAGACTTTGAATGTGTTACTAAAGATGAGCAACTCAGAAGCAGCAGTGGCAACTTGAGAAGCATTACAGTGTTAAGATTGAAGAATTTAAGAGAAGTGTGGAGAATTAGGGGTGGTGAATGTAGTCTCCGCATTCATGGATTTGAAGCTATTAAAAACATTTTTATTGAAGGCTGTGTGATGTTTAGAAGCGTATTCACTCCACCCAATACCAAATTTGATTCGAGAGCAGTTGAGGACATTAGTATTGATTGCCTAAAAAGTGGGGTATGAGTTTCACTATTTATTTATTTAACTTAATTACTAACCTTTTCTTTCTTTGAAATATTATTTAAATTCTCTTTTTTTTTTTAACGGCCAACAAACATTGAATTGCCTAGGTACTCCGTACGGGGTGACCCAATGGCAAAAGGCCACCGCCAGCTGGCCCAACCCAGCCGTACGGAGCCCTTAAGCGCACCAAGTTATCTCCAGTTCCGGGGAAAACCCGCCCGCCCGAAAGCCCACTGGTGGTAAAACCGAGACGCTCTCAGGATCGAACTGGAGATCACAAAGATCCCAGTCTTCCTTCATTGAGCCACCATGCCCCCTCCAAAATGATGCCAGTGAGGATAGAACTTGAGTCTCAAATAGAAAACTCAAGCTACCCACCACTACACCATAATGAAAGTTGCTATTTAAATTCTCTTAAATCTTCTTTTTGGTAATAGTTCAAGACATTTTCTTTTTGAGAAAACAAAAATCTAGCTAGCTATTTCTAATTTTTTTTATTCCTTCAAAAAATCACTTATAATTATTATTATTTAATGGTCCACATATATTGTACCAATCTGGTAGTCTAATTTTTTTATTTGTGTCTTATATTGTATTATGCAGAATGCATTTCTACCAAGGACAGACGACAACAGAGATGATAATATTTCTAGTGCTGCATTCTCATCATCCACTCTGTTGTACTCTTTCCAGTACTTTCATGAACTTTATTTATACTCTTGTGATGTGGAAGTGGTGTTTGAGATAGAGAGCGGTCCAAGTAGCAGAGATATGGTAACAACTACAAATAATCGTCAATCACTACTACCCAATCTTCAACATTTAAAGTTAACGAATATGTGGAACATGAGTCATGTGTGGAAGTGCAACAACTGGAATAATCTTCATAAACAATCCTCTTTCAACAGCCTCACATCCATACGATTGACCATGAATAATAGGATCAAGTACTTGTTTTCACCTCGCATGGCGAAACTTCTTCTCAACCTAAAGGAAATCAATATAGTGGCATGCGATTGTGTGGAAGAAGTTGTTTCAAATAGAGATGATGATAAAGATGAAAACGTAACTACATCTACAATCATTGATTTCTTCCCTCATCTTCAGAGTCTCTTTTTTGCACTTATGAAAAATCTAAAGCGCATCGGTGGTGGTGGAGAAACGAGGAGTATTTTTCATGATCAGGTATGTGAATTCTTTTTCGTTTAGTAAATTATGTTTTGCTTTTTCATGTGTTTACCTTTCATCGAAAGACATTATGCGTTTCTCTTGTAAATTCGGCTTATATATATTTTTCAAAAAGTCAAATCCATTAATGGAACTTGAAAAGATATATTAGCTTAATTAATGAAATAACAACTTGAGCATCCAAATCCAAGGGTACGTATGCAACTCTAATTTCTAATAAATTTGAAAACACAAGCGTCTAGAAGCACACTAAAGATAAGTAAAAGTACGATTCTTACTATCTCCGTTGAAATGTAGTACAAATTGTATGTGTTAATCAGAGAATATTAGCTAGGGTTTATAATGAGACATCATAGTAACGTGACACAACCGCTTGATAGTGACTCCTTATTATCATTAGATTAGAGTTAATTAGTATAAGTCACGGGCCCATTAAGCATCTAGGATTTATTTTATTTTCTGTGTAATGTAATCTACAATATCAATAATATCAATTCAGTGTTTCATTATATAGAGAATACTCAATAGGGAGGAAAATCTCATGGTCCTCACATGATGTCGTATCACAACACGCGGTTCACCGTTTGTACTGGACCGGGTTAAATCCCGGTCCGCATTATCACATCTCTTCAAACACAAACTTATGTCATTAAATTCAAATCAGCTTAATATAAAGTTGGGTTTTAGGCAAATTTTGTCGGAAATTCACACACTCGTGTGATATTACCCTCCTAATAATTGCCATAACTGAGAAATCAATCTCGGCTTGTTTAACTTAAAAAACTAGATCAAGTTATAAATTATATGTGACTGACAAAACCATTTTCTTTGTAAATTTGTTTAACAATGATGTTCATTTAATTACAACAGGTTTCTCATAAAGGGGGTGTTCCTTGGTCTTTATGCCAATTCTCTAGAGAGATAATTATACATTCTTGTGCCTCATTGATAGAGGTATTTGAAACTCGAGGGATCAACAGTGATATCGGTGGCATCAATTCACCGGCTATTCCAAGACTAGAAAATATTAACCTGTTCAACATAAAGAAACTGGAAATCAAATATTGTTGCCTTTTGGAACACGTATTCACTTTTTCTACACTTGAAAGCCTCACACAACTCAAAGAGTTGACGGTAGGAGGATGCGTGGCAATGGAAGTAATCGTGAAGAAAGAAAATGAAGAGCAAAGGAAGGACGTGGAGTTTCCTCGTCTAAAATCCCTTAAACTAATTGATCTACCAAACCTAAAAGGTTTCTTCTTGGGGGAGAATGAATTCAACTGGCCATTACTGGACAAGGTTACGATTAGTGGTTGCCCACAAATGATGGTGTTCACAATTGGTCGCTCAACAACAACTCCGGAGCTCAAGTACATACATACAAGCTTAGGAAAACACAGTTTTGAATGTGGCGTTAACTTTCATGTGACAACAGACTTGCATCAGGTATATATGTTTCTAATTTCAAGACCCGGCATTCGTACCGGGAGGTTTTACTTGGTTAATTGCTTGGGGTTTCCTCTGATGGTTCGGGTCCTAGTAAGGGGAAATGCACGATAATACGGAACCGTCCTTAGAATTATGAATAACATTAAACCCACCGGGTTCAATTGGCAAAGAAATTGAATCCTTGAAGTCAAGGGTTTGAACCCAGTCACAGGCGGGTTAGCGGTTAAAAAAAAAAGTTGTCAAAGTAGTAAGTGTTGGAACAAACAAAACCAAAAACGAATAAATGAAACTTTTTCGTGAATACATAATCGGAACAGATGCACTTTTCATAAATGAGAGGCATATTATAAAATTAAAAATACACGAGGCCGGCCTTTATAATAGGCTTAAGCAAACGGATAATATAGAAGCTAATTCTATATTATCGAACCAAATAAACTCTTTTCTAAACCGTTAAACAAATAATAAGAATAAATTCTATATTAATCTAGTATTATTATTATTACAATCATTAAACTTTTGATCGCCTCCAAACCACCCCTTAAGACTAAATCTACCTCTCTTCAAGTTTATCCATTCAAGTACTTGGCATTAATAATAATTTCAAACTAACTTTATTGGCCTCGCAGACTGGAACGTTAGCAAGTTCAGAAAGTACAAGTTTGTGCTCTACTACTTTACTGAAACGTTTACCTTGGTCTTTTCATAATTTGATTGAATTATGCGTGGAATTTGATTCGAGTGTGAAAAAGATTATTCCCTCCAATGAGTTACTACAACTGCAAAAGCTGGAAAGGATCCGAGTATTCTCGTGTAGTGAGGCAGATGAGGTATTTGAAGTAAAAGCAATGGAAGGGATAAATACTAGTTCAAAAACTGTTGTTCAAATTCCAAACTTGAGACAAATGGAGTTAGAGCTTCTATATAATCTCACGTATCTATGGAAGAGCAATCATCATCATGTATTGGAGTTTCCAAACCTAACAACACTCACTATTTATAGGTGTAAGCATTTAAAGCATGTATTTACTAGTTCCATGGTTGGTAGTCTAAAACAACTCCAAGACCTACATATACTTTGCTGCCATAGCCTTTTGGTCATTGTCAATGTAGAAGAAGAAGAGGACGAAGAAGAAGATGACGGCCAAGAAGAAGAAGAAGAAGATGAAAAAGGAGAAGTTGAATGTGATGTCAAAATCAAAGGGATTGTGTTACCTTGTCTAAAGTCTATAAAACTTGAGGAACTTAAGAGTCTCAAGAGATTTTGTTTAGGGAAGGATGATTTTTCATTTCCATCGTTACATACTTTGAAAATCAACGGATGTCCTGAAATTACAGTTTTCGCCAAGGGACATGTGGATACTCCAGCACTAAAAGTATTTGACACAAGTTTTAGGAGGTGTTACCTAAGGGAAGACATCAACTCCTTCATTAAAACTAGAAAAAAAGAGGTAACTATCTTACTATAATCAAATACCTTTTTATATACATTTCAAATGTTCCATTTGATCAAAATCTCCACAAATTAATTTGATTGTCCACAGGGGTTTCATTTCTAGAAGATGAAGATGAAAATGTTGATTGGTGAATATTTTTACTCTCAGTTTAAGTTAAAAGGTGAGCTAAGATTTTATAATTTGATCATGTTTTACTATGCGAATTGATGGGATATAAAATCCACGGGGAGTGAATCCAAATTTGATATAAATTTTGTTTACCAATTATAGTTTGTATTTTTTTCTTATAATAAAAAAAGAGCATGATAGTTTGATTAATATGCAGTTAATTTAGTGTATAAATCTGAAGTCTATCGTAGATCGAGTTGACTTCAAATTATAGCACTTACATAAACATTGAAGAGTTATTGAGGAACAAAAATATGTTAATCATCAAGCAAAATGTGATGGAAAATTAATCCTAAAACTAAAATTCTGCTTGCAACAAATGAGCAAATTGATTATCAAAACTAATACCACAACTTATATTGTTTGATACTTGTTTTGTTGAGTTTTCAGGGAATAAATATAAAAATGAAGAGTGGAAGTGTTGCTTCAGTGCAGTTTACAAGTGTTGAAGATTGAAGGATAAATGTGCTAGTTGTAGAAGAAGGGTGGGTTTTTAATTCATCTTGATTTCTCCTGTTACATTTAGGTGTTTTGAATTTGTTATTGTGGGTTTATGAGTTATCTGTTATGCGGTTTATTGTTAGAGAAGTATGACTAGACTTGGTATTATTAAGTTGAAGAGGAGGTGTATTAAACCACCAAAGTAAAGTTTGTGGCTTTGCAATTCGTTCTTTGGGATGTTAAAAAACCAATCAATTCTCATAAATTTAAGCCACTAAAGAAGAGTTTGTGGCTTTGAGCATGGCTATTTTTCTAGTATTTTTGCTTCGAGTAGCAGCGGTGGATTTAGACTAAAAGTTCAGAGGTAACATTCAACGGAAAAATCGTTTCAGGGTAACGAAATACCTAAAACGTTCAAAAAAGTTCCACTACGAGGTGCAAATTCAGGGGTAGCAGGCGCTACCCCTGCTACCAAGCTACATCCGCCCTTGTCGAGCACGACTCAGTGGCGAACCCAGATTTTTTTATAGGAGTCGGAAATTTTAAGAGTCGATTGTCTAACATTAAATATTATAATTTTCAGATCGTTATGAATCGGGTAGGATCAGATCATATAACTAAAAGAACCCAAATTATTAAAAAAAATAAAGGTACTCCTATGTTAATTTTTTTTAGAGAGAAATAGATTAATCGTTTAACTTTTTATTTTAACAAAATATTGATGTAAACAAAACTTTTATATGATTATTAAGGTTTCTCAATTAAAATTAAAACAAATAAATAAAGTAAGAGAGATGTTAAAATTAGATGTTTGGTTTAGGTAAGAAAAATAAGAAAGAATTTCAGCATTTGGATTTTGAATTTTTGATCTAATAAAAAAAAGGAGGGGTATTTTTGTCTTAGTCATCTTTGTTAACTTTTTATCTAGTTCCCCCATTTTT
>JBCNJP010000012.1:49662195-49776763 GCA_039602395.1 Deinandra increscens subsp. villosa
ATTTTAAATTTGAGAGAGAGAGGGTTTGAAATTCAACTTTGAGGAGTACCTATGGCTCTCTGATTTCTGAAATGTTTCTATGAAATGGGTAACGTGAAAAAGAAAAGAAAATCTCTCTAAAAGGAGGACGATCTTTGCCTCAATTGAAATGTGCAGATGGTTTTTTTTTTCGAGATTAGGGTTGCATAACTCTGAAGATGAAAAGAGCAAACGAAGACTTACTCGAAATGGAGATTCTCTGATGAATTCATCACTGTAGCGTCTGCAATGAAAAGCAATTGAAGGGTGCATCTGGCGATGAAAAGCATTTTAACGATGGATTAGGGCTGCTCTCTCTTTTTTGGCGGATGAAACCTGATGAAAACCCAAAACAGGAATGCGTCTTAATTTTAAGACGCTAAAATTACGATAATGCCATTTTGATCAATATGCTTTATATAATAGTATAGATATATATATATATACATACACATATATATATATATATAGGGATGAGTAGGGGTGTTCAAAACCGGATATCCGGAATTTCGGATATCCGAATTTCGGGTATCCGAAAATTTCAGATATCAGTTTTCACTGTCCAAGTCCAAGTCCAAAATTTTCGGATATCCGAAATTTTGGATATCCGAAATTTCAGATATCCGAAATTTCGGATATCCGAAATTTCGGACTGGACTCGGATAGTTATAACGGATATCCGAAAATCCTGTTTTTTTTTTAAACCACAAAACTATTACAATCCTTTTATCATTTACCATCCTCCTATCATTTATGAAAAACTAATAAAGCTAATGGTAAATGATTTGAACTTAGAAGAGAACAATGAACAAAGAGAATGCTTTAAAGACTTTTCTTGGTTATTGAATTGAACTGCATACATAATCAAATGAAATTGATGAAATTAACAGTCCTCTTAACGGAATTGACATCTTTGACTGCCAATTGGAAACCTTCCTCTTAACGGATTTGACAATTAATCCATAGAATTAATATTCAAGTTTTAATCTCTTCATTGTCATCTCGTTTTAGAATAGTGTCAACCACATAAAGTCATAAACACTCAAAAAGGACTGACAATCAAATAAAACCCAAATCGGCCCAATTTAAGTGCTCAAATTTGCCTTCTTTTGCTTTATAATGTGCAGAATTAGAAACTGTAATGGTTTGGGGATCAGTGAATTTAAGCACTAACTGAAACGATGGTGAACTAAGATGGAGGTGGAGATGGAGACTGAGAAGCAATGTTACCTGATTGGGACGATGAGATGCAACTTACACCGGAGACATGTGTCGGAGAGTCGCCGGAGACCTGCGCCGCTGAGATGTGAGACGGTGGAGGTGGAGGTGGAAGCGTGGACTGTGGACATGTGAAGTGAGAAGCGTGACAGGAGGGAGGCGTGAAAATTGGAATGGAGAAGTGAAAACCCTAATTCCTAAATGACTAATATAAAATATATTTTAATTTTTTTAAATTTTTCGGATATCGGGTATCCGAAACTTCTAAAAATTTTATAAATTTTTGTCCAAGTCCAAGTCCGGATTTTCGGATATCCGAAATTTTTGGATAATTCGGATACGGAATTTAGGAAAATTCGGATACGGATTCGGACTCGGATATTTTTGAACACCTCTAGGGATGAGAACATTTATTAACTCATCCTTAATGAAATAACCAATTAACCATCATCCAAGCTATCACACTTTTAATCCAATGGCTTATATTTGATCTGATTTTTTTGTGGTTGCTATTGACACAAGGGTATCCAAGTAAATTACTCACCCTCCCCCTTTTTCTCCTTTTTATCTGTACAAGCAACACATCTAACCCTAGCCCCTCCCCCCATATGCGTCCCCCACCTCCCTCATATTGTCCTTCATCTAAAAACACCACGTTTCTTCCCCCACCAACAAAAACCCCCATCACCGCCCCCAAACCCTCCTAAGAAACCATCTTTTTCGACAGCGGAGCACACTACGGCGACCTCGTAGCAAACCTCCTCCTGGGTTTCACTCTTGTCTGTCTCCCACTCACTTCCGCCGCAGTTCTGAGAGGCTTCTTCCTCCGCTACAGATTCACTAACCTCCGGTGGTGGTCCGATCGTTGCCTTGATGATGTCTCTTTCGGCCGAACAACCACCATCGACGGCGGCTTCGAGGAAGTGCATTCCCAGCCGTAGAATCGGCAAGTTCTATCACGATTCCGATGGGGTTCCAACCCACTATTCTGGTGATCTAAGGTAAGGGGCTCGGTTGTTTCGGTTTTTCCAAGTGGGTTAACACCTATAACCTACTATTGTTTTCTGATCATATCATTTTATTAACAGATTTGTATTGTTCGATGGTGTTTATTCTGAATCCGAACCGATTATGATGTTAGTGAGATTGGATGAAGTTTATTTGTGTTTGATGGTTTAGATGGGTTTTGTGGCGGGTTAACGGGTCATATACCCAAAAACTTTACTCCCCATCTTCAACTTCTGCTGGGTTCTTTAATTTTTTTTTATTATATTTTGGAAAATATAAAATTGAACATGTGGGGTTTCGTTCTTGTACCTAATAAAGCATTGTGTTTGGATCCTTATGTTTTTGTTGTGTTTGTAGACTTTTTAGATTGTAATATGTGTATATTTAGTTTTATATTTGATTATATTTTTGTTGAATCTTGATAGCACCGGTGTTTACTGATAATCGCACCACTGTTAATGGTTATAGCATCAGTGTTAGTATGTATATTGATGCATTTGTAGGTTGTAATATATGCATATCCAGTTGTACTTTAGTAGAAGCATCAATGCTATTGGTTATGATTGTATCGATGTAATTTTGTTATTGCTAATAGTTATGATAGTGATGTTAGTAGTTGTAACACTAGTGCTACATCGCACGTTTGAGAAAACGATAATAAAAAACGTTAAGACTATACTTGAATTAAAGATAAAAATGCGACGAGTTTAATGATGCAATTTTTATAAAAATCCGACAATGTATAAAAAAGTTATGCACTTTTTAAAATGAGAGGGGGGTTTTATATGATTATGTAAATTGACAAATATGCCCTTTTGAATTAATAAAAAAAGGGGAGACACATGGCAAATCTGATGAGATGTAGCATATTTCCACCATTAGATGGTGGTTAATTGGTTATTACACTAAGGTTGGGTTAATATTCATCCCCTTCCCTATATATATATATATATATATATATATATATAAATATAGGGTTAGGATCACTGCGAAAACACATATTAAAACTCACGTAACTTTTTCATACGTTAACGATTTTTCATAAAATTTGCGCCAAAAGTCTTAGAATTACGTTATCTTTAAATCTGGAGCAAAATATTAAAAAAAAAAATGAACGTTTTTTTTCCCGTGTGATGCACATGTGCATCATATAATTAAAAAAAGTTATAAAATGCTATTTTTTCTTTAAATCTAAAGATAACACAACTATAAGATTTAGGGTGCAATTTCTTTTTAAACTATTAATGTATATCACATGTATGAGCGTTTTTTTTTTGTATGATGCACATGTGCATCATTCAATAAAAACGCAAAAAAAATGATGAAAATATATTGCATATGGTGCGACTAAGAAAAAAAAATATTAACTCATACTAAAAGTATGAGTTATTTTTGTGATGCACATGTGCACCACACAAAAGAAATATTTAAAAAAAATTAAAAAAGCGTTAAGTTTTTTAAAACTTTTATAGGATTAAAGATAATATAATTTTAAGACTTTTGGTGCAAATTTTTTAAAAAAATATTAACGTATGAAAAAGTTATGTAGGTTTTAAGATTTGTTTACGCAGTTCTCACAAAAAAATGGTGTTTTAGCAGGATCCTTCCCCTATATATATATATATATATATATATATATATATATATATATATATATATATATATATATATATATATACGAAATGAAAACTATTTTCCCTAAAAGATAGAAATTGGTTAAACGTAAACAAAGGTCGAGTATTGGGAGCCCTCATTTTCCATTGTGTCCTGATCGACCCCGATTCAACTTACCGCTACTATACTGCCCACGATGGGTGCACTTGCCCGTGTAATATGGTGAAATGGTAGTTGTCAAGTAAATCATGTATTATAAATTTGAAAGCTTCAAATGTTAAAAAAAAATGGTGTCACAAAATAATGCTATATTTTATATACACCATAGCACACACCAGTTACATTGCTTTGTATTTACATTTTTATGAGAAGAATATGAAAAAAGACAAAAAAATAGTGTCTAGTTCTTTCTTAAAAAATAAAAAATCCAAAAATATTGTGATTTATATTTCAGAAAAATGAAAAATATAAAAAATGGAAAAATACAAAAGCATAAAAAAATGAAATGAAAAATGAAAAAGAGAAACTGGTCCAATCTTGTGAGAAATAATGGTACATCAGCTTGCATTTATCGGTCATGGATAGAGTAGAAATAAAGGTTGTAGGTACTTGCTTGATTTGTTGAATGTGCTTGGTAAATCTGATATAGTCGAGTATAATATAAACATAATGTTTTCCTGATAACTGTGGTAAAACATCATGATGCTTACTGTGTGATGCTGCAATAAAACAGAAAATTCAAAAACAGAATAAGAGATGTCCTAGTGTATGCATGTTTTCATTTTGAAAGATTTAAACTTGTTTCATTTTCTTTATTTTCTGAAATGATCGGACTATCTCAGCGTATACATCGGTATCAACCTGATAGTTGTTCATTTGAGGTTCTGCTTTCTTTTCTTGGTGTTTCGTTCAACCATGAGACTTTCTCTGCATATACGGGATTATCGGTCTGATTGTTGTTGGTTGAACAACTTCAACTTGTTTTGCTTTCTTATTTTCTCAAATTCTTGGACTTTCCTAAGCGTGTCCACAAGACCGACATGATTGCTAAGTGTTTGGGGTTATGCTTTATTTTTGCATGAAACACAGTGGACGGTATATCTCTGTGGCATCAAAATTATGTGATAAGCAGGTCTACAATATCAGTTTGAGAAATCTACTGAAAGTGGCTTGGCTTGGATAAAAGAAAAAATAAAAAAAAAAGAAATTGTGTTGCCAGTATTCCAGATTGTGTGGGTGTCATGTTATCTATGCTTGAAAAATATACTTTAAATTTATATCATAAAGCTATAGAAATTGATCTGCTTAAGATGAAATAAACTGAAATAAATTGTATTCTCAATGAACTTGACTTGCATGCTGATTACTTTTGAAATTGAAGTGTGTGCGATACATACTGCTGATATGATCTCATATTACGATCTTTCGCACAAAAATAATTAAATTATCAAATTAATATCAGACAATACCAAAAATAGAGCTGGTTCTGGTTAATTGCATTTACTTTTCAGTTTCTACATTTTCATTTGATATATGAAAATTTTCAAAAAGATTTTAGTGTATTTTGATATATATTTCAAGAAAAATCAAAAAGATTTTAGTTCTTCGTTATTTTTTATCAACTGAATACCATGGTCAAGTACGTTCTGAGCTGTGAAATCTAATCGTTGCTTGCATCAGCTGCTTAACATCAAAAGAATGTTCGAAATTAAAAAAATATATATGAAACTTTGGGATTAAATTGAAATCTTAGAATTTTGGTGCAAAATTGGAAAATTGAAAGTCAAGGGGTGTTTTTGCAAATTTTGGTTCGCACGAACCAAATGGTTCGCAACCACGAACCACGAATGGTTCGTTCTTGACGAACCGTCGGGCTATAAAAGGCATGATGGTCAACTGGTGGTCATTATCGCAAAATATGAAAACCCTAACTGTTCTTTTTCTCTCGGTCCGCTAATCAAATTTTTCACCATCGATGACTACTTCACCATTTCGGTTCATTCTTGTTTCTATAGGTTTGTATTGGTTCTATGATTCACATGAGTGTCTTGAATTTTAACAAAGATTTATGGTTTAAAAGGTTTTAGTTTGAAATTGCATTTGGTTTTTTTTAAAACCCCAACGAACCATGAGATTTTCTAGTTATAGCTTGTTTTAGACCGTGATTTTGGTAACCATAGACTCGGTTTTCATCATAGAGTCTGAATTAGGTCTTGGATTTTTCAGATTGTGGTTAGAAATCAAGCTATGATCAAAAGTTTGTTCGATGACCTTCGGTATCCGTTATCATGAACCTTGATGGTTCGTTAATCTTTGGTCCGTTAGTGGTGATTTGGAAAAGTCAACAGAAACCATTGGTTCGTTTGACCACGCTGGTTCATTTAGAAAATATTGGTTCGCTACATGTTTTGGTTCATTCATGACTATGGTCCGTTGGACTATGGTTCGTTGCGACTTATAGATGTCAAAGTCATAGATTCTAGCGTTTGTGAATGATTTAAAATAATTCAATTGCATTTTCTGCTTTATAATTGAAATTTAATCATGTTTGTTGATGTACGATTTCGGGAATGGCTGCAATGCTGTCTTCTAACCCAAAACACAACATTTGTGCCTATCTTGGTGCATCTGCAAAGTGGGTGGTTCATTTTGGTGATATTTTCAACTTTCTACAGCGATCAAGGATTCATTTTGATGTTACCCATCGTTGTGTGCCGTATCTGGATATTCTAAATGAATTTTGGGTTACAACTCAAGTCGATTGCACAACAACACCACAAAGCATAAGCGCTCGTGTTCATAATACAGATATGGTGATTACTAGAGCAGATATTCATTTGGTATTGCGATTCAATGATGAAGCTAACAATCCTACTAAACACAACAAGGAAGATGTTGTGGCCTTGTTAAAGCGGATTAAGTATGAAGGGAACTCGTACGCAGAATGGTTACTGAAATCAAATTTGTCTGTGCCATACAAGTACGTAATGCATGTAGTTTTGCATTGTATGGGAAATCGGTTGGCCGAACACGATGCAATCAATCTGAAGATGATGTCTGCTATGGTAGGGTTAATTCTTAACCATCCAAAAAACTATTATGGATTGATTTTCACCTACATGAAAGAGAATATTCCTACAAAGCAGAAGAGGGTGATTATGTTTCCCAGGATTCTTCAGATGATATTTGATAATTTGCGTCCAATTTTTTCTAAAGAATGTTGCATTTGTGTTGAAGTTAAAGCACATGAATGACGCTGTGATTAGCTGATTGCCTATTTATCAAAAGAGAGGTTCAGATCCTCCTACAAAGAGACTGATTGGTCATTTGGATGATCCAACCTACATTGCTCCTGAGAATGGTGCTCCAAGGCACAATGATAGCTTTGATAGTGAATTGGATTATTCTAAGTTTACAAATCCACCTAATGAAAGAGCTTATGATACTGATGAGGAGAATGTTCAAGAGAATCTGAATGTGAATCAAGAACCAGTGATCCAAGAACCAATGAATCTAGAACCTGTGAATGTGAATGAAGCTTAATTCTTTAATGTTGGTGAAAAGGAGAACATTGTTGTGAATGTTGTTGAAGATGATGTTAATACTGATGCTGATGCGGAACAGACTGATGATGATGTTTCTATTGATTCTGAACCTAATCCTGAAAATGATTTAGTTGTTATAACTGAAAAAGGTCATGAGCGTGCTGTTAAAAAAGGGTTTTGAGAGACATGTTGCTTATTTAATTGCTATGGGCAAGGATGTTTATAAATATCAACAACACACAAATCAGCCTGGTGATTCAAATTCTGATGAAGAATATGCGCCACCTCTGGGGGAGTCTAGTAAACAGGCTGAAGCTATCAAGAAGGGAAACGTAAAGTGCAGAAAGTTCTTCGAAATAGAAGGCGGTGGAAGTTGTCGTGCGACAGCCACCGAAGAAGCGTAGTAAGTCTGTGAATATGGAAAAGAAACGGGTGTTACTTGGTAGCTCGACTAGTTCCAAGAAGTCAAAATTTGTCAAGTCTCCAGTGCCTCTGAGTAAAATACCTGTAATCGATTATGCGTCGATTCGAATTCCTATTAGTTCTGGTGTATCTGTTGCCACAACCACTATTATTAAATGATCGATTGTTACAAGTTCTGCACCTGCTTCTGATGTTCAGACTAATGTTCGAAGTCAGGGTGTTACATCACCAATTCCTTCTATTAGTGCTCAATCTACGTCAAGTCCCTCCTTTACTGTACCAGATTTTGGTACTTTATTCCCATCTCCTGGTGTTCATCCATCTACCCAAGCACACTTGGATGATTTGTCAACTCGCATTGTTCAGCTGACTGATCAAGTTACTAGTTTGAAAGATTCTAATCAAGCATTAAACTTGAAGTTGAGAGATTACGAAAGCGTGATCGTGAAAGGCATTTGGAGATTGCTGAGATACGAAGGCTTGATTCCGCAAAGGCGCTTCAGATATTTAATTCCAAGACAAAGATAAGTACGATGGAAGAGCAGATCAATTTTTTTATGGATAAATTTAATACTCGGGGGAGGTGAATAAAGAAAATACTTATAAAGTGAATGTTTTGGATTACTCGAGGGATGATGATCCCAATGCTGTTGTTGGTCGTCCATATAGTACGGCTGATGCATCTGGCTCAGCTGGTACATCTACTTTAGCGGGAGGCACATCAGAGGATCCTTACAATGTGACACCTCTTCAACAAGTTCGATATAATTCGAAAAATGTATCTGGAGAATTTGGTTTGATTGAAGAAGGTGAGTTTGTTCACACATTGACCAAAGAGCATATTGCTGAGTTGTATAAGTTGAATCCGGATGATGTGATGAAATTTCGTCCTGGTACGGAAGGAGAGTTTGATTCGATCGAAGAAATGTATGATGATGTTCAGATCGAGATGGAAGATATCACTAAAGAAGAATATCATGATTTGTATTCTCATTTTGTTGGTGATGATTTTGATAACTCTTCTGGTGTTGATCTATTTGAAAAGAATGATTATGATGCAGTTGACGAGGTTTTGAAGAAGAATGAAAAAAAATTTGTGACTGATACGGTTGCTGAAGGCTCAAAAGATCAAGAGAAAATGAGATATTTTAATGAGTATATGAATGAATTTCATTCAAACTATGCTCCTCCTCCTAAGTCTGTGAAGCAACAGAGACTTTTGAATCATAAGGGTCAACCAGTTACCGCTGGTGAAATCATAAGTTGGATGTATGATTTTAATATTCGATGTTATGGAATCAAGTGGGAGTTCATGATTCAGTATCTTAGGCACCATGTGTACTTTAGGTCTCTTTCAATGTGTGATATTCGTAAGCTCACATGTAAGCCGTTTTTTAATCATGGAAGGAGCGAGTAGGTTGCTCACATTGAAAGACTGGTGCATTACGAATGTCAAGGAAGATTCCAGTTTTTGAAGCCGGAGAGACCAAGATACAAGAAAGACCCAACTCGAAAGCAGTTGATTACCTATAAACCACTAGTGTTATTAGTATATAAGAAGCCAAAGTTCATGAAGATGATTTCACTAAAACAGATGGAACAAGATTTTATAAAGACACTGAATTGGTGATACTATGACAACAAAATCGGTGAAGCAGTGATCATTGTGAAGGAAGAAAACAGAGTGGTGAGGATTTTTGATCCAATGTGGCTAATTAATCTTTCTGAGGCAGATATCCGAGAACTGTACTACTCAAACATTCTATATCATCCAGTCATACTGAGCAAGCTTTGCAGTTTCAGCAGGTAATCAGAGTACGTTTTTGTAACATCCCAAAAATTTATATAAATAGAATTCCCGTTAACGTCTAGTCAAGTATAAATTTCCGTAGTTAAACTAACCTATTATGTTGTATGAATTATTCCATGGTTAACTATGGGGTTAAATATGTAAATAATAGTTTTGTTACAAATAAAAAGAAAGAAACAAACTATGGGGGGCCAGAACTGTAATTAGGCAAAACTTAAATTGGTAAAGGAAGGGAGATAAGGAGGAAGCTCATAATCATGAGCTGGAGATCGAACTCCCTCCCCTTTGTCTTGCTCCTCACAAATTTCTGCAATCCAAGTGATTCAAGCTGCGATTTTGGCATGCAATCTTGGTTTCGAAGTAGTTAATCACTACTCATCATCCTTAGGGAGTCAAGTAAGTAAAACCCCCATATATTACATGAGTAGGTCACGAAAAATTGGACCTCAAATCTGCAAATTCTTGATGTATTGTGAATCCTATGGTGTTAGGAACCTTAATTGTAGCACAACTTGCTAGCTTGATAAACAATTGGTGAAGTAGTCACCAAATTCTTATGCTTGAACCTCCATGAAGATGATTACTTAAGATGGTCATAAAATTGGTTCTAATTATGACATTCTAACATGAATTCGATGCTATATGATGAATTGATGTTGGGTTAGAGGTGATTTCACCTAAACCATGTTAAATGGCCAAGTGGGAGGTTCAAGGGATTGAGTTACATGGGTGTATATATGTGTGCACACAAGGTGTTCGATGAAATGCCTACATGAATGTTGTTGCTTGATATATGGCCAATTTGCTAGAATGGGTTTGTATGCTCATAGAAAATGTCATGCCCAAGTAATGACCATAATATGTGAAATCATGGCTATAATACAACCTTGGGTACTTAAGACATTTGATTGATATGATGTTGTTGGTAAAACCATATAGGAGAAATAAATATGGTAAATATGTTTGATTACCAAATACTAGAAACATGTTATGTGTGGCATAGAAATCATAATAATGGAATGTGATAATAATGCTACAATGATAAGGGTACTAATATTGTTAGTGACCCATTAGGTGATCAAGTTAATCAAGGTACAACCAAGGTGTTGGCGAAGTGGAAACTCAAGCTCATGAGGTAACATTGTTTATGTTACAAGTAGTAGATATGAAAATGTATAATTTCATATAAAAAAATTGAACTGCAGGATATACTAAATGGGTGATGAATGGTTTTAAGAACCATGAAGCCTAATTGCCAAAGGGCTCTCTAATGACTAAATTTGACCAATGGTAAGATTCGGAGGAATCAATATGTAAGTAACAAGTTACAATGAGCGGAAATGGGCTTATAAGCCTATGCCATGTAACAAGGAAAAGACGATCATAAATGGTTTATAGAACCATAGATCCTAAATGCCTAGTTATGGTCAAATGGAGCATTATGAGACATCAAGGGAAAGGACCCGTTTTAACGGGTCAAATGGGTACAATAACCCAAAAGTTGTTGAATGAATAGATAACGACTCCCTAAAGGCTATTTGATGCATAAATAGGCTGTCACATGAGTTTAGGATCATAATCCTTTAAAACTGTGTTATTTCCAATAAGTAACAAGCACACGAAGTGCATAGAACCCATACAGGTTTAAATGACATAATTAGCTTATGGAATCGATTTGTTATACATGTTTGCCAATGGATTACGGTTAAATTAGCTTGCAATAAGGACAGGTCATTGGCAATAAAACAATGGGTGTTCTAATGGGTCAAACGGGTTGGTTGAACCCGCATATGCAAAGTTTGAATTCGCCTTTAATAAGGTATGTTAATGTGTATGAAAACATGTTCTAGAAGTGTTTTGGGAGTGTTAAAACACTTGAAAAATGATGGAAAACCGGTTGGTGAAATCTGGTACAAAACAGGGGAAAGAAAGCCAAAATTTGACTAAGTATGGACCTGGCCGAAATTGGCTAATATTCTGTCAAAAATGACCCACCGCGTACCGCCCAGAAATGATAAATTCTAGGCGGTACGCCCCAGAATGGAAAACAAATTTTTATTGGTTTTCTTGATTATTTGATGTTGTTTATACATGTTATGCAATAAAAACTCACTATTGAAAGTGAGTAAATTGCAGGTAAAGGGAAGGCCTAGCGGGATGCTCATCAAGGCTATGAAGGACCGATCACGTGAAGATCCACTAACTCGTTCTGCATTTTGGGTTTATAAAGCATGTAATGATGTTTAATCAGTTATGGAGGTGGCATTTCATGATTGATAAATCATATGTTTGAACGAAATTTTCTGGGACCAACTTTTAACATTATAAACGGTTATGTTTGGCATCAAATTGAACATGGGTGTTACAGTTTTGTTAGAGCATAATCCTATGTTGCAATGTGTCTCGTGTATTGTATCTAGATCAGAGTGTATATGTGAGTCTTAGTGTCAACTTACCATAGGTTGCGTACCAAATGGTATGTCTCATGGTACGCTGGCCAACGTACCAATGGTACGTTGGATGGTACGTTGGGCTAGCTGGTTACTATAAATAGATCGTGCTAGAGAGAGTTCAAGACTTCTAGTTCTAGTCATTCTATCAATCTTAACTGTGTGTAAACTGAGTGTGTTTCTCTCTCTAGATCTTGTAACCTCATCTTAGTGAAATCAATAAAGCAAAGCTTTATTTACCTTCGTGTTCATTGAGTTTGATCGAATCATGTAGTAGTAAGATCCGTCGTGTACTTACAATTGGTATCAGAGCAATCCAGGTTGCTCTACTGTTGTGTTTTGATCAAATTTGAAATTCTAGTGAGAGAAAGTTGGGTTTTTTTTTATCATTTTTCATCAACTTTTCTCAAATCTGAGTGTTTCTGATGTCTAACTCGATAGCAAAACGTTCCTAGTGTATTTTCGTTGCTTACTATTACAAATTCCAATCCAAACTGTCAAAAATCTCAAAAATCAGTCGATTTTAGGTTGGTACGCCACTGGTATGCCGGATGAACACGATGGTACACCCGATGATCCGTTGGTACGCAGGAACATCTTCATAGAGGGTTTGGTACGCTGGACGTTGGTACAGAGGAACATCTTCAACGGTGGTACACGACGGTTATTGATTGGTCCGCGAGCAGTTATGCCATACCAAGGTGGTACGCTACTGTTCATTGGTACCCTGATTTGGTTTGGTCCGGTTCTTGGTACGCTGAGTTCACTGGTACGCAATTGATAATAGTACGTGGTTGGTCCGGTGAGGGTTATTGGTACGAAGATCGATATTTTGGTACGCTGAGAGTAGTATTGGTACGCTGGTAGAAAAGTAACGTTCACTAAAACTGACGTGACTTGAGTTCTGTTTTGAGTTACGGAACCCAATACCAGCCAAAACGACCGTCTCGACAAGATCTACACTTTTACTGCCTAATGGCTAGTACCCTCCATTTTGAGCCCCAAAATCCGTGTCTAAGACCTTCGTTTTTTAGTTTAAAGTTTTGACATTTGATTGTTCAACTTCAAAATGAGCGATTATCAAGCATTTATAGCTGCTCAGACTTCAATGAAACTCATGATGAGTTATGATAATTAAATAGGAACAACTCAGAAAGTTCTCAAGTTGCTAAGATTGGAAGATTAACATAATTGGAAGAAACGATTTGAATCAAACATATTTTCTCAAGAATGTTGATTGTTTGTAACATCCCAAAATTTTATTAGTTCAATTTCCCGTTAACGCCTAGTTAAACTAAATTTTCGTAGCCAAAAACAACCCCATCTTGCTTGAATTGCGTATTTAAGAAAATAATGGGGTTAATTGTGTAATATGACATTTATAGTTAATTTTAAACTAAAGCTGAAAATGGAGGGGTAAATTGTGTAATTAGTCAAACTAAAAAATGAACAAAATAGGTGGAATGGGGGTGGAGGTCGTAATCTACGACCTGGAGCTCATCTCAACCCTCCTCCACCTCAAGAAAATCGAAATCCTGCAATTACAAGCTTAGGCTGCGATTTTTGGTGCATCAAATCGAGAATTAGGAGTGAATTCTAGCCCTAAACTCATACTTGGAGCAAGTAAGTAAAAACCCCTCTATGTTGCATGCATGGGTCACGAAATTAGGGTCTCAAATCTGCAATTTCTTGATGCATTGTGAATCCTATGGTGTTAGGAACCTTAATTGTTGCATAACTTTCAAATTTGATAAACAATTGGTGAAGTAGTCACCAAATTCTTACACTTAAACCACCATGTAGATGACTACCTAAGAAAGTCATGGAATCGGTTTTAGTAACATGTTTCTAACTTGAATTTAATGCTATATGATGAAATGATGATGGGTTAGAGGTGATTTCACCTAAACCATGTTAAATGGTCAATTGGGAGGTTCATGGGATTGGGATGTATGTGTGTGCATATATGTATGCACACAAGGTGTTTGATAAAATGCCTAAGAGAACCAATATATTAGTAAAGTTATCAAAATTTGCTAGACTTTGAGCCAAAACGATCATAGAGAACAATATGTTCCCAAATTGACCCAACCTTGACAAAATTATGATCTATGGCTATAATTGGTTGGTGAATGCTTGAATTGATATTGTGATGTTATAGAACCATGTATGTAGAAATTGAACATGGTGAGTATGCTTAGTTGTCAAATATGTGAAAATGTGTATATGTAGCATAGAAATCATGTTAATGAAAATATGGTAAATATGCTATATATATAATAATGATAAAGGCCCTAACTTGATTGATGACCCGATAGGAGGTCAAATTGATCAAGAGAACCATCAAGTTGCAGGTGGAAGCGGAGGCTCCAACAACCGAGGTAACATTATTTATGTTACATGTAATAGATATGTAAATGTGTAATTACATACAAATGGAACAAACTATGAATTATGTATACGGGTGACGAATGGTTCTAGGAACCGTGAAGCCCAATGCCAAAAGGTACTCCAATGACCAAACTTGACCATAGGAAACATTCGAAGGAATCATATAATGAATGAAAGTTACAATGGGCGGAAATAGGCTTATAGAGCCTATGCCAAGTAACAAGAGAAAAGGAACCACTAATGGTTATAGAACCATAGATTCTGAGGCTTATATGTGGTCAATTAGGCATTGGGGTAAACCAAAGGCAAGGACCCGTCTTAACGGGTCAAATAAGAAACACGGGTCATTCGGATATCAACTAAAATGATTAGGTGAACCAATGACAAGTAGAATGAAATTATATAAATTGTCTCAAAAAACTTAGTGTATTAGTAATGTGTTAAGCTAGACACACAACGAAAACGTATTACTAGTTGGGTGTATGCATACAAACGTTATGAGGTCATATTGCTTGCATTTATGTTCATGGTTATAAAACATATGTGTTGGGTCAATTTTGGATGGTAATCTTTGAGGTTGCCACAAAGATACCCCTTAATGGGGCAAACGGGTCGTAGAGTCCCGTTAGTGCAAATCATGACTTGAATTCGATCAAGGTATGTTTATGAGCCTAAAAACAGGTTTTAGAAGTAATTTATAAGTGTTGAAACACTTGATATAAGGTAGGAAAACTGGGTTGGAAAATCTGGGCAAAACTGGGTAAGAAGGCCAAAAATTTGGCTAAGTATGGAACTAGCCGAAAATAGCCAATATTCTGTCAAAAATGGTCCAGCGCGTACCGCCCAGAAATGATTCATTTTGGGCGTACCGCCCCAGAATGAAAAACCAAATTTTTATTGTTTTTCTTCATTATTTGATATTATAATAAATGGTTATGCAATAGAAGCTCACTATTGAAAGTGAGTATGTTGCAGGTAAGGCCAAAGTCTAGAGAGGATGCTCATCAAGTGTGCGAAGAACCGATCACCACAAGAAGGATTAACACGCCATGTATTTTGATGATTGGAACTAAAGAATTAAGTTAGTTATCACTTTTGGATGTCAAACTCAGTATTTCTATATTGTAAATGAAAAACCACTAGGTGGCATCTTATGATTACAAATCATATGTTTTGTAAAGAAATTTTCTGGGACCAACCTTTAATGTTATAAAATGTTATGTTTGACATCAAATTATACGTGGGTCTTACAATTTGGTATCAGAGCCATGGTTTGAGAGAATTAAATACTCGGGGAGTACTTGAACTAAAACCTTGAGCTCGGGGGAAACGGTGAAAGTGATCGGTTCATACTTGATGAAGCATCCTGGTAAGGTACCTAACCATCAATTGATTGTCGTTGACTGTATGTGATAGGGATAATAATTCCTATACGCCGGTAAAAGCAGAATTATTAACTATCACTCGGGAAACGCACGAGGAGGTGTTTTCACACCTGAACCGGAAGGTGCGTGAATGAAGTGACCCAAGTAGAAATGGGGTAATGCTAAGTCTAGAAACCTCGTATAAACTTGTGGGAGGCTGTTGGCCACGACCAATAAAATGTGTAAAAACCTTGATGCGGGTAAAGGTAAATAAAAGTTGTTAAGCTAATGAAAAAACTTTGTTTCTGTAGATCAATGGACCATGATGGCGATGATCTCGCAGAAGAACAGAGAAGGCAGGCTATGAGAGCCCAAATCTCTGAAGAAGTGGGTAATGCCATTCAGACGGCTATGCCCAAGTATGTACACAAGATCCAAGAGGATTTGTTAAAAACCTTGAATGAGAAGTTCGAGGAATTAAAGAATGCCCTCCTGAACAAAGGGGAGGCAAGTACGCCAAAGAAGAAGAGGAGCTCCTTTAAGGACTTTATGGCGTGTAAACCCCCGCAGTACACGGGTGATCCTGACCCAAAAGCTAGTCACCGATGGGTGACCAATGTGGAGGGGGTAATCAAAAGAAGCCATTGTGAGGCTGCAGATCAAGTTATCTTTGCTACGGGTCTACTAGTAGATCGAGCAAAAGATTGGTGGGACGCAAAGGTCCTAGAGAAAGGACAGGCAGTAACAGATGCCCTAACTTGGGTAGAATTTAAAGAACTGTTTCTTGAATATCACTGCCCACCCTCTGCAGTCAATGAATTGAAGCAAGAGTTCCTGAAGCTAGAGCAAGGGGAGACTCAAACCATTGATGAGATCACCGGTATTTACCTTGATAGGGTAAAATTCTGCTCAGATGTGCTACCCACTAAAGGGGCACGGATGTTCTTTTACTGGAACATGCTGAAGGCAAAGATAAAGAATTTCATGCCTCTAGACCGGTTCACCACGGTGGAACAAATGATTAACGCCGCTCGGGCGCGAGAGATGGATGTCATCCGGGAAGAGGCCCAAGAGGCAAGAAAACCCACTGGGGGGAATCCGAATCCTCCCAAGTAGCAAAAAGTGGGTGACTCGTCCAAGAAAAAGGACACAAGAGGGGGCGGATCAAAATGCAAAGTTTGTGGCAAAGGATACTCGGGAGAGTGTATATTCAAAGACCGCCCATGCTTGAACTGTGGTAAGAAAGGCCACGTTATTTCTAACTGTCCGTCTGGAGAGCCACGATGCTTCAACTGTTACCAAGCTGGGTACAAGAAATCAGAATGCCCAAAACTCAAGAAATAGGGGCAAGAAGCGGGGTAAAGATGGAAGTGCCAAAAGCCACGGGCCGGGCATTCCAACTCACGGCCGAAGAAGCCAAGTCAGACCCCAACGTGGTGGCAGGTACATTTCTTGTAAATTCGATACCTGCTCACGTATTATTTGATACGGGAGCTAATAGATCATTTGTCTCATATGATTTTATTAAGCATCCCTCATTTATAATTAAAAAATTGCATGTACCCTTAGAGGTAGAAATAGCTAACGATAAAAGTATTCTTGTCTTTGATGTATGTCGGGGATGCAAAATCTCCATCAACAATGAGGAATACCTCATAGATCTCATTCCAATGGTGATGAGAGAATTCAAGGTAGTGGTGGTGATGGACTGGTTATCCCGCAACCACGCAAAGGTCATTTGTGACTGGAAGGCGATAGAAATATCTTCTCCAAGGGGGAGCAAGGTCACCATTTACGGTGAGAAACAAAATGCTCCAATTTTATGCACGATGATGGAAGCTAAAAGGCTCATGAGACACGGGTGCCAGGCCTACTTGGCTATGGTGGCGGACACAAGAATGCAAAGTCCCGCAATAGATGACTTACCCGTGGTGCGAGAATTTAAAGATGTATTTCCGGATGATTTACCGGGATTACCACCCGATCGAGAGGTGGAGTTCAAAATTGACTTAGTGCCAAATGTTAAGCCGGTGGCTAAAGCCTCATATAGGTTGGCACCGACGGAACTACAAGAATTGAAAACCCAGATCCAAGAATTATGGTATAAAGGGTTCATACGTCCGAGTGTTTCACTGTGGGGAGCACCGGTGTTATTCGTGAAAAAGAAGGACGGTAGCATGCGGATGTGCATAGACTACCAGGAGTTAAACAAACTCACGGTGAAGAATAAGTACCCATTGCCCAGAATTGATGACTTATTTGATCAACTCCAAGGGGAAAAATGGTTCTCGAAGATAGACCTACGTTCAGGGTACCATCAACTGAAGGTGAAAGAGGAAGATGTTCCCAAAACGGCCTTCAGAACAAGATACGGCCATTATGAATTTGTAGTGATGTCCTTTGGACTCACTAATGCACCCGCGGCTTTCATGGATCTCATGAATCGGGTGTGTAAGCCTATGCTTGACAAGTCAGTGATTGTGTTCATTGACGACATTCTTGTATACTCCCGAGACGAAGCGGAGCACGCTAAACATTTGCGGGAGGTACTAGAAAGATTAAGGGAGAAAAAGCTATATGCAAAATTCTCCAAGTGTGCCTTCTGGTTAAAAGAGGTGCAAGTCCTAGGCCAAGTCATTGGCGCCGATGGGGTTATGGTGGATCTGGCAAAGATTGAAGTCATCATCAAATGGGAACCTCCAAAGAATCCGACGGAGGTGCGGAGTTTTCTAGGGTTAGCGGGCTACTATTGGAGATTTATTCAAGACTTCTCGAAGATAGCTCTACCTATGACTAAACTAACCCGAAAAGACACCAAGTTTGTGTGGGGTGATGATCAAGAGAAGGCCTTCCAAAGCCTTAAATAAAAGTTGACACAAGCACCGGTTTTAACCCTCCCGGAGGGAACGGAGGATATGGTAGTTTACTCCGATGCGTCAAAATTGGGCCTTGGTTGTGTTTTAATGCAACGAGGCAAGGTGATTGCCTATGGTTCAAGGCAACTAAAGGTGACCGAGCAAAACTACCCGACTCATAATTTGGAGTTGGCGGCGGTGGTGTTAGCCTTAAAAATATGGCGACATTATCTTTATGGGGTGAAATGCACCATATTCACCGACCATAAAAGTCTCAAATATTTCTTTGAGCAAAAAGAGTTGAATATGAGGCAAAGAAGGTGGCTCGAGACCATCAAGGATTATGATTGTGAAATTCACTACCACCCGGGCAAGGCCAATGTGGTAGCGGATGCCCTTAGTCGAAAAGGGGATTACGCTCCTATAAAGGTGCGTTCAATGAAGTTGGTGGTGACATCCGATTTGATCACTAAAATCAAAGAAGCCCAAGTGGAGGCTATAAAAATTGAAAACCAAAAGAAAGAGCGAATCGTGGGCCAAGTGAAAAACTTGGTAGAAGAAGAAAGTGGGCTTAGAACCCAATTCGGGAGAATTTGGGTTCCAAACACTTGTGAAGCAAAGAAATTGTTGCTTGATGAAGCTCACAAGTCGCGATACTCGATTCATCCAGGGGCGACAAAAATGTACCATGACTTGAAACGCGACTATTGGTGGCCCGGCATGAAGCGGGACATAGTCAAGTACGTGGGAAAGTGTTTGACTTGCTCACAAGTCAGGGCGGAACATCAAAAGTCTTATGGAAAGCTCCAACCATTGGAAATTCCAATGTGGAAATGGGAGCACGTAACTATGGATTTATTGACCAAATTACCCAAAACACCCAAGGGATATGATGCTATATGGGTGGTGGTTGATAGATTCACCAAAAGTGCTCATTTCATACCAATCCGGGAGACTTACTCTTCTAGAAAGAATGGCGGATGTGTATATCAATGAGATTATATCGCGCCATGGAGTACCCGCCTCAATCGTGTCCGACCGGGATACCCGGTTCACCTCCCAGTTTTGGAGGGAATTTTAGGAGTGGTTGGGTACAAAACTTTTACTTAGTACCGCCTACCATCCACAAACGGATGGACAAAGTGAAAGAACCATCCAAACACTTGAGGACATGTTGCGGGCATGTGCCATTGATTTTGGTGGGAGTTGGGATCACTACCTTCCACTTGTTGAATTCTCCTACAATAATAGCTACCACTCGAGCATCGGGATGCCGCCTAACGAAATGCTATATGGTAGGAAATGCCGAACACCCGTGTTTTGGGGTGAAGTGGGTCAACGAGAGCTAGCCAGTAAACAAATGGTTAAACTAGCATCCGAAAAACTCGACATAATAAGGGCCCGTTTGAAAGCGGCCCAAGATAGACAAAAGTCCTACGCAGACAAGAGGCGAAGGCCTATTAAATTCAAAAAGGGGCATATGGTCTTGTTGAAAGTGTCCCCATGGAAGGGTGTGATTCGCTTCCGAAAGCGGGGTAAACTAAGTCCTAGGTTTATTAGACCTTTCAATTGGAATTACCGGAAGAATTGAGCGGAATCCACAACACATTCCATGTGTCCAACCTACGAAAGTGCTTGGCGGATGAAAGTGCTTATGTGCCTCTAGATGATTTGGTTGTGGATAAGAAGCTTAAATATGTAGAAAGGCCGATTGCGATCCTTGACCACAAGGTAAAGAAGCTACGAAATAAAGAAGTAAACCAAGTATTGGTTCAATGGGAGCATAGAAAGGGCTCCGACTTAACGTGGGAAGTTGAGGATGAAATGCAACGCTACTACCCTCACTTATTCGGTATGTACATCGTTTCGGGGACGAAACCCCTTTAAGGGGGGTGGAGTTGTAACATCCCAAAATTTTAATAGTTCAATTTCCCGTTAACGCCTAGTTAAACTAAATTTTCGTAGCCAAAAACAACCCCATCTTGCTAGAATTGCGTATTTAAGAAAAAATGGGGTTAATTGTGTAATATGACATTTATAGTTAATTTTAAACTAAAGCTGAAAATGGAGGGGTAAATTGTGTAATTAGTCAAACTAAAAATGAACAAAATAGGTGGAATGGGGGTGGAGGTCGTAATCTACGACCTGGAGCTCATCTCAACCCTCCTCCACCTTAAGAAAATCGAAATCCTGCAATTATAAGCTTTGGCTGCGATTTTTGGTGCATCAAATCAAGAATTAGGAGTGAATTCTAGCCCTAAACTCATACTTGGAGCAAGTAAGTAAAAACCCCTCTATGTTGCATGCATGGGTCACGAAATTAGGGTCTCAAATCTGCAATTTCTTGATGCATTGTGAATCCTATGGTGTTAGGAACCTTAATTGTTGCATAACTTTCAAATTTGATAAACAATTGGTGAAGTAGTCACCAAATTCTTACACTTGAACCACCATGTAGATGACTACCTAAGAAAGTCATGGAATCGGTTCTAGTAACATCTTTCTAACTTGAATATGATGCTATATGATGAAATGATGATTGGTTAGAGGTGATTTCACCTAAACCATGTTAAATGGTCAATTGGGAGGTTCATGGGATTGGGTTATGTGTGTGCATATATGTATGCACACAAGGTGTTTGATAAAATGCCTAAGAGAACCAATATATTAGTAAAGTAATCAAAATTTGCTAGACTTTGAGCCAAAACGATTATAGAGAACAATATGTTCCCAAATTGACCCAACCTTGACAAAATTATGATCTATGGCTATAATTGGTTGGTGAATGCTTGAATTGATATTGTGATGTTATAGAACCATGTGTGTAGAAATTGAACATGGTGAGTATGCTTAGTTGTCAAATATGTGAAAATGTGTATATGTAGCATAGAAATCATGTTAATGAAAATATGGTAAATATGCTATATATATAATAATGATAAAGGCCCTAACTTGATTGATGACCCGATAGGAGGTCAAATTGATCAAGAGAACCATCAAGCTGCAGGTGGAAGCGGAGGCTCCAACAACCGAGGTAACATTATTTATGTTACATGTAATAGATATGTAAATGTGTAATTACATACAAATGGAACAAACTATGAATTATGTATACAAGTGACGAATGGTTCTAGGAACCGTGAAGTCCAATGCCAAAAGGTACTCCAATGACCAAACTAGACCATAGGAAAGATTCGAAGGAATCATATAACGAATGAAAGTTACAATGGGCGGAAATAGGCTTATAGAGCCTATGCCAAGTAACAAGAGAAAAGGAATCACTAATGGTTATAGAACCATAGATTCTGAGGCTTATATGTGGTCAATTAGGCATTGGGGTAAACCAAAGGCAAGGACCCGTCTTAACGGGTCAAATAAGAAACACGGGTCATTCGGATATCAACTAAAATGATTAGTTGAACCAATGACAAGTAGAATGAAATTATATAAATTGTGTCAAACAACTTAGTGTATTAGTAATGTGTTAAGCTAGACACACAACGAAAACGTATTACTAGTTGGGTGTATGCATACAAACGTTATGAGGTCATATTGCTTGCATTTATGTTCATGGTTATAAAACATATGTGTTGGGTCAATTTTGGATGGTAATCTTTGAGGTTGCCACAAAGATACCCTTAATGGGGCAAACGGGTCGTAGAGTCCCGTTAGTGCAAATCATGACTTGAATTCGATCAAGGTATGTTTATGAGCCTAAAAACATGTTTTAGAAGTAATTTATAAGTGTTGAAACACTTGATATAAGGTAGGAAAACTGGGTTGGAAAATCTGGGCAAAACTGGGTAAGAAGGCCAAAATTTTGGCTAAGTATGGAACTAGCCGAAAATAGCCAATATTCTGTCAAAAATGGTCCAGCGTGTACCGCCCAGAAATGATTCATTTTGGGCGTACCGCCCCAGAATGAAAAACCAAATTTTTATTGTTTTTCTTCATTATTTGATATTGTAATAAATGGTTATGCAATAGAAGCTCACTATTGAAAGTGAGTATGTTGCAGGTAAGGCCAAAGTCTAGAGAGGATGCTCATCAAGTGTGCGAAGAACCGATCACCACAAGAAGGATTAACACGTCATGTATTTTGATGATTGGAACTAAAGAATTAAGTTAGTTATCACTTTTGGATGTCAAACTCAGTATTGCTATATTGTAAATGAAAAACCACTAGGTGGCATCTTATGATTACAAATCATATGTTTTGTAAAGAAATTTTCTGGGACCAACCTTTAATGTTATAAAATGTTATGTTTGACATCAAATTGTACGTGGGTGTTACATTGTTGGATTTCGATTGATAATGAGTATGAGTATCCAATGCTAAGTGCTAAAAAGCCAAAGATGATAAGTGATTTTGATTCTGAAGAAAGGAAACTTTTTTCAAGAGAGAAGAAAACTTATAGTTTTCTTACAATGGCATTACCTAAAGATTTGATGCATCAGTTTAAGAATTATACAACTTCTAAGGAATTGTGGGATGCTATTGCAGAAAGGTGTGAGGGTAATGAGCAATATAAAAAGACTCGGAAGAAAGTTTTAAAGAAAGAATTCGATAATTTTGGGCATTGTGAAAATGAGAAAATGTCAGACTTGATTGCAAGATTTTCACAATTAATAACGAACTTGAAGTCGTGCAAGTTACAAAAGAGAATGATGAATTGAAAGAGAAATTTCTGGAAGCTTTACCTAACAGATGGGAAAATTATGTTATGATGTTAACACATGATCCAAATTATTCAAGCTGGATTTTTAATCAATTGACAAGCAAATTACAAGCTCGTGAAATGGAAATGATTGTGAAAAAGTCGGCACATCCTTCCATTCAGAATCCTGAATTGTACTTTGGTGAAAATTCTGCTACGTGAATGCTGAAGCTAAGTCAAATCCTAGTTCAAGATTTAATCCTGCTCCAACAGCTCTTCATGCTGGAAAGTATGAATATTCTGGTTACTCGTCAGGTTGTAGTTTTACAACTCCTAATAAATCAACAAACAATTTTATTCCCGCTCAAACAACTGAAGAATTAGCTGCACTGATATCTGCTTTCATATCATCTTCTTCTGGATCAATATTTGGTAAAATTAGTGAAGCTGATTTGGTTGGAGGTGACTTAGGATCCTTGGATGATGATCAGCTAAGTGAATTTGATTTGAATTCGTAGTCTGCCATGATTGCTCAAAGAGGAAAAAGATTCATGAATAAACATGGAAATAAGTCTTCTATTCCAGGAGGGAAACTTGGATTGAATATGTCAAAGATTAAATGTTACAAATGTTCCAATATTGAACATTTTTCTCGTGAAAGCAATCAATCATCATCTGAGAAGCCTAATTCAGATAATCATGTTCACAAATCTACTACATCTAAGGGTACAGAAACAAAAGCTATGATATCTTACGCTCAAGAAGGTTTTGATTGGGATAAACACTTTGCAGAAGAATTTCCAGATTTGGCTGCTTTTGTCAGTCACTCTCAAGCAAATGATGCTCGAACAGAAACTATGTCTGAAACTAGTTTTACTGGTGATTCACATATCGCTTTGGTGGCAAATGTGCAAGTTACATCAACTGATTATGAGTCTGAAGTAAGTGGTTATGAATCTACTTGTGAATTTTGCTCACAAAAGGAAAGAAAGATTCGGGAATTGGTTAAAGAAAATGAAGTTTTGATTGTTGATAACAAGAAGAAGGAAGAAGAGTTGAAAATTTACAAGAAGAAATATGAAGATTCTGATGAGTTTGTTAAGACTAAAGAGATTTTAATCAAAGAAAAGAGTGTGTTGATGGAAGAGTTTGTAAAAGCACGAGACGATCTTACTACTGCATGATTCGGTAATCGGATAGCAACAAGATGTAAATAAAGCTTTGCTTTATTGATTCACTTAGAGAATACAATGTAGAGAGAGAAACACACTCAGTTTACACACAGTTAAGATGTTGCAAATGACAGAACTAACTAACTCTCTCTAACACGAACTATTTATAGTTACTTAGTCATAAGCCAGCGGATCACTAGCAGACCATCTGGTCCGCCGTATCAACTGATCCGGCGGATCATGTGATCCGGCCAGATGACTAACTAACTCACACAGACGCTCTTATCTAGATACAATACACGAGACACAACGTTAGCATAGGAATATGCTCTAACAGAGTTTGAAAAACTTCAAAAATATTTGAAGGGATGTGTCTTGAAGATAAAAAACAGATTTTGAAACTGAAAAATGAAATTGCAGAGTTGGTTACCCAGATTTTGACATTGCTCGCTAATAAAGAAGATTTAATCAAGAATGCTGAAAAATGGGAGAAAGAAGCAAAGGAAGTAACAGAAGATTTTGACGCTTTGTTTAACAAATCAAAAGAAAAGTTGGATTTGCTGTAGAAGTCTTATGCTGAAATTCAGGAAGCTTATGATGGAGTTACTGCTTTGGAAAAGGAACATCAAGTGGCACATTCCGGATTACAAGATAAAGTCACAAACTTGATAAAAGAAAACAAGTTGTTGACAAGGAATATTGACATTTATCAAGAAAGAGTGGATAACATTACACAAGAAGTGTATGATGCACATGATAAAATGAGAAGAGAAAAATCATTGTCAAATAGAGTTTTAGAGCAATTAATTGAGTCCAAAAAGGCATTGGGTGAAGCACATAAGAAGATATCCGATTTGAATGTTAAATTCTAGATCTTAATCGAAAATTGATTAATCTGAAGAATTCGCATTCATTTACGAGTTATTTGTGCATAGATGAGAATTTCAAGAATTTTTTTAGAGGAGAAGAGCATAATCCTCTTGCTGATGTTTACATTTCTGATGCAAAGCAAGATTATTCTGAATTTGCTACTAAGAGATCTGACAAGAAGAAATCAAAGTCATCTGACAAGCAAGTGGAAAGTGAGAAAGATGAAGAGAAGGTGTCTGAAGACAAAGTGGCTGTTGAGTTAGTACAAGCTAACAATTTACAAGGTATTAAAGGTTCATTTACTCAAGCTGCTAAAGTTGGATCTTCGGGTTCTCAAGTGAAATTATCAAAGCTACCAGGTTACAAACGTTCAGGTTTGGGAAGTAACAATTAGAAAGTTGAAGGGCAAGACAAGAAGAACCTGCCAAAGAACATTGCAAAAGAAAAGCAGGACACCAATCTTAATCAAATTTATCATTTAGCTCAGGTTTTCATCTCTACCATGGAAAAAGGATTCGAAGGTAAGCAACAAAAGAAGAAGTCTTTGGAAAGTTATTCCAGAGTTGGTCAACAATTCAAAGATTCTTCTTCATCTGGTTCAAGCACTACTCCTCGAAGTCCTACTTGAAAATGGGTGCATGCTAACCGATTTTAAGATTTTGATGATTTCTACGATAATCTTGATTCTGATGATATGTGTCATGCATTTCAGAACAAACAAAAACCAAAGCGCTCATATCGCTTGTGCTATCAATGTCGTCGAAAAGGCCACATGGCACAAAATTGTCCTAAAATTGCAAAAAGATCATTTTCTGATAAATCTGCCACTTTCATAGATTTATCTGGCAGAGATTTTACTGAGTTAACACCTTCACACTTTAAATCTCAAAAGAAACAATTTTTCAAATATGATTCAAGTGTTGGTGGTTCATCACATGATGATGACTCAATTCACACTGAAAAAGCTAAAATGCAGTGGCGACCTAAGATGGTCTGCAAGGCTGCAGATGATTTTACTAAAGACACTAGTCGACCAGAAGCTGTGTGCTTCGGGTCATTTAACATCTAATGTTTGGTCCAGTGTACAGGTTTCTTCAAGAAGACATGTCGGTGATTGTGAAGTTCAAGCTTCAAGCAGTTACTGATAGTGGTGTCTCCAACGTAACTTAAATTCACTGCTGCATATTACAAAACTTAAAGTTTTTCTGAAAACTTAAACTGAAATGTATCAGTATCGATTGGTCAATTTTCTTTCTTTTACATTTCGTATGTAGTTTAGGGGAAGAAAATTGAAAAACCAAAAATAGTGTCTTTGTGTTTTGTTAAAATGAAAATCCAAATATAGAGTTTTCATTTTAAGGGGAGAAAAACAGAAAAATACAAAAACATTGAAAAATGATAAATTGTATCCGACGTAATTGGGAAATAATGATACATTAGCTTACGTGTCTGGCTCATGGATAAAATAGATGAAAAAGCCATGAGATCATTGTTTGATATGCTTGGTAGGGTCGGCATTAAATCAGAAATTATTCAAATGTCATATACACTAAATACTAATGCTTGACCAAGTGGATAACATCTTGATGCGTATCTCAAGATATTGAAAAGATATATGAAAAAATAAAAAATGAGAAGTCATTGTATAAACATGTGTTCTTTTTGCAAAGATTTAAATTTATTTGATTTTTTTTTCATAAATGATTGGACTATCTCTGCGTATCCACAAGATCAACCTAATAGTTTTTCATTTAAGGTTCTGCTTTATTTTCTTTGGTGTTTCGTATAATTCATCGGACTTTCTCTGCATGTCGACAAGACCGACTTGATCGTTGTTGAATTATACAATTAAAACTTGTTTTATTTTTCTTATTTTGTTAAATCAGAGGCCTTATTTGCGTATCGAAAGATCGACCTTAAAGTAGACGATTTAACGTTTTTTTATTTCTTTTTGCATGGAACACAATTGACTATATCATAAATACAATCACTATGTGTTAAATCACAAGTGAAGTCATAAAGTGTGATATAAAATTATATATGAGTATGTCTGATAGTGTGGGGTTCACTAGTCAAAGCAAATCAAATCAATACAATAACATATCCAGATGTTATGAGTATCATTTTTCCTGAGTTTAAGATTGATAAATTATACCAGCAATCGACTTGACTTGTGTGCTGAAGTAGTTAAAATTGAAGTGTAGTTCAGCGTGTTATGTTCAATATGATCCCAAGTTGTGATCTTTCTCGCAAAAGAAAAAAATAGTGTCTGATTCAGTATTGCATTTATGTTTCATATATGATAAAATCCAAAAAGATTTTAGGTGTGTTTTAGCATAAACTTAGAAAAATCAAAAAGTTTTTCGGTGCGTTTTGATATACAGTTTTAAAAAAGCCAAAAAGATTTTGTTTCTTATTTGTTTTCGACCGATCGATACTTGATACAAAATTATGATTTCAAAACTATATTTTGGATTCTCAAAGAAAAGTTTTGCGCGAAGATTAAATTAATTTTTCAAAAGAAAAGAAAGTTGTGTTTCTGTCTTCTGAAATTGCAGGTTTTGTGTGACAAGACTCAAGCATGGTGAAAGGGGGAGTTTGAAGTATCTTTTACAAATGGATCTTGAAGTTCAAAGATTATTCAAGAGTGATCCAGCCATGCAAGCTCTATAGCTAACAAGAAATTTCAAGTTGAAGATCGGATGCAGCAATGCTGAAGATTGAAGACTGTAGTTTAGTTAGCATAGATACACTACACGTTAAGGGGGTTTGTTAGAGCATAATTCTATGTTGCAATGTGTCTCGTGTATTGTATCTAGATCAGAGTGTATCTATGAGTCTTAGTGCCAACTTACCATAGGCTGCGTACCAAATGGTATGTCTCATGGTACGCTGGCCAACGTACCAATGGTACGTTGGATGGTACGTTAGGCTAGCTAGTTACTATAAATAGATCGTGCTAGAGAGAGTTCAAGACTTCTAGTTCTGGTTATTCTATCACTCTTAACTATGGGTAAACTAAGTGTGTTTCTCTCTCTAGATCTTGTAACCTCATCTTAGTGAAATCAATAAAGCAAACCTTTATTTACCTTTGTGTTCATTGAGTTTGATCGAATCATGCAGTAGTAAGATCCGACCGTGTACTTACATGTTTTGCATTTGTGATACACTCATGTAACAACCAAGAAGAGGGTTTGGTAGGAGTGAAGACTGACAAAGACTTTTGAAGACTAGCATAAGACAAGGGGGATTCTGTTAGGACAAAATCATGTGTCTGTATGCTAGGTCTAGTCGTTTGAGTCTTGTTGTCGAATTTTTTCTTTGTTGTTCTTAACGAGTCGGCTAACGAACCGTAAAATGAACCATTTGGGCGGTTGGACAGTAATGGTTCGTTGGTCAGTGGCATATATATGTTATATTTGTGACATTTGAAGGTTCAGCAGCTTTGAGAGAGGTCTGATAGGTGTTGAGAGTAACTAAGTGTGAGCTTTATTATGGTCTATTTGTAATTGTGTTCTTACAAGATTGAATACAATTACAACATTTATTTACCTTGATCTTGTTGATTCCATGCATCCGTGCTAGTATTGTCAGTAGACGATCCCAAATATACCAGTTACATATTTCATGCTTAAGTGTTAGATACTCGATGTTATCTATTGAAGTGATTTTGATTTTCATTTTTTTTTTGATACAACTCATACATTTGTGTTCTTAAGCTGGTTCAAGATTTTTACTCTGCTGATCATGTCTAAGTTCTGCAAAAACTATGGTTCTAAAGTCTTAAATGGAAATGTTGAAAGGATAATGCAATTTGGAACCTACGAAAAGGTCTTGGATGCACTTATGCGAACTAAAAAATCTTTGTCATAACCGTGTCTAAGACTTGCGCAAATTTCAAATTTGCGAAATATGGTTTTATTTTAAATCATCTATTCAACATGGATCAGTAGAATTGTTTGCAATATTCAACTGATCCTCAACATTTTTTAACATTTTTCTAGACACTTAGCAAAGTTTCTTTTCTAAACCTGCTTAAATGTGTCAAAATTAATAATCTACAAAACTAGCATCTCCTTGTGTTTTGTTTCCATCATAAGCCAGCTCAAGGAGAGAGGACCCAGTATACAAGAATAAGAGAAGAAAATATAGCAGTGTATGGATATGTGTCGCAGTGCATAAAACAAACCTAAGCTTAGAGCTGCAGCGCCAACAATCTGATGCAACAACCTAGTGGGAGATTGTATGATCAAAATTTAGATTGCTACATAAGATTGTATTGTCATTTCTGTTTGTTTGAATACTACGAGAAAGTGTAGACATTTCCCGGAACTAGTCTGAGAAATGTATCATTTACTATTATGCGAAATGTCCATAATGTGCGACAAGTGTGTTGAAATTTTGGCACATTATGTCTATATATAGGATAGATCAGGTATGTTTCTGTAACAAATCAGAGTAAGATAACGAAGCTCTGTCTGATTCACGACACAAGCTAAGTGCTTGTAATTGGTGATCATTCAATTCTAATCATTCGAAGAGCTCAATTCAGCAATTCGTGTGATTCTCATGTGTTCTTCATTTCATTTCAGTTTTTCGAGTTTGTGTTTCACCATTGTCGATCTGTTTAAGCTTCAGTTTAGCTAATGTTTGATCGATTGAACATCCAGTTGAGTCTAAAAGATCGGATAAAGGACCTACACTAGGGGTGGTCCCGACCCTCCATGCTTTTTGTTTTTTATCGTTAAATTCATTTGTTCATTTTGAAAAAATTATATCTACTAAGTCAGGCCTCCCTGGTTTTATATGTAGATCGGTAATTTAAGTTTCTAATACATACGAATTGTTCAAGATCCTTCACTCGATATATCTATTCTCACTAAGATCACTAAATGCACTCATATAAGAATTTGTAATGCATGGTATTTGAGTGCTTAAGTTTACATGTTCTCATATCTCCGTGTTATGGGGCGGAGAATGCACGTGATATGCAAGCCGACTTTCATGCAAAGGGTTGAGAATTCGAAGGTTCAACATTTAGTTTGAAATTTATTAGTTGTTTTATTTGCTACAATAAAGGGTCATGTGGGGATGCTCATGAACCCATGTCAAAGTCTGTTTCCAAGTTTATAGGAGGTTAGGTTAGACTGTTTCTCATGTATTTGGTTTAAAGGAGGGTTTCTCCTTTATTTGGGTTTTTTACGCAGAAATTTATCTCAACTCTTTCTCTATTCTTCCTTTCTCAATTCTTACCTTCTTCAAGCTTTACCACAACCCGTCTAGCCACATCAGGTAAATTTTCTGTGTAAAAAACCCAAATAAAGGAGAAACCCTCCTTTAAACCAAATACATGAGAAATAGTCCAACCTAACCTCCTATAAACTTGGAAACAGACTTTGACATGGGTTCATGAGCATCCCCACGTGACCCTTTGTTGTAGCAAATAAAACAACTAACAAATTTCAAACTAAATGTTGAACCTTCGAATTCTTAACCCTCTGCATGAAAGTCGGCTTGCATATCACGTGTATTCTCCACCCCATAACAATTGATGTGGTTAGAACGGGTTGTGGTAAAGCTTGAAGAAGGTAAGAATTGAGAAAGGAAGAATAGAGAAAGAGTTGAGATAAATTTTCTGCGTAAAAACCCCAAATAAAGGAGAAACCCTCCTTTAAACCAAATACATGAGAAATAGTCCAACCTAACCTCCTATAAACTTGGAAACAGACTTTGACATGGGTTCATGAGCATCCCCACGTGACCATTTATTGTAGCAAATAAAACAACTAACAAATTTCAAACTAAATGTTGAACCTTCGAATTCTCAACCCTCTACATGAAAGTCGGCTTGCAGATCACGTTATCCGCCCCATAACAATCCACCCCAATCGAACTCACCTTGTCCTCAAGGTGAAAATTTGGATAAGCACAACGAAAACGCCACTTAGTCTCCCACGTTGCGTCCTCTCGAGGTCGGCCAACCCATTTGATTAGTAGCTCTGTTCGGGGACGGTATTTTCCTTTAGTCACTACCCATTCTTCCAATACCTTCTCCGGTTGAGGCAATGAGGGAGGCAATATCGGTTGGTCATCGGGAATAGGTGACGGAGTTGGGGCAGGCCCTATACTCTTCCGCAACAAGCTCACATGAAACACATTATGTACTAATGACCCCGGGGGTAGCTCCACTTGATATGCCATCATCCCCACCCGAGCTAGAACCTTGTAGGGACCAAAGAATCGAGGGCTCAACTTAACGGAGGTCCGAGTGATGACACTTGATTGGCGATAAGGTTGTATTTTGATGTACACAAAGTCTCCCACTTCAAATTCAAAGTCCTGACGATGTCGATTGGCATGAATTTTCATATAGTTTTGGGCCTCCTGCAAATTGGTACGCAATCTTTTCAACAAAGCACCCCTATCCTTTAAGTAGTCATCAACTGCTTGAACTTTTGTGGTACCCGGAACATAAGGTAAAATTTTAGGAGGTAAGAGCCCATAGACCACTTCAAACGGAGTAAACTTTGTTGAGGTATGAACGGAAGTATTGTAACTGTACTCAGCCCACGGCAACCATTCTACCCACTTCTTTGGTTTATTAACGATAAAACAACGTAAATATTGTTCAAGAGTACGATTAACAACTTCCGTTTGTCCATCAATTTGAGGATGATAACTTGAGCTCATACATAAGGAAGTTTGATGTGTGCAAAACACATCTAATTTTTCCCATGTTTTTGTATATAAATTATGTCGAGTTTGAGCCCTTTTTATTTGTTATTTTATCTATTTTATTTATTTGAGTCTTAATGTGCTATTTAGTCATTTTTGTATAAATTGGTATGAGTTTGAGTCTTTTATTATTAAGTGTGTTTATTAGGTCAAATGTGCTTAAAGTTCAAAATATATTTGATTGTAGGTTTCTTTAAAGATCCAAGGGGATGGTATGACGTTACATCTAAGTTATGTGTTCAAAATGGTTAAATATATTTGTTACAGGTTTGTATAATTGCCCAGGGGGATGGTATGATGGTTTATGAAAGTTCAAGGTTTAAAGAATTAATTATGAAAGTCAGGGGGCGATTTGTAATTATATTAAAGTCATCATGATTTAAATCATGGCTTTGATTTGTGAAAGGAATGAAAGTCGGTGAAAACCGACTTATTTCTCAACAATTATTTTAATTGGAAAAAATGTAGGGTGATTAAAATAAGAAAAGGGAACCACGTGAAGTTTTTTTCGAAGGAATTAATTGTGGGTGACTTGCGAAAGAAGAATACGGCAGAAGGGTCTAGGTAATTAAATTGGAAAAGAGAGAACCCTACGCATAATATAGAGAACAGGGAGACTTCGACTAAAATCCAGTCGACGTGTGACTGCTCGAGGGACGAATTTCAGAGCGTAGAAGGTCAAGAAGAATAGAGGAATCACTCAGGGATCAACCATTCAACATTATTAATTTATACGGGTTCTTCTTTCTATTTGTTCTTTGATTGATTGTTGGTTTAAAACTATGTTCTTGATCAAGATTATTATTGTTCTTATTATTATGATTTATGTAAAAGACATGGTAATAGGCTAAACCTTCAAGTGCCACCTAGACTATATGATGATTGATTAACATTGATGACTTTATTTTGGTTTATGGCAATTTCTTGTTGGACATGATTACTCTTTAAATTCCTATATTTTCTACAATTGGATGCATAAGCGTATTGTTTTTAGGGTTGATATTATTGATTGGTTCTTGCCTAGCTTGCGGATGTCTTTCGGTTTGAGTTAGGTAGTTTAATAGTGTGACTGTGTGTTTGCTATTGAATGTGGTTTGGTTATTTGGTAGATCATAGAATTAATTGGTAATTGACATCTTAAATTCAGTATTCTTCCTGTCTAGATAAGCTCAAAAGGATGATAGTTGTCGGGTAGTCAGGTTGGTTAATTGCTTAGGGTAGCATTGTCTCAAAAGGAAATGTCCTAAGTCATTGGTTAATCTGCTAATTCGTGTCAATTGTAGGAAGTAGAGGTAGTTCCGCTTGTCTTAGGGTGCCTTAGATTGTTTCGAGGGTGGCTAAGGTAAGTGAATTGGGAAGAACTTAAGAGGTGAACCAATTGTCCGAACGTTAGAGTAAATCAGTTAGGAAGAACTTAAAAGGTGAACTAACCAAACCAGTGCATTTATTCCATTCTCTTAGGAATCTTATTAGTAACGTCCGGAGAGTGATTCGGGGGCTCGTAGGGTTTCTAGAGATTGTGTGTTAAGATCCTGGTTCCAACAAAAATGTCATAGCCGAGTAGAGTTGTTAGTGTTGATTTAGATTCTAGGTCTAGGTGGTACCCTTTTCACTCTGAATTCTCCTGAGTTTTCCTATTGTCGGTTGGTAGTTTAAGTTGTCAATTTAGTTAATTTAATTTTCTATGCATTTTAAAAACCAAAATTCTCAAAATTCCTTTCTTAGGTTCTAGGTTGAGTCTAGCTACGTTAGTGTCCCTAGGGTTCGATAATCCCGGTCTTCCTTAGCTTTACTATAATCCGACAGGTACACTTGCCTTAGGGTTCGGTCTAGTTTATGTAGTTTCGGTAAAATTTAGGTGTGTCTAAGTCTAGGTTTAGGTCTAGGTTTCAATAGCATTTTTAGGTACGTTCCGAACACATTAAAGTTCCCTGTAACTTAAACAAGGTTTGCCAAAAAGAGCTTATAAATATTTTGTCACGATCACTAACAATGGAGGAAGGAGTACCATGCAAGCGAACGATATGAGCAATGAATTCCCTCGCTACGGTGGCTGCCGTGAACGGGTGCTTTAAAGGAATAAAATGAGCATACTTTGAGAGCCTATCGACCACCACCATGACAACGGTATACCCGTTGGAAACCGGAAGACCTTCGACGAAGTCCATGTGTGACAATCCGACTTTTCAGGTCCCTTTTTCTAGCATTAACTGAACGTAAAACATATTAAATGTTGTGTGAACATTTATTTGTTGACTTGTTGACTTTAGCAAATTAGGGTTTTGTGTGATCAATCACTACGAGCATGCACAGAAGATTAAACGTTTAATATTCTATGATTTTATGTGGAATAAAAAAATATATATGATTAAACTATATTTATATATTTGTGTAATTAAAGAATTTTAATTACAAACTATTAATAATAGAGTTATATGTGACTTAAATATAAGTTATGAGCTTTAAATCTCTAGGTTATGATTTTATGTGAATTTAAAATATATAATGGTGGAAATTATATTCCATGCCTTATTTTAGTAAAACAAGATTTATAATTCTTATAAACGTTATACGATTTACATATTTTGACGTCTTTCGTATATTCATCGTTGAAAACATTTCATGATAACTCCGTTAGAACTTGTTAACTTTTTATAAACGTGAGGGACCAATCTTGTAAACCTTTGAACTTTATTTCCTTAATAAAACATGGAGGGACTTGGGCTGCAATTACCAAAACTCGGGTACCTAATATGTAAGTGGGAGGGACTAGTTTTGCCAAAACCTCATACTTGTGTTTAACTCGTCGTGAATGCGAGAATTGAAGGCGATGATCGGTTTTGAGACCGATCATCATTCCGTCGGTTACCAAAGGAGCAATCAAGAAAGGGCCGCTCCTGTCCACCATATGATAGCTATTCGATTCCATAACCACTCACACTCTAGCCCATTCCGTTTTCCCTCTGTTCTCCTCTCGTTCCCAGTTTTCACGGCGAAGCAAAAACATCACCAATTACCATCATCCAGCCACCGATTCAACACCATTATACCACCTTTGAGTTCGCCTTCCGTCACTGATCAAGCGAGAGCCTTCAATTTTCAAATCGGAGCAAAACACGGGTGATTGTCGGAACTTCGGGACACGTTTTCGGCGATTAAAGCTCATAATCTCGCATCCACACTTGAGGTAAAAGATCCCCTTAGAGTTTCGCGTCTTTTTCTGAGACTAATTGTAGGTTCGCGATTTTCCGGCGACCGGAGTTAGGGTTCCGGTCACCGGAATCCTTGTATGAAGAAGATGACGAGGGATGGGATCGGGTTATATATTTTTCTTTCTGTGTATAAACCAGACGCCAATCTGGCATGTTTGGTTTGAGCGCTGGTCTGTTAAGCAAGGGACGCGAGTTCGAAACTCGTCCCCTGCATTTCTTTTTTTTTCTGGTTTCCTTTCATTCTGTTATCCAGTCTGGGAATGGACTGATGAATAAAACGATTTCGAATTCGGAATAGGCACAAGCAGGCCCGCTGGCCTGGTGGTCGGACTGTGGTGCTGAGTTCGCAGAGGTCGCGGGTTCGACCCCTGCGACCTCCATATTTCCTGTTTTATTTTTATTTGGTGATTCAAGGCATTTGTTCAACTAAAACTTGTTTAAAATAACTTCTTAAGAATAGGTAAACCCGTAAAAATTATAATTGAGACATTTAAACATCGTAAATCGTATTTTAGTTGTAAAACATGTTTAAATTGTCAATTTAAAGTAAAAATATAGTTTTTTTTAGTTTAAAACATCCATGTATATATATTTATTGATATAAAACTTTGGGTATATTTAAAAAGGATAAATAGATATATATATTCATTGTGTAAACTATTTTATATATATATAAGACGTTGGATTGAAACCAAATAATATTTTGTGTAAACATTAAATGTTTTTAGGAAACTATTAAAAAGCGTTGTTTTGATTAGAAACACGAAATACTCGGTTTTGGATTATGTTTCACCATAAATTGTTGTTTCTTTTCAAAATAAATATTTAAATCTTTGGATTTAACATATTTATGTATATATATATATAACTTGTTGAAACTTTATTATTAACGTCACTTGAACATTTAGTTAAATATATATATTATATATGTATTTATTTTTGATATCCTCAAACTTAGAAAATATATATTAAAGTTATATATTGTATTTCTTGCGTTACTTCGATAATCACTCGGATTTGGCACACGTGCCATCCTCGACTTGTTTTGAATTCCACGATCCTTCGTTTGTGTCGTTTACGTTAGACTTATAGTTTATAGAACACACACTTATACATTCATGCTCGTTAGGTGATTGATTGCTTGCACAAGACTCGTTCTTGCTACTTGAATTAACTGTTTGTCTGGAAACTTTGCTGAGCAACCTAAGGTGAGTTTCACGGCCCCATTTTACTGTTTTAATCCTTTTGGGGGAGATTAACATGCATGATTTACACAACTGAGATAATTAGACTTTTATATCACTTGAAGTACTTGTAGCACACTATACAACAAAGTCCTTCTTATGGTACCGTTAGTATTAATGACGATAGCGGGAAATATATTGTAGTACTACTGGGTCTGACAAACCCCACCCGGGTCAGTCACTCTGACACGATTGGATATCGAACGGGTGTTATATTCGTCCTAAACACAACAAGGCAAACTATAAACAACTGTTAGCTTCGGTGACCATCAACGTGCGAAGTTTCATGTATATAGCCTAGCTAGCTATTTGATATATATTAGTGATTATGCTCTTACAACTTGACGTTATTGAACGGTCAATCTTAAACTAAACTTGAAATGTTACTGAACTGTTAAACTTGTGAACTCACCAACCTTTGTGTTGACACTTTAGCATGTTATATCTCAGGTCGCTAAACTGGATTGTCTGTCACGAGCTAGGATGCACCACATAAGGACTACTATTACTATGCATGCATCATAGACTAATTTATTTATTGAACTTATTAACTTTTGGGTTTGCGCATGTTTTGGCGCTTGAACAATTATTACAACTTTCTCGATTACGCTTCCGCATTTAAAAACACATTTACTCTGGTTTTACTTTTACATTGCATATAGACTGTTCGTATGGCTAATGTGTTCGATCCTGGTTTGTCAGGCTCCCTGCGGCGCGTTGTCGCGCGTGGGATTTTTGGCGGTGTGACAGATTGGTATCAGAGCCATTGGTTATAGTGAACTAGGTTTGCATTAGTAGACCGACTGTAGCCTTAGACACACCTTAGTCATACACTCGAACACACACATTAGTATGTGACTATTTGACTATGTGTTACTTGTACTTATATACGTATATATATATGGTATATATGCTGACATGGCTGGATGGATATCCGCTTCCCAATCATCATCCTCATCATCATCCCCATCCGTCACCAGTAGGCGGGTTACTTCGTGTCCTACTACCCCGACTCATGGTGTTCGGAGAATAACTTCCGAGGGCCACGTATATGGAGAACCAAGTGTCGTTCGTGGAAGAGACAATGGCAACTGGAACTGGTACGAGTCACTTGTGGCTAGTTGGGTTCATCGGGAGCAAGTGCCACCTACTCCAACAGAGTCTTCGTCAATTCGATTCTTTCTACCCGAACTGCCGTATGCTATTGAAAGAGTTGTCGCGGCAATGGTCTCTATGTTTGACCGCGCGCTCAGGGACATTAGGAAGCTATTTGATATGGTCAGATAACTGCAGGATAATGGGGCCAACACCAGTCTCAGAGTTGCTATCCTTAAGGAAGAGTTGGAAGGGACTAATATGCGTCAGGCCGAGCATCAAGTAACACTGAGTGACACATATTATCAGGTGGATCATCTCTCAGAGCTGGTTGAGACACTCACGGCTCGAGTTGCTGAGCTTGAGTTGGCCAGGGAGGCTGCGGCTCCGGCTCTGGCTCCGGCAGAACCTGTTGAAGAACCCATTGTGGAGGATCCCGAGAAAGAACCTGAGGAGGATCCCGAGGAAGAACCGGAGGAGGAGATGCCTGATGCATCCAGTGATCATGATTGCACTTGAGTTTATTGTTTTCACTTTTGTTTTGTTTGGTTGTTTGTTTTATCGGGAGGATGTTCCCAAGACTATGCATTTTGAATTTTGAATTTCTGTTGGATAATTTGTGAACGAGTTGCATTTTATTTTAAATGGAATTTACTATTTAATATGTGATTGTCTCTTGTGAAGTAATTTATTACTTATGTGATGGTTGTTGTGATTCATGTATATCTTATTCTTTTGGGTAATTGTGAATTGAAGATAATGGCAGACGGAAATGTACCAAACATGACACCGGCTGAATTGGCTGCACTAATCAACCAACATGTGGCTGATGCTTTAGCAGCACATGTCCAAGGTGCAGGCAATGCAGGGCCACCCCAAGGTAACACAAAATTCGTGTTTTGTTGTTTGATGTGATCACACATATTGGTAATCTGTGATTGAATGGTTGTATGAATGTATGTACAGGTAATGCTACATTCAAAACTTTCATGGACTGTAAGCCTAATCAGTTCAAAGGAACTGAAGGAGCTGTTAGCCTACTCCACTGGATTGAAAAAGTGGAATCTGCTTTTGAGATGTGCAACTATCCTGAGGTTAGCATGGTGAAATTTGCCACGGGTACTTTGGAAGGACCGGCTCTCACCTGGTGGAAGACCGAGGTGCAGATGCTGGGAATTGAAGAAGCTAATGCCATGCCTTGGGCCGAGTTCAAAGAGTTGCTACTAGAAGAGTATTGTCCACGGGATGAGATCCAGAAATTGGAAACTGAGTTGTATAATCTCAAGATGGAAGGGTCTGAAATTGAAGCTTACACTACTCGTTCAAATTCCCTTGCGAATTTGTGTCCTAGAATCGCCACACCTGCTTACCGAAGAATCGAGCTGTATATCAAGGGTTTAGTGCCCCAAATCCAGGGAATGGTGACTGCTTCAAACCCTGTGACTATTCGTGATGCTGTAAGGATTGCTAATAGGCTCACAAATCAAGCAGTTGATCAAGGAGTCTTACCTCCTAAGAAAGGAACGACTGGAACCTCTGATAACAAAAGAAAGTGAGATAATTCTGGGAATCAGTCTGGAAACAAGTCTTCCAATCAACAGAACCACCAAAACCAGAATCGTAAGTTTGATAATTCTAGGAATTTCTCCTCGAACAACCAGAAGCAGAACAATCAAGGACGAGGCGGCCAAGGAGGATCATCTTACATGGGAAATTCCCCACGTTGTAACAAGTGTGGTTTTCATCACTATGGTGCGTGTGACTCTTATGTGTGTGCAAATTGTGGAAAGAAGGGTCATCAGTCCAAAACCTGCAGGGTTAAGAACAATGGAAAACAAGTTCAGGATGCTGAAGCCCCCAAAGGTTGTTTTAATTGTGGGAAAGAAGGCCACATAATAAGAAATTGCCCCCAGCTGAACGGTGGAAACAACAATAACACCAACACTGGCAATCACAATGGCAATAATAACAACAACAATGGGAACAATGGAGGTAATGGTGCTAGGGGTAGAGCTTTTGTTATAGGCTCGGGAGATGCCAAAGCAGATCCAAATGTTGTTACTGGTAAGTTTTCTCTTAACGGATATTATGCTCTAGTCTTGTTTGACACTGGTGCTGATAGAAGCTTCATATCTACTTAATTTAGCAATATGATAAATGCCAACATGACTCCTTTAGATGCTAAATACGTAGCTGAACTTGCTAATGGTAAACTTGTTGAGTCTACCCATATAGTTAAAGACTGTAAATTGGAATTGGCTGGCCATAAGTTAGGAATAGATCTTTTGCCTATCTCCTTGGGAAGTTTTGATGTCATTGTGGGAATGGATTGGCTATCCAAGAATCGTGATGAAATCGTTTGTCATGAGAAAATCTATCGGATACCGTTGCCTAGTGGAGAGTTGGTCTCAGTTCAAGGAGAAAAGTGTGGTACTGTTATGGGTGTGATATCTTATCTCAAGGCGCAGAAGTGTTTGCATAAAGGACATTTTGCTGTTCTTGCGAACATTTCAGAGAAAACAAATGAAGAGAAGAGAATTGAAGATATCCCGATCGTGAAGGACTTTCCTGAAGTCTTTCCGGAAGATCTACCAGGTCTACCGCCTCATCGAGAAGTCGAATTTCAGATTGATCTTGCTCCTGGAGCAGCACCTATTGCTCGTGCACCTTATCGTTTAGCACCAAATGAGTTACAAGAGCTATATACTCAACTTCAAGAACTACTTGAAAAGGGATTTATTAGGCCCAACTCATCACCCTAGGGAGCTCCGGTGTTGTTTGTTAAGAAGAAGGACGGAACCTTTCGAATGTGCATCGATTACAGAGAACTCAACAAGGTGATTGTCAAGAATCGTTATCCCTTGCCCCGAATCGATGATTTGTTTGATCAACTACAAGGATCTAGCTATTATTCCAAAATCGATTTAAGATCAGGTTATCACCAACTGAGAGTCCGTGAAGAGGATGTCTCAAAAACAGCGTTTAGAACTCGTTATGGTCACTATGAGTTCATGGTTATGCCATTTGGGTTAACCAACGCACCAGCGATTTTCATGGACTTGATGAATCGCGTTTGCAAGCCATATCTCGAAAAATTCGTCATCGTCTTCATTGATGATATTCTGATATATTCTAAGTCTAAGGAGGAGCATGAACAACATCTTCGTTTGATCTTAGAGTTACTCAAGAAGGAGCAATTGTATGCAAAATTTTCGAAGTGTGATTTCTGAATGCGTGAGGTGCAATTTCTTGGTCATATTGTTAATGATCAGGGGATTCACGTTGATCCAATCAAAGTTGAGGCAATTAAGAATTGGCCTGCGCCTAAGACACCAACGGAAATTCGCCAATTCCTTGGTTTGGCAGGTTATTACAGACGATTTATTGAGGGATTTTCAAAGATAGCCCAACCTCTTACGGCGCTAACGCATAAAGGAACGGCGTATAACTGGAATGAAAAGCATGACGCCGCTTTTCAGCTACTAAAGCAGAAACTTTGTAGTGCGCCAATATTATCCCTACCAGAGGGTAGTGATGATTTCGTGGTGTATTGTGATGCATCGAAGCAAGGATTAGGTTGCGTGCTGATGCAAAGGGAGAAAGTCATAGCTTATGCCTCTCGTCAGTTAAAGATTCACGAGCAAAACTATACAACTCATGATTTGGAGTTGGGAGCAGTCATTTTCGCGTTGAAAATTTGGAGACATTATCTTTATGGTACGAAGTGTACTATCTACACTGATCACAAAAGTCTCGAGCATATCTTTGCTCAAAAGGAATTGAACATGAGACAACGTCATTGGGTGGAACTTCTTAATGACTACGATTGCGCAATTAGATACCATCCAGGCAAAGCTAACGTAGTAGCGAATGCCTTAAGTCGGAAGGATAACCCCAAGCCCAGAAGAGTTCGTGCGTTGCAACTTACTATTCATACGGGATTACCTGATCAGATCCGGAATGCACAACTCGAAGCACTCAAAGATGAGAACATTGAATTAGAATCCTTGCGGGGTATGGATAAGTTACTGGAAGTTAGATCCGATGGTATCCGGTATTGTGCGAACCGAATATGGATTCCTGTGTATGGAAATTTGAGGGAATTGATTATGGATGAAGCCCATAAGTCTCGTTACTCTATTCATCCAGGCTCGGATAAGATGTACCAAGATTTGAAACTGATTTACTGGTGGCCTAAGATGAAAGCTGACATTGCCACTTACGTAAGCAAGTGCCTGACTTGTTCCAAGGTTAAGGCGGAATACCAGAAACCGGCAGGGTTACTTCAACAACCAAAAATTCCCGAGTGGAAATGGGAGGGTATCGCCATGGATTTTATCACAAAGTTACCCCGTACAGCAAGCAGATGTGATATAATTTGGGTAATTATTGATCGCTTAACCAAGTCGACACATTTTCTACCGATCAAGGAAACTGATACCTCCGAGACATTAGGCAAACTTTACCTTAAAGAGATCGTCTCGCGACATGGAGTACCAGTTTCTATTATATCAGATCGAGACGCTCGATTTACATCCAAATGTTGGGAATCTCTACATGAAGCATTGGGATCGCGTCTGGATATGAGTACTGCATATCATCCTCAGACCGATGGTCAAAGTGAAAGGACCATTCAAACCCTTGAAGACATGTTGCGTGCATGTGCGATTGATTTTGGTGAAAGTTTGGATAAACACTTACCCTTAGTGGAATTCTCTTATAACAACAGTTATCACACCAGTATTGGTGTAGCTCCGTTTGAAGCACTTTACGGGCGAAAGTGTAGATCACCTCTCTGTTGGGCGGAAGTTGGTGACAGTCAACTCACAGGTCCTGAGTTGGTACTCGAGACAACAGAAAAGATCGTGCAAATTCGTAATCGTATGGCAGCCGCACGAGATAGACAGAAAAGTTATGCTGATAAACGGCGAAGACCTTTGGAATTTGAGGAAGGATACAAGGTCTTGTTAAAGGTCTCACCCTGGAAAGGTGTAGTGCGTTTTGGTAAACGTGGTAAGTTAAACCCGAGATACATTGGGCCATTCGAGATTGTTAATAGAGTTGGTCTATCAGCATATGAACTAAACTTACCAGCAGAGCTAAGTGGGGTACATAACGTTTTCCACGTGTCGAATTTAAAGAAATGTTTAGCAGATGAGACATTAATCACTCCACTCGAGGAGTTGCATGTGGACGAACAACTTCGATTTATCGAAGAACCGGTGGAAATTATGGACCGGGAGGTTAAACAGTTAAAGCGTAGCAAAATCCCAATCGTTAAAGTTCGTTGGAACTCGAGACATGGTCCTGAATTCACATGGGAACGCGAAGATCAGATGATGAAGAAGTATCCCAGAATGTTCAAGGATCAGCCTTCGTCTAGTTCAGGTACTGGTTTAATTTTCGCAAACGAAAATTCTTCAACAAGGGGATGCTGTGACGACTGAGAATTTTTTTTTCTTTCTTTTCTTTTCTTCGTGTCTAGCTCATTAACTTTTACCGCGTTACGCAATTTTCGAGGACGAAAATTCTTCAACAAGGGGATACTGTGATAATCCGACTTTTCAGGTCACTTTCTAGCATTAACTGAACGTAAAACATATTAAATGTTGTGTGAACATTTATGTGTTGACTTGTTGACTTTAGCAAATTAGGGTTTTGTGTGATCAATCACTACGAGCATGCACAGAAGATTAAACGTTTAATATTCTATGATTTTATGTGGAATAAAAAAATATATATGATTAAACTATATTTATATATTTGTGTAATTAAAGAATTTTAATTACAAACTATTAATAATAGAGTTATATGTGACTTAAATATAAGTTATGAGCTTTAAATCTCTAGGTTATGATTTTATGTGAATTTAAAATATATAATGGTGGAAATTATATTCCATGCCTTATTTTAGTAAAACAAGATTTATAATTCTTATAAACGTTATACGATTTACATATTTTGACGTCTTTCGTATATTCATCGTTGAAAACATTTCATGATAACTCCGTTAGAACTTGTTAACTTTTTATAAACGTGAGGGACCAATCTTGTCAACCTTTGAACTTTATTTCCTTAATAAAACATGGAGGGACTTGGGCTGCAATTACCAAAACTCGGGTACGTAATATGTAAGTGGGAGGGACTAGTTTTGCCAAAGCCTCATACTTGTGTTTAACTCGCCGTGAATGCGAGAATTGAAGGCGATGATCGGTTTTGAGACCGATCATCATTCCGTCGGTTACCAAAGGAGCAATCAAGAAAGGGCCGCTCCTGTCCACCATATGATAGCTATTCGATTCCATCACCACTCACACTCTAGCCCATTCCGTTTTCCCTCTGTTCTCCTCTCGTTCCCAGTTTTCACGGCGAAGCAAAAACATCACCAATTACCATCATCCAGCCACTGATTCAACACCATTATACCACCTTTGAGTTCGCCTTCCGTCACTGATCAAGCGAGAGCCTTCAATTTTCAAATCGGAGCAAAACACGGGTGATTGTCGGAACTTCGGGACACGTTTTCGGCGATTAAAGCTCGTAATCTCGCATCCACACTTGAGGTAAAAGATCCCCTTAGAGTTTCGCGTCTTTTTCTGAGACTAATTGTAGGTTCGCGATTTTCCGGCGACCGGAGTTAGGGTTCCGGTCACCGGAATCCTTGTATGAAGAAGATGACGAGGGATGGGATCGGGTTATATATTATTCTTTCTGTGTATAAACCAGACGCCAATCTGGCATGTTTGGTTTGAGCGCTGGTCTGTTAAGCAAGGGACGCGAGTTCGAAACTCGTCCCCTGCATTTCTTTTTTTTCTGGTTTCCTTTCATTCTGTTATCCAGTCTGGGAATGGACTGATGAATAAAACGATTTCGAATTCGGAATAGGCACAAGCAGGCCCGCTGGCCTGGTGGTCGGACTGTGGTGCTGAGTTCACAGAGGTCGCGGGTTCGACCCCTGCGACCTCCATATTTCCTGTTTTATTTTTATTTGGTGATTCAAGGCATTTGTTCAACTAAAACTTGTTTAAAACAACTTCTTAAGAATAGGTAAACCCGTAAAAATTATAATTGAGACATTTAAACATCGTAAATCGTATTTTAGTTGTAAAACATGTTTAAATTGTCAATTTAAATTAAAAATATAGTTTTTTTTTTAGTTTAAAACATCCATGTATATATATTTATTGATATAAAACTTTGGGTATATTTAAAAAGGTTAAATAGATATATATATTCATTGTGTAAACTATTTTATATATATACAAGACGTTGGATTGAAACAAAATAATATTTTGTGTAAACATTAAATGTTTTTAGGAAACTATTAAAAAGCGTTGTTTTGATTAGAAACACGAAATACTCGGTTTTGGATTATGTTTCATCATAAATTGTTGTTTCTTTTCAAAATAAATATTTAAATCATTGGATTTAACATATTTATGTATATATATATATAACTTGTTGAAACTTCATTATTAACGTCACTTGAACATTTAGTTAAATATATATATTATATATGTATTTATTTTTTATATCCTCAAACTTAGAAAATATATATTAAAGTTATATATTGTATTTCTTGCGTTACTTCGATAATCACTCGGATTTGGCACACGTGCCATCCTCGACTTGTTTTGAATTCCACGATCCTTTGTTTGTGTCGTTTACGTTAGACTTATAGTTTATAGAACACACACTTATACATTCATGCTCGTTAGGTGATTGATTGCTTGCACAAGACTCGTTCTTGCTACTTGAATTAACTGTTTGTCTGGAAACTTTGCTGAGCAACCTAAGGTAAGTTTCACGGCCCCGTTTTACTGTTTTAATCCTTTTGGGGGAGATTAACATGCATGATTTACACAACTGAGATAATTAGACTTTTATATATCACTTGAAGTACTTGTAGCACACTATACAACAAAGTCCTTCTTATGGTACCGTTAGTATTAATGACGATAGCGGGAAATATATTGTAGTGCTACTGGGTCTGACAAACCCCACCCGGGTCAGTCGCTCTGACACGATTGGATATCGAACGGGTGTTATATTCGTCCTAAACACAACAAGGCAAACTATAAACAACTGTTAGCTTCGGTGACCATCAACGTGCGAAGTTTCATGTATATAGCCTAGCTAGCTATTTGATATATATTAGTGATTATGCTCTTACAACTTGACGTTATTGAACGGTCAATCTTAAACTGAACTTGAAATGTTACTGAACTGTTAAACCTGTGAACTCACCAACCTTTGTGTTGACACTTTAGCATGTTATATCTCAGGTCGCTAAACTGGATTGTCTGTCACGAGCTAGGATGCACCACATAAGGACTACTATTACTATGCATGCATCATAGACTTATTTATTTATCGAACTTATTAACTTTTGGGTTTGCGCATGTTTTGGCGCTTGAACAATTATTACAACTTTGTCGATTACGCTTCCGCATTTAAAAACACATTTACTCTGGTTTTACTTTTACATTGCATATAGACTGTTCGTATGGCTAATGTGTTCGATCCTGGTTTTTCACGCTCCCTGCGACGCGTTGTCGCGCGTGGGATTTTTGGGGGTGTGACACCATGCTTATGTCTTCCCATATTTGGTTGGGTATGGGAAGTGGTTGTAGGAGTCCCGTCGGCTTCATACTATCGTGTTTTGCTCGTTGACACACGTGACATTCTTTAATATATCGTTTGATGAACTCCTTCAACCCAACCCACCAAAAGTTATGTTTGAATTTAGCATAAGTCTTATGAAATCCAAACTGGCCCTCCTCTGGTGAAGCATGAAACATGTCTAAAACAGTAGCAAGAAGTGGAGAATGGGAACTCAACAGTATAGCTCCCCTTTTAAACTAAACCCCATCCTTAAGTGTAATCCCCTCCCTTGCCACAGTAGGTAACGAAGAATGCAATTTGGCATAAAACTCATCAGTGAGCACTTCTTTTTGAATGGCAGGCCAAATGGTGGAGCAAGGATGGGAGATAGCCATGAAATGATATTCTGGTTGCCTAGATAACGCATCAGCTCCCCGATTAGAATTTCCCCGCTTGTACTAAATTCGATAGTCAAATCCCAGAAGTTTAGGTAGCCACCGTGACTGAGCTGGTGTGGTAATTCTTTGTTCCATAAAATACTTGAGGCTCATGTGGTCGGTCTTAACCACAAAGGGACGACCCAAGAGATAATGTCGCCATTTCCGCACCGCCTTCACAATTGCTAGCATTTCTTTTTCATAAGTGGATCAAGATAACATGGTGCTCTTCAAAGGAACACTAAAATAAGCCAATGAACGACCCTATTGTGTGAGTACCGCCCCAAGTCCCACCCCACTTGCATCACACTCGATGGTAAACGGTTGAGACCAATCCGGTAAGGCCAAGGTTGGGGTGGTAATTAAGGCATGCTTCAACTGTTGGAAAGCCGCTTCTGTTCTGTTTTGTCATCCCAGGTGAAGGAACCCTTTCCATCTAATCAATGTAAAGGAGCCGCAATACCGCCAAAGCCTTTTATGAACTTACGGTAGTAACCGGCCAACCCCAAAAATCCTTGAACTCCCTTAGCGGTAGTCGGTGTAGGCCAAGATAAGACTGCTTGAACCTTAGCTGATTCAACCGCTACGCCGCCTTCGGAAATGACATGGCCCAAATAATTAACCTGATGAACTCCAAAACAACATTTGGAAAACTTGGCAAAAAGATTATTAGCTACCAATAACTCCAATACAGTACGTAAATGGTCCAAATGAGATGCCAATGACTTGGAATAAACTAGGATGTCATCAAAAAATACAAGTATAAACTTACAAAGGTATGGCCGAAAGATGTCGTTCATTAGACATTGGAAAGTAGTGGGGGCATTAGTGAGACCGAATGGCATTACTACAAACTCATAATGCCCGTCATGCGTCCGAAACACTGTTTTGTGTATGTCATCCTCCCTAACCCGTATTTGATGGTACCCAGAACGAAGGTCTAGCTTAGAAAAGATAGTAGCTCCATGCAACTCATCAAGGAGCTCGTTAATCACCGGAATAGGGTACTTATCCTTAATGGTGGTCTCATTTAATTCCCGATAATCAACACAAAACCTCCACGAGCCATCGGATTTTTTTACCAACAAAACGGGAGATGAAAAAGGGCTAGGGCTCGGACGGATTAACCCCTGTTGCAGTAGCTCGCAGACCTGTTTTTCAATCTCTTTTCTGTAAATAAGGCTGGCGGTAGGGTCGAGAACTAACTGGTTTGGCGCCAGGTAATAACGTAATATCATGATCATGAAAACGGTTTGGTGGCAGCCCCTGGGGATCCCGAAAAACCAACTCAAACTCAGCGAGTTCCCTCACAGCTGGGTACGGGCTAGAAACGGACTGTTGACCCGTCAATACCGGCCGAATTTGAAGTAAAAGGGCAATCCCATGAATTCCCATTAATTCCTGGCACTTTAAGGCAGATAACTCTGAGCTCTTTAGGCCTTGCAATATATGAGTAGAACCTGCTAATCGGAACCCCAATGTGAGGTTCTGAAAGTTAATTTCAACAGGTCCTAAGGTCTTTAACCATTGTACCCCCAAGACAAGTGGACATGCTATGACTTGTAAAACAAAGAAATCTGTTGTAATAGTGTACTCCTGAATCACAATAGTGAGATTTCGAACCCTTCCTACACAAGACAATTTTTCTCTATTTGCAACCACCACTTTGAAATTAACATCGGTGTCAACAGAAAGGCCGAAGCGATCGACTAAGGCCTGATCAATAAAATTATGGGTGTTACCCCCATCAATGAGAATAACAACGTCTTTATTTTTTATCTTACCGGGCAAATGGAGAGTTTGCGGAAGAATGGTACCGGAAATGGCATGGAACGAAATCTTAGGAGACTCGTTGGGTACTTGACCGGGAGGGTCCGCCATGGTGTTTGGCTCGTCTTCAACCTCAGTGACATCACAAATCATAAAAAGTTGTGGCTTGCTACATTTATGCCCCGCAGCATATTTCTCATCACATTAATAGCATAATCCCTTATCCCTTCGTTCACGAGCTTCTACTCCTGAAATTCTACGAATAGGATTAGGAGCCGGAAGATCCAGCCGATTGGAGAGGCCTACCCCTAAGAGTCCAGGTGCCGAGTGGGCTGGTTGGGTTTTACCCGTTGGGCTAAAGCTGGTAGGACGGGTTGGGGAGTAAACCCTCCGCTGCAAATTCATCTTTTCTTCAACTAGCCTAGCGAGACCGATCGCATCCGCTAATTGTCTGGGTTTCTTTAACTTCAACTCCAGCCGAATATCCTCTTTTAATCCCCCGATGAAACAACCTGTCAAAAATGACTCTGGTAGGCCATCAACCCGATGAGATAAGCACTCAAAGGACTCGACGTAGGCCGCAACTGTGGTAGCTTGCTTCAACCAGTGAAGGGACTACGAGGGGTCTTCGTAATTTGTGGGACCAAATTGACTCAGCAAGGCGGTGGTGAATTCCAACCAAGCTAGCGGACCCCACGATTTCGTGTACCAACGATGCCACTGCAAAGCTATGTCATCTAAATGAAACGAAGCCACGGTAACTTGATCTTCTTCCGCAACCTTTTGAAAATCAAAGTATTGCTTGGCTTTATAGATCCACTCGGTAGGGTCATCACCATTAAACTGAGGAAATTGAAGCTTAAGGTAGGGTTTCGAGCCTGATCCTAGATCGAATTAGCCATCCGCAGTAGGGCCTTTGCGAGCATTGAGGGTTTGTAGTTCACCCAAAATCTTTTCCAAGAGGGCATCGTGTTTCTCTAATCGGTCATCAGTGTCTTGTCGAAACTGCGCATTGGAACGTGCCCCCATTGGATCACCACTGCTCTGATACCACTGATGTTGTTAGAACGGGTTGTGGTAAAGCTTGAAGAAGGTAAGAATTGAGAAAGGAAGAATAAAGAAAGAGTTGAGATAAATTTTCTGCGTAAAAAACCCAAATAAAGGAGAAACCCTCATTTAAACCAAATACATGAGAAATAGTCCAACCTAACCTCCTATAAACTTGGAAACAGACTTTGACATGGGTTCATGAGCATCCCACGTGACCCTTTATTATAGCAAATAAAACAACTAACAAATTTCAAACTAAATGTTGAACCTTCGAATTCTCAACCCTCTACATGAAAGTCGGCTTGCATATCACGTGCATTCTCCGCCCCATAACACTTTGTTTCGGACCCCCTTTGGTTTGTTGTAAAACTCTAAAAAACTAGAAATCAAAACCGGAAATAATAAATAATTATATAACATATTTATAAGATAATTATTTGTGTCCAAAATTAATAAAAACATATTTTCATAAAAAAATTTCAAGACAAAGATCATGGGCAGCCAATAACGCACATAGAAATCTGATACATCAAGTTTAACTGGTTACCCACTCTTTGAAGTTCAATATTTACTTATCTTGGCTGAATGAGAAGTCTGACATATCAACCATACTTTGAGATCTAACCGGTCTCGTTTTCGTTGTTGTGGTTATCGAGCTTAGTTCTTGAATCTCACCTTCTTGATCGGGACGCTCGTCTCTTCTAAAGTTGTTAGGAGGACCGTCTTGATATTTGTATCGATCATTTGAAGAATACTCGTTGGCCCAACCTTCGGGCTCGTGAACCAAGCCTCTTGGAGAGTTTGAAGGGCTATCGAGGCTGTCATTTGGGTGTCTATGCAAAAGATGCAATGGAGATGTACTTCCATGAAGTGGTGTTCCGGGTCTGCTTGAGAATGGTGTGTTTAAACGTGAATGGTGGGAGTGCTTAATCTTCTTTTTGGCTATGTGTTGCCAAGTTTTTAGTCCTTTTGCTACATTTTCACCGAAAATGGTTGGTCTCATTCTTGAACCCATCTGTTGAAAAAAACATCAAAGGTGAAACCATGCATTTACGTAGTTAGACGACCGTCCGTCAGAAGAAGCATTGTAAGATCATAGAGGTTCAATATTCATTTTAATTAATATAAAAGCTAGCCGGAAATTTTACCTGAGTTACTAACGCGTATATAGGGAGTGTCACATAACTGCAGAGAAATTGTATCACTACCCTAAAAACGAAACGAGTAACACGCTAAAGTTAGCATGATGGGTCGGTCTTATGGTATACGCCTAATTACGAGTAATGGGAACTACTCACCCCATTGTGATCCTGATTACGATGTCTGCGGTGCGGCGATGGAAGCAATCGAAGCCGAATGTATCCTGCAACGTACTACTTATTATTATTATCATTACACTACACAATGAATGAGAAGCAAATTGAAACTAATATATATATATAGAAACATTTTCGTTTTGAATGATGCATTAATTACCCAACTCCACCATAAAAACGCCAGTTGAAACGCGTTCTGAAACAGAACGAAGTTGATCAAGTAGAGAACAAGTCGAGGTCGGCCAAACCAGAAGAGATCGTCACCGGGATGAACCACAGGTGTACCCCTCACCACATCTGCCATATCATTAGTCCTTTTTCCCATTTGTGTTATGATCACATGTAGCTTTGTTCCAACCAAAAGTATTATCTGTTTCGAATTCATACTAATTAATTACCCCTAATTTGTTGGCTAGACCCTTTAAAGTGTCAAGTACAAAAGATGAGAAGACTGCTTACAACTAGTGGGATGAATGGCAGCCAAAGGAATGCATACCAATCTGTTCAATGCAAAATGAACTCGTATAAACAGATCGAAAATAATGATACTGAAAAAATGTCATTTAGTAGCATAGAAAAAATGTCACTAGAAACCTTTGTGGAAATTGTACAGCTTTAGTGACACTCTTTTTTCCTACCACCCACCGCTTTTACTCGCAGTTTTTTATGTCTACGTTATAAAAACGAATACTAATTTTAGCGACATATAACTCAAAAACCGTCAACATTCATAATAATATTGATATAGACCGATTTGAGATGGTCAGTCTTCCGATAGTTTTAACCTTTGGTAGTAAGTAGGCAAATACTACTAAAGAACACAAGAAAAAATAGACTAAAATTAACAAAATTGATTCATTTTCTTCACTGTCTTCTTCGTAGGAAAACAAATACAATTTAAAGGAAATCAAAACATCCACTTTACTTGTGTATGTGGGAATGAAAAGCAACATCATGAAGATAATTAAATTGTTAATGCACTAGTAATTAACGTGGGTTGGGATCATGGGTCCGTACGGTACATATCAAATATATACACATATTAATATAAAAGTTGGGTGAGGTTATTGTGAGAAGTTTAGTTTGAATAAGGAGGATAAGAAAGAATCATAGCCATTAGATCTTCAATTAAATGAAGATCTATATAGGCTCAAAAAATTTATGGGTAAAGTTAAAGAGAAAAAATAAAGAAAACAATAGATAAAATGGTATTTTTGACTTTTTATCAAATTCCCCCCATTTTTTAAACTTTCATAACTCTTAGATACGATATTATTTTAAAAAAAAATACGCCATAAAAACAAGCGTTTTTTAATCTTTAAAACACGTACAATATTGTTATATATAAAATTTAAAAAAAATTACTCTTTCGATCGTATCAAAATGTTCAGATTATTGTGTCATTGTGTCATTGTGTCAAAATGATTAGATCATTGTGTCGAAATTGTTCAGATCATTGTGTCATATTGTGTCAAAATGTTCAGATCATTGTTTCATATGATGCTAAAAACCGAAAGAGTATTTAATTTTATATATAGCAACACTATATATACTTTTTACACGACGACACAATGACACAATGATCTGAACATTTTGACACAATGACACAATTATGTGTTAAAATGTTCAGATCATTGTTTCATATGATGCCAAAAACCGAAAGAGTATTTAATTTTATATATATCAACACTATATACACTTTTAACACGACGACACAATGACACAATGATCTGAACATTTTGACACAATGACACAAGGACCTGAACATTGTGTCAAAATTTGAAAGAGTAAAAAAATCCATTTTTTATATAGCAACACTATATGCGTTTTAAAGATAAAAAAATGCTCATTTTTATGGTGCAATTTTTTTTTTAAATAATGTCGTATGTGAAAGTTATGAATGTTTAAAGAAAATGGGGGAAGTAGATAAAAAGTCAACAAAAGTGGCTAAGACTAAAATACCCCTCCTTCCTTTTTTACTAGATCAAGATCCAATGGCTAAAATTCCTTATTATCCTTCTTACAAACTTCTCATTTGAACATCTCCCTATAAAAGTTAATGTACAAATTGCTATTGAGTTTGAAAAGAAATATTCCTCGGTAGAAAATCCTAAGTAGAAAGTATACGACAATTTTTCTTGTAAGGGAAGAAAAGTATATGTACATATATACATATATACATATATACATATAGGGAGAGGATCATTTGAGAACCAATTTGATTTAAGATTTAAAAAGAACTAATTTATGCCACAAGTTTATTTACATGTCTCCCCCCTCCCATGAATTGTAGTGGTCCCCTCTGAAATCTGTGGTTGAGATTTAGTTCTCAAAAGTTCTCAAAACAAAAACTTCTCATTTATACCTAACCTTATACATATATACATATATATATATATATGGTGAGGTTCATTGTAGACACTCCATAAGTGTAGACAGGTAGACACTCTATTTCACATGTGAAATTACTCTATTTCGCATGTGAAATTCAATAAAAAAACCTTTTTTTAGATTTTATGTAAATAAATAAATAAAATCTAAGATAAACAATGAGAATTGTGAAATATTTAATTCATGAACGATTACGTAATGAAATTTATGATGCATATGGCTTGATTTTGGAAAAAAAAAGTAAAACTAAATGATCAGAATGAGTATGCGTAATCTACATCGTTCATTAATTATATTTTTCACAATTCTCATTGTTTATCTTAGATTTTATTTATTTATTTACATAAAATCTAAAAAAAAATTAATTAAACTTCATATGCGAAATAGAGTATTTTTACATGTGAAATAGGGTGTCTACCTGTCTACACTTATAGGTGTCTACAATGAACTTTTCAATATATATATATATAGATATATATATATATATATATATATATATATTTAGATGTATAAATACATACGTACTTCATATCATATCATATCATCATCAAATCAAATCATCAAATTATTATATAAAAGAAAAAACTTTTAACACATGTCATTCTCATGTTCCATCTCATAATAATTTTTCATTTTAAATCATCCCTTTTATTTTTAGTTTTTGTATCTTCATGTCAATAAATAAAAAAATATTTATTGTATGGATAATCACCACCCTACTTAATCAATTATTTTTATTCTCATAACAAAAAATAAAATATATTTATTATAGAGATAATTAATTAATAATATGAAAAAAAATCTTATTTCTATTAAAAGAAAAGTTTTGGATATCTATATCGAACTTTTTATTTATTTCTTTCTAAATTATTTAATAACCAATTATTTAATTACTCTCATGTTCCATCCCATAATAATTTTCCCTCCCAAATCATCCCTTTTATTTTTAGTTTTTGCATTTCCATGAAAATAAATAAAAAAATATTTATTGTAAGGATAATCACCACCCTAATTAATCAATTATTTGTATTTCTATGGCAATAAAATAAAATATATTTATTATAGGGATAATCAACATCATAATTAATTAATTATATGAAAAAAAATCTTGTTTCTATTAAAAGAAAAGTTTTGGATATATATATCCAACAACACATTCATCCTAGAGGAAACCACCGTCTAAATGTTATTGTCATAAAACCTCTAACTCACTTATAATTACCACTACAAGAAAAATGACTATTAGGGACTAAAATTTTAGGGACTGAATATTCAGTCTTTGATGCACAATATCTGAGACTAAAAAAACAATTACTAATGATATCGGAGACTAATACGTTTGTGACTCGTGATAGTGACTGATAATTAGTCCTTAATAATTTGACTGATTATTTAAGACTAAATTTCAGTCATAAATGTCGATGCAAAATTAAATAATTTGTAGGGGAAATGTTTGGTTACTGAATTTCAGTCTCAAATAAGGGTCATAAATTAAAAAGAAATGTCGTTATTGTATGAGCAATTGATATTCAGTTTCTAATAAACATGTGACATGTTAGAGACTAAAAATCAGTGCTTAATAATCATAAGCTAGATCCAATTAGGGACTGATATTCAGTGTTGAATGTCTCTTTTATGTGACAAGATGAATAAATGGTGTTATTGTATGTGCAATTGATATTTAGTATCTAATTATTTGACGTAAATATATAGCATTTTAATAAAGTTACTGAAAACCGAAAATCAATCTTAAAGATATCGTAAATGAAGACAACTTTACTGGGCCAAAATTGGCCTACGTACTTTTTTAAAATTCTGCCCTGCCATACTTTCGATTATTTCAGTGGCAAAAGTTCATTAAAAACCTTTCAACCTAGTATTCGCCACACATTTTGTATTCATATGAACAAAAATCATATCTTTCTGAAACCTTTAGCCACTCATTTACAAAAACATGTAACATTCAGTAGCCACGTTTAGAACGTGTGCCAAATGTAAGCAAGTGTCATTATTTTTGCTTCATTGATAATAAGCACACCTGAAATGTGTGGCCACATGTTACGAACTGTCATGATACGCATTTTATGATGTGGCTAACGGCTAATACATATGACCATTTATAATAGTATGTGAGACAAAAATAGTGTTGATAAAAAACTATTAACTAAAAGTAAATTATGATCATGATTATAATTATTTTGTGTGGCTAAAAATGTTCAATAGTCATTCTTAACTAAAAATTAATCTCATAAAAAATATATATCTATTAGAAACCTCGAGCAACATTTAAAAAAGAAAAATTGGCATTTACACCCCCCCCCCCCCAATTTTCAGATTTCCCTCGCATTCTCCAATCTAAATTGACATAGCCTTAAATTTTCGTAATTTCCCTCTTTTTTTTCCTATCCCTTATCTCATCTCTCCGTCCCATTTCTCTTTCTTCTTCCAAAAAAGGATTTTGAAATTATGGGTAGGTTTTGTAGAGCAGATCAGATCGAGAAGCTCATGAAGAAATCATTGCTTGTAATTGAGTATCTCAATGGTTCCTTCCATCACGCACAGGTACTATCATCCTCCTTCGATTCTGGATTTTATTTGGCTAGTTTTTCTTAACCTATTAGTCTTGAAATTGAGAAGTGGGGTTTTTTTTGTTGAGATTCGAATTTCAAACCATGAATGGCACTATGATTTCTATACGAGCTTTTATATATAATAGTGATTTTTCTTTATATTGTCCACTTTCAAAAACCCTCACAGCGAAGGAGATATCCGTAGTAAAACCCTAAACGGTGAGGATCTTAATCTCTTCATTAATTTCATGCATTGGATGTGTGATTTCATCTAAATCTTTGTGTAAATGTATAAATTTATGATATCTTGGTTTACGCCTAACCGTTAGATAAATATCCATATTGCACTGCAGATTTCTTACCTGTAACACCTTAGACGATTTACCTTGAACTAGAAAGCACATTTTCTTACGTGTAACTCCTGATTGTAAATGAAAATGCAGATGCGAATCAACCAGCTATAGATCCACCAAAGAGGCGTGGTCAAAATATTAATCATAGTGCTATGAAAGTATGAAGTGATTAAATGTGACACCCGAGAATTTCAAGGTTAACTTCCGTTAGACAAATCCGTTAGTTACGATTATAAGTGTTAACTTAGTAGCTAATGCTTAAACTAGGCCGAATACGTCCACGTCCTTTGGTTGATCACCGAACCCGTCCATATGTGTTATGTGTTCATCACTGATTGTCTTTATGTGCAATGTGATTTAAATACATGACTTATTATTGTGAATAGCATGATTAATTGTAAATACTTGATTATGTGAAAATTGCCTAAATTTGGTAGTCAGCGAAACTACCGAGCGAAACTACAGATTCGCCCGGTAGCAGGCTAGACTGATCAATGCACCAGAGACCAGAGCTAGTTTCGCCTGGCCAGCGAAATTGCCAGCGAAACTAGCCTCTGATATAAATAATCCTAATAAACCCTAGTAGCCTCATTTGCTTAAACCACACAACAAACACACACACTCTCCTACCTCGAGATTTCTGGTCAGCTGAGGATCACCAAGGATTACCAAGATCTCAGCCTTGAAGATCATTCATCCGGATCCTAAGATCAAACCGTGAGTCTCCAAAAACCACCATTCATGTGTTTTCTTTGTATTTCTCTTAAAAGCATGCCTAAATTTACATGAAATCACCTGATCTCTTAATATGTTGCTTAGGAAAGCTAGGTCTACCATAAAGTCAGAAACTTTACGTGTAAAAACATACCATAATGATGATTTATGCTAGATTAGGTCATTTTAGGTTAAAATGTGCTTTTTGGTGATTTGATGACAAAATGCATGTTAAACGTGTTAAAGTTGCTTGATTTATGTTGGTAAATGCCCATGAATGCTAGATAATGAATTGCATGTAAGATCAGAAGCTGTTAGGTTGATTTTTAGGCAAATCCGTATATTCTTCGCGACCAGCGAAACTGCATGTTCTCTGGGCGAAACTAAGTAGCGAAACTATATCTCCTTCCAGCGACACTACCCAGCGAAACTATAGTGTCGCCGGGTAACCTGACCAGACCAGCTCGAACGAAACTACCGAGCGAAATACCTGAACGAAAGTTCAAACCAGTTTCCCTGCGAAACTAGGCTAGCGAAACTGCGTCAGCAGTTTCGGGCGAAACTAGCCTAGCGAAACTGTGTCACCGGGCATTGCCTAGCGAAAGTGCTGCCCGTGCACCTAGCGAAACTGCCTAGCGAAACTATGCTAGCGAAACTAAGACTTGACCTAAAAACCAAACTTGTGAAATTTGCTTAAGTGTTATGCCATGACTTACATGATTATGCCATGATGAAACATGTTTGATATCTGATTTATATGAACCCTTGTTATGATCAACCATTGGTGTCGTGTGTCGGTATGTCGAGTCATAGTTGCAACGTGCTATGTTATGGGCCATAGTGACGTTAAGTAAAGATTAGACACGAAACTAATACTTAAGACCTAAACGTGTTCTAGGTCTTCGTTAAACAACAATATTTGGATTACTTGAAGTGTAGCAGTGCAACCAAAGGTGAGTGTCACTAACCCGCTTACTGTGAGTCCGTTTGGGCCACACCGAATAACTTAACGAAAAACAATGCTGATAAACTCTAGAGTGCTAGGCACCTACCAATGAACAAGAGAACTCGGGATGCTCGGCACCCACTTGACGAACTGAAGTGTTTTATGGGAAACACTTGTGGACTACAAACAAACTATTTTTCTGAAACAAAACTGAAAACGTTTTAATATGGCTAGTGTAGGTTAAAGTCTGAACCACATGATATCACATGTTTTCTAAGGATGCCTTATAACTTAAAAGTCCTCAACTTAATTGTGCCATTAATTTGTGAAAGCGAGGGGATGTTGGGTAGATCTACTGGAGTTTGACAAACTCCGCCCCGTGGCACGGGGAGTGCACGGAGGAACAATATCAGCCTATTTGACCGTGGTCCCGAGAGGACACGGGGGAGGCAAAAACCGCGATGACGTAGGTCCGCACCGTACGGGATGGCTCGGCCCCCACAAAATAAGTCAGCTTTGGTACAAACTTCCTTAGAGCATGGAACAACGGATTAGCTACCCGCGATATCGGTTGAGTCCTTTAACTTTACGGAACTAGTACATACCCGATGACGTAGGTCACGGACAAACCATTTATAAACTGAGAATTAATTACGAGCATTGCTTTTCACAAATAAATATTTTGTAAGTACATCTTGACACGAATTATGATTATGAGACCGGGCCAATGCATGACAAGCCCACTGTGAACTCACCAACCGTTAGGTTGACACTTGCGTGGTTTAAACTTTTGCAGATCGCTAAGGAGTATCCGTTGGAGGTTGGCATGGCACGAGAAGATATTTATTTCTGTTTAAACTGAACTTGGAAATTTTAAAACAACATTTATGTAAAGCACGTGGTTAGTGCTAAGGACAATTATTTTTCCGCTGCGTATGTAATTTAAGACTTTGATTTATAACTTGTGTTTGAACTAACCCTGATTCGTTTTAGTATTTGTAACTATTGTTGTGGATCCTGGTCTAGTCGCGCCCCTTAACGGTATAAACTCCGTTAGTGGTATTTTGGGGGTGTGACATTAAAGGCTGTGGAGAATTTGCCTCAGGGTTCTATAATAACGTTAATAACGAGTAAGGATACAAAAGCATTCGTTGGGACTTCAGGTACAGAGTTTGCAACTGAGTGTGGAATTAATTATAATCCGTATGTATGTCCGATGAGCTTTCATAAATCAGAGTCCGAGTCCGAAAAGTGAAAATTTAGATGTATGAAAAATTGCAAGTAAGTTGTAAATATTTGAAGTTCCAATCATTTGGAAGCTATTAATATTTACATCTTCGTTTCTTTTGTTAACGTATATATATTTAATGAAGGTAAGATTAGTTAGTGCACATTGCATTCATATTTCATCTCGAAGAGATTACAAAAGAACTTTAGATATTATGAACAAGAGTCTATTATAGATATTACGACTTAACTAGTTTTTGTTAGCATGTAATTTATGAGACAAGGGACTATGATCATCACTAATTTCCTATTTCACGTGTGAAATGATAAGATTAATTTGTGACATGTTCATGCATATAACTTCTAGCTTCTATTAGCGTATCATTTATGAGACAAGGGAATCTGGCCATCATCAGTTTGGTTTAGAAGATTTCTTATTACGAGAAATTAATATAAAATTGAATTTTTGAAACATCTAGTGTATTTTAGTTGAAAACCCCAATTAATAATTGCATAGTGCATTATTTAAAGAAAACCTAAATATGAGCTACAAATAATGTCATAACTATATAGATTCTTTAAGAGTTGAATTAAAGATATGTAACAGTTGAGACTTCATAACCCTTTACCCAAAAAATAGTTAAGACTTCAATGTATGTTTAACAACTGAACGAAATGTTATATTGCAGATTTGTAGCTATTGAATGTTTAGGGGATTCGTGGCTATGACAGGAAGCTCCTCCTACCACTTCGAGCTCAAGTATGTTATTTATATCGATCAATCACCTTAATTTATTAAGATTTTAGGGATGGATTGATAGGAATGAGTTCAATTGTTTGCTTGATCCAGTAGTGCACATCAGTTGCTTGTTGAAATATTTAAGTGAAAATGATCACCCACGACTACTTCTCTGTCTGTAAATATGCTAAACTTTTTGTTAGTTTCATATATAATTAAATACTTATATATACTTCATTTTCAAACATATGATTCTTAATCATATTGGTATGCTAGGCGATATTTTAATGGGTTCCTATGTTATAGCATGCATGATTCTAATTTCTGTGGTTGGAATGATGTGTGGATCTTATTTTGGCTTCAAACATAAACTGGTGTTTACATAGGTGTTCCATCTTTGTGGTTTTAGATAGTTTGATTGATTCTTAAAAGCAAGCTAAAGATTATTGTTGCTACCTACCCAAACCACCTTTGTTGGAGAAAAGTGTCAATCAAGTAAAGAAAAAACATGTCTAGTGTTTATTTAATCAAAATCTCTCTGATCCTTGTTCAAAATGTTCAGACGAAAGAAAAAATATCAAAATCTCAGTTAACCCTACTTATTTGTGTATTCATTAGCTAAAGTTATTTGGTGGATTGGTTGTATATACATGACCAAGTTCCACAAATTACAAAAGTTAGGTTTGGTAGATGACCATATATGTGAATTTGATTCCCTATTCAAATGTATTACTGTTTATGAAAGAATGGACTTGATAGTTGATCCATACTTTATGGATACGATTCCTATCGATGTGAAATAAGTGATCAAAACTCACAATACTCTAGTAGCAAGAGGCAAACCTTAAAACAAACGCTATAAGAATTGTTGTAACTTTTTGATGGAGCTTTCTGGAAAAGCTAACTACTTCAAATGGGTCAATGTAGTAAAACTTTATAACATGGTGACTGTTTTCCTATGACACGATGGCTGTTTTGCATTAAAATTGTGTTTCTTTTAATAATCATTTTTTGTGTTTTGCAGGTTGTATATCTTCAACAGAGCTAACATACCTTCAACCATAGACCCATAGTACTAGAAGTTAATGTTGTTCACTTGATCCAAATTTAAGTATATTAATGCAAATTATCTATTACTCGAAATAGTTCAAACATGCTGGCATTGTTGTCAATAGCGATCGTAGCGGCCGCTATAGCGCGCTACGTCGCGAAGCGGTAAAGTCCCGCTATTTACCTTTTAGCGACAAATAGCGATGTAGCGGATTTCCTGTTTTTTTTTTTAATTATTATTTAATATATATATATAATATAATATGCTATCTACGACGGTTAAAAGAAACCTTTTAGGGTTATCTTTATTCTGGATTACCCCACACGCCAAAATCACGACCGTTGCGACTTCATCTCCTCCGATTACCCCACCTGCCGTTCTCCGTTCTCCGACTTCATCTCCTCCGGTCATCTCGCATCATCATTCTGCTTCATCGCGCTCCTTCATCCTGCTGTTCTCTGATTCTTCTGCTGTTCGATTTGTTTCACAGGTAACCACCAAGTCTGACTTCTCTTTCAATCAGGTTCATGGTTGGCTTGAAATCTTGAATACTTATAACTTAAATACTTCATGGCTGATTTCAAGCATTTACTATGGTGACATTAAAAAAATTCAAGCATTTACTATGGTGATAGTTCAAAGCATTTACTATTCTGCATTTACTATGGTGATAGGTCTGTTCTCAACTATAATGGGAAGGGAACCTGATCCTGGGTGGGCACACGGGACTCACGTGCAAGGAACCAAAAATTCGGTACTGTGTAAATTTTGTGGTTTTAAATCTACGGGAGGGATTACGAGGCATAAACATCATCTTGCTTGGGATTCATCGGAGGTGAGTAAATGTCCCAAAGTTCCCCCCGACGTGAAACAATTTTTTAAAGAATTATTCGAGAAGAGTAATCAAGCAAAAGAAGCGGAGAATAGAATACCACATTTTGATGATGTGGTTGATTTAGAAGAGGATGATGAAGATGAAATCCCTAGTTTTAATGAAGGCCAGTCGAAGGGAAAGAGGCCAATTCCATCATCTAGTGCTTGTGCTTCTAACAAAAAAACAAAAGGCCCGTTAGATAAAAATTTCAAGCCATCAGTCACATCGGGAAAAAAGGGGGACACCTCGTTGGAAGTGTCCAACACAAAGAGGTACAAAAGAAGTTAAGGCTAGAAGCGGTGCAATTGTTTTGTCGTTGGTTGTATGATGCGGGTTTACCTTTCAATTCGTTGAAGTATGATAGTTTGGGGCCCGCGATTGAAGCGATTGGTCGATATGGTTGTGGTATGAAACCCCCTAGCTATCATGAGGTGCGCGTTCCAATGTTAAAGCTAGAGGTAGAGCATACCCGCAAAATTTTGGAAGAAAATGAGGTTGAGAAAGCAACCTATGGGTGTTCTTTGATGGCCGATGGATGGAGAGATCGAAGAGGAAGGGCACTAATCAACTTCCTAGTAAACACTCCTAGAGGAAGTATGTTTATTGAATCGGTCGATGCCTCTAGCTATTCTCACACGGGAGATAACATGTTCAAGTTGTTCGATCAATTCATCCAAAAAGTTGGGTCAGAATCAGTCATCCGTATTGTGACGGATAGCGCAAGTAATAATGTTAGCGCCGGTATGTTTACAAGAAACTACTAGTCTACTACTAATTTATTATTTTATGATTCCTAAATCCTCTAACATTTCTTTTTCTGTTTATAGGCAAGCTTGTGGAAGCAAAATATCCACACATTTATTGGACTCCTTGTGCGGCCCATTGCATCGACTTGATGTTTGAAGACATCTTCAAGTTGTCTCATTTAAAGATTGCTCTTGAGAAGGCAATTACGGTGAACACGTATATATACAACCGAACTTTGCTACTAAACATGATGAGAGAGTTCACCGGGCAAAAAGATATGGTTAGGCCCGCGAAGACCCGATTTGCCACCGCATTCATCACCCTCTCATGTTTCAAGGCAAATAAGAAAGCCTTAAGGAAAATGTTCACATCCTCAGAATGGACCAATAGTAAGTTTGCAAAGGAAGTGGGAGGTAGACAAACGGAAAACACTATATTGTTTCCCGCCTTTTGGAACAATGTAAATGTGGCTGTGAAAGTTGGAGGTCCGTTGTTAGGAGTGCTTCGTTTAGTTGATGGGGAGAGAAAGCCTCCTATGGGTTATATTTATGAGGCGATGGATAGGGCAAAGGAGATGATTGCTGCCTCTTTCAAGAACAAAGAAGAAAAATACAAAGCAATTTTTGATATAATTGATAAAAGATGGGATTGTCAGTTACATCGACCTTTGCATGCGGCGGGTTATTACTTGAACCCGAGTTTATATTACAACAATCCAAGAGTGGAGGATGATGATGAGGTAGTTAGTGGGTTGTATTCATGCATTGAAAAGCTTGCATTAAACGAAGATGAGCAACTGAGGATACACACTGGGCTACCAACATACCGAGGTGCTGAGAAGGTTTTTGGATATCCAATTGCCAAGAAAATGAGAGCCAAACTTGCCCCTGGTATACTTTATGAATACATATATATATATATATATATATATATATATATATATTAAATATAATGTTTAAGTAATTTTAATATATTTTTTGTTTATTTTGTGATTTAACTAGCTGAGTGGTGGAAGCAATACGGGTCATCGGCACCGACATTAAGAAAATTTGCCATCAAGGTGCTTAGTTTAACATGTAGCTCGTCGGGGTGTGAACGCAATTGGAGTGTGTTCGAACATGTAAGAAATTTTTATTTAATATTTAATATATATATATATATAGTAGTTATTAATTTATTAAATTTTATTTATGTAGCTTCATTCTAAAAAAAGAACCCGACTTGACCAAAAAAAGCTTAATGATCTTGTCTACATCAAGTATAATCGGGCTTTAAGAAGAAGATACAATATGCGTGATACGATTGACCCGATTATCTTAGATGATGGAAATATACAAGATCCAAATGAGTGGTTGGCGGGAGTGTTAGAGGATGAAGATGAAGAAAATGCCCCGGTCCATGAGGGTGAAGATTTGACATATGGTCATGTTGCGGATGCTACCGGGGCGGGTGAGCCAAGTTACAATACAAGAAGAGCTACTGCTAGTCAAAGGGGTGCAAACACCTCCACATCGAGCTCAAGGCCAAGAAGACGTTTACTAGATGAAGATGTTGGTGATGTGGATGGCGAAGAAAATGATGTTATGGCTTATAAAGATTTCGTGGTAACGTCGGACGGTGATAATGACGACGATGATGGTGAGCCGGGATATGAAGATCTAGATGATGACTGAGTTAGTCATAGAGAATTAGAGATAGAGTACTTTAGGTAGTTTATGGGTATGCAAATGTTTATTTTGTGGTTATAATTACTAGTTTGGCTACTATATTTTGATCTATATTTTGATAACTTAATGAAAAGTAATATTTCTTAAATTTTATACCATTGTATCGCTATATATAAAATAGCGGGCGCTATTTACCGCTATTCGCTACATAGCATATAGGTAGCTTGTCGCTATTTACCGCTATTCGCTATTGACAACTATGCATGCTGGTGAGATTCTATGTTTAGGCCATTTTTCATGGTTACTTGTATTCTCCATGGACCATGAAACCATATGAAATCATATCTATTCTGTCATTAGAATGGGTTTAGTGTTCTTTACTTTGCTTATAGACCTTTCCACCCCCTTTATCCGGTAAGTTTCCACATGGTGCATCCATCTACAGTCATAAATTAATTTAAGTTTCTTGTATCAACCTCAACTAAATATTATATATTCTGTTTGTAGGTCTTATGATGTCACTCATTGGAAGAGATGGAAAGATCAAAATATGATTATCATTTAGAAGGGGTTTTCAGGTAGAAACATAATATAGACATTCAAATGTCTAATAAATATTGTAATGTTTGTACATGTTATATGTTACTCCTTAATACTAATTTTTTTTTTTTTTTATGTAAGATGGGACTGGGTATGAAGGTGAAAGTCGAGGATAAATGGTTTGGGAAGTTGATATGTTTAGATTTTGGTTATATTTATGTAGTCAAGATGAATCGTTTGGGAAGTTGATGAATTGTTTGGGAAGTTGATCACAATATCATTTTGATTCATTAGCTATTGTTATGTTATTACTTTTTGTATATATTAACATTTTGTTAAAGGAAGAAATATATTTTTTAATGATAATAATGTTATTAGTGGCTTCAATCTAATACATAAATTATAATTCAATTTATAATAAATAAAGTGGGGACTGTTAGTTAGTTGCGAAAATGATTAGTTAAGAATTGCGAATGCGTGTTTGGTACGGAATCTAATTTCATTAGAGACTATTTTTTAGTTTGTAAAAGTAAATACATTTTCATCGAAACATTGTATTAGAGACTAAAAACTAGTCACTAAAAAAAGATAACAAGGACTAGTTTTGGAGACTGATTTTCAAACCCCAAATCAACATGATTGCGACTAAAAATAACATAGTATTCGAGACTGATTGGTAGTCCTTAACAAAATGTTTTAAGGACTGAACTGAAGTCTCTCTGGGAGCCTAAGTAAAGACTGAATTCTTATGTATCGGGGACTAGCCGTTAGTCTCTTTTGGTGCCATACAATGGGGACTGATTTTCAGTAACTAACCCTCTTATTTAGGACTACGTATCTACCACTGACTAGGGACTGGCGAATTCAGTCCCTGATATCCAATAGGTACTGATTCTAGAGTATCTGAGACTGATTTTTCAGTCTCAGATACCCCTTTTTTTTGTAGTACTAAGAAATTTTTATATAGATATAAAAATACAAAATTGTCGTAGATTATGATTGTATTTATAGTTTTTTTTTAAAAGTCACTAATGTAACACACGGGGATAAAAACTAGTACTATTATATAAAAGAAAAGATTTGGAACACATGTCACTCTCACATTCCACATCATAATAATTTTCCCTCCTAAATCATCCCTTTTCTTTTTAGTTTTTGTATTTACATAGCAATCAATAAAAATATATATTATATGGATAATCACCACCTAATTAATCAATTATTTGTATTTCCATGGCAATAAATAAAATTTATTTATTGTAGGAATAATCACCATTATAACTAATTATTTATTTTAAAAAAAATCTTCTTTCTTTTAAAAGAAAAGTTTTGGATATATTTATTTACTTTAACACTTTTTTTTTCTTTTATACAAGTTTCATTTTTTGTCCTCTATTACCATTATTATTATTTTTAATCTCAACTGTGCGATACATACAAATTTTTAAATCTCAGTCGTGCATTGTTTTCCCTCCCAAATTATTCTCTCTTATTTTTAGTTTTTTTGTATTTTCATTACAATAAATAAAAAGTATTTATTGCAGAGATAATCACCATCCTAATAAATAAAAGATATTTATTGATTTCAAAATTAATTTATAAATTTTAGATGTTATTCTCTTTTTTACTTTAAAAGTTTTTTTTTTCTTTTATACAAGTTTAATAATTCAATCACAGTTTTTGTACTCTATTACCGTTATTAACTTTTTTAAACATATTTTTTTAAAATCTCAGCCGTGCGATGCACGGGGTATAAAAACTAGTATCTTATATATGCATACTTTTATTATGTATTATGTATTTAAGGATAATAGGAGAATAAAATTCAGATGGTGTAAATTTAAACGAAAAAAATCCGAATAATTATTGAAGTTAATACTAAAGGCATGGATTTGGGACAAGTAACTTACCATTGGTGTTGGTGAGAAGGAGCAAAACCGCAAAAAACCATACTACAGGACTGCATATACAAACATTCATCTGTTATATATGGTCTTTATCTTCGGATTAAAGTGAAGAATTAATATTCATACACACTATCATTAAGAGCGGTAAAAATTGTGTCTTTTACTATAAAAAATGTATTATTTCTTATACCTATTAATGTATAAAGTTATAATGGATTTGAATTTCAATAAATTTAGGAATTGTTATTAACAACCATGGTATTTATAATTGTTTGTTTAAATACATGTATTATTTTTTTACATTCGAATATATAAAGCTATATTGGATTTGAATATCAATATGTTAATTGTTTTTTAAAAACCATGGTATTTATAATTGTTTGTTTAAATACATCTATGTCCACATGTAGATGAATTTAACATATTGTCTAAAAACACTTGAGCAATGATGAGATAATATATATTAATGAAAGAGTGGAAAGATATTAGAAAATAAACAATTTTTTTTAATTTTATGAACGGCAATTTTGGATCACTGACGAGGACATTACATCACCCACCCGATCATCTTCAATCCCCATCAGGAGGAAACTCACCACTGGTGAGAAAACCCCTTATCCCAACTCATTTTTTATTATTTTGTTACAAGTGGGACTTAAACCCAAGACCTCTTGATAAGGGGTTATACACCTTTGCCACTAAGCTGAGCTAGTGGGTGTGAAATAAATAAATAAAAATAACATTGTTTTTTAATTGTATCGTTTTTATTGAAGTTGTGTATGTACTAAGGCTTGTGTAGTCATAACTGCTCTAGAGGGGGGTTATATCGTGTCGTCCACATCATCAAGGGGCGTTATACTAAACTTGTGTGTAGTCATAACCCCCCATAATGTCCCTCAATGATTACATAATTATATTATTTTGTTTTTTAAAAAAAAAATTCAACTAAACCTATCCAATAAAAAAAGAAAAAAAATAACCAATGAGTGAAAGGGGGAGTGGCGCCATGTTAATAACGCCTGGGATGATTTTGGAGAAGATGGCGCCTAGGGGGTAGGGGTGTTCAAAAATATCCGAATCCGAATCCGAATTTGAAATATCCGAAATATCCGAAGTCAAAATATCCGAAATTTCGGATATCCGAATTTTCGGATATCCGAAATTCGGATATCCGAATTTTCGGATTCGGATTCTGATATTGATTTTGAACATTTTCGGATATTCGGATATCCGAAAAATATCCGAAATATATATTTTTTAAAATATTAAATTATATATATATTATTTAGTTTAACATACTTTAACTTAAGAAACCCTAAATCTAATGTTCTAAACTCCAATGTTCACTCTCTTTGCCTCTTTGGATCCCGTCGTCCTTCAAATCTCGACCCTCACTGGCTCATTGCCTTACACCGTCGATTTGTAGTTTGCTATCGAGTTTGTTGCACACGGATTCAAGCTTCAAAATCGAGACATTTTTTATTTTTTTTGTTGGTGTTTGACTATTTAATGTACTTGTATTTGACTATTTGCTCATTTGGATGTTTATCACTAGTAATTTTAGAGATTGAATGTAATTTTTTTTTTTGTTTTGAAAATTCGGATATCCAATTCACTATCCGAATCCGTATCCGAAATTTCGGATATCCGAAATTTCGGATACGGATTCGGATAGTGAAAATCAACTATCCGAAATTTCGGATATCCGAAATTCGGATATCCGAATGTTCGGATATCCGGTTTTGAACACCCCTACTAGGGGGTGGAGGAGGGGCGGCATAGGGGCGCCATCTTCTGTAATTGGGGGAGATAACGCCCCACTACGAATAGTCTGGTTTATTTAACTCTTATAGTTTTCAACAATCAACATACTATTAGTTTGAAAAAACGTATCAACATATACATATATATATATATATATATATATATATATATATATATATATATATATATGCATATGGATGGAAAAATTATATGCATAAGTGAACCTTATTCCAACGACTTCTTTGAAATCTTCTTCCAGTGATCTAGTGATATATTTATGGAAATCATACTCTTGGTGACTTTCGGCTGTCAAATGTGTCTGTATATACAATATACATACAAATATGTGTAAGATAAAGATATAATATTTTAAAAAATAAATCAAAATGTTCAAGTGATTTTTGTAAAAAAACAAGTGCAATAGGTTTTAAATGGATTTTTTAATTAGAGGAATCTATTATCAATACCCCACTAATCAACAGGGATATATAAACCATGATCGAAGCCGGATAGCTGGCCAGAAAGATAGCAATGAAAACTGGGGTAAGAGGGAATCAAACTTCGGCCTTAATAGTTAATAGTAAGTTTTGAATATGGTTTAGCATGCTTACATTGATGAAACCATGTCTTAAGGTAAGATAATCAACTTTCGCAACCGATGTGAAGAACTGTCTGAAAAAACATCCCTATATATATATATCAGAAAAAATAAATTAGTGTGTTAATTTATACGTTAGAGAACACATTTCAAGCCTATAGATAATTAATAATATTTATATCTTTATTTTAAATAAATATTAAATATTTTTTAATACAAGTTGCAAAATAACTGAAATTGTTTTCGAGATATTTAAATAGGGGCGTATTTAATTATATATGTAACTTTAAACTATAAGCTATATTTTATATAAGTGTTATATAATAAACAAAAAGTTTTGTCATATTTTAATTAGTAAAAATGACACTTGTCGTCATTACAATTTTGGATTAAGTCAGAGTTTTAATAAATAATTAATAGATAATTAAATATTATGCATGTAATATAAAATATTTTATTCTATTTAATTATATATATATGTATATTTTACTTTATTTGAGTTAAATTCAAATTTACCAAGTATATTTCATTTTAATATAATAAACAAAATCCTTATTTTCGTGACTAATTTTTTTTTAACTGCAAACATCCGGTTACCTGGGGGTCTCATCATTACAAACGATGTTACCCATGACATCTTACGACCACAGTCCGTACGAGTAACCAAGACTATCTGTGTTGCACATCCATTTCAAAGGAAACCCACCGCCTATATGCCCACTGTCGTAAAACCTCAGACCCACCTATAATTACTGAGAAATTTTTATATATCTATAAAAATACATAATTATCATTGATTATGATTATATTTATAGTTTTTTTCCTAATATAAACAAATTTGAACTTAAGATCTCTATTAAAATGGATTATTCTATTAGAAGTATATTAACTAATATAAGTTAATATTTTAATGGACATTAAATTATTTTATTATTTTATGGGATTGATAATATTTTAATGTTCTTTATATTTGAAGTGCTTTTGTACGTGTACGTATTCTGCCATCTCAAGTACGTATTCATTCGTTTTTTCTCGTAAAATTGTTTAGCGCTTTATGCATTGGAATGGCGACGAGTATGGACGATGTGCGATTCGATTCGATTCTTACGATCGTTTCTTCTTTCTTTTCGTCTCAGCCATCTCAGTTGTTGATAATTTCGTGTTCTTCAATTTTACCGTCATATTATATGTTTTCTTTGATTTTATGTTGTTAGAAAAAATAGGAAAAAGATATATTTTTTTCTAACTTTAAATCTAATTATGTATATGTAGATATAATAATTAGATGAGTTATTTGATATTATTGAATAGCCTAAGATTAGGGCTTTCTAACGAGATATTAAACGTCCAAAGTGATTAAGAGGTAAATGAGATATCGATGCTCAAAGTGTGGTCTACAAACCATACTATTAGAGCTAAAAACCATTTGTCCCACATTGAAAGTGGTTCAAAATGAAATGTGGTTTATAAGCCAAGAAACTTGGATGGTTATCAACTTTGATGGTTCAAAATGAAATGGATGGTTTATAAGCCAAGGAACTTAGAAAAATGAGAAACTCGAATAAAAATTCTGGGTGCGCATCCTGCGGACACAAATGTGACTTGAAAATGGCCGGGTTCCCATAGACCGGTTTTTGTTCCTCCCGCTATCTATTTTTGGAATGATTTGATCTTGAAGAACACTTCATCCTAGTTAATATGCAATCAGTTATTTTAGAAACTGATATGCGCGTTTTAATGCTGATTCTTGTCTTGGACAGCATTCCATTTTGTGGCTATTTAAACCCGTCCCTAGCGGAAATAAACTGAAAATTCATTATCCTCTCCTCTGCTCGACCCTCTCTCTCTCTCTCTCTCTCTCTCTCTCTCTCTCTCTCTCTCTCTCTCTCTCTGCGATCTCAGGCAAGTAAAAACTCCGGAAATAAACTGAAAAATGAGAAACTCGGATAAAAATTTTGGGCGCGCATCTTGCGGACACGAATGTGACTCGAAAATGGTCGGGTTCGCGTTGATGTTAGTCCAATTTGTCGTTATTATTGTGCTTAATTTGTTATATTTATTTATAATAAGGGTTGGATTACATGGCATTTTCACGGGTTTTTGTGTTGTAAGGTACCACGAGCTTAAGTAGCTAATAATGGAGTTTTATGAAGAACTGGAAGCTGCTGGTACAAGGATCGAGAATCGAGCGGGAACGAGTGAAGACTTAGAAGAAATTGAAGAAAGTTCCTGAGATCCGGATCTGGGCGGTACGCCCAGAAATGAAGAAAACAGGGCGGTACGCCCTAAAAGTTAGATATGCGGCCGAGATTATCAATCCGGGCGGTACGCCCAGAATTCCCCATTTTGGGGCGGTACGCCCCGAATTGGTCGACAGGGGAAATTTTTAGGGTTTTCTATTTAAACTTATTTGTGAAGTTTTTGTATCCATCAATCTTCAGTGTGCGACCAGAGGTTTAGGGTTTGCGAATTTCACCTTGTTTTGGAGCTTTTTGAGAGATTTCAATCATTCGGTACCTTTCTTTTATGCTATCTTTTAATACAAGTATGTTTGTTTCATTAGCCATGTCCGGCTAATCCACCACTAACCGCTTTTGGTGATTGGTTGGTGGATTCGTTCTATGATTAATCTATTGCTTAACTAGTTATTCCGGAATACTTGCTACCGTTGAATACCTACATGCGGAATTGTTAAAATCAACTAGTAATCTAGGGTTTTAGTGGTCCACTGTTTATTGATCTAGCACTTTCTTGCGGCAGGACTAATCAGCCCATTAGGAAACTAGGTTATTAGGTCAAGGAAGCAATTGGGGGGCATGTCTATGTGTCACGGTTAAGTAATTAGGTTTTTCTAGATCGGTAGCCAACCAGGATCCAGAAGTGGTTAGATTCGTCTCATTTGAATTCAATTAAGTTTTTAGGTTAAAGTTAGTTAATTTGTTAGTTAAATCACTCAATCAATCAAAACAGCCAAGTGGCATCCTTAGTTAATTTTAGGTAATCAGTAAAGTTAGTTAATTTAGTTAATCAATTAGTCAATTTCCACATATTCCCTTGGTTCGATAACCCTAACTTACCACTACTACAAATCAATCTAGTTGGGGATTTGAAACGGCCTGACAAACCGTTATCAAATTGGCGCCGTTGCCGGGGAATTAGTGCGCTTTTTGATTTGTTGATTTTTGTTTAATTTGCAATTTTTGATTCATTTTTTCAAAAAAAAAAAAATCAAAAAACCCAAAAATAGTGTTTTTATTTAATTAATTACTTTCTGCAATTAAAAAAAAAAAGTTTAATTTTTTCCGAAATCAATTTCTGGGCGGTACGCCTAGAAATCTTCATTCCTGGGCGGTACGCCTTGGACCTTTTTTCACAGAACGTTTTCAAAATTTTGACCATCCAAGTTTCGATTTTTTCTGTTCTATTGCATTATTTACACCCCCTGGAACAGTGCTACGTAATTGGTTTGCTCTTTTGTGACCAATTTTGCAGGTTTTAGGTGATTGTGCATGCATACGCGGCATTCCCGCAAGACATCCCCGCTGATTTACAATCCGGAGATTGAGAGAACCGCTCGGCAGAACCGAGCAGAACAGAGAAACAGAAGAGAAATGGAGGGCCAGAATCCAAATCCCAACCAACCACAAAACCAAAACCAAAACCAAGATCAGAATCCAAATCCCAACCATAACCCAAATCATAACCCAAACCCGAACCCAAATGAGAACCTCAATCAAAATCCTAACGAACCACAGAACCAAGCCCAGAATGAACCAGTGGACCCTGCCATGCCACAAAATATTCCTCCGGGTCATATTCCACCATTTCGGGTGCACGGGCACAATTCTTTACCATCCCTTTCCCCTAAATCTTCATACCATGAGGAGGACGGTTACCACTACCGGGTTAGACAACCAAGTCCACCTCGCCAACAACAACCACCCTTATTCCGCCGAGCCCCACCACAACAACCTCCACCACCACAAAACCACTTTCGACAAAATCCCGTGTACGAGGAGCAGTGGGGGCATGATTGGTATGACCCCAATGAAGATGGTGACGGGTACGGGTATGATGCTGAACCACAACATGAGGTACCACGAAATCGGGCACGAGCTCCACAACCCCATGTTGCCCCACAAGGAAGAAGAGCTTCCCCCCCAAGAGGAGTTCCACAATTCAACCTTGGGGGAGCTCGTCTTCAAATGGAAGGAGGAGTCCCACGATTGGTAGAAAACCCGCCGGTTCAGGGAGTGGCTAGTCACTTTAAGCCAATCGTTGTTCCGAGTGCATCCGCAGTAGTCGCACCAATCGGAGCAAACAGACGAGCCTTTGAGGTTCGACCTCAATACTTGAGTCATCTACCAGAATTTTACGGGAAAAGAACCGAAGAACCATATCATCACATTCATAGCTTCGAGTCTACATGCATACCTATTGGAGCCACGGGGTTCACACAGGACGATGTCAAGCTAATGCTTTTCCCGTATACCCTCAAAGATCGAGCAAGGAGATGGTTCGAGAGTCTAACTCCCAGTAGCATCTATACTTGGGTGCAAATGCAAGAAGTGTTCCTTGAAGAATACTTTCCGATGAGCAAAACCAGTGAGGTCAAAGAAGAGATCCGGTCCTTCCAGCAACACACCGGGGAACCATTTCATGAGGCACTCACTCGGTTCAAGGACTTGTTGCGTAAATGCCCACATCATCGAATAGACACTTGGGATCTCATTAAAGCATTCTATGATGGTCTCCTCCCAGAGGATATCCGAGACTTGAACTCCATCAGCAATGGGACATTCCTAACCAACACGGAAGAGGTAGATTGGGGGCACATGGAAAGGTTGAGTGCCACATCAAAAAGGCTTGCTCAGAACGGGAGAAGATCGCGATCCGCAGCGGTCAAATCGGTTGATTATGAGGCGGAGGAAAGGATAGAGAAACTTCGCCAACAGACACTCCTCTTGGAAAAACAAGTAGCCCAAATGAAGTTGGGGGGTGCACCAGAAGAAGTGAAGGCTAGTGCACAATTTCCGGTGTGCACGGGTTGTGGCGAATTAGGCCACTCGGTGGATGCATGTTCCACCATGGTTCAGCAAGGCGAAGATGTCAATTATGTCCAGGGAGCGATGAATTCCAACACTTACCATCCCAACCTTCGCAACCACCCAAATTTCAGGTATGGCAATGCTAATAATCAGTTAAATCCTAACTTTCAAACTTCTAATGTGCAGGGTGGAGCTTCAACACAATATCAAGGCCGAGCATCCGGTTACAACCAAGGGGGCTATCAACGGAACACCTACACTCAAGGTGGAAATCCTCCCCAAGGAAGCTACCAACAAGCTCAACCGACACCGGAAGATGGGATGCAAGTGCAATTTGCCGCCTTAATGGAGAAAATGAACTCACTCGTAGATGGTCAAAAGCAGATAGTCGATGAGCAAAGACAGTTATCCGCCAGCAACAGACAGTTGACCGACAAAGTTCAGGGATTTGATCGGAGATTTGAGCTCCAAGACAAGACAATGGGAGCATTTCAGAAACAGTTGGGGCAGTTGGCTGCTGAGTCATCAAGGCGAGATCCAGGAAAGTTGCCTAGTGACACCACCATAAACCCACAACATCAGCAAGGTCAGTCTTCTAGTTCCAAGAACACGCGACACGTGCCAATCAACAAGATCACCGCCTAACGATCAGGTAAGTCCGTGGATAATAAGGTAGGGGCACCTCCACCACAAGTTGATGGGGTGGTGGAGGATTGGGTAAGTGACGATGAGAGTGAGCCGGAAACCGACCAAACTAACCCAAAGTCAGTTGCAACCGAGTCTAGTAACCCTAGGACATCAAAAAAGGTAACCTTTAATGAATCTGGTAATAGGGTGATAGATAATGAAGTGGTTGAACAGAAAAAGTCGGTACCTTTTCCAAAAGCTTTAATTGAACCTAATCAGAAAACATCTAAACGGGGCCCACAACAAGATGAGATGTGGGATATTTTCAAACAAGTTAAAATCAATCTTCCCCTTTTAGATGCAATTAAGCAAATTCCGGCTTACGCAAAGTACTTGAAAGACATGTGCACTCAAAAACGGAATTACAAGATTCCGAAACAGCTTGATGCAAATGCAGATGTGAGTGCCATAATTTCAGGTATTTTGCCCAAGAAACTCCAAGATCCGGGGGCACCAATTATTTCAATTCAAGTTGGTGACTTTCAGATGACCCGTGCCCTTTTGGATCTTGGAGCGAGTGTGAGTATTTTACCGGGGAGCTTGTACGATCAGTACGACTTTGGACCCTTGAAGAAAGCCGACACTACGGTGATTTTGGCTGATTTGACCCCTAAGCTTCCCCGGGGAATTCTATCGGATGTTATAGTTAAAGTTAATGAATTTTTCTATCCGGTAGATTTCTTGGTTCTTGATTATGTGTCGGTTGAAAAAACTGCTCAGCCCACGGTAATTTTGGGTCGACCTTTTCTAGCTACTAGTCACTCACAAATTGATTGTAGGTCGGGTACCGTGGACATGACTTTTGGGAACCGCAAAATGCGGTTAAGTGTTTTTGGCAATGTGACTAACCCTCGGGAAGATGATGAATGCTTTCGGGCTGAAATCGTTGAAGGTCTTACACCTCCATTTTTCTCTTTTAATGAGGAGGATGGGACCCCCGAGGAAATTGCTTTGTTTGGCAGGGGCTATGCTGATATGGTCAAGGAGATGGAAACAGAAGATGAAAGCCAAGAGTTGATGGCTGTGAGAGATCAAAGACCACCATGGTCTGTTCAAGTGGAGAGCTTACCAGAACATATCGACTCACAATTGAAGCCCTCACTTGAATCACCACCTTCTCTTGAACTTAAAGAACTTCCTAAACATTTGAAGTATAATTTTGTTGGTGAGAATAACACTCTTCCGGTTATTGTTTCTGCAGGTCTAACTAAGGAGCAAGAAGAGGAGTTGATGAAGGTGTTAGTGAAGCATCGGGCGGCTATTGGATGGACCATTGCAGATTTGAAGGGAATTAGTCCATCCATAGTCATGCACAAGATCATTACCGAGGAAGGAGCAAAGCCCGCGAGAGATGCACAACGGAGGCTTAACCCGAATATGCGAGAGGTAGTCAAGAAGGAGGTACTCAAATGGCTGGATGCAGGTATTATCTATCCTATCTCCGATAGTTCATGGGTAAGTCCAACTCAAACCGTTCCTAAGAAAGCAGGAATTCAGATTGTTAGGAACGAGAAAGGTGAGGAAATAGCCACCCGACCGGTAACCGGGTGGCGAATTTGCATTGATTATAGGAAGTTGAATTCCGCAACTTCCAAAGACCATTTTCCTCTACCTTTCATTGACCAAATAATTGAGAAGTTGTCCGGTCAAAAGTTTTACTGTTTTCTAGACGGTTATTCGGGGTACAACCAAATTGCCATTCACCCCGATGACCAACAAAAGACCACTTTTACTTGTCCTTATGGCACCTTTGCGTTCCGGAGGATGCCATTCGGTTTGTGTAATGCCCCGGCCACTTTTCAAAGATGTATGATGGCTATTTTTTCTGATATGATCGGGGATTCACTTGAAATTTTCATGGACGATTTCTCAATTTTTGGTACATCGTTTGAGTCTTGTTTGAACCAATTAACACGAGTCTTAGAGCGTTGCATAGAAACCAATTTAGTGTTAAGTTGGGAGAAGAGCCATTTTATGGTTCAAGAGGGGATCGTGTTGGGACACGTGGTGTCGAGTCGTGGGATTGAGGTTGATAGGGCAAAAATTAAAGTGATTTCAACTTTGCCTCCTCCCACGAATGTTAAGGGTATTAGGGCATTTTTAGGTCATGCCGGGTTTTATAGGAGGTTCATTAAAGATTTTAGCAAAATTACTAAACCTCTTTGCAAACTGTTGTTAAAAGATGAAATTTTTGATTTTAATGATGAGTGTCTAAATTCTTTTAACACTTTGAAGAACAAACTAATTGAGGCACCAGTTTTGCAAGCACCTGATTGGTCCATACCTTTTGAAATTATGTGTGATGCCTCAGATTTTGCTGTTGGGGCAGTTTTGGGTCAAAGGGTAGATAAAAAACCGGTTGTGATCTATTATGCAAGTAAGACTTTAGATGGGGCTCAATTGAATTATACTACCACTGAAAAAGAATTACTTGCAGTTGTGTTTGCTCTTGATAAGTTCAGGTCATATATCTGGGGAAGCAAGGTGATTGTGTATTCGGACCACAGTGCGGTCCGGTACTTGATGGAGAAGAAGGATGCCAAACCGAGGCTCATTCGGTGGATCCTTCTGTTGCAGGAGTTTAATTTGGAGATTAGAGACAAGAAGGGTAGTGAGAATGTGGTGGCGGACCATTTGTCCCGATTGCCCCACATTGAAGGAGAAGAAGATGAATGGAGCATCAATGAGCAGTTTCCGGATGAACAATTGTTAAGTGTTTCTAATTTACCTTGGTATGCTAACATTGTTAAATATTTGGCTGCATGTACAATTCCGGAACATTGGCCCAGGAGGAAGAAGATACATTTGAAGTCTCAAGCACAGAAGTACATATGGGACGAACCGGATTTGTTCAAGGTAGGACCGGATCAAGTGATCCGGAGGTGCATACCAGAGTCAGAGGTGCAAGCAGTGCTAGAGTTGGTTCACGCATCGGCATGTGGAGGTCACTTTAGTGGACACAAGACGGGTCACCGGGTTCTGTCATCCGGGTTGTTTTGGCCCACGCTTTTCAAGGATGCGTTTGAGTTCGTGAAGCATTGCACGAGATGTCAGCAGATGGGAAGCATCACAAAGCGTGATGAGATGCCTTTGCAACCAATTTTGGTTGTAGAGATTTTTGATGTTTGGGGCATAGATTTCATGGGCCCTTTCCCTAACTCTAATGGTTTTCTTTACATTCTAGTAGCGGTAGATTATGTGTCTAAATGGTTAGAGGCCATAGCTACTAAGACCAATGACCATAGCGTAGTTTGCAAATTTGTCCAACAAAACATTTTCTCTAGGTTTGGAATCCCTCGTGTGATCATAAGTGATGGGGGGGTCCCATTTCAAGAACTTTCGATTTGGCAAATTACTCAAGAAGTATGGCATAGACCACCGAATTGCAACCCCATATCATCCGCAAACAAGCGGTCAAGTGGAGGTTTCCAATCGGCAAATCAAAGAGATTTTACAGAAAACTGTACGAATCGACCGCAAGGATTGGTCTTCCAAATTGAATGACGCCTTGTGGGCGTATCGCACTGCTTTTAAAACGCCTATTGGAACCACTCCCTATCGGTTGGTCTATGGGAAGGGATGTCATCTACCTGTTGAGTTAGCTCACAGAGCATTATGGGCTGTGAAAGAAGTTAACTTGGATTATGATGCTGCAGGTAGAGAAAGGAAGCTCCAGCTGGGAGAATTGGAAGAGTTACGCGATGAGGCGTATGAGAGTGCAGATGCCTACAAGAACAAGATGAAGAAAGTGCATGATGCAAGATTGAAGAAGATGGACTTCCAGGTAGGTCAAAAGGTTTGGTTATTTAACTCACGGTTGAAATTGTTTCCAGGTAAGCTGAAAAGCAAATGGACGGGGCCATTCCTCATCACAAGTGTGGGGGGGTATGGTAATTTCGAGATTGAAGACCAGGATGACCACCTGAAGCAGGTAGTTAATGGGCATAGGTTGAAGCCGTATTTGGACTCGGCAGACATTCACGGGCAAGTCGACAAAGACGATTACTTTTTGGCGCCCGCATCTGAAAGCCCTGAAACGTGAAAGGGAAGTACGGTCTGGCTGAAGACCTTAAAAACTTAGCGCTAACTGGGAGGCAACCCAGCGGTTTGTTTTTCGTTTTATTTTCGTGTGTTTTTTTGTAGTTTTGTTAGATTTTACGTTTTTGGTGTGTTTTTCAGGAAATCGGGAAGCTCGGGATTGGATTTGTGCTGATAGTTGCATTCGAGGTAAGTTTTAATGAAAATTTTGCAGTACACATGTTCGGTGGTGCAAGAGTGGTGTTTTTCCAGAGATAGAAAATTTTTGAAGCCCCAAATTTTCAAAACTTTCTGCCAAAATAGGGCATGGGCGGTACGCCCAAGATGACCTTATTTTGGGCGGTACGCCCAAGATGACCTTATTTTGGGCGGTACGCCCAAATTTTTTCTCAAATTTTGCGAATTTCAAAAACCGGGCGGTACGCCCACCGCTTAGGTAAACGGGGCGGTACGCCCGGATTTCTAATTGAGAAAAAAAAATAATAAAATCTCGGAGACGGGTCGGGTTCTCACAAACACCCACCGCCATCTCTCTTTTTCACCGTCGCCGACCACCGTTTCTCGACCAATCACCACCACCGATCCTCACCGCCACCGAGCGCCGGCGTCACCGGCTAACACTGCCACCACCGCCAATCGCTACACACCCACACATACACGCACCGCCGCACAGTCGACGCGAAACCACCACCGCCGACGCCGACGTCGCCGCGCGACGACGCGAAGACCACCGGGCATAGTTGCCACCGTCGCAGTCCTATACCGAGCTCACCAGGTTCCGATTTCATTTTAATTTTGTTTAATGTGATAGTTTAGCTAGTTTTTTTTAGTTTAGGTTTTTTTTTTTAGTGCGATTTTGAATTGAATGCATGATATGGAACCGATTATTTGAGCGAGTTGAGGTTGTCGGAGTGTGGATTGCTAGTCGAGACATCGGTTTTAACCGATTTCGTTTTTTTTGGGCTCCGAATTGGGGGGCGTACCGCCTAGGGCTCTAACATTGGAGGCGGTACGCCCCGAATTGATTTTAGGGTTTCTGCAGTTAATTTGGGCGGCGTACCGCCCCAGCATCACCACTTTTGGGCGGTACGCCCTGGGATGATTTTCACAGCATGTTTCAAAATTTTCAAAAATCCCAATTTTTGTCGTTTTTGATTTTTAGTTTTAAATTTTGTTTTCTTTTTCGTTTAATTTTGTTTTTCTTTATAAAATTTTTGAAAAAACCAAAAAAATTAAAAAAATCGAAAAATCCAAAAATAGTTTGTGAACGTGACAGTCAATTGCAGGAAGGCCCGGTTTTATATGATTATTGTTATCTTGTGCTAACTTGTTGATTTCAGGATGTCACACCCGCAGGGGTCTAGTTCTGGGACCCGTGGTCCCAAGAGGAGACGACGAGGCGATCCGGACGCGCCGATACCGGTCCCCCCATTTAGACGGAGGATTATCAGCTATTGGGGGCCGGAGATTCTGCCAGAGGCTGATGTGCTGCCGCCACCCGTCGCGAGGAGGAACCACGCGCACCATTCCCTTCTGAGGTTCGAGCGCGACTCTCATGAGGATAGGCAGATGAGGAGGTTCATTGAGATGCCGTTGTTACACCACCGTACGATTGACTGGGGATTGTTGGCTCAGCTTGGGCAGCTGGAGCGGATTAGAGGGTTAGTGACTGACCGCTGGAGGAGGGCGTTGACCCCGGATGACCACCAGTATGTGGAGCTGACTGTTGAGTTTCTGGCGACTTTTCAGGTGGGTCCGGGTAAGTTTGGAGATGGGAACGCATTGTCATTTGCTTTGGGCCGTCAGACTCATCACATGAGTATTCCGGAGTTTGCGGTCGCATCGGGATTGTACACTCAGGAGGAGGTTGAGGCACCGGCGTTTGCAGAGCTGCCGAGGGGGCTTTTTAGCCGACCACACCCCCAGGGGGTTACTGATTTACAGCTTACAGCATTCTGGGATGCGATTGGATCGGTCCCATATTTGGATAGTGTGGTTGAGTCGCAGATTAGGGACCCGGTGATTAGGTATATTCACAGGATAGTTGCGTGTACCATTCTCGGTCGTCGTTCTGGCGTCGAGAAGGTCACGAAGCTAGATTTAGCGGTTTTGCGTTCGATCGTTGAGGGCCATGACCTCAACATTGCTGGGGTTCTGATTTCTTCATTTGCGAGGAGGAGGACGTCGGGGAAGGGCGTCCATCTGAGTATGGGGCCCTATGTTACTAGGTTGGCGAGGCGTTTAGGTGTGTTTGAGCCGGGTCGGTATTTGGAGACTCATTTGACTATCGGGGCTGAGACTTCTCCATACGAGTTAGGTGACATGCGGCTGGCATCGATGGTTACTATGACTGATCCCCCGCAGTGGGAGGCCGTTAGGGGTGTGATTGTACAGGGAGACGAGGCTGCTAGGGCCGCGAGGCGGCATAGGATATTACACCAGGTTGAGAGGCCGCTGAGGCAGAGACCAGAGAGGCCGCCGAGGGCTGATCAGGTTACATTGGATATGGTCCAGGAGACAGTGCTCGATTACGTGGATGTTCGTTTTGAGAGGATAGAGAGGGCTATGCGTCATATGATGTCACATCAGGGTATACCTATCCCTGACTTCTTTCAGGAGCCTGATGGTGATGATGTTGGTGCTGAGGGAGATGCTGGAGGTGATGATGAGGCTGCTGGAGGTGATGCTGGAGGTGACGAGGAGTAGGTGCTGTTCATGCTGTTATCACTGCCATTGCCGATCGGTTTTGTTTCCTTGACCCTTGTACTTTTTGGTTATTTTGTTTTCATTCGATCATGGTCTGTATGATATGATATTATATTGTAACTGGGGGTACTGTACGGGGTAACCGGTTGGGTGGTTGTGATTTTATTTTGCTTGTATATATATGGCATGATGTGTTTGTGTTTCTTGGTAGCACCATGGTTGAGATGTGACATTCTTTACATTACTTCTTCCATCCGATTTCTGGAATTCACGATCTACGCGAGAGGGTGTTGGACGACTTCCGAGGAGCTTTTCACGATGTTATCAGGGGAGTGCGTTCCAACTTTTGTTTTTTTATTTATTTATTTTTGTCTTTTTATTTTTGCATTCTTCATTTAATTTTATTGTTATCGTTCGTGTCTGTATATTCGTTATGTGCGTGTTTCCTATCACATTGAGGGCAATGTCGATTTTAAGTGTGGGGAGGGGGACAGGACGTCAGTTTTATTTTTAATTTTTTTGAATTTTTAGGTAGTTGTTTGTTTATTTTGAAAAAAAAAAGTAAAAAACATCAAAAATCCAAAAAGATTTTGCAATTTTTGAGTCATTTTTAGTTTAAGTGTTTGAGTCAAATCTGTTTTGGGATAATTGCCGGTACATGGAAAATGATAGTACAATTGGGAATCGATTTTCAAAATAAGTTATAATTAAAGAAAGGAAAAGTGGTAAGAAAAGGAGAGAATGGAAAATATAGCTAATTTGTGATGTGTCGGTAGGCCCAGCTGATTTAGTAAAGCTTAATTATCCTTTGGTGTTTATTTGTGTATAAATAGGTAATTAGATTAGTTTGCTAGTGGGTTCCCATTTTAGAGGTAATAGTGAGGTTGAAACTGATGATTAGGAGGAAAAAGACCTTTTTAGATTAGAGACTTATATATCCTCAGAATAAATTGGCACGTTATGATCTTTTTGCGAAAGCAAATCCGAGAAATAACGGCGCCCCATTTTTCCATCTTTTGAGCATATTAGGTAATTAATTGGCTAATGAATTAGAGTGAAGGGACAGAATACTCATGTATGATTTCGGGGGTAAGACCTTGTGAAAGAGTACCTCTGATGATGTTCCGGATCTCGCGGGCAAAACACTCACGTATGATTTCGGGGGTAAGACCTTGTGAGAGAATGCCTCTGATGATGTCCGTTGGTAAGTATAGTTAAAATTAACCAATTATAAAAAATAAAAAAAAAATGAAAAAAAAAGAGAAAAAGAAAAGAAAAAAATAGAAAAAAACCAGTAGTCAAATAAATGCTCAAGCAACTTCACTATACATTCAAATCCATCATTCTTGGGATATATGAGTATCTGATTTAACTAGGGTGGGGAAAATATAAATATTCTATCTGTATTACCCTTTGCTTTGACTGAATTTGAGTCGGGATTAGATTGAGCTAGAATTTTCTGAATGTGGGACACATTGGTAGACTGATATAACTGATTGGTAATTTTTGTAAACACCTTGGGGGCTCAAAGATCAGTGGTTGGGTTTAGTCGGATAGAAATACCGGTGATTGCAATTAGTATATATGAATACATTTTGGAATGTGGAATGGAAAAAGGTTGATAAAGTGAAAAGTCAAAAGATTTTGAGATTGATTTCCCGATTATGATTCCATGGCAGTTTTTCCGAGACGGAAAAAGTCAAGTGTGGGGATGTGATGTTAGTCCAATTTGTCGTTATTATTGTGCTTAATTTGTTATATTTATTTATAATAAGGGTTGGATTACATGGCATTTTCACAGGTTTTTGTGTTGTAAGGTACCACGAGCTTAAGTAGCTAATAATGGAGTTTTATGAAGAACTGGAAGCTGCTGGTACAAGGATCGAGAATCGAGCGGGAACGAGTGAAGACTTAGAAGAAATTGAAGAAAGTTCCTGAGATCCGGATCTGGGCGGTACGCCCAGAAATGAAGAAAACAGGGCGGTACGCCCTAAAAGTTAGATATGCGGCCGAGATTATCAATCCGGGCGGTACGCCCAGAATTCCCCATTTTGGGGCGGTACGCCCCGAATTGGTCGACAGGGGAAATTTTTAGGGTTTTCTATTTAAACTTATTTGTGAAGTTTTTGTATCCATCAATCTTCAGTGTGCGACCAGAGGCTTAGGATTTGCGAATTTCACCTTGTTTTGGAGCTTTTTGAGAGATTTCAATCATTCGGTACCTTTCTTTTATGCTATCTTTTAATACAAGTATGTTTGTTTCATTAGCCATGTCCGGCTAATCCACCACTAACCGCTTTTGGTGATTGGTTGGTGGATTCGTTCTATGATTAATCTATTGCTTAACTAGTTATTCCGGAATACTTGCTACCGTTGAATACCTACATGCGGAATTGTTAAAATCAACTAGTAATCTAGGGTTTTAGTGGTCCACTGTTTATTGATCTAGCACTTTCTTGCGGCAGGACTAATCAGCCCATTAGGAAACTAGGTTATTAGGTCAAGGAAGCAATTGGGGGGCATGTCTATGTGTCACGGTTAAGTAATTAGGTTTTTCTAGATCGGTAGCCAACCAGGATCCAGAAGTGGTTAGATTCGTCTCATTTGAATTCAATTAAGTTTTTAGGTTAAAGTTAGTTAATTTGTTAGTTAAATCACTCAATCAATCAAAACAGCCAAGTGGCATCCTTAGTTAATTTTAGGTAATCAGTAAAGTTAGTTAATTTAGTTAATCAATTAGTCAATTTCCACATATTCCCTTGGTTCGATAACCCTAACTTACCACTACTACAAATCAATCTAGTTGGGGATTTGAAACGGCCTGACAAACCGTTATCACGTGTAGACCGGTTTTTGTTCCTCCCGCTATCTATTTTTGGAAATGATTTGATCTTGGAGAACACTCCATCCTAGTTAATATGCAATCAGTTATTTTAGAAACTAATATGCGCGTTTTAATGCTGATTGTTGTATTGGACAGCAGTCCATTTCGTGGCTATTTAAACCCGTCCCTAGCGGAAATAAACTGAAAATTCATTCTCCTTTCCTCTGCTCGACTCTCTCTCTCTCTCTCTGCGATCTCAGGCAAGAAAAAACTCCGGCAATACGTTGTTTTAGCCACCGTATCCTAGGAAACAGGGCGAAAATCTGTTTTAAGGAAATCGTGTTCTACACGTTTCATTATTCTGATTCTACTCCTTTCTGTAATGTAATAATATTGTTCTGATTCAATAAAAATAATATTATTATTATTTCTGTTTACAAATTCGCGTTTAATTTCCAGTAGTGTGACACACATATGTTTTACGAAATTGAAGTCTATAGGTGTTTTTTTTTTTTTTTTTTGCGTTTTCCTCCATTTTTTGTATTTGAGTCTTATATCTTCTATTTTGTTTGTTGATGGGTTTGTTATTCTTAGTTGTGTTGCATTTAGTTTATGTAATTGGGGATGTTATTCTTGGTTTTGTTAGAAAATATACTTTTTATCAATGCTGCCTTCAAGTTGTTTGATGAATTGTTTCCTTTTCTTTTTTCTTTCTTTTCTTTTTGTTTTCTTATATGCATGCCTGATGATTACGTTTTTGAGAGTTCTTGATGTGATGCATGTATTTTGTGTTGTTCTATCTGTGCGTTATAGTGCATCTAAGATCGTTTTCTTTGATTGTTGTTATGTTGTAGCATTTTAATTTGTTAGAATAGTTTGTTATGTTAACTTTATTCAGCTTAGTATTTATAGATGGTTAAAAGTTTTGGTTTGATTAATGTTTGATGCTACACATCACTAATAGAAGTGCAAAAAGAGCCATTTTGTAAGAATCAAAATTAGCTCACGTAATGAAAGGAAGACTCCTAATAGGACAATGCTGCAACTTCAGTATTTACCTAACCAACTATTTCCAGCTAAATACAAATTTTGTGGATGTCAACTCTATTTGGTCAATATGGCACCTACTTTCATTTCGTGCATGTTAAACACTCCATTTGATTAATGTTTCGAGCTTAACTATCTCAAAGAAACCGCGGCACCATCTATTTATATATAAGGTAGAGTATAAGGGCAACATCTATTTATATATAAGGTAGAGTATAAACTAGAGAAGTTCGAGAGAGACAATATAATATTTAGTTTCATACCTGTCTTATATATCTTTCGACTCTAATAAACAATTATAATTGTTGACACATGTCAATACTAGATTCATTCTCACAAAAGTTTTCCCTCCTAAATCTACTTCCTAATAAATTCTTTTCTTATTGGAAATTATATCATATTTTATAATCATGATATATTATTATCTATTTATATATATTAATTTATATCTTACTTTTATTTAAAAATAATTTTTAAACTATTATTATTTTCATTTTAAAAAAATATTTAGAAACTTATAAAATACCAATAAACACTAATTTAGTGTGTTTTCAAATATAATCGAGCAAATCATATTTAATATTTTAATTAGTGAATACCTAATACTATTTTATAAATTCAATCAGCGTTGCGTTGTGGTGATACTATTTATAGAGAAATTCATAAGCGATAAATATCATGTTCATAATATCCAATATTAAATAGTTTTTCCTACCATATCAAATGAGCCATGTTCATCCTATATGAAAATCTTAGACTTACATCTTACTTTTATTTAAAAATAATTTTTAAACTATTATTATTTTTATTTTAAAAAATATTTAGAAACTTATAAAATACCAATAAGCACTTATTTAGTGTGTTTTCAAATATAATTGAGCAAATTATATTTAATATTTTAATTAATGAATACCTAATACTATCTTACAAATTCAATCAGCGTTGCGTTGTGGTGATACTATTTATAGAGAAATTCATAAGCGACAAAAATCATGTTCATAATATCCAATATTAAATAGTTTTTCCTACAATATCAAATGAGTCATGTTCATCCAATATGAAAATCTTAGACTTACATCTTACTTTTATTTAAAAATATTTTTTAAACTATTATTATTTTCATTTTAAAAAATATATAGAAACTTATAAAATACCAATAAGCACTTATTTAGTGTGTTTTCAAATATACTTGAGCAAATCATATTTAATATTTTAATTAATGAATACCTAATACTATTTTACAAATTCAATCAGCGTTGCGTTGTGAGTGATACTATGTATAGAGAAATTCATAAGCGACAAAAATATGTTCATAATATCCAATATTAAATAGTTTTTCCTACAATATCAAATGAGCATGTTCATCCAATTTTAAAATCCTAGACATCATTACTAATACAATTGTAAGTTTTCTAATATATATCAACATAATAGTTTTTATTGATAATATTATAATCTTTTGATTATAATTTAGATTTTATACTCAACAATTAAAATGTGTTCATTATAATTTTAATAAAACTTTATACTCATCTAATTTTCTATACAAACTTAAAGTCTCAAGTTTGTCAATTCATAATTCATGTTAGTCGTTATTGAGGGTTTGATTGTTTTTTTAATCATGATCACGTTTATCTTGCATTTTCCAAATATACAAGTAGAGACATGCTCTAAATATATATATTTTTTTATAAAGAGTGTAAAGTCACCAATAAAATATTATGAATTATAACTTTAGTTGTTTATTTAATATAATGTAATACGTTATTCCCGTAATAAGAAGCGTATGCATGAATTATCAATTATATATATATATATATATATATATATATATATATATATTAATGATTCAACTCGTAAAACATACGGGTTCTATCTTAGTATAGTATAAATAAACATATCGGGTAAATCTCAAATAGTAAGGTCTAAAAAAGTGAAGTGCCTTTACTTTGAAATTAGTTTTAAATATTTTTTAATTAAAACGACATAGTTTGGATTGGTTTCACTCTTAATTAAAATGCATGACCACCTAATATTTATTTTTCCCTTTATGAAAAATCATTATATATACGGTTGAAAACACAATACGTCATCACAAAACATTTCTAAAGCGCTTGAACAAAAAATAATATGAAGTCATAATATAAAACTGGTATTGAGAATTTAGTTATATAAAAATTTGGTTGTTTATATAATTAGATTATTATTATTTTGTTGGTTATTTTTTGTATTTAAAGATTTATTATTATCTATGGCGAGTGGCATTATGAAAAGCATGGATGAAGTCAAGAAATTGATATGAACAATTGGTGCAAATGTGTCGATTTTGGACCGACAACTGGACGGGAAAGGGGCTTCTTTATAAATTATTTCCTGATCTTTTGGCTTGTGACAGGAACTTGGAGTGCAAAATTATGGAGTGGTTTAAATGTATTTAACAGAATGTTGGTTGTGGGGGATTGGGTTGGGGATGTTGATTTTTGCAGGTTAGAGGAATGGGCAGCATGTGACGGATAGGGTGATGCGGTCAAGTTTAACTTTCAAAGGGACGTGTGGAAATGGGGCAAGGAAGACGTTGGTGAGTTCGAAGTACATATTCCTTAATTGTAAGGTTTTTGAAGAAAGTATTCTCCCTCCGGTTAACCTAAAGTTTAATTGGATCAAATGGGTTCCACTAAAGGTTAATGCTTTTTGTTGGCGAGCGACTCTAGATCGGATTTCTTCCAAGGCTAACTTATATCTCAGGGGCATACATGTTGACACTACTTGTGAGGGTTGCAGGTTGTTCGAAGAAAATACTGATCACGTTCTTATCAATTGTTTCTTGGCAAGCAATGTTTGGTCAAAGGTGGTTTCTTGGTGCAAAGGGCCGACGGAAAGGTTTGGATATGTTAAGGAGGCACTTGAGGTTTGGATGGAATGGGTCAATGACAAGATGTCCTCGCAAATCTACTTGGGAATCTTTTTGACTGCTTTGTGGTGTATTTGAAAGAATAGAAACAACAAGGTTTCAATATGGGAGGAAAGGGACAGACTATATTACGGCAGAAATCAAATAAACATCTTTTTTTTTTGTTGAAGTTTAGGGGTAAGAAGATTTTGTTAGATTTGGATAATTGGTGTAATGTATTTTTGTTTTGATGTTTCTTGTAACCTTGTGGTTCTAGCTTCTTATTAGTTTTTTTTTTAATTAATTGCGATCATTTTAAAATAAGTTAACTACATAAAAAACAATTTTGTCTCCTCAAACTTCTAAATAACAATGTGAAAAGACAAACTTATTATTCTCAAATTTATTATAGCATAGTATAGATGTATTTATAAAAAGTTTTAAATAAGGTCAAAGGGTTAACTTATTATAAGAAGCCTAATTAATCTAAGTCTAAGAAGAATTTGAGATCATTAAATTTGTTATTGAACTTTTATTTTGTGGTTAAGATTAAACTTTTGGACAAAAATTGATGAATGAACATTTTAGTCTTGTCCACTTTTATTGACTTTTTATTAAATTCTTCTATTTATTTAAACGTTATATGTTTCATATAAGATATTATTATTTATTTTTTAAATTATACCGTATATATATGGGTGTGTGTGTGTGTGTTTCAGCTCCTTATGTTTTTCGTGCATCTTTTTGTTTTTTTGTTGGTTATTGTATTTTCTAATAATGTTAGTTCTGAACAATATAATTATGAAATAACACTATTGTGTACTTCTAATATTTAAAATGTAATAATAAAATGATAACAAATTCATCTTATACATAAAAACAATGATAAAATAACATGAAATGAGCAAAAATTGAAACACAATATATATTGAATGCATATTATACAATAACCTGAAACATAAGACACAATGATCTAAATATAAAACACAATTATCAGAATGTAAAACACAATGACTAAAATACTTTTTTTAAATAATAATAAAAAGACGCGTGACAGACATAAAAAAATTTTAGACTATTTTAGATTTAAAAGCATTGTTATTTAGATCTTAGCTTTAATCAAACTAAGACATATATTGAAAGTATTATATTCTGTATTTAAGATTTATTTATTCATTAAATGCATTCTTATGTTTTTAGAGACTAAACGGTTTATACAATAGTGTATCAGATTGTATGGTAGATATGTTTGTTTTAATAATAATATTTTTAGGATGTTGATAGATATTGGTACAGATTTAAATAGTAAACTGGAGAGAGGGGCGGCGGCGGCTGGGATATTGTCAATCGATATAGGAGAAAGGGAAACGGAGACCTAAGAATCAAGAGGTAATCTACGAAGGATGTCGTATCCTACTATGTGACTAATATCCCCGATGGATGTTCGATAGAAACCCTAGCAGCAGAGTGCAAGACTTTCAGAAATATTTTCAACGTCTTCATCTCCAGGAGACGAAACAAAATGGGTGATTTATTTGGGTTTATAAAGTTCCTAGGGATGAAAGATCGGTGGGAACTAGAGAGATTATTGAATCGGGTAAGAGTCGAATCCTCAAAGCTTGTGGTGAATCTGGAGAAGTTTAATCGTGGCGGTTCTCCAGTGATCCTAAATAAGCAGGTGACGTTTAAACGCAACACCGTGATTGGGACAATCCCAAACCCTAATCCTTGGGTGTGGGCGGCTACGAATCACGGGCCGTCGTATGCGGCAGTCACTTCTGGGGGTGGTGGTAGCCTGATAGAGAAAGAGAAGCAAAAAATATTGGATCTCGGAAACATGAAGACTCCGTCGCATTAAGCCTAGATCGGGAGAGCTCTTCTGGGTCGAGCAACCGATCTAACTCACCTTTGCAACATAGATAAAATTTTGGGGAATGAGGGTTTCTAGAGCATCAAGATTTGTCATTGGGAGGTTTTTCAGTTTTGTTAACATTCCCTAATAATGGTTTAGCCAACGATTTTTTAGAAGATGAAGAAAGGTGGTGGGGTTGGTTCACTAAACTCGTTATGTGGAGGGTCAATCCTTTGCACCAGAGAGAATTTCTTGGATTAGGTTTTTTGGTGTACCTCCTCAAATCTGGGATGGTTGTGTTTCCGATCGGATAGAGTAACACTTCAGAATGGTGATTCAAAATCCGATGCAGATGATTCAGATGGCATCATGAATAGAAGTGGTCTTGGGGTTTCTGTTAACGGATGCAAGAGGATCAGTGAGAGCCTAACGATTGTGTGGAATGGGCAGAGGTCCGTATCCGAGATTATGGAACATTCGGAAGATTGGGTATCGGATTTCACTAACAACATCACAGTTGGATTCCCTGAGAAAGAGCAGCCAAAGATTCGATCAAAATTTCAAGGCCGGAGCAAGGTGAAGGGTCGCCGGAGGGGGATACTTCGAGGTACATGGGGAATTTGCATGGGGAGGGTGAACAGTCGTGTAGGAGGGAGACGCATGATGGGTTTGCCAAGGCTGACATGGAAAGTGGTCGGGGAAGACGACGGTGGACCCGGTTCTCTCTTGTGGACTAAATTATTTTCTTTTAAAAATATGGAATATGAAGAAATAATAAAAAACGATTCCGAGGAACATAATTCAATCAGGGGAAGACGATGGTGGACCCGGTTCTCACTTGTGGGATAAATTATTTTGCGGAGCCCATTACATCGGACTGTTCTGGAGTCCAATCTGGCCCATCCCCAGTTAGTTTGGATCTCAACCCCTCTCCAAAGAAGAATAGGTACCGACGGGAAAAGAATCTTACCACACACGAGGAAGCGGATCTCTCGTTAGCTGATGAGGTACTAGAAAATCTTCGCAAAATGGCTTATGAAAGTCTAGAACGAATTGAGATTGGTGTTCAAATCGGGGATCTAGCATCGGTCAACAAGGAAGCAACCTATGGGAACTCAAATTTCGTAGATGAGGTTAGCAACACTATAAATGTAGCGGATTGTGTTAACATTGATCTTAGACCATTTAGGGCGACAATTTGTAACCAAATTATGGAAGAGGAGTCATCATGTCTGTGTTAATGTACTTCATTACAATTAATATCTGTGGGATTGGGGAGGAAAGAAAACGGATTTGGATCTCTGAAACTAGGGCGAAGTATTGTGTTCAATTTATGTGTATACAAGAGACACAAATTATTGATGGTAACAGGATTTTGTTTAATCGTTTGTGGGGCCGAAGAGGATCGGTGAATTATTGCATAAACGCGAGGGGGATGTCTGGGGGTCTCGCTTGCTCATGGTAACCTAATGTGTTCTTGGTATCGGAAACTATTAAGGAGGATAATTTTATGATCGTGTCTGGGATTGTTGTTGGACAGAAAAATAATTTAAACATTGTGAACATGTACTCTCCTCATGACTTGAGAGTTAAGAGAAGAATTTGGGATAAAATTGTGAACTTTAGATGGTCTTTAAAAGGAATGTGGATTAGAGCGGGAGATTTTAATGAAGTTAGAGAGGAGGAGCGCCTCCGTTCTGAGTTTAATCCGGTGGGTGCAACGGGTTTTAACACTTTTATTGAAAGAGCAATTTTATTTGAATATCACATGGGGGGTCTCCAGCTTTCTTACAATCACGGCAACGGAAAATCGTTTAGCAAGATTGATTGGGTTTTTGTGTGTGCCGAGTTTAAGGCACGATGGCCCCATGCTTCGCTAGTGGCGTTTCATCGTCTTTATTTTGATCATGCCCCGCTAGTCTTAAGGACTTCTTTCGCGGACTTCGGACCTTTCCCATTTTGCTTTATTCCACTTGGCTTAGAAATAATGAGCCTGATGGGGTCATTCGAGAGGTTGCTATGGATCCGGTTGTAGGGGGTAATCCGGACCAAGTGCTGATGGGTAAGCTAAGGGCTATTTTAGGGGTGGTTAAGGAGTGGGTCAAAAAGAACAAGGCGCAGAAGGAGGGTTCTAGAACTAAAGAAATTATGGAGTGTAGTTGGTTTGATGCAATCGGTGAGACACGATCCCTTTCGAAGGAAGAAATTGAAGATTGGGCCAAACACAAAGCTATGTTATCGGAGATTGATAAAGAGATTGGAGAGGAACTAAAGACTAAAGCAGGATCAAAATGGTTTCTTGACGGAGACGAGAATTCCTTGTTTTTCCACGGAATCGTTAACCAAAACCTTGCATCCGGAAGAATTAATGTTCTGTATGTCGACGGGGCTTGGGAAGAAGACCCACAAACACTGAAGACATGTGCTTAGAGGTTTTTTAAGGAAAAGTTTAAATCGATGGGTGGGGAGAGGCCAAAGATGAATTGTCAGGGCATTAACTCGCTCACGGAGGAAGAGAGTATTAATCTTATTGCACCTTTTACCCAGAAGGAGATTAAGGATGCGGTGTGGATGTGTGGTAGTGATAAATCTTCCGGTCTGGATGGGTTTAATTTTGGCTTTATCAAACGGTTCTGGGATATCTTGGAAGGGGATTTCGTGGATATCTTAAACGGTTTTCATGAAAAAAGGGTGGTGAGCAAAGGATGTGGATCTTCTTTTATATGCCTTATTTGGAAGATAAGAGATCCTCAAACTTTCAATGAATTTAGACCGATTAGTCTAGTGGGTGTGGTGACTAAAGTTATCTCAAAAGTTTTGGCTAATAGATTGAAGACGGTGATTGGGAGTATTATCTTCGACAATCAAATGGCATTTGTGGCCAAACGTAACAGTGTTGATGGTCCTTTGATCGTTAACGAGATCATATCATGGAGCAAAAGGCCCAAATTGAAGATTATTCAAAATCGATTTCGAAAAGGCTTTTGATTCGGTGGAATGTTATTTTTTTGCTCGACATGTTGCAACAAATGAACTTTCCTCACAAGTGGTATCTTTGGGTGAAAAATTATTACAATCAACTAGAGCCTCGGTGTTACTTAACGGATCGCTCACTTCGGAGTTCCAAGGAAGGAAAGGAATGACACAAGGAGATCCGCTTATTTGTTCTTGATTGTCGTGGAGGCACTTTCTTGGAAGATGGAAAAGGCTAAGCGATTGGGTATTTTTCCGGGGATCCTTGTTCCGAATTGCAATATCACCTTATCCAGCTTACTCTTTGCCGAGGCGTTGATACTTGGCTTGTGGTCAAAGGCGAACTTCTTGAATCTTATTAGACTTATGCATGTTTTTTTCCTTGCCTCGGGATTAAAACTTAATCTTAATAAATGCTCTCTCTTCGGATTGCGAGGAGGAGGTGGTGGAGGAGAACACACAGTTGTTAAAATGTAAAGGTGCGAAGTTGCCTTTTACTCATTTGGGGCTCTCGGTTGGGAATAATATGAACTGGATTGCTAGCTAGAAACCGATAATAGAAGCTTTCGAACGTCGTCTCTCGGGATGGAAAGCTTCCAATCCTTCATTGGCGGGGAGACTTGTATTAGTAAAATCGGTTCTTGATAGTTTACCTATTTATTTTTTCTCACTTTTTAAAGCCCTGGTGAAAGTTTTACAAAGATTAGAGACTATCCGGTTTAGTTTCTTGTGGGGGGGGGGGGGGAGAACAACAAAAGAAAAAGTCATTGGGTGCACCGAGAGATTCTCTTTCAACCGGTTGATGGAGGAGGGTTGGGGTTGGTTCCTCTTGAAGCTATGAACATTTCTCTTGATGCGAAATGGCTATGGGGATACCATACGGTGCCAGAGAAATTATGAAGATGGGTGATTGACAATCTACATGGAGGATCGACGCAAAGGGGTTTAGTTTCGGTGAAGAAAGGAGGGGTGGGGGTGTAGGTTAACTTGGCTAAGTCGGAAGACTCACTGTTGAAAAAAGAGGTGCGGATGGATTGCTTGATGATGGAGGAGAGTTCTGGGTGGATGTAGAAGCGGGACTCGACGGGCCAATTCTCGGTGAGAGAACTTTAAAGGATATGGATGGAAAAGGAAGAGAGAAATGATGTCCTTAAACCTAAGTGGAACAAGCTTGCACCCCCCAAGGTTAACATATTGTTTTGGCATGTTCTAATCGGGTGTATTCCCACTGGAAATGCGCTAGAAAAAAGGGGTGTCAATTTCACCTCAACTTGTTGTCCCTTTAGTGAGAGACGGAAGAAATTGAGCAACACTTATTTACCGGTTGAGGCCAAGCCTCCATCATTTGGTCGATTAATTCGCAAAGGTGTGGTCTTGGGAATTGGTGCTTCATATCCCGGAGGGGGCTGCTAAAAGTTCGAAAATTCGCTTGATTGATGTTGTGCTTAGGGTGGTTGTGTGGGTGATATGGATTAGCAGAAACGAACGGATCTTCAAGAACCACAAAAAGACTTTGGACGGTATGATAGCGGAGATAAAGGCCACTAGTTTTCTTTGGGTGAAATGTAGATCAAAAGGGTGGAGGGTTGAGTGGGAAAATTGGTATAAATTTGCTTTCATCATGTAAGTCTTCTTTTTCTGTTGGGGGCCGGTTTTAGCGTCTTGCTTGTCAGTTTTCCCTCGTTTTTAATGAAATCGTCGTTAAAAGAATATATAAATTTAGAGTGTGTAAGTTTGTGGTTTTAAAGACACTAATGTTAAAGACTTTAACTAACATTAAAAGCGAAACAATTATCATGTATAAGTTAGCACTCTATCTAAATTTTCTCTACCTTTTTACCCTTTAGAATGAGAAGATACAAATTTATCAATCAACTAAAGAAACTAAGCTGGTAGTCGTATAAATAAATTTGAAGTTAATTATCAAATCCATAATTGATATTTATGTAGTTCAATACTGGGTGATTTAACCGTTCAAGAAACTACTGGGTGATTTATTTTCTGATTTTATTTTGAAAGTCAAACAATTAGTCAAAATCAACACTTTATTACAATAATAACTAGTGATGGGCTGGGGCCTGGGATGCTTCAGAAAGAAAACAAAACTAGTGATGGCCCTTTTCTCTGTGGTTGTATGTCGTTTTCGTATTAAAACCGAGCATGGTGGCCTTTCTTTACTATCTACTTATCTAGATATTTTTCGTTTATATTTTGAATTTTAATATAAAAATACTTATAATAATGGGGTTTTGAATAGCTATCAATATTATCTTTTATAAACCATTGATATACGATCATTATTACCTCTATTTTGAGTGCCTATTTTCTTACAACTTTATATTGACACACTCTAAATCTACTTTCAATCATGTCTATCAACGATTAGAACCTTTAACTATTTAAAATTAAACGCAACATTTTGATTTTAGAGGATATATGTGACGTCTAAAAAGAACTAGTTAACTAAAATATATTACAAAATAAAAGTTTTGGTTATAAGCACTACTTACGATCCATAGTAGAACTGTGGAGGTGCTCCATGATCCCAAATGCCTACGTCCAAATGTCGTCTCTCTTGCAAATCTAAATCTCTCTGGATCTAAAGTTTAAGATAAAATACATATTAGATAACTAAGTTACTAACCCGTGTACTACACGGGTTGAATGAGAGATACAGTGTTAAATAAAAAATGATTTTCATAATTTGATATAACTACATGTGATATAGGTAATATTGTAAATTAGTATATACGATGTTCCTAGTTATGTGATAATATATGGTTTTCATGTTCATCTTAAAGTTTAAGATACGGATTACGAAGGCATCGAGCAAATTTTATAAATCATATCTATCCTTATAGAGTTCCAATCTCATTTATACCAAGTTATAAGTATTAAGATCTATGTTGACCCATTTGTTAAGCATAATCTTTAATATTTATTCTTTAAATACTTTAATCTTTAAATTCTAATAAAAATTTAAATTTGGTTGTAACATGACCCTTTAAAAAAATTAATAATAAAAAGTAAGAAATTTAATAGGAGGTGCACATCCACTTGTCTCTGAATGAATCCATTAAAGTTCAAGATATACATAATTTGCTTATAGAGCATCCAAATAGTTACTAGTATTATTGAATAATTATGGAAATGCAAATAATAAGTATATAATAGAAAATGCACTTTGTTAACTATAAAGAGTGGCTTATTATTTAAAATGAACAAACTTTACATTAAAGAACTTATATGTGAACGAAAAAAAAAGTTACTAAAGTCGATTTAGCAACTAATATTTTAAAAATTCGAGAGTTAAAAAAAAACATAAGTGTTGCATAATTAATCGTTCCCGCAAACATATAACTCACTAATACATTTTCATAATGAACAAAATAAGTTGTTAAGAAAACACTAAAGGTGGATAAAATGTCATTATTTTTACAAGGAAAAATGGACACTAATAATCCTAACTATTGTCTATTGGTCAAAAATAATCATACATATATTTTTGTACATAATCAGTCTTATAAATACACCTTTTTTTCTAATAATTTTTTTGTTAAAAAACTAACCCCGTTAGTTTGTGATGACGTGAATGACCAATACTGTCATTATTAAAACTTATTTCTATTTAAAAAATCTGGGGGACCAATCTTATAATTATGTAAACTTATTTCTATTTAAACAAGTTTGAATAATGATAGTACTGGTCCTCCGCATCATCACAAACTAACGGGGTTAGTTTTTTAACGGAAAAGATTATTAGAAAAAACAAGGTGTATTTACAAGACTGATTATGTACAAAAATATAGGTAGGATTATTTTTTACAAAGTTCATTCGTAGCCGAAAATAGTTTGATCTTAAAGAGAAATGTTCAGTAATTTAACACATATGATCATGAATACAATAAATTGGAAAGAAAAAATAATAATAAAGGTGGAGCAAAAAAAGATATACCTAATACGAGATCGAAAAAAGTTACTAATCATTGTGTGAAGAGTCATTTGCGTGAGAATATATGTATATTCATTGTGTGAGAATACATGTATTTAAATATTAGAAAATAAGTTGTTAAGAAAACACTAAAGGTGGAGCAAAAAAAGATATACCTAATACGAGATCGAAAAAAGTTACTAATCGTTGTGTGAAGAGTCGTTTGCGTGAGAATATATGTATATTCATTGTGTGAGAAGACATGTATTTAAATATTAAAAAATTATGTGATTTGTGACTAATAAGGAAAGATTTGATAACTACATCTTTCAAAATTAGAAATTCAAAATTATCTTTTTAAATTTGGTAAGTTGACATTTTTTTAATTAACTATAAGTAAAATGATTGTGGTTATGACATGTGGATAAATTTTAGATGGACACCCTAAGAAAGTTTCATGTGGGAAAAAATTTTTTGAATAACAAACATCATCAACGCCCTGTTACCCGGGGTTACATCTTGCAAACATGTTACCCACGACACCCGCGTAAGGTTGACAGCTTGGGTAACCAAGTTCATCCGTTTGAACCGTCCTCGGAAAAATCCACCACCAACTGAGGTAAAATCGGGTGCCTCGAGGATTGAACCCGCGACCTCATGTCTACTGGGTCTCTTATCATCAACGGATGAATATTGAGACAAGTCTCAAGGTCTCATGTGACAACCAAGTTAGTTTTTTTTATTAGAATGTAAAGATAATAACATGTTAAAGGGTTCACTCCTTGTCATATGTTTTCAACGAATATAATTAAAATGGTCATTTACAAAGTTCTCATTTATAAGATCACTAGGTTAGTAACCCGTGTATTATATGGGTTGAATTTACGTTCATAATACTAGATATCAGTTAAGAGATTTTAAAACTATAAATGACGTAATTCATTATAAAACATTAAATGATAATTTAATACATTAGAGAAATTTATTATGTTTGAGAAATTATTGATTAGTTTCCTAAAGAGACCCAAATTATTGAGTAATTTATCAAATCTACATTAAGTTTGTCAATTTTTTTTTTAAAATTAAATTTTAGTTTGGACAAAATTGGTAATTAGTTTTAATTGGTAATTTAGTAAATTGATAATTGATGACAACCATTTTAATGCTTTATTGGGATTAAAGATAAAGGTTGTTGTACAATATCAATCTAATATCTTTAATCCTAATAAAACAAAAAATGGTTGTCACATGACCTTTCTAAGGCAACCACATCATCATGTCCACATGTCAACACTAGATTAAATCAATATATAAAATTTTAAAATAAATTCAATATATTTTTTCAACTTTCCAAATATAAAATTGAATCTGAGATTTAATAAAATTTAAATTTCTAATTAATGTAATGAAATTTTAAATCTTTTAAAATTTCTAAACTTAAATTTTAAAATCTCTCATCATTTTTTCTTTTTATTTATCTCATTTTCAACCCGTATAATTACGGGTTACTAACCTAGTTAACAAATAAGTATGTTTTAGTGATACATGCAACTTTCTTGTGGATTCTCACTTTTATTTTTCCGTCTCTCTCACTATCTTTTCTTTTCTTTCAACTGATTTTTTTTATCAATTCGTCTTAACTAGGGCTCAAACTTTTCACTCAATTAAGATTCACAACTTTATCTTCTATTCTTATTGCATTGTACCTAACCCCTCACCTTGTACCTAACCCCTCACCTGTCTCGCTCTCTTATTAAATAATAATTTATCTTGTTTTTTTTATTAAATATTGATAATGAATAATAATGATATTAAGAAATTTATTTTTAAATATTAATATAAATTTAACCATGTATAAATAAATCTAATATAAAATTAATTATGGATAATTATAAAATTTGATATTTATTATTAATTTTGAAATATAAATATATATTTTGAGTAGTTATTATTGTTGGATTTAGGTGTCCGATTGTCGGATAATATCAACGTTACTACCGAGGTATGATCCAAAGTGTTACACTTTGGGCAACAACAAGAAATTATAATTAAATATTAATTATCTGATTAAGATTAAATACGCGCAAACGTCTATTATTATTTATTAAAAATAATTATAGACTTCAAGAATTAATTACGGTGGACCTTTTATATGGTTATATGCAAGTCGAAATATTATATATATATATATATATATATATATATATATATATATATATATCGATTTACTAGTTCTTTATCCCCGTGTGTTACACGACTGAGTTTAAGAAAAACTATAAATACAATCATAATCTACGACAATGTATTTTTATAACTATCTAATAATTTCTCAGTAATTATAGGTGGGTTAGAGGTTTTACGATAGTGGGCATTTAGGCGGTGAGTTTAGAGGAATGGATGTGCAACACAAAGGGTCTTGGTTACTCTCATGGACTACGGTCGTAATGTGTCGTGGGTAACATCGTTTGCATGATGAGACCCCCGGGTCACCGGATGTTTGCACATTAAAAAATAATATAGTCATTGAAAATAAAGATTGTTTTATTATATTGAAATGAAATACTTGTAAATTTGAATTTAAACTTAAGCAAAGTAAAAAATTATAAAACTAAATAGAATAAAATATTTTATATTACATGTATTATATTTAGTTAAAATTTTATTATAAATAAACTATTATAAACATTATATATATTAAAGTATTAAAGAATATGCAATAAAATATATTATTTTAATAATATATAATATATATGCAATAAAATATTATCCTTAATATTAAATTTTAGTATTTAGATAATTACTAACCTTAATATAAAAAATTTATATTTGAATAATTACTTATTGGATAAATACTTATTAAACTTTTAAACTAAATAAACCCTAATACTAATATGGAAATTTAGTATTTAGTTAATTATTTATGAAAATTTTGATTTAATTCAAAATTTTGTGGTGATGACAAGTGTCTTTTTTTTACTAATTAAAGTATTATAAAACTTTTTGTTTATTATATAGTTTAGATTTAGATTTAGATTTAGATTTAGATAGATTTAGATTAGATTTAGATTTAGATTTAGATTTAGATTTAGATTAGATTTAGATATATATATATAATATTTGTGTGTTAGTTTATTTAAAAAGTTTAAATAAATCATGTAATCCGTTTATATTATATTTATTAGCTAAATACTAATTTGAAGATAAAAGATTATATTATACTAGGATAGGAACCCGTATGTTATACGGGTTAAATCATATATATATATATATATATATATATATATATATATATATATATATATATATACTAGGTTAGTAACCCGTGTATTACACGAGTTGAATTTACCTTCATAATATTAGATAAAATACAAAAGAAAAACAATTAAATAGATTTGAAATTATAAATGGCATAATTTATTACAAAACATTAACTTGTGATTATATAAGGAACTTTATTATGTTAACTTTGTCATTTTTTTATAAATGAAATTTTAGTTTGGATATAATTGGTAATTAGCCTTAAATTGATAATTTCTAAAATTAATAATTGAATGTGATTTTGACATGTGACAATGATGATGTGGATTCTCTAGAAATGAGACATTTGGCAAATGTTTAGTGCTTTATTAGTATTAGATATATATATATATATATATATATATATATATATATATATATATATAGGGTGAGGTTCATTGTAGACACTTTCGCATGTGAAATAGCTCTTTTTCACATGTGAAAGTTTCTAATTAATGAGAAAAAAGAAAAAAAGAAAAAAGAAAATTAATCACAACCATTAGATCAAGAGATCTAATGGTGAAAAAGAGTGTCTACCTGTCTACACTTATGGGGGTGTCTGAGAACTTTTTGTTTTGAGAACTTTTGAGAACTAAATCTCCACCACTAATTTCAGTTGGGGACCACTACAATTCATGGGAGGGGGGTATATGTAAATATAACTAGTGGCTTAAAATGGTTCTCAAAAGTTCTCTCAACCAATTAGTTCTCAAATGATCATCTCCCTATATATATATATATATATATATATATATATATATATATATAACTGATAATTCATGCATACTTTTCTTATTACCAGATAACGTATTACATTACATTAAATAGCTAAAGTTATAATTCATAATATGGTATTGGTGTCTTTACTCTCTTTATCAAAAAAAAAAATATTTAGGACATGTCTCTAATTGTATATTTGGAAAATGCAAGATGAACGTGATCATGTTTAAAAAACAATCAAACCCTCAATAGCGACTAACATGAATTATGAACTGACAAACTTGAAACCTTAAGTCTGTATAGAAAGTTAGATGAGTATAAAGTTTTATCAAAACTATAATGAGCACATTCTAACTGTTGAGTATAAAATCTAAATTATAATCAAAAGATTATAATGTTATTCATAAAAAAATGTTATGTTGATATACATTAGAAAACTTACAATTGTATTAGGCGCGATGTCCAAATTGGATGAACATGACTAATTTTGTATGGTAGGAAAAACTATTTAATATTGGATATCATGAACATGATTTTTGTCGCTTATGAATTTCTCTCTAAATAGCATCACCCACAACGCAACGCTAATTGAATTTGTAAAATAGTATTAGGTATTAATTAATTAGAATATTAAATATGATTTGCTCAATTATATTTGAAAACACACTAAATAAGTGTTTATTGGTATTTTCTAAGTTTCCAAATATTTTTTAAAATGAAAATAATAATGTTTAAAATTTGTTTTTTAATAAAAATAAGATGTAAATTAATATATGATTGTTATAATTCCATAAATATAAATAGATAAAAATATATCATGATTGTAAAATATGATATAATCTTTAATCCTAATAAAGCAATAAAATGGATGACACATGTCTCATTTCTAGGAAATCCACACAGCATCGCCACATGTCAAAACCACATTCAAGTATCAATTTATTAAATTATCAATTAAGTATAGTTACCAATTTTGTTAAACTAAATTTCCATTTAAAAAAAATTGACAAACTTAATATAAATTTAATAAATTTACTCAATAATTTGATTATTCTAAAAAAAACTAATCAATAATTTGTCAACCATAATAAATTTAATTATTCTAACCGTTTTTCGTTTTTTTAATATGTATTTAAAATGAACTCAACCCGTGTAATAAACGGGTTACTAACCTAGTTTCCAATAAAAAAGAATTTATTAGGGAGTAGATTTGGGAGGGAAAACTTTTGTGAGAATGAATCTAGTGTTGACATGTGTCAAAAATTGTAATTATTTATTAGAGTAGGAAGATTTATGTGATAAATATAAATTACTTGTTATTAGTATTTTATATTTATGGGATAAGTATAAAAGGATTTAAAGTAATTAGTTTATTTATTAATATAGATAATCTTGGAGAACAAGTTATCTATCTATATAAATATGACTAATAGCCTAAAACCCTAATCGACAACTGTCGTTGTAACGCCGTGCCGTCGTCACCTGGACTCGAAAAAGTTTCAATTTTAGTTTTTCTAAATAAGAAAATGTATAATTGTTATTAGTTTTCTTATGTATCGTTGTTTTTAGTTGTTAGTGTTACGTACCAAAATTATCAAATCGCGATCAATCAGTTTTCTAGCGGAATCGATTGTTGAATCATTGTGTTCTTTATGGTTTTGTCACGGCTAGTTACATTCTGTTTATCTAGGTTGTCTGAATCTTTGGTGGGATCGGTTAGGAACCGACCTTGTGTACATACTTTTGCAACGTTACTTGTATGACAAATCAAGACTAAAAAATTTTGAAAACCGTACATGAAAACCCCGACATTTATATCATCATATTATTTTGATATTTAAATCAACTCCATTATTTTAAATAAATGGATCATTTAACTATTCCTTTGAACTGTTTATTTATATTTTTAAATTTAAAATTTAAAATTTTATTTTTATTAAGTAAATGTTCAATCATATTTTTATGAATTCTAAAACCTGAATAAAGTTTTATAGCTACATAGGATCCAATTAAAAACACATTTCAGTTATACATTTAGATTTTGAAAGATTTAATATTTGTTATGATTTGTTTAATCTCACGGTGTTTTTTTTCTTCATATAATTATAGCTGAATATACTCTAGTGATTTATTTTCTTTTATTCTATTTCAATTTGGATTTGTTTATTAAATTTTTGTAATTTGAAACTCGTAAGTCTTGTAATATATTATTTGTTGTTTTTTTTGTGTGTTTGTGTATATTTTAATATTTTTGTAGCATTTGAGGCTTATCTTGAACTTAGTTAATATCATGATATATAATAGAGATGGGTTATTGTGAGAAGTTTGGTTTGGGTAAAAGTGATAAGAATGAATATAACCATTAGATTTTCAAGTAAATGAAGATCTACGACCCAAAGTATTTATGTATAGAATTAGAGAGAAAAACAAAAGATGGAACAAAAGATGGAAGGGTATTTTTGACTTTTTTTATCAGGTTTCCCCCATTTTTTAAACCTTAATAACTCTTAGGTACGACATTATTTAAAAAAAAATTACACCATAAAAACGAGTGTTTTTTATCTTTAAAACGCGTACAATGTTGTTATATATATATATATATATATATATATATATATAAATTTACTGTTTCGATTGTATCAAAATGTTCAGATCATTGTGTCAAAATGTTCATATAATTGTGTCATATTAATGTTCAGATCATTGTGTCAAAAATCGAAAGAGTATTTTTTTTTAATTTTATATATAGCAATACTATATGCGTTTTAAAGATAAAAAAACATTTTTATGGTGTTATTTTTTCTAAAAAAATAATATCGTATGTGAAAGTTATGAATGTTTTAAAAAATAGGGGTACTTAATTAAAAGTCAATAAAGATGGTTAAGACCAAATTGCTAATTCTTTCTTTTTTATTAGATCAAGATCCAATGGTTCTTCAGACCCAAACTAAATTTCTCATTTGAACCTCTTTCATATATCATATATCTTTGCATATTTTTTATATATTTTATAGATATAACAACTTCAACCCATATCCTTATGAATGGGTCAATTTACTTTATGTTTTATTTTTAGCGGCTCTAAATGTAAAAAAACTAAATAAAAATAGTCTAAAATTAGAAGTCATATCGGTTCAAAGCCATCCTAATTAAATTTAAGTTTCATGCAAATAAATATATTTAAATATTTATATTATAACCAGAATAATATATATTTTCAGTCAATAAATGGTTGCGCCGCATGTTACAATTCTGTTAACTCAAGATTCTTTTAACCGTTTGAAATTTGTCTCTCTGATGTTCTTGTGAGCCTAAGTTATACATAATTAATAAGTAACAGATTTTAGTTTTCCGTTTATTGTTTCTCAACTATTTATAATTTTCTTTATTGATATTTACTATAAAAAATATTATTTATTTAATATATATTTACTCAACCATTTCCTTTGTTTCTTCCGCTTATTACTAACTATTTAATATTTTGATCCAACCTTTGTGTAATACACGTATTTTCCTAACCTAGTAGACTGTATAAGTTAATAGAAACCACTTCTAAATTGAATATGACATACTTACCATGCTGATATCGGTATTCGACTGTCTTGGCTTCATCTTCCCAAGCCTTCCATCTCCTCATCTATATTCATTTTTATTTAAAAAAAAAATAACGTCATATTATTGATAACATGAGTGTTACTAAGAGGGTAAGGTGCATAAACCAGTGGCCCTAATTTGAAACCGGATTATGTGGAGTCGGAAAAGGTAAAAATCTTGTTTTCTTAATCCGGTCTAGTTTAAAATCGCTTTTTAACCAGTTTCAAGGTATAATGTTAATACGAGCCAATTAAAATACAATAATCAGGCATGAAAATGTGGGAGGAGCAAGAAAGATATCGTTGACCTATATTAATCCCAGTTATCACCTTTTGGCCGATAATAATCCCAGTTATGTTTTTTCCCCACAATAATCCCAATTATTAATATGTTGGCCTGTACTGAACCGCTGTTAAGTAAACACTAACAGTGTTAGATTTTTGCTGACTGGACATCCAACTAGGATCCTAATTGGCATTTTTTATTAAATAACCTTTAATTAAATGACAAAAAAAAACCCTAATGAAGAATGAGAACCCCGTTTATAACAAACAAAAAAAATAGTCGTCATCAACTCTCAAATTGGACGATTTAAAAAAATAGTCAACCGGTCATTTGTTAGTACTAAACGTTGTAAGTGACTTTATTCAATAATCATGTGATGTAATATAAGTTATGCAAAATGTTACATTGTTACGAAATATATATATAGGTAATTAAATAATTCCATTTTAAAATAAACAAAAGGCTCTGATCTATATGTATTGATTCATATAAACACATACGTTATGGCCGTAAAATTATTGTCTAACAAGATGCAAATTTGATCCAATCTACTCACACAAATTTACCATTATATCGAGTTTTTTTTTTTTTTTGAACAGCACCATTATATCGAGTTAAATGGAAGCAGTAAACATGAAGCATCTCAAAGGTAATCTAAGAAGCATCTCAAAGGTAATCTAATTATAGAGATTTATCATCATTGAGAAGTGGAAACACTAAACACGAATCATCTCATTTTGAAACCCCAAATGTTCTTTCTGTGAATGTCAATGACAATGTTTTTTTTCTTCTGGTTTTGTTATGAACGGGTTCTCATTCTTCAATAGGGTTTTTTTTTTCCTCATTTAATTAAAGATTATTTAATAAAAAATGTCAACTAGGATCCTAGTTGGATGTTCAGTCAGCAAATATCTAACACCGTCAGTGTCCACTTAACGGCGGTTCAGCACAAGCCAACATGTTAATAACTGGGATTATTGTGGGGAAAAAACATAACCGGGATTATTATTGGCAGGTGATAACTGAGATTATTATAGGCCAATTTTCCTAATATATAATACATATATGTAAATAAAGTAACTTTATCCGAGATCATACCTTTAATCTTCCCAAAACTAGTGTAAGAAAGCAATACGCGACATGAACGATAGCCAACACAAAGATGAATATGTGAAGTTGGTGTATCCCATAGTTGGACACCATTTGTACCTTTCCCTGTGCGAAACTCAATTGGTGTTTAAACGTTTCATTAAATTATTATCAAAAATACCTAAAAACATGTGTCACATGATAAAAATACGGATCGAACTTTAAAAAGTACTCAAAACTCTCTTCATAAAAAAACATCTAAAAACATACCCATCTATTATTTTTTATTACTTTACTGAAAATATGTAAATACTTTTTGTTTGAGGGAAACTTAAAATAGAGAAAGTACAATCTAAATTTTAGTAAACTTACCATTTTATAATTATTAAATTATATTTATAGAATATAGCCGTTGAACGGGGCTTGAAAGGGGCTTGACCACTACACCTCTTTTGCTTTCAAGCCCCCATGCCATGTAGGATGCCACATGGCGGATAATGCCCACATGAGGGGCTTGAAAACATACAACCATTACACATAGCCTTAAAATTACCTAACTAAAAAACATAATGATTTTTTTATAAATTCTTGAATTTTATATTATTTAGAATTTAGAATTTTATATATCAATTTTATTAACAATATAAAATACTAATAAATTAAAGTATTTGAAGGACACATCTGTAATGTTTCTTAGTGTCTCTTCACCCTTAGTTTCCAACCTCTTTCTCTTATTAATACCGATTTCCTTTATCCCCTACAATTATATATATAGGTGAAAGTTCAAATACAAAGGCTTTTTTCCATACGAAGCGTGCGAAGGAAGGAGAGGTCGACGCGTGACGTTTTCTTTCTGGACGCGGAGGGGCATTTTTGTCAATTAATTTTTTTTAATTAAAATATACGGAGATTATGTCATAGCGTTTTTTCATGCGGCTGTACGTGATTTGCTGTAAGGTGTTTTATATCGACTTTTTTATGCGTCAAAATAGAAACAACATGTGTGATTATATGGAGTCAATTAACTGATTTTTTTAACTTATGTTCATGTGTTTTTTTCTTTTTTTGTAAGAGTTTTTCTGTTTGAGTTTTTATTTAATAACTGCGTAATTTTATTTTGTTGTTTTTTTTGTTTTTATTTTTTTTGGGTGAATATTATTTTATTGTTACACTTGTCTATTTTTTAAAGTTAAATTTTGTTTTTTCCAGAATCATTGATAAATGTTAAGTATGTTTGTTTTAGTTTTTTTACTAGAGTTTTTTTGTGTTTGCGTGATTTGGTGTAGTACCCTGTTACATATGTAACCTCGGTTATAAAAAAATTTTTTAAAAAAAATTTACTAGGCGTTTTTTTTTTTGCATAAAGGGGTCTTTTTAACTTATAGAATCACCATAAAAAAATCGAAACAAAAATCGAATTTTTTAGCTTTGTTTTCATGGTTTTCCAAACTCGGAGAGGTTTTCATTATATCTCTCCCATATATATATATATATATATAGGAGGATTTACATATATCCCCTTATTAAGCTACTTAATAACGTATACGGAGATTCTAACTGGACACCCCATATCTCCAATTTAACACCCCAATCTGGTCCGGATCGGCCAAACCGGACCGGTTCGAATCCGGACAAAATCAAACAGGGGCTGTTCGGCCAAACCGGCCCGGTTTGATCTTTTTTTTTTTTTTTACAAAACCTGATATTTTTTTTACAAAATTACAGCCTTTCACCCTTTGTGTTGATATTATAATTATAATTAGTTTATAAAAAAGGTTGGGTTTGGTTGAGTTGTTTAATTAACCTGATATTTTACCGAGTTCCGTTTAAGTTATAGAATTATTTGACAAAGAAATTGTTATACTATAAAAATGAGTAAATAAATGTTGCAAAAAAAAAAAATTAAAACGGTTAATATTTTTAAAAAATGACCCTTTTTTGTATTTAAACTTTGTATTTTTTATGAGGGCTATTAAAAAAATACCAATTCAGAAAAGAAAAAAAAAGAGAAGAACAAACCGGGCCGGTTTGCCCGAACAACCCCAGTTTAAACCTCGTATTCTGGGTTCTGACGTGAAATGACTTTTTTGTTTTTTTCGAACTGGGCCTGTTCGCCCAATCAGCCCCGGTTTGAGGTGTGAAATTTGGAGAGGGGTGTCTGTAAAGCAGGATCCAAGATTAAATTTTAATTACATACATCCCCATTTCATTTAAATTTACCTATTTACCCTTACAATATATATACGACCACACTTCCTCTGTATATCAATCTATCTCCATCTCTCTACGTCCATCTCATGATTCTCCTATACCTAAATACCTTTTTTTATCAGAACAAATCAACAACCGCCTCCCAAACTCAAACTTTTCAAAACCCAGAAATCGATATTTGCTTGCTTGCTGCCCTAATCAAAGACTAGGTGGAGGTGATGGAGCGATGATAATGAAATCATTTTGAAGCATGCTTATTCATCAGTGGTGGCCGGTGACAAAATGAGGAGCGATAGGGTTAATGGTAAAAAAGATCATTGGGGGTTATTGTTTTAATCAACACAAGGACAAGGGTTCTGGGTTTTTGTTGGTCAACGACATTTTCACAATTGATTTGGTTTTTAAATTTTTGCTCTCCCCTTTTGACAGTAAGTTGAAGAACACTAAACTAAAACCCTTGATTTTTAGCCTCTCGTCTTCTAATTAAGACCTTGACTGTGACCATGGAGGATTTGGGTCTCTCACAAGGAGAAATAAATATTTTGATTTTATTTGATAATTTGGAGAGTTTGGGTTTCTACATCATCTCTCGGTGGGGAAAAAAATATAAATAAATGATAATATTAGTTGGTCTTTATATTAAAAATAGATCGATCGATGATTATCAAATCTCTATTTCATCTCTCATGGGAATAAATGGATGATTTGAAAGTAATAGGTGAAATAGTAAATACTAATAAGGGTAAAATAGTAATTTAATAAGTTATTTTTAATTAATTGGGTAAATATGTAATATATATGTTTAAGGGAGGGGAAATATGTAATTGAATTTTATGCTTGGGTATATATGTAATTAAAGAGCTTACTAAGGGGATATATGTAAATGCCCCATATATATATATATATATGGGTCACGTTTAAAGGAGAACCAAATATTTTGTGAGAACTAAATAGTTTGCGAGAACCAATTCTAACCAAATTTATTTTATTTTTAATTTGTTATTCATTTAAGGAAAATTGGATTTTAATTATACGAATTATCACTCATTGGCCGATACTAATACGAATTATCACCTTGGCACACAATAATACCAATTAACCATTCTGGTCTCTAGAATGATACACCGTTAGTTTTTCACTAACGGTGTTAATCTCTTGCTGACGTGGAACCTGACGTGGCCTAGTAGTTTGTTGACGTGGCTTGATTTGGAGGGTTCCACGTCAGCAAGAGACTAACGATGTTAGTGAAAAACTAACGATGTATCATTCTAGAGACCGGAATGGTTAATTGGTATTATTGTGTGCCAAGGTGATAATTCGTATTATTATCGACCAATGAGTGATAATTTGTATTATTAAAATCCAATTTTCCTTCATCTAATTGATAACCGCTTAAAAGGGGGTAAAAATGGAACTCAAATTAATTCCAATTTTCTCCATCCGAAATTATCACATGTTAATTAAATGTGATGTCCGAAATTTTCGAAATTGAATGACATGCGGTGGTGACCAGGTAAATGATATTTCAAAGTCAAGTAAATATTTGTTTACTATTAATATCATTATTTGTCAATGGCATGTTGTTGGAGTGGTTAAGGTGATCACCTTGTGTCCAAGTAACCCAGGTTCTATCCTTGCTTTCAACAACACTTTCAACAACATTGTTCTGAGGCATTAAGGGCTTTATGAAGAAAGACCAGGACCTTGTTGTTTCTGGTTCGATCCTGAGAGCGATCGGGTTTTACCACCAGTGGGCTTTCGGGCGGGTGGGTTTTCCACGGAACTGGAGATAACTTGGGTGTGCTTAAGGGCTCCGTACGGTTGAGTTGGGCCAGCTGGCGGTGACCTTTTGCCATTGGGTCATCCCGTACGGAGTACTTGCATAATTCTATGTTTGTTGGCCGTTCAAAAAAATATTAATATCATTATTTATTCAAGGTTTCAGAATTTATTTTAAAGGTAATTTCATTTCCTAAATTTGTTTATACGTATCACAAACTCTTATTAATGATTTTATCCATTTTCAAAATTTGATTGGTTTAGATTTTAGGCAAAAATTTGTTCTCACGATTTAAGGATTTAAAAAAAAAAATGGGTTTATGTTTTTGGATTCAAAAACAAAATCACAATAACAAGATTCCAACATAATAAAGTACAAAGATTATTTTTTATAAGTTGTTATCAAGAAAGAAACCGAGTCCGTTTGGTTCATATAGCAAGTAAGGTCAAACCATTCTATCTATAAGTTTATAAACCTCTAGGTGTGTAGCCGAGCCGAGCCCGACTCGGCTCGTTTAAATTTAATGGAGCTCGAGCTCGGCTCGTTTATTATTAGTTATTATATTTTATATATTTTTATAATTAAGTTTGTATATATTTAGAATTATACTTTTTTATATAGAAAATAATACATATTATTTACTTATTTTATAATAATTTTATATATAATAATCATTATTTTTTAAATATATTTAAAAGATTAATTAAAAATTATATAAATAAATGCTCGATAAGGCTTGCCAGTCGACTCGAGCTCGATATGCAAAGCTTGGGCTCGAGCTCGATATGTCAAAGTGATAATTCCCGAACAACTTTTTCTATCAAAAGGAATGTGTCATAGATGCATTAATACAATAGATGATGCAAATGTTTATTGATGCAAGCATTGTTGTTTATGCAAACAATGCATCACCTAATGTTTGTGCATTAATGCATCTAATACTTATTTGCATTAGTGCCTATAAACCTTGTGTGTTTTAGTTGCATTAATGCATATAGGCCTTGTGTGTTTAATTGCATTAATGCATATAAACGTTATGTGTTTTAATAGATTTTTCAAATCGTTTCGTAACTTTTATATCACTAAAAACAAAAATAAGTGGTGGATTCGAGGCTAGGATTTCAAAAGAAAAGTAAAAAAAGAAAAATAACAGTGTGTAATACACAATGAAAATTCTTAAATTCTCAATCTCACTTTAGTTTTAACTTCAGCAATTTTTTGTTTATTAACAATCAAACAATTACACTTAAAATGCATATAAGAATGCATTAATTCTAGTTGTGTATTAGCGCACCTTATATTCATAAAAAAAAAAACTTAGATCTTAATACATTCATCATATGACTAAAATCAATAAATATAGGGTAACATCCAAAGGTAATTTAAAATAATTAGACCTTTAAAGAATTAAATTAAACCAAAGGAATTTACATAATAAATAAATAAATAGCCGTCTTAATTTGGATGTGAACTCACGAGGACTTTTTGTCCTTTTAGACCCAAACCCACGGCACAATAAGTCTATTCGGCCCATCAGATTCAATGTGAAGTAAATAAATAAATATGTTGATGCTACAGTTATTTATAAATTTGAAAAATTACGGTTAATCTAAAAGGTAGATAATTTTTTAAAAACTGCCCAAATTACTATTCTGCCCTTTTTATTATATATAAATAAAACATATCTATGATTAATAAAGAGGCTATAATTGGTTCTCGCAAAATATTTGGTTCTCGCAAAATTTTTGGTTCTTGTTTGAACGCCAATCTATATATATATATAAATGAGAACTTTTTCTTAATTTTCAGGTGGGAAGCATTCAAAATCATTGGGGGGGGGGGGGGGGTTCCTTATATATAATTTGTAGCTGAAAATAGTTCTCAAAAGTTCTCAAAACCATTTGGTTCTCAATTGATCCCCTCCTAAATATATATATAATTAAATGACATGATATAACATACCTTCTTTAGACAAGGATCATAGAAATCCTCGTCAGCACTGTCATCGTTACAAGGATGCCATGTTCTTGCAACCTTTCTTGGTATACATATTTCAGAAATTGGTTGTTGACCCACAGTTAGTAGCAATGATATGAACCCCAGAATCATCAACTCTAGAAGAGGATTTTATCCCATAAAATAAATTATTTAGCAAAACAATATATAGACATATCCTTTGAGCAAGTTCAAAGATTATATATAAGCTTACCTGCTTTGATCTTCTCAAGGGCTTCATTGAGAAATTTCTTGTGTTTGTGTTGTAACCACTATGGAATCAAAAAAAAAAAAAAAGAAAAAAAATGCATTAGAGTTTACTCTAGATCTATTTTTAAATCTAGCTATATCTATAACAAGATTGAAAACCATAACTACTCATGAAACATATTTACTACACACCTACACCTTGATACTAACATACTAGCTTAAAGATTAAAATATCTTTGTAAGAATAGTGGTACACCATATCATATCAATTGAATGGTGTTTAAGATTTATAAGGGCCATCTATTCTCACACCGTCTAAATTTTAATCCCAATTCAGCCTTCAAAGGTTGTCTGCCAATGTAGGCCGTTCGGATTAGAGCCTTTTAGAGAAAGTCTCCCTAACTTTCAGATGACCGTTTGGTAATTTTTCGGATAACCGCCAAGTTAGGGGTGTCATATATGAGCCCCATACCCTTTAAAGCAACTATTTGGTACATCGTTGGTGGTCATCGTAAGAGAGATGATGTGAGATTAGATTTTATGATGTGTTCGCAATACTCTTATTTAATAATAAAAAATAAAAATAAACATTTATAAGCAATAAATCGATCAAGAGTTGGTTATTACAAGGTTTTTATCTAATCCCAAAGACAGAATGAGATAGGATGATGCATACATGGCCAATGAGATGAAGTATGTATTCAAGAGCAATTGAAATTGCAAGTATCACAAACACCACCACTGCAACTGCCCATGTTGGTGTTATCTTTAGTGATCTTTCTTTTAACCTTTCTTCCCCTTTATCCATCTCTTTTCTCTCTCCCTCCTTACCTACTTATATGTAGATTTGTGCCTACCGAAGAAGAAGAAGAGTATGATAGCTTAAAGGATAGATACAGAGTTGTGTGTATTTTTGATCATGCACATGGAAAGACCTTGACTTTACATGATATACATACATACCTATATATATATATATATATATATATATATATATAGAGAGAGAGAGAGAGAGAGAGAGAGAGAGAGATAGAGATATTTTATAGACTTTTTCCTTTACCAAATCATCGATCAATTATAAAGGGTAGCCGTTAAAAAAAAAATATACAAAGGGTAAATAAACAGACCCATAGGCCATAGCCATACAAGTTGCATGCATTCCCAGTCATGATGATGGAATATCTCTAGTGGACTCAAAACTCGTTTACTATAACATATTAAAAGGAATTTTATATATTAAATCATAAATAAATGGCATCTCTTTTTTCAGAGTTCATGATTCGAGTAGACGTGTACAAATCAGTTTGTAAATAGAACCCGATTGGATAAGAAAAGTCAAACTCGATTTTGTGAGAGTGGTCCATTTTTAATAATTAGATAATCATTTTTACTATTTTTATAAATAACTAGATTTAAGCAGGCCGCGCGTTGCCGCAGCAGCGGTTGGATGTTCATTGCGGCAGCGGTTCGATGTTCATGTCGTTTTTGTTTGGTTTATCGTGTTTTAGCAAATCGAAATTTTCCGTGCCGTAGTGCTGTGATCAGTAATAATATGCGATATCTACTAAACGTGTTATGTATTTTATATTATATATATGATATATGAGCTGGCAAAACTGAAGGTTTTTAGTCTTAATTGTAACCTAACTGCTGTAAAAGGCAAGTAAATATGATCACTCGGTTCCAGTTGCCTTTTTCAAAGCAATAGCCATAGCATTTTTTCTAAGTAGTAACCATAATATTACTCGTGGAAGGATGTTATATACATGCATATTGTCTAGAAAACTTGGTTAACCACCTGGATACGGGGTAGTAGGTACCACTGGCTATGTTGTATAGGAGCCATGGCCTTATATGCATACCAAAAAATATTTTCAAAAGAGTTCATGGTTTTGGCTTCATGGTGCTTCCTATTCTTCATTCTTGCATTTTTCTTGATCTAAACCAAAAACAATAAGAGCAACAGAGATATAAGACCAGATCAACCGGTAACAGAACATCTACAATATAAATGAAAATTGCATCTAGGCATGAAGTCAAAGTGAAACAAACATAACACTAAGGTAACTACAATGTAGTAATCAATTAAGCTAATTTTCTATGTAAAGTCAATATGAAAAAAAAAAGTGCTACCGAGGCTTAAGGTAACTACAATATAGTAATCAATCAAGCTAATTTTCTATGTAAAGTCAATATGAAAAAAAGTTAGCTCTGAAGACAAGTCTTCACATAAAAAAAACTTTTAATAACCCGGTACTTAAAGTTTGACATTCAACCCTGAAAAAAAGAAGTCAGTTTCTTTACCAGTCTTCAGGATACTGTAATAGAATATATAATATTTTAAATAAAAAAAAATTGTTGTAGACATGTTCAACATTGTTTATAGAGTGAAAATAACGGCACTGAAAAAATACATAGTAAATATTGCTTACAAACTAACCAAT
>JBCNJP010000012.1:49777263-49856263 GCA_039602395.1 Deinandra increscens subsp. villosa
TATCGTCTTCCTTTTACCAAATTTCTTATGAGAGTTTTGATGTTTTTCAAGATCCATATTTCACAAATGCATATTCAGGGGTTTTCTCGTTTAAGCCACTTTGAGGCTACTTGTAGGGCTGTTAATGTGTCTCCGAGTGTTAACCTTTTTAGGGCTTTTTATAGAATCACAATGGCTGGTGATTGGTATACTTTTGAGCGTAGGAGAGCCGTTAAGAGAATTAGTACTCACCTTCCGCCAAACCCTCGTTCTTGGAAGTCTAAATTTTTTTACATCGATGATCGATGCATTCCCCTTCAAATGGAATGGAGAGATGTAGAAGATGTAGTTCATGATCCAAACCCAAGTGACGGTGACTATAGTCAGGAATCTTTTGATAAGTTAGTGTCCTGTGCAAGCCCTATCCGAGAACTCCCGGAAGCCATTCTTCTTTTTTGTAGAATGAGTAGGTCTTGGTTCACCCCTGAACTTTGGCCGATTTTGACAAATCAAGGGAAGGGTAAGGAATTACCCTTTCATCATTTGTGCTCCTGCCCTTGAAGTACCTCTTTAATTTTTGACAAATTCTTATTTATTTTTGCAGAAATGGATCTTTTCGAAGCTATGCAATTGAAAAGTTTTGATGATGTCGACCTCAGTGCTGAGATTATGGAAGAAGGGTCTATGCCATTTATTCGACAGACTGCCAATTCTTTTTTGGACTACCGTCCTGAGGAAACGCGTGATGATCAAGTTGAACCGCAAGTGGACGCGCAGCCTGAAGCCGTTGTTTCTGAAAAAGTATCCGAGATCGAATCTGGGGGTAATGATGCTACTGTCGTTACAAAAACCATCAAGGATGTTACCGGAGGAAGTGGGGAAAGCACTCTCAAGAATAAGAACAAGGAGGTCGTTGATGGTCATGCTATTGTGTCAAGTCAAAGCATCACTACCACCCAAAGGTGGAAGCAAGATTAAGAGATCCTCAAAAGCATCTGTTAACAAGGAAACCAATGAACCCCTTGTGTCCAAGAGGAAATCTCCTCGCTGGAACTTGCAGTCTTCACCACACCATTCCAAGGTAAACACTTCCATAACCACTGAAGTCACTTCCGATTCTACGGAGAATTTTGAAGTGAATGAACAGCTAGGAGAGGGTATGCAGTCAGAAATTGATGTTGTGGTAACCCCTCCTCCTACTGATGATTTTGATATTGATGATTATTTATTGAATTCACCTGATATGTCACAAGACCCAAGTTTTTCTGATGTAAGTATTTTGCAGAAGGGTACCACCTCTTTGAGCACTTTGGCCAATTTAGCTCATGCGTCCTCTTCTTCGCAGAAGGATGCTCCGAGCTTTGCTGTTCCTTCCTCTGAATGGTTGAAGAAGGAGATAGATTTGGTTACCCTTAGAAGCAATGTTGGTAGGAGTTTGGATTCTGCTGATGTAAATATGGTCTTTGTCCCTCAGTGGGAAATTAAAAACGGTGACACTTGCACCGAAAGTTCGACTGCAAAGAGGATCACTCTTCTCGGAAGTACTCCCACTGACATTTTCAGCCTTCAGCAAATTCCCAATGAGGCTTTTTCAAATGAGTTTATGCTTGCACAAGCGAAACAGCACAGCTTAGTGGCGGATATGTATGGCCGGTGGGTCATTGCTGAAGCTAGAGTGGAAGAATTAACCAAGAAGCTGTTGGCGCACAAGGCTTGTTTTGGTTCTATCAGTGACCAAGTGAAAATTAACGATTTGCATGCAAAGATCGAACTTCTCACAACCAAAAATCGGAAGCTAGTATCATTTGAGCAGGAAGTAAAAAGAGATCTCAAGCAAGCACAAGATGATGCGATGGCTTTCAAAAGCCAGTTCTTGGATCAAAAGAAGATTTTTGATGAACAAGCCATCAAGATGATGGAGGTCACTTCTCAATGTGATGCAAAAGTTGAAGCCGTTAACAAAGGTATAACTTGTATCCCTTTATTCCTGCCATTTATCACTTGCATTTGCATAGATTTTTATTACTATTAACATTTGCATTTTAATCTTTAAAGAAAATGCTGCCCTTGCTGAGACTGTTAAAGCGCTGACCGAAGAAAGAGAGCAAATGCAGAGGGAGTTAGCATCTGTGAAGGAAAGAAGCAAATGGTTAATCGAAGAAGGCTTTGATTTGGTAGCCAAGCGTGTGCATTCTGAGATGATCCCCATGACTCTCAAAGTTAATTCTGCTGCCAATGCTATGGGCTACAATGAAGGGATCAAATGCGGATTAGCACATGCTGTGAAGGGTGAAGCCAACTTCCTGTCCTTTAAGGAATTTGATCAAAAAGCCAGTGAGAATCTGTTGAAACAATTGGATGCCTTGAAGTCAATGACGTTCCATTCCATTGATGAAGTTTCGAAGTTGAGCCTGGATGACATAGAAGTAATGAGGGATATGTTGAAACCTGTTTCGCTATCAAAAGGTCCTGTTCCCTCAAAGGCTAATGCTCCTTCAACTTCAAAGGCAGATGTTTCAACCACCACTGGTAATTGATCTTTTTATTAACCATGATCTTTTGTTTGAACAATTTAATCGTTTCTCAAAGTCCACTTATGCTGTGGCACCAGACAATTTACTTTTGGTCTTGCTTTCCTAGTACTGTTTAACCCATGGATTTCATCGGAACTGCAACTGTATGCAGTTTCGATTATATTAGCGTATATTGATGATGCGTATGGATGTTTGCTTTATCTACTTTTCGCCTTGAGTTTTGAATTATTTTATAATGTCATGGTTCATAGGATGTGAGTCATATTTGACTATATTTGCGATGTGTCACTCGCGACCGAAGTGTATCGTTATTTGCACTTGCAGTTGCAAAATGATCGTACACAACCTTTTGTATATTTTCCCATTCGATTCTTGACATTTTCTTTTTAAACTTGCGAAATATTTTCTTACAAGCTTTTGAGCAACTTTATGAGTTCTCCTTCACAAGTACTTTGACAAGATTCTAACAAAATCATTAACTTTTAAAGAAGGCTGTCATATGCGTTTCCCCCCTATCAAATGCGTCCATCTTCAAAGGGTTTTAACAACATAACGTCAATACCACTTTTAAAGTTAAGTATTTTTTGTTTCGAATACGAATCTTTTCTTTGTGGTATATAGAGTCCTTACATCTTTTGATAAGGTTCAGTTGATCTTCTCTTTGAATGATCAACTCACAAGACCACTTTATAACATTAGTTATTCAGCAGCACTTGCGACCCTCAGAGAGCTTAAGTTGGAATTTTATTAATAATCGTAGCATACCTTTATCCACTTAAGTTTGGCCATCTCTCTTTTGGGCTTTTGTTAGCAACCATTGTACTAACAAGGTGTCCGGCCTGATCACCTCTTCCCAACATGCACTCTTTAATCGTCAATGAGACAGTTGAGGACAAGAAAAGCATTTTTACTTTTTCTTGGGTTACCCTTTATAAATAAAGGAATAACAGCGATACTGCATTAAGGTATTGGTATGTAATACCTTTTGGAAATGCACCCGCTAATGACTCATGAACCATATTATAGAAAGCGAATCATATCGCATGTGAATCTCGTATTATTTAAAGAGATCATTTGCACAGCATATGCATGTGTTTAATGATAGCATTTTTAAGCAAACATTCATATTCAATATTTTACACAAGAACGATCAAATATTTGTATAACTTTTCCACATAGAATGAAATAAGTATAACCATAGATCTTTGTAAGTACTAGAATCAAAAGTATCTTATTCTTCATCAACTTATTACAAGATCATAAATGTAAAAACAAGAACATAAAGATCAACATTTTCTATCTTTTCATTTGAGATTTGCATTTGCAACTTCACATGTAACATTTGCGAAGATGAATTCCATTCCAAGCTCGTACTAGTTCAGTTCCATCAAGCTGCTGAAGTATGTAAGACCCATTTCCAATCGCTTTTTTGATTATATAAGGTCCCTCCCATTTGGGAGACATTTTTCCGAGCGGAAGTGCTCTACTTACTTCATTACTTCTTAGCACATATTCTCCTTCCTTATACTGCTGGTTTTTGACTTTGGCGTTATAATACTTTGCCATCTCTTTTTTGTATCTGCTTTCTCGTATAGCTGTGATTTCCCTTCGCTCTTCCAAAAGGTCCAAATTGGTTCTTAATTCCTCATCATTATCCGTCACTTGCACCTGTAAACGGTGACTAGGTATTCCGATTTCAGCCGGAATGACGGCTTCGGTTCCATATACAAGACTGAATGGTGTTTCACCATTGCTAGTTTTAGGCATGGTTCGATGTGCCCACAAGACATGTGGCAGTTCATCGACCCAACTACCTCCATATTTTTCCAATCTCATTTTTATACCTTCAACAAGACTCCGATTTGCTCTTTCGACTTGGCCGTTGGCCTGTGGATGTGCAACTGATGTAAAGATCTGATTTATATGAAGCTCTTCACACCATTCTGCAAATGGGTTTCCAGCAAATTGCTGTCCATTATCTGTTATGATATAGAGAGGTAAACCAAATCGGCATACGATATGTTCCCACACGAACTTTTTGACTTGTTTACCAGAAATACAAGCAAGTGGTTTTGCTTCAATCCATTTTGTAAAATAATCAATCGCAACCAATAGAAATTTTACCCCTCCACTTGCTAGTGGAAAAGGTCCGACTATGTCCATTCCCCACTTCTGAAAGGGCCACGCTGACGTAACAGGGATCAACTCATTTTTTGCTCGCATACTCACCGGAGCATGTGCTTGACAGGCTTGACACTTGCGAAGTTCTTCCCAAGTGCTTCGGTACATGCCTGGCCAAAAGTATCCAAGGCTCATGATTTTAACAACTACCATCTTTGCACCAGCATGAATACCGCATATGCCTTCATGCACCTCCTTAACGATCTTTTCAGCTTCACTTGGGGTTAAACATCTTAACAAAGGTCCCAAAAAGCTTCTTCTATACAAAATATTATTTTGCATTTGATACTGAAGCGAATTTACTCGTATCTGGCGAGCCTGTTCTTTATCACTTGGAAGTTTGCCCATGGTCAAATATTGTACGATCGGTGTCATCCAACTGTCTTCCTGCACTTGCACATCTGCGGTCATTTTCAAATTAACAGTTGGAGCTTCTAACAATTCCACTCGAATCTCCTTGGCTAAATGTTCAAATGCGACAGAAGCGAGCTTGCTCAGCGCATCTGCCTTTCTATTTTGAGCTCTAGAAATATGTAAAACTTCACATTTGCCAAAGATTTTGATTAACTCTTGAACTTGTTCCAAGTACAAGGCCATGTACTTGCCTTTTGCCTCGTATGTTCCAGCGATCTGACTAGCTACTAACAATGAATCCACATAAGCGGTCACTTGCGTTGCACCCATTTTTTTAGCCAACCTTAAACCTGAAATAAATTTCGATGTTTTAGGTCTTCCCACTTATCCATACTTTTTACAATGCAAATGCATTTGAGTTTTGTTTATGCATACTATATGTATTCGTAGAGCAAATGCATGTATACTCAGCATTTTTTTTTAAAATCGAATAAACACAAAAACTTATGAAGTTTGAGTGTTCGTACCTGCTAGCAATGCCTCATATTCTGCTTCATTATTAGAAGTTGAGAAATTGAAGCGAATTGCATATGTCAATTCATCCCCTTCAGGACTTTTCAAGATCAAGCCTGCATTTGGCATATTAAAACTTTTAATTCTTTGAATTTCAATTTCTTTTTCAAAAAGAAATAATTTTATAATGGATCAAACCTGCTCCTGAGCCATCAGAGTTAGAAGAACCATCAGTATGCAAGATCCATACTTGTTCTTTAGCTTCAGGAATGGTAATAACATTTACACTTGTACCAACTGGCACTTCCGCCAAGAAATCAGCTACCACTTGACCTTTAATTGAAACTCTTGGTTTGAATTGTATGTCAAATGGACCCACTTCAATTGCCCACTTGATCAGTCTACCGGACATTTCCGGTTTTCTGAAGATCCCTTGAATAGGATACGAAGTAAGAACATTTACAGTATGGGCCTGGAAATAACGACGAAGTCTTCTTGTAGCTTGTACAAGTGCTAAAACAACTTTTTCGATCATAGGGTACCTGGTCTCGTAGTCTTTTAGCATTTTGCTTATGTAGTAAATTGGAAGTTCTTTATCTTGCCTTTCGACCAGTAGCACAGCGCTTACTGCATTATCTGTTACCGCCAAATACATTATCAATTCTTCACCAACTTTCGGTGCAGTTAGAATCGGAAGTGTAGCTAGAGCTATTTTTAAATCTTCAAATGCTTGATTGGCCTCGGAAGTCCATTCAAAACTTCCTTTTAAACTTTCTTTCAAAACTTTCATAAAAGGTGTGGCTCTTTCAGCTGCTTTTGACAAAAATCTATGTAGAGCCACCAAACGCCCGTTTAGAGTTTGTATATCTTTAAGGGTTTTAGGCGGTTCCATTTCCATAACCGCCTTGACCTTTCTCGGATGTGCCTGGATCCCTTCTTTATTGACTAGGACCCCTAAGAACTTGCCTTCCTCCATCGCAAATGAGCATTTCTTGGGGTTTAACTTCATATTGATACCTCGCAAGTTTTTAAAGGTCTCTTCAATGTCTTTGATCATATCTTCCTCATGAGAACTCTTAATGACTACATCATCCACATAGGCTTCAAGATTTCTACCCACTTGCGATTGGAAGGTCTTATCCATGAGACGCTGGTAAGTTGCACCAGCGTTTTTTAATCCAAATGGCATCTTTTTATAACAGAATAAACCTTCATTTGTAATAAACGCAGTTTTGTCCTCATCTCCTTCAGCCATAAAGATCTGATGATATCCTTTATATGCATCAAGGAAACACTTCCATCTATATCCCGCTAAAGAATCAACTTTTAGATCAATTTCTGGAAGTGGATAACAGTCCTTTGGACATGCTTTATTAAGGTCTTTAAAATCAATGCACATTCGCCATGAGTTATCAGGTTTTCGGACTAAAACAGGATTTGCGACCCATGTTTGATAAAGTACTTCTCGAAGGATCCCTGCTTCCACAAGTTTATCCACTTCCTCTTTAACCACATTGTTTCGAACCTGATCATAAATTCGTCGCTTCTGTTGAATAGGCTTTACACCTGGATAAATGTTCAGTTTATGCTCAGCCAAATGTCTGGGAACCCCCGTCATATCCGACGGCTCCCATGCGAAAATATCCACATTGTCGATTAACAACTGAAACAACTTCTTCCTTGTTTCTCCTTGTAATTGTGATCCAATTTCGATTGTTTGATCTGGAAACTTCTCATTTATGATCCATTTGTCTTTCTCTATAGTATCACTCTTTATATTCTTCCAACCTTCTTCTGATGTCAAGGGTTTTTCAACCAAGGCTACTTGTGGATCTGCATCTGTTTTGACAGTTGCGATTCCTCTTGGTGTTGGAAATCGAACGAGCCCATGTGCTGTTGAAACTATAGCGCCCAAAACTTTAAGCCCAGGGCGACCAATGATGACGTTGTGAGGAGAAGGAGTTGCAACCACAATAAAAGTCATCATCTCTTCTCGGAATAGTTTATCATCACCAAAGATCACTGGGAGAGTTATTTCTCCCATGGGATGTACCACTTCTCCCGAGAAACCAATGAGGGTTGAATTATGAGGCTTCAGCCTTTGTTGCACATCCAATCCCATTTTTCGGAAGCAAGACTCATACATGATCTCCGATGCACTTCCAGTATCGAGATAGGTCCGCTTCACTAAAAACCCAGCAATACCGACAGTCACAATTACTGGATCTTCTCTAGATTCTTTACCAATCAACGGTGGAAACGTAATCTCTTGGCTTTTCCACTTTTCTTCTTCAAACTTTGTTTTAACATTACGATGCCAAGTGTTCGACCCTCTTCTTATCATTGCGATCACAGCTTGTTTAGCAGCTGGAGGACGTCCCTCCTTAATATTTTTAACCAGATGCGATAATTTTCCGGACTTGATGGCTTTTTCAATCTCGCCTCGCAAGTGTCTGCAATTGTCTGTATCATGACCACGATCCTTATGATAATCACAATATTTACCCATGTCACTTCCTAAAGGATTGTAAGTCCTTTGAGGTTTTGAAAATTGAACGTTCTCCGTCGCTAAGATTTCACTTGGAGTTTTTGTAAGCGACGAGAAATCATTAGATCTGGGCTCCCAGGCCTTCTTGTATCCTCCATAATTGCTCTCTCCCTTACGATCATAGGGTTGAGATCTAAATTTTTTCCAGGATTGATTTCTTGTTGGTGCAGTGGAGACACTTGCATTTGCATTCCGGTAATTACCACTCTTCTGAGACGGTTTTTGGGTGTTGATACCTTGAATGTTTCCGGAAGCGCTTCTTCCTTTTACATAGGTCCTAACGCGATCCATGAGCACCTCCATTGTTTGAGGCAGGTCCTCATGCAATTTTTCCACCAAGTGCGTATGTCGAACACCATGGCAAAAGCCAGATATACGTAATTGATCTTGTGCCCCAGATATTTTCATAGTTTCATTGTTAAAACGCATAACGAAGCTTTCAAGGCTTTCGTCATTCCTTCTTCGGATGTTATGTACTTCCGTTACTTCTTTTGTGCACTTCCGTTGTTGACTAAATTGCCTTAGGAATTTCGTCCTTAGGTCTTCAAAACCACTTATCTGCGCATTTGGTAGTGCATCAAACCATACTCTTGCAGGTCCAGTAAAGGTCTGTACCAGCATGTGGCACCATGTTTCTTCTGACCATCGTTCAAGCCTCCCAGCAGTAATAAAATCAAATATATGATCATCTGGATCTGTTAGCCCACCATACTTCTTTATAGAAGTTGGCATTTTCAGCTTTGCTGGAAATTTAGCATTTGCGATCCAATTTTGAAACTTAGAATGCTCTTGCATTGAAGCAGGAAAGTAAGGGACAAATACATCCTTTGCTCCTGATAATCACAAAGTTCATAAGTCAGAATAAGATCAATGCCTTTTTTAGAAATTAAAGGTCTTAATGTTACAATTCAAACATAGCAATTACAGCTTATTTAGAATTGATCACATCTGCCTCTTATATGAGGTCTTTCAGGGTGACATTTCCAACACAAATATAATTTGTTCGAAATTGTCATACAGTATTAATTTCGCAAGAGATCTTATTGTAATCACTTCCGACGCGCATACGTCTTACTCGGAAGTCTTCACTTGCTATCATAATCACTTCCGATGCGCGTACGTCTTACTCGGAAGTCTTCACTTGCTATCATAATCACTTCCGATGCGCGTACGTCTTACTCGGAAGTCTTCACTTGCTATCATAATCACTTCCGATGCGCGTACGTCTTACTCGGAAGTCTTCAACGTAATATCAATTTTTTGAAAAATCACATCGACACCACTTCCAACGCACATGTGGCTTACTCGGAAGTGAACATCTGTGCCTCATTCTCTATCTCTCTCTCTTCTCTTTTTTTTTTTTTTTTACAACTCAACTCATGAGTGTGCATTTGAATTTTCTAAAATTCGAATTGAAGAAGTTTTTCCCGCCTTTATTGTTGTTCGTATGACTTTCCAGATTTTTTAGGCAATCTTCATAAGAGCCTCTTTGAATCTTCAAATCTTCATCCGGTATTCATTCAACGAATTTCCAGATTTCGCATTGTACCATACGATCCTTAGTTGTGTATCCATTCATAAGGATTTCACATTATCATTAAACCATTATCATATCATAAGGATCAGAATGCATCAAATTACTAAATCAACAATTGATCATTAACGTTTGAATTGAACAAATTCAAATTAATTTTATCAATCCAAAATATGCGTATCGGTCAATTGGTTTCAAAAACGAATTTCTCTATTCATTCAGAGCGTTAAAATCGATACCTGATGACTTTGACTGTTTAAGAATTGTACGATCTTCATTTAGAAGATCATCTAGATCCTTCTGATCGGCAGTTCTTGCAGCATCCTTTTCCGGAGTAAATTTCAGAGTTGCGCGAACTTCCTGCAGCCATTGTTCGCGTTTTTCCTTGTCCTTTAACTGCTTCAGAATCTGCAAATTTCTCATCAGGAAATCTCGATCAAAACCTCGTAAGACCTCTACAGCATTATTCGGATCCACATTATCGTCCTCATCATCATGATCCGAATATGGATTATCGTCAGAGTGATTCGGTAATTGAAACACCGAAACTTTTTCACTAGGTTTTCCAGCTGATCCTTTCGAACTATGAATGTTCTTCGGTGATCCTCCTAGATCAAAAATGGACTTCTTCTTCACTGACTCATCCGATTGCTTCTCCATTTTTCACCAATTCCTGAGAATTCGGATGGCGCCAATTGATGAACCACAAAATCTCACCGCACGTAAATGAGAAATCACAATTCAACTAGGAACAAGCTAATCTATGAAGATTAATCGATGAATCAATGGATTTATTAATATCACGAGTATTTGAGTACAAAATGAGGAAAACACACAGTAAATGTGTGGTTTTCCGAAATCAGAAGTTACATTGCTAGTGAATGAATGAGCTATTTATAGAATTATTGAAGTCGCATCTTCGTAAGTTGGCTGGATGCACTTGCATCTTGTTCATCCGCAACTGCATCGCCTCCGACTTATTCTTTGTATGACACTTGCTCTCGAGGTCTTCACCATCGGAAATGTTAATGTTGAGCCATTTGCATGTCCGGTCTTGACCTATCCTCATCAACTAGCATTTGAATAAATTAAAGGATCAGATGTCAAGGTTGTTGGGACTGTGCCACCTGTTGCTGCTGGTGTGGAGAATAACCCAACCAACCTGACCCGTTAAGCCAAGCTCCAACCAACCGTTCTATGTCCATCTGTAATTATGAAAGCCAAAGACATAAGTTTCAACCGGATTACAAACGATGTTAATTCAGCACATTTAATGACATCTGCAATAAAAAAATAAAAAAAGATGACACACAGTCATGGTAAATATCATAAACAAGCAAGAAAAAATAACATATGTTTGATGCTAAGATTAATTTGGGTTGTTAAAACCTTAGTGAGGCAGCTCATGAGTAGGAAATAGTAGGAAATGCTATAGGTGATTTGAGTTCATCTCAACCACTACAAAACTACCTACCTACCAACATTCAACAGATCAGAAGGAAAAAAACTATTGACATTTGTGTCCAGCCTTAAGCTTACAGTAATACAATAATACATTGCACCCAAGTCCACCACCACATACTCAATGACAATACCTTGATGATTACAAACATGGGTCTCCTGCTCTTTGGTAAGAGAACTATGGTTGATAATTAACATTCGGTTTCTTTAAATATATATCAATCCAGTAAGTTAGCATATACATTATTCTAACCTTGAGTTCCATTTGACGTTTATGTATCTCATCTACAAATAACTGCTGCACATTATGCACTTTTGATTCTAACTGTACATGATCTGAGTGACATGCAGTAATGACCAAGAAAAAACAATTCCCAATTAAAACTTGTAGCATTTACTTAAGCTCTAACAAGTACCATTCCAAAACAATTCAAAATCCCTTACGTCTAAAGTAAAATTAATTAATCATAAGCTTGTAACTGTAACTTTTGACCTGATGCATCTAGAGTGCAAGCATGTATAAATGATTGCACCATCCAGCATTCCAGAGATGAAGAATTTCCTATACTAAAGACAGTAGATTAGAAAGTGCAGTGTATATGCTTAGGAGCACAATATGGGGTATGTAAATATCAAGGCACTTCCTGGCAGATAAGACATGGATGATTGATTTTTATTTATATACTTATTGGTTTCTTGTAAAGCACCTGCTTTAATAACAGCTGCCAAGTCACATAATTCAGATTAAAATTATCAAACATTTCAATGAAAAGCGGTCCACTATATCCATCACCTGTATGAAACAAACCATCAGAAGCTTCTCAAAATCTTGAAAATTTTCATATTATAAATTACTTGTCAAATGTAAAAGTACCTCAGAATAATGTTCCCTAATCTACGTTTCCACATCAAGACCTGTGAATTCACACAAATGCCTATGTGTATACGAGTCTTCAGCCCTAAAAACAGGACCAACCACGAAAACACGCCCAAAATCACCACAGATTGTCATCTGTTTGTGAAGCTGCGGTGATTATGCAAGACATGCAGGTTGTTTTTTGTAATCCAGTTTAAAAACAGTTGCCCCACCTTCACTACTGCCGGCAATTAACTTTGGAGTGTGGATCTCGACATAATCTTCATCAGTAAAAACTGCCTAAACAACTGCACAAAAAAAATGTTTGCGGGTTAATCTTTGCCATCTTGAAAGCTTGCTGGAAAGCATTTTCTGTAGGGTATGCTACCACTTTCCTTAAGGGTATGCTATTTAAAAGACTTCTAATAATCGGGACGGGTTTGAGAGAATCATGGGTCAATCGCCCGTGTACAAATCTGTTAATCACCAATTTCATAATATTAGATTTAGAGATTTCTTTAGAGACAAAAAGAGGATGAAAAGATTTCATACCTGTGGTAGTCATCATGATCAAAATCATAGCCAACAGCCTGCAAACAGAAAAGATATGCAATGCATGTGAACCATTTTCAAACGTCGTAATTATCATATAGTTAGGATCGAGATCATACACAAGGACCAGCTATTGTTGTCCCGTAATCCCTGTAGATTTGAGCACACATTTCTGGTACTTTGTTTTCTTCGATTTCAAGCTTAGTCCCCATATACTCTAGAAAATGCATTAGTGTAATTATAGAGATGAAAATTTATTACAGTAACAATTAAACAGATGGATACAAGAGGATTGAAAGATGATTAGTGTGTGTATGCAACACCTTTGATGTTCTTGGTGCACTCTGTTGACAGCCCAGAAGTTAGAGGATAAAGAGTATCATCGACATCTAAAAGTGCAACAAAGTTTACAAAATATGTCACAATGATGACAGTAACATCTGATTAAACGTACGAATTTAATGATTATGAGTCTTACCGAAAAGAAGACATTCATATTTCGATTCGGAATTCTATTTCGAGTGCCCGCTTTCGTGTTCCATTTTGTGCAAACCTGCAAGACCATATCCAAATATTTAGTCACAATATTTCATGTTGAAAACACATATAAAACCTGCAACGATGAAGCCAAGGTTTATACTGGCCAGACAATTTATTGTTATGGTTATTAACTTTATTTATCAATTTACATTTTCCACTCGTTGGATTTTTGTAGAGTTTTACAATATGAAAATTCTTAGTATCTTGGGCTAAAAAAGGATAAACTGGAAGCATAACTGCATAAGTATAGAAAGGGGTACCATCTCACATCATTTTCTTGTTAAATTACACCTAGTCGGCCATCCAACGATGTATCAGACGGTCGTTCAAAGGATAGAGGGCTCCATTTCTAAGAGCCCTAATTGAACCGTCATCCAAAGAATTACTAAACGGTGTGTGAACAATCAATCAGAGCATGAGATTACTTAAAAATTACAAAATCCATGTTTTCAATTAACATACATATCAAGTGTCAATCTCGATTTGCATTCAATAAAACATGAATTCTACCATTCTGGTCTCTAGAGATTAATTTGTTCTAACTTTACATATTAGTATATACACACTGGTTTTAGTTTTAATTCAACATCGCTATCTAAATATATCATGCATTTATAGCAATTAAAATGTAATGTAATAAAATATGAATTCTGCAATACAGAATCCATGTTTTCAATTAACATACACATCAAGTAAAAATTTAGTGGGAACTGATGAGATTATCTACCTCCATACATAGAATGGCGATCAAAAATTGATACCTGCTCCAATAATTATCGTCAGCTTCCAGACAGAACAGACATCGTCAATCGATCAAACAAAAGAGGTTTTCTCTCCTTGCACACGAATAGCGAAACCCTAATTAATCAAACAAAATAATTAACGCACCAAATTCATCTGTATATCTGTATGCGGCTCTAACAGTGTTCGGGAGAGAGAGTTAGAGTTACTTGCCTTGGAAGAAGGAAGAACGTCAGAGAAAAACCGAGAGAGGCCAGCCTTGAGGCTGTAGCTTTTGCGGCAACAAGCTAGGGTTATAACAGAGAGCTACATATGCTTTTGACGATTGGAGCGATGTGTGCTCCTTATGCCCTAGATTGGTACTCACCATTGAAGTTAGAGATAGAGAAGAGGAAATGGAACTGAAGAAGTAGAGAGAATGGACTGAAAATTTTGAAGTAATGAATGTAGAGCACTTTTAGGGCAAAATTTGAGCGGAGGTGGGAAATTTTAGCGGCCAATGAATTTTTAGGGCAAAATTTTAGCGGGAATGTGAAAAAATAAAACGACACTTTTAAGATGACGCGCACTTTTATAAGGTGTACTCCGTGGTTTTTTTATTTATTTATGACAGAAATTTTATGACGCGTAAAATAGCGCGCGTCATCGTTTGCGCGTCAAGAAAGGCCCTGTTTCTAGTAGTGAATGACATAGACTTCACCATCAAGAAGTTTTAAATACAATCTAACTTGGAGATTGCATAGTGATTCTATGGACCATGAGCTTATAGGGAGATTTGTTTTTGTCCCCTAGTTCAAGAATTCTCCTCAAGATATTTATGTAAACTATTCTTCATGTATGTATATGGATATATATTCAATATGCATGAATTGTCAACCCAAATATACACATGTTTTCACAGCCAAATCATCAATTTACTTCCAACAAACTTTGTCTAAAAAAACAGAAATACAAGACAAATATAAGCTAGCTCATAAGAGTTTGTCGCTTCAACATTTATGCATTACATATAACATTTCCAAAGATGTATCCCATTCGAAGCTTTTGTCAACTCCCTCCCATCAATTTGCTCAAGTATGTAGGAACCATTTCCGATTACCTTTTTAATCACATATGGTCCTTCCTGCTTTAGGGCCATCTTCCCAAGTGGAAGTGCTCTGCTGACCTCATTGTTCCTGAAGACATACTTCCCTTCCTTATATTGGTGCACTTTTACTCTAGAGTTGTAGTATTTGGCTATCTCTTTTTTGTATCTACTTTCTCTTATTGCAGCTATCTCTCTTCTTTAAATTAGTTCTTAACGCTTCATCATTATCTGACACTTGCACTTGTAATCTATGACTTAGGATTCCAATTTCAGCTGGAATCACCGCTTCGTTTCTATATACCAAACTAAAGGGTGTCTCCCCATTACTAGTTTTAGGCATAGTTCGATGGGCCTATGGAACATGTGGTAACTCATCTACCTAACTGCCACCAAAATTTTCCAATCTCATCTTAATTCCTTCCACTAGACTCCTGTTAGCCCGTTCCACTTGCCCATTAGCTTGTGGATGTGCAACTGAAGTAAAAATTTGATTTATATGCAAGTCTTCAAACCACTCGCTAAATGGATTTTCGGTAAATTGTTTACCGTTATCAGTAATGATATATAGCGGAAGACCAAATCTGCAGACGATGTGTTTCCCAAACGAATTTCTTCACTTGTTGTCCTGAAATAACCGCAAGTGGTTTTGCCTCTATCCACTTAGTGAAATAATCAATATCGACCAATAAGAGTTTCACTCCACCAATTGCCACTGGAAAGGGACCCACTATATCCATTCCCCATTTTTGGAACGGCCAAGCTGACGTTACAGGAATCAATTCGTTTTTAGCTCGTATGCTGACAGGCGCATGTGCCTGACATGCATGACACTTTTGAACTTCTTCGAATGTGCTCCTATACATCCTCAGCCAATAATAACATAAGCTCATTATTTTAGTAACAACCATGTTTGCTCCAACGTGTATCCCACAAATGCCTTCATGAACTTCCTTTACAACCCAGTCAGCTTCACTTGGTAACAAACACCTTAACAAGGGTCCTAGAAAGCTTCTTCGATACAATATACCATTTTGCATCTGATATTGAAGTGAGTTCACACGAATTTGTCTAGCTTGCTCCTTATCTTCTGGAAGCTCCCCTTTCGTCAAATATTTGACTATGGGCCACATCCAGCTATCCTCATACACTTGTACATCCGCCGTTAATTTTAGATTCACAGTAGGAACTTCTAACAACTCCACTCTTATCTCTTTTGCAAGATGTTCAAATGCTACCGATGCTAACTTGCTTAACGCATCCGCTTTACTATTTTGACTTCGAGATATATGCAATATTTCATATTTATCAAAACTTTTCATGAGCATTTGCACTTGCTCAAGGTACAGCGCCATGTATTTTCCTTTCACCTCATATGTTCCAGCAATCTGACTTGCTACCAATAGTGAATCCACATATGATATTACATGCTTGGCACCCATCTTTTTGGCCAACCTCAAACCTGTCAACAATTATTACCTTCACTTCAAAAATCCAAATAAGACAAAAGCATGTGCAAATGCATTTGCATATGCAAATGTTCACAATTTTGACTATATAAGATGCATAAGTATACATATATACTCATACTCTTACCCCCCCCCCTTTTTTTAGAAATCATAAAATTCCACAAGTAAAATGTCTAAACCTGCTAACAATGCCTCATATTCAGCTTCATTGTTTGAAGCCATGAAACCAAATCGGATTGCATATGTTAACTCATCTCCTTCAGGGCTCTTCAAAATTAATCCTGTCATTTTTAGGAAATAATTGTCACACCATATGCATATGCAATTTATGGTTACAATTAAAAAAATAGCGCTAATAAACTTTCACCTGCTCCTGATCCGTCAGAATTGGATGATCCATCTGTATGTACCATCCATGTTTTTTCCAAGGAATCAGGAACTGAAATTGCATGAACACTTGCTCCATCAGGCACTTCCGCAAAAAAGTATGCTATTACTTGACCTTTGATTGATACTCATTGCTTGAATTCAATATCAAAAGGTCCCAATTCTATTGCCCATTTCACCAACCTTCCAGACATCTCAGGCCGCCTCAAAATGTTTTGAATAGGAAATGAAGTAAGGACAATAATTGTATGAGCCTGGAAATATCTTCTCAATCTTCGAGTTGCTTGTACCAATGCCAACACTACTTTTTCTATCACCGGGTACCTTGTATCATAATCTTTCAACATCTTACTTATATAATAAATTGGAATTCGCTTCTCCTCTCGTTCCACCAACAGTACAGCACTAACCGCATGTTCTGTTACTACCAAGTACATAAACAACTTTTCGCCTAACATAGGTGCAGTTAAAGTTGGAAGTGTAGCGAGATCTACTTTAAACTCTTCAAAAGATTTGTTATCTTCTTCAGTCCATTCAAAATCGTTACCTTTTAAACTTTCTTTCAAAACTTTAATAAACGGAACTGTTCTCTCAGCAGCCTTTGATAAAAAAAAACGATGGAACACCACCAATCGACCGTTTAAAGTCTGTATTTCCTTAACGGTCTTTGGAGGAGTCATTTCCATTATTGCCTTCACATTTCTCGGGTGTGCTTGAATACTGATGAAGTAAGCGATGATTCGGATGTGTATTACACATCCGATCGCTTACTTCCAAGTCCTTCGGAAATGATGTTTCCTGGAAGTGTTGCGCAGGTATAGGTAAATACGATCTTGCAGATGTGAAGCTGGAAGATCGTGTGCAAAGCCTATAAATACCCGAAACATAAGATAGTTTAGGGGTTCAGATTCATTTGTAACTTTGTACTTACACATGCGTCTGTATTTTATCTCTCTACAATAATCAATAAAAGTTTACTTTCTCCATTATCATCTAATACCTTTCCATTACTCTTATACCTGATTTGGCGGTAAATTACCATTGGTGATTACTTGCTTTTTCAGTGGCGCCATCCGATAGTTGACACGAATTTGAGTGATGGATTCGTTTAGTGATTTGGGGAAATCGATTGGTAGTTCTTCGTCGGGGGGGGGGGGGGGAGGAATGTAGAAGGAAACTCGTTTAAGCATGAAATACTTGCAGACTTGTCTTCTACACCTAAGACGAAGCAATCGACGACATTGCAGGTTGAACGTAACATTGTTACTCCAAATTTCAAAGACATTTTCAGAGCCAGAATCATCCGGCAAGAAAGCACAGGAAGATGACGGAAGTGGTTTTGGCTAGTCAAAATGGTTTGTTCTAGTGAATCGAGGTGATGAGAACAAAGATTTGCACATAACAAAGTATGGTGAACTGGACGAATTGGATGCTGATTTTCTGATCAGGAATAAAGCATTGTTATTACAGCTGAAAAGGAGGCAGATGAAGGAGGACGTTCAACGAATGAAGGAGAATGTGGAAAAGAGGCGTAATGAACAAAAAGATGCGGAGTTGATGAAGGATTGGGATGATCAACTATATCAGAAGGAGTATAAGTTTGATGAGGATAGCCTCGTAAATGCTTCGGAAAAGTATAACTTTGACAAAAATACTACGGTAAAAGGTACATGTTTACTATGTTAATTCATTAGTTACTGTTAGAGCATATTCCTATGCTATGAGTGTCTCGTGTATTGTATCTATGTGAGCATGTCTTAAAATGAATTGTAGTGACTATTTGGTTAGTGGCGTACCACATGGTCCGGCGGACCATGTGATCCGGCGTACCAGTTGGTACGTTGGGCGTTTTAGTCACTAACTATAAATAGCTGTGTGTTAGAATGTACAAGTAACAAGCTGAGACACTTCTGTCATTCTACACCTTTCTGTGTGTGTTTCTAGAGAGAGAAACTAGAGAGAACTTCATTGTATCTTCAAGTGATCAATAAGAATTCTCTTATTTACATCTCGTATGTTGTTACGATTGATCAATAGCATGCAGTAGTAAGATCGTATCTCGTTTCTACAAGTGGTATCAGAGCTTTTGGTTGCTCTACTGCTGTGTTTTTGATCAATTTTCGGAGTTTTAGAGAGAGAAAGCTTGGGTTTGGTAAGTTTTTCTTCAATTTCTTCCAATTCTGAGTGATTCCGAGGATAAAAATGATTTCTGTATGCTCCTGGAGGGTTTTCGCATCATATTGATCCAGTTTTCAGCTTCAATTGTCAAAATTTGTGAAAATCAGTCGATTTTTGAGTTTTCTGCGTCTGGTCCGCTGATAGATCAGCTGGTCCGCCGGTTGATCCGCGCAGGCAATCTTCATCAACCTGGTCCGCGGCAGTTACAGCGTACCATTTGGTCCGCCGTACCAAAATTTGGTCCGCCATATCAAAATCTGATCCGCCAAAGATATCTGGTCCGCTGGAACATATTTGGTCCGTTGAGAGTATTCTGGTCCGGTGAACAAATTTTTGATCCGCTAGTTGATCTGATACGGAGTTTGATCCGCTGGAATTGTTGATCCGCTGGCAGAAACATATCTTCACTAAAACTGACGTAACTTGCAAACCGTTTGGAGTTACGGAACCCAATACCAGCCAAAACGTTCGTCTTTCCGAGATCTAGGACTTGTACCAGCCTACGGCCAGTACCGTCTAGTTTTGACCCCCAAAATCCGCTTGGAAGACCTGCGTTTTTTAGTTCGAAGTTTTTGAAGTATTATTTTCAGTGAAAGATGTCGGATTTTCATGCGTTTGCGGCTATGCAAAGCACGGTACAAGCTATGCTCAATTTTGATAATGAAATAGGAACAAGTCAGAAAGTTCCCAAGTTGTTAAAATTGGAAGATTATCAAAATTGGAAGCAACGTTTCTCTGCATACATCAGCACAAATGATATTGATTTGTGGATTCCTATTCGAACGCTGTATGTGCGTCCAACTGACAATGGAGAATATAAAGAGATTCAAGATTTTGATAAGGATGAACGAAGAAGTTATGAACTTGAACAAAAAGTTTATGGTTATCTTACCATGGCTTTACCTACTGAGTTGTTACATCAATTCAGTACTTGCAAGAAGGCTAAACAGTTATGGGATGCTTTATCTGCTCGATGTGAAGGCAATGATCAGTATAAGAAGAGTCGAAGGAAAGTGTTGAACAAAGAATTTGAAAATTTTCAACAATACGACAAAGAAAATATTTCTGCTCTTGTTTCAAGATTTTCACATCTTATTAGTGAGATGAAAGTGGTCAAGATTGAAAAGACCGAGGAAGAATTGAAAGAGAAATTGATGGAAGCATTACCAGAGAAATGGGAAAATTATGTGTTGTTGCTTACTCATGACAAAGACTATTCCACATTATCATTTCATGATTTGACTGGAAAGCTTCATGCTCGAGAAATGGAAATGATGAATTCAAACAAGTCCACTGCTCAATTACAAAATCCTGAGTTATATCATGGACAAAATTCTGCAAGTATCAATGCAAAGTCTAAATCATCTGGTTATGATACGTCAAATCCACCTCAAACAGCATTTGTTGCTAATCATGGATCAGGAAAGTATGAAAGTTCATCAAGAGGGTGCAGTTTCACTACTCCTGATAGATCCTCTGCTAGTTCGATTAATGGGAAGTCAGCTGAAGATTTAGTTGCGTTGTTATCTGGATTCATATCATCTTCTTCTGGCGATATATTTAGTCAAATTGGTAAATCTTGTCTATATAGAGAGGATTTAGATCATATGGATGAAGATCAGTTGAACAAATTAGATTTGGAGTGGCAGTTTGCTATGCTAACTGAAAGAGGTAGAAGATTTATCAAGAAACATGGAACGTCATCTATTTTTCAAGGAGACAAACTTGGTTTAAATAAGTCACAAATCAAATGTTTCAAATGTTCCAAATATGGTCATTTTGCTCGTGAGTGTCCCGCAAAAGAAAAGGTGGTTCAGACAGCTGATAAAACTGCTTCACCTCAAATTGCTTTGACTGCTATTTCTTCTGCATCAAAAGAACAAACATCGAATGAAGGTTATGATTGGGCTGCTGATTTTCCTGATGAGTCTTGTTTTGTTGCTCAGATTGTTCACAGTGATGACGAAGAAGAGATCACAGATTCTGATTCAGATGTTAGTAGTTATGGAAATAGTGGTTATGAATCTGTCTGTGAGTTTTGTTCTCAAAAAGATAAAATGATTCAAGGTTTAGTTAAGGAAAAAGAAGATTTGATTGCTGATAGAGAAAAGTTGAAAGGTATGATTCAAGAGTCAGAATCTCAAAAAGAAAAGTTTTCAGTTTTTCAGACAGAGTTAATTGAAAAAGAGTTGCAGTTTCAAGGTGTTGAGCAGGAATTTGAAAAGAAGTTTACAAAATTATCTGCAGAAAAGGATGAATTAGTTCAAGAAGTGAAGAAATGGAAAGATGAAGCTGAGGATGCAGCAAAAGATTTTCAAAATCTTTTTGATAAATCAAAGTCCAGACTTTATACTCTTACTCAACTTTCTGGTGATCAAGCTACTAAGATTCAATCTTATCAGACTGATATGGAAAAGTTACTTGATGAGAAGAGGGAGTTGGTTAGAGTGAAAAAGTTGCAAAATGCAAATTTGGATATTCAGAAAAGAAATGAAGATAAACTCGAGAAGGAATTGTTGGCTGGATTAGATGAGTTAAGATTGCAAAAGTATGAAACTAACAAAGTGGCAAAGAAGCTCATTGCAACAGAAAAAGAGTTGGCTGAAGCTCATCAAAGAATTTCTGAATTAAAGATTGAAGTCATTGATTCAAAACGTCTTTTGAACAATGTTACTAACTCACAATCTTTTACAAGTTTTCTGGCCAAAGATGAAAATTTTGAGAAGATGTTTAACAAGACAGTCTCGCCACCAGGAAGTCTCAAAGAAGGCGTTCATGATTTGAAAGACAAGGCTGAGATTGGTGATTATCTGGTTGTTGGCCAACGGAGAAAGCAAAAAGAAAAAGGCAAAAGTACTGAAGCTTCTGAAGCTCAAAAGGTTGTGTCTGGGTCTTCGTCTTCAAAAGCTGACATTGATGAAACAATTATCAATGCTCCAAAAGATATCAAGAAAGTTAAAGCTGAATTTTCTCGTCTTGCAAAGAACAGGCATAAATCATCTGATTCAGAAGAGAAAGTTTCTGGAAAATATACAGGTTTGGGATTTCAAAAGAAACAGGTTGATGTGAATGTTTCAAAGGTTCAACAGCAACAGAATTTGAAGAAAGTTAATCTGAAGCAAGTAAAGAAAGAAGTTTTTAAAGCTGAAAAAGTTCAACCCGAGAGGTTTTACAAACTCAAGGGTTCGGAACAAATATTTTCTGATAAAGAATTCCCGCTACATTGCGTAGATGCTCGGAAAGTTGCTGAAGTTTTTGTGAAGAATGTTGATTCAAAGACCAAGAAGCAACAAGGTGCTAAATATTCTTCTGGAGGATCAAATTCTACTCCAAAGAGCCCGACTTCTAAATGGGTTCATGATCATCGATTTCAGGTATTTGATAATTTTTATGATCATTTTGGAGATGAATATGTTTGGGAAGCTATGCAGGATCCAAAGAAAAGAAACATAAACAATCGTTTGTGTTACAATTGCCGACAAAAAGGGCATATGGCACAAGATTGTCATGTCACTGCTGCTTCTAGTTCAAGAAGAGAAAAGGTTCCATATGTTGGTAAAACTGCCAAACCGCGATTCATTGATGAATATGGCAGAGTGTTTGATGAATTTCCACAACCTACATTTTTTAAAACTCAAGGAAGATTTATTCCTCGTTTTCAAAATGTTCCATATGTAGGTTGTTCATCACAATCGACTGTGACCGGTTCATCAGATATTTATTTACCAAAACAACAACACTGGAAACCTAAAGTGGTTTCAAAAGGAGATCAAGATACTGGTTAACCAGAAGCAATTCGCTTCGGGTCATTTATAAACTGATGTGTTTGACCAGAGTGCAGGTACTTCTAGAAGACCTATCGGTGATTGAAAAGTTGCTGATGGAGGAGTATTCTGCTGATTTAACTTAAATTACATGTGATATCAAATTTCAAAACTGAAATTTTTCTGAAAGCTAAACTTGAAAGGTATCCATGTCGAAAGGTCAATTTTCTTTCTTTTACATTTCGTATGTAGTTTAGGGGGAGAAAATTGAAAACCAGAAATAGCGTCTTTATGTTTTTGTTTGTGTTAAAATGAAAATCCAAAAATAGAGTTTTCATTTTAAGGGGGAGAAAAACAGAAAAATACAAAAACATTGAAAAATGAGAAATTGTATCCAACATGATTGGGAAATGATGGTACATTGGCTTACATGTCTGGCTTATGGATAAAATATATGAAAAAGCCATAAGATCATTGTTCGATGTGCTTGGTAGGCTCGGCATTAAATCAGAAAGTATACAGATGTGATAAGCACATTAAATACTAATGCTTGACCCAAGTGGACAACATCTTGACGCATGTCTCATGATATCAATAGAAGATATGTGAAAAAGAAAATGAGAAGTCACTGTGTATACATGTGTTCATTTTGCAAAGATTTAAACTTGTTTGATTTTCTTTATTTTGTCAAACGATCGGACTTTCTTTGCGTATCGAAAGATCGACCTGATTGTTGTTCGTTTGACGTTCTACTTTATTTTTTTTGGTGTTTCGTATAACTCATCGGACTTTCTCTGCGTGTACGGGAGTACCGACCTGATTGTTGTTGAGTTATACAATTTCAACTTGTTCTATTTTCTTATTTTGTTAAATCCGAGGCCTTATCTGCGTATCGAAAGATCGACCTTAAGGTAGACGATTTAACGTTCTTATTTCTTTTTGCATGGAACACAGTTGACTAAATCATGAATACAATCATTATGTGCTTAAATCACAAATGAAATCAAAAAGTGTGATATAAAAGCGAAAAACATATCTGAGTATGTCTGATAGTGTGGGGTACACTGGTCAAAGCAAACTAAATCAATCAATAACATATCCAGATGTTATGAGTATGATTGTGCCTGAGTTTAAGATGGACAAATTATACCAGTAATCGACATGACTTGTGTGCTGAAGTAATTGAAATTGAAGTGTAGTTCAGCATGATATGACCAATATGATCCCAAGTTGTGATCTTTCTTGCAAAAGACAAAAATAGTGTCTGATTCAGTATTGCATTTATGTTTCATATCTGAAAAGTTCAAAAAGATTTTCGGTGTGTTTTGATGTAAAGTTTCAAAAAGCCAAAAAGATTTTGTTTCTTGTTTGTTTTCGACCGATCGATATGTGATACGAAATCAAAATTTCAAAACTATATCTTGGATTCTCGAAGAGAAGTTTTGCGCCAAGATTAAATTAATTTTCAAAAAGAAAAGGAAACCGCGTTTCTGTCTTCTGAAATTGCAGGTTATGTTAAGACTCAAGCATTGTGAGAGGGAGAGTATGAAGTATTTTTCACAAGTGGATATTGAAGTTCAAAGATATTTCAAGAGTGATCCAGCCATGCAAGTTCTATTTCTGACAAGATTTCAAGGCAAAGATCGGATGCAGCAATGTTGAAGATTGAAGACTGTAGTTTAGTTAGAGAATAGATACACTACACGTTAAGGGGGAGTTTGTTAGAGCATATTCCTATGCTATGAGTGTCTCGTGTATTGTATCTATGTGAGCATGTCTAGAATGAATTGTAGTGACTATTTGGTTAGTGGCGTACCACATGGTCCGGCGGACCATGTGATCCGGCGTACCAATTGGTATGTTGGGCGTTTTAGTCACTTACTATAAATAGCTGTGTGTTAGAATGTACAAGTAACAAGCTAAGAGACTACTATCATTCTACACCTTTCTGTGTGTGTTTCTAGAGAGAGAAACTAGAGAGAACTTCATTGTATCTTCAAGTGATCAATAAGAATTCTCTTATTTACATCTTGTATTTGTTACATTGATCAAAGCATGCAGTAGTAAGATCGTATCTCGTTTCTACAGTTACGAATACAAATAATTGATTGAGATTATGTTTAGTTCACAAGGTCATATATGTTATAGAATAGGAGTATAGTTTAGAAAGGATTCGTGTTTATGATAATATTTTATATTAAGATATTTTATATATGTTTTTTTGGAAAATTTTATAATAAGCAGATGTAATAGTGCCATACATGCCTCAGTCGATGAAATCGCATTCAAAATTTTCATCATGGATCTCTGAAGCTGTGTTTCCTAAAAAGTTGAAGTTGTCATCGGTTGTGAGGAAATATGCGGGTCTGGCTGATCCGGATGATCACATATTTGAGTTCTACTCAGCTGCTCGGCTAGAGCAATGGACGGAGGAGATTTGGTGCCACATGTTTGTACAAACTTTTACAGGGATATCACGAGTTTGGTTAGATTCTTTACCAGCAGGTCAAGTGGATAGTTTTGAAGACCTGAAAATAAGTTTTTACGGCAGTTTAGTCAACAAAAGAGGTGCATGAAAGATCCGACAGAAGTACATAACATTCGAAGAAGGGATAACGAGTCAATAGAGGATTCCATTACAAGATTTAATAAGGAAAGTATGGGAGTTGAAGGGGCTGGAGACCAGTTGCGCATATCCGGATTTTGTCATGGGGTGAGGTGTGCTCAACTGGTGGAAAAATTGCATGAAGATCTTCCAAGATCTATGGATGTGTTAATGGATAAAGCAAGAGCATTCGCCAGGGGTAAAAACGCATGTGCTTACTTGAATGGTTGTTAATGGGGGGTTCGGACATATGCGACAGGGTTTTGTACCCTTTGGACGTGGGAATGGAGGTCCTGCGAGAGGAACCGGTGCAGTTTCGCAAAATAAGTGGATAAGAGGTTTTCAACTGAAGGGGAAGAACTTTGGGGGGACGTCAAATAATGCGTATGTGGATTATAGGGGTGCAAAGTTTATTGAATTGGTGAAAACTCCAACGTAGATTTTGGCAATAGAAAAGGTGGATCTGCCTGTACCTCCAAAGATGCGAAATGCACCTACAAGAAATTTGGATAAATATTGTGAATATCATAAAGATAGAGGGCATACCACAGACACTTGTTGGACTCTGAAACGAGAAATTTATAAGGCGTAAAATCGGGGAAGTTAGGACATTTGGTGAAGGTAATTAGAAACAATGTACAGGGGGAAGCACGTGTGATTAATATGATACAGTTGCGAAGGTCGGATCAGTACAGAAATGTTCGAGGAAAGAGTAATATGCAGACAGACAGGAAGTATCAAGAGATAACATTTCCTCCAATATTGGAGCAGATGGCCACAGAAGAACCGGTTGTGGTGTCTGCAAAAATTGGGGGATTTTTAGTCAAAAGAATACACATAGATTGCGGTAGTGCAACAGAGATTATGTATGAGCAATGTTTTCGACATATGGGATCTATTATATGTTCACAGTTGCGGCCCACAACCATTCCTTTAATCGGCATTGCAGGAGAGGTGGTTAGACCAATTGGTGAGATTACTTTGCTTGTGGTCATGGGAAATGGGTTGCAAGTGCGCCAGTTAGATGTAACATTTTTAGTGGTCTCAGCTTCATCGGTACTGATGAAGTAAATGATGATTTGGATGTGTTATACACATCCAATCATTTATTTCCAAGTCCTTCGGATATGTTTCTCGCTAAGGTGTCTTGCAGGTGACAGGTAGATGCGAATACGCAGATGCGAGTACGCAGATGCAGGTGACAGGAAGATGCGATTATGCAGATGCGAGGCTGAGTAGTCAAGTCCGAAGCCTATAAATACCCAAAGAATTGTATAGATAGAGGATCCGATTTCATTTGTAATAATTATATTACACATGCGATTGTACTTTCCCTCTCTAGAAAATCAATAAAATACTTCTTTCTTGTCACAATCTTCTTTCTTCTCCATTACTATAACATCTCTGATTTGGCGGCAATTATCCTAGGAGATAACTTGCTTTTTCAGTGGCGCCATCCGGTAGTTGACACGAATTTTTCTTTTGTTTTTGGAGATTTTAGAAGATTTGGGGAAAGGAAGGGAGCTAAGATGTTGCTAAGGCACAACTTTGTTCAAATATGGTTTGATTGAAGTTTTGTTGATGATTTGTGCATCGATAACTTTCACATCTAGAAGCATTTGATTTTACATTTCACTGTGAGGTATGAAATCTTTATTACAACTCTCACACCATCAATATTATTTTCATTTCACATTTTATTTTTGGATGGGCAACATATGAGTTCGAGAAATTTCTTTTATAAATCCATTTAGAAAATAGTTTTGTTATATACTTTAGTAAAAAAGAGAGATATTTTGACTTTTGTTACGTGATTATTTGGAGTTTTTTCAAATAAATTCAAAAGGATCGAAGTTTTTATGAAATCTCAATTGATAATTTGGTAAGTTAAATCGGAGACTCAATCATTTCGGAAAATTTGTTGATCTTTCGATTTCCTCGCACCTAGTTAACGGAGTTTTAGTGCGTATTTTGATCTAGATCTGAATCATATTTAAGCTGTTCATATTTGCAAATTAAGTTTAGATCTTGTTCAGTACCATCATTCGATCATCATATGGCGAGTTTTACTCAATTAAGTTAAATTTCGAAACTCAAGGATTGAATTTACGAAAGGACGGTCTCGTTTTTCACGTTTTCTTCAATAGTTGGTTAGATTTTTTGAGATTCGACGATAGAATTGATGGATCTGTGTCAAGTGACGGGGTATTCTAGATGGAAATCATATTTCGAAGCTATTCGGGGTGGTTTCATGATCGATTATTGACTAGTTTGATCGAATTTTATGAAACACACACTGGTATGTGTGTTCTTGGTGTTTATGTTGAAGGTTTGAAGCAGCTAACTATCAGATCTGTTTTTCTTGTTATACTCTGGGTTGAACTAGTTTATCATGGTGGAATCTATCCTAATTGTGCATGAATTGTTCGGTGCTTCAGGGAACTATTTCGGATGAAATTGTGGAACTTGATATAAAAATTTTAAGGTCGTTTGTTTTCATGTTCATGGTTACTTTTTCTGAATTTGAATATCTACAATATGAGTTTTGCTTACAAAGTTGGGTTTCTATTGTGTTGAGGGAGTGCTGTGAAAGTTATGTGACAATTAATTTCAAGGTTAGATGGGGTTTTATGTTCATCGTCTTTTTTGTTTAAGCTAGTTAATGGCGGACATCTTCAAAAGATAAGCAAACAAGCTGAAATCTGCATCATACTTGTCGTGTTTCATCTACGACTTCATCACAAGTGTAAATTTGAGGATTGATTCGCGTGTTGATCAGGAATTAATCTCAGTTAGTGATCGTGGTCGTATTGTTTGGGTTCCTTAGCTCCGAGTTCTTAAATCAACACCAAAGCAAAGCACCTCGATCCAAATTTTGTTTTGTTTGGGATTTGATCTCATGATGGTATATTCAATTTCAATTGGAGTTGACGGTAGTTTATCACAGTTAGGTTCGAGCTGGTCTGAGTCCATATGCGAGCGTTTGGATTTACAGTATGAAGATCTTGTTCAGAATGAGTTCTCTTTTCATTACCTGGAGAAATATATGGGTTATATGCTGATTTTGGGTTTTCCGAGTCAAACGTTTTTGAAGCAGTTCAAGATGTTTTGTTGGTTTGGAACTTGATGGATTGAAGTATTGTAAAATGAAGGTGCAAGATTGTTGGTGTTTTTAGTTTTTTATATGATTATGTGGAGGAAAAAATCAAATTTGGAAGATTAGGATGAATCTGGAGACTAGAGTACGCAATATGCATGGGCAGAAGGTCATAGTTGACTTTAGGAATGAAGCCCATTTTTATTCTTTTTATTAGAGGGAAGATATCGGTAACCTTTAAGTTTTATTTTAGATTCATTTATTATACAAGTTTTGTGGAAGGTTTGCTTTATAATTTTATTCTAATATGATGGCCATTAACAAGTGCAATAAGTGTTTCCTTTTAGGTCCAAGTGCTAGATTTAGCGGCGGTTGATAAAGATTGGTGCAAGATTGTAGTATACAAATGCGAATGAAGTTAAGGTTGATGTTCATTAGAGGAATCTCACGTCTACGGTGACATTGTCTACACTACATTCCTTGGAGGTATGATTTTTAATACACGCATGTTTTGCTTTTGGTATTAAAATCCTTCTTAATCAAATAGCTTGTGTGTCGGTATATTTTAAGAAGATGTTAAGTTTATTTTTGACTTTCTTTGAGTCAACAATTTTGAAATTCGTTCTAAAAAAAAATAATTAATAACTTGAGGTTTTAAAAGTTTTTCAAAAATGTGGAGACTTGGGTTTTTTGAGTAAAAAGTTTATTTTGCAAGTTATAGAGTGTCAAGGAAATGTTATTTTAATTTTTCATGATCTAATGTCATCTATGCTAATATTTGAATATGGTTGTGTGTGTTTTGATATTTTCAATTATGATGTGTTTCGTTTGGCTCTATGCTTTGTATGATTCAAGGTTGATCATGAACATTGAAGTGTCATACACAAGTACATGGCAAATGTGGTGTGAACACTTACGTATTTTAATTCTCTTAAGTATTATGATTGGGTATATGGTTTGGCATTTCAACCATGATGGGGTTCAATGGAGGTGTTTATATTCCATGTTGATCATGGGAAATTTATATATTGAGATGTTGTTTGCAAGTGTCTAGTGATGAAGGAAAAACGGGACAATGTATGTGATGCATATGGGATTCAACTTTATCATGTCATTACATTGTTAAATGAATGGTTCAGTTCATGATGCGAATGGTTCGACCAATGCACATGGAAGAATTCATAAATTTTGGTAACTGGTTATTCAAGGAATTGCGAGTGTAGTGGTGGTCGGATTTGCATCTTATGGCTCTTTGCATTACAAATGGTTATGGGTTTGGTTGTTTTTATGGCATGTGGTTTACGGATGATTTTAAACATTAAAAGTACCATATGCAAATGCGTGACACATGCGGGGTTTAGACGATTGCATATTGTAATCAACATGGATAAGATGATTAAATAAGGATTTGGACATGAGAGGGTACTTTATAAGAAGGCGAATGGTATTGGCATGTGAAAGTTTATTTCAGGAAATCCTCAAGTGGATTTGTGCTTATTATAAATGAATGATTTCAAAGTATTTTGAATAAATGGAGATGTATGCTCTAGCTTTTGGATTTGAGTAATTCTCATTTCTTTTGTCAAAAGGAAGCATATCGGTAACCTTTAAATTTAGTTCGAATTTTATTTATTATAAAGGCTTTGTTAATGTTTTACCTTATACAATTATTCTAATATGTTTGCCATTGGCAAGTGAAAAGTATTTTTCTTTTAGATCCCAAGTGCTGGATTGGGTGGTGGTTAATAAGGATTTGATGTAAGATTCTGGGATGCAAATGCGAATAAAGAAGATGTTACATGGCGAGCAATGGTTTGCAATGGAAGTGTAAGTGGTTTCGCATGGGAGGTTTAGGTTCATAAAATAAAAGTGAGTGCTAAAGTGAAAGAAAAGGTGGGTGTCCTGTGTCAGTGGCTATCTAGTGGGATTTAGCTTTGCTACGGTCACGGTAGTGGGTGAATGGTTAAACTCATGGTACAAATAATGGAAGAAAAGGCGTAGATATTATACATTTACTATAACAGTCGGATGTGCATTTTATGGTTGATTCAAGTAACTATACGCTCAGTGAATAGATGGTCTTCAGAAGGTTGGGAATAGGAAAAAGCAAAGGCACGGGTTAAAATTTTGATGAGTATGGTATGTATACTTATTCATATGTAATGGTTGTAATGCGAGTAAAGAAAACTACACGTGCAAAATGAAGTGCGGTCAGAAAGGATTATCTACGTTTGCGTATGGTTAGAATGTGGTTCCACCAAGAGATGGTGTCGTCAAAACTATAATCACTTGCATTGCCAGAGTGTTTTACAGAGGTCAGAAAAAGAAGACAATTTTGTTCACAGAGAGTCAACTGGTGAAAGCAATTATCCTTACAAGAATAAATGAAAAGCTATACTGGATCGGATGTGTTCTGACCAAGTTATCATCGCATCAGCGTCAGTTTTGCACTTGCGACGCAAACTATCAATTTACCAAATAAGGTAACTCTTTTTTCTTTATCACATTTGATTATATTTGGTCTTATTACTAATTTTGTGATCAAAATCGTTTGTTCATCATTTTTGCTTATGAGAAACGGTTTTTTCTTATCCAAATTAAATCAAATTCAAACTTGATATCTCTCTTATGCGTTCTTGTTAAAATAAAAAATAAAAAAAAAGAAGGAAAGGAAGATGGGTTTTAATTAATAAGATTAAAAATTATTGGTACAAAGGGAAGTTTTTAGAATTATGAGAACTAAGTAATTTTTTATTTTGAAACAATTCAAGAATGAAGGGAAGATGCATATGATTAAATAAGGAATATTGGGCACACTTCATAAAGTGGCAAAGATGTTGATACTTAAAAAATCTAGATTAATGATTGTTCATTTTAAAGTTTGATTAATGTCATCTTCTGTATATGGGGGTAAAAGGAGTTAACAAGTTGACTAACTTGAAACAACTTGATTCAATGCTTGGCCCTTCAATTGATGTGGTTGACATAGGAAGAAATGGAAGTGTGAGAATTATGGATCTTGGCTTTAGAAAGTGTGGTGATGCTCACTGGCTAGTTTTAGTTAGGGATAAGGCTTGTAAGGGAAAAGTTTAAGGATGGGGATAATGAGGTTGCTAAATTTTTATGGGAATTGTGAAGTATTGCGGATGTGGTAGTAAGAACTTATATATATAAGAGGTTTACTCGATGGGATATGCAGCTTTTTGTCTTTGGGATTTTTGGTGTAAGCTATGGGAAGATTAAAGGTAAAGAAATGATCATGACATTAGGTGGCAATAGCTAGGTTGGAAGTGATGATTTCTAGGATAATCTCGGATATACACTGATCTGGTGGTTTTTTTGGGAAAATTTCGGATGTGTACTGATCTGATGGATTTTAGCTTCAAAAGGCTATCAACATGGGATTCTTACGACGTCTCACTAAAATATGAATTGGGGTATGATAATATAATTTTTGCAAGTGTGTTTCTGGAAGTGTAGTCGAGTATAAAGGGGTTTTCGATAGTTATATAGTTATAAGTAATGTATAGGCAGTTGGTGAATGGGCATGTAAAGGACAGGTTGAGAGAATTTTTGTGAATAAGGAAGACGGCATAATCATGAAAGTGGGTCAGATGTAGACGTGTAAAAATGGAAAGTTTCATGATTATAAGGATGTGTGAGTTTGAGTCCCAAGGCAACATTTGATAAATAGGAAGTTCGGATGCGAGTACGCAGATGCAGGTGACAGGAAGATGCGATTATGCAGATGCGAGGCTGAGGAGTCAAGTCCGAAGCCTATAAATACCCAAAGAATTGTATAGATAGAGGATCCGATTTCATTTGTAATAATTATATTACACATGCGATTGTACTTTCCCTCTCTAGAAAATCAATAAAATACTTCTTTCTTGTCACAATCTTCTTTCTTCTCCATTACTATAACATCTCTGATTTGGCGGCAATCCTAGGAGATAACTTGCTTTTTCAGGTACATAATGTTATTTTGGGGAGACCAGTCCTGAAAAGGTTAGGAGCCGTGATATCGCTAATGCATGGAATGATAAGATTTCCTACTCTGGTGGGTATTCCTACTTTATCAGCGGATCTGGGGTTACAAGTGTATGATGTAAATGTGCTGATGAATTCAAATGTGGTTGATAAAAAGGAGATAGAAAGTAATAAACGGATGATTAACCCAAAATTTCCGGATCAAAAGTTGCAGGTGGGAGAAGGCTTGTCAATAGAAGCCAGAAAAGGTTGTATGTTTTATTAAAAAGGAATGTCGATGTGTTTGCTTGGGAACCATCGGATATGACAGGTGTTCCAAAGTCATTATCTGAACATAAGCTGGCACTATATCCCGGTAGCAAACCCGTACAACAGAGGCAAAGGGGAATGGATAGTCAGAGGGAAAATGTGGTTAATGAGGAAGTAGAAAAATTAGTTGAAGCTGGGATTCTAAGGGAAATACAGTATACGGATTGGGTTTCAAATCCAGTGTTAGTAAAGAAACCAGATGGGTCATGGAGGGTGTGTATAGACTTCAAGGATGTGAATAACGCGTGTCCCAATGATTGTTACCCGCTTCCAGATGGCAGAGGAAGACGAAGTCAAAACTTTGTTTATTACAAGGAAGGGTATGTTTTGCTATAAAAAGATGCCTTTTGGTCTAAAAATGCAGGTGCAACTTATCAGCGCCTTATGGACTGGGCTTTTCAAAAATAAGTTGGAAGAAACTTGGAAGCTTATGTTGATGATATCGTTATTAAGAGTAAAAATGAAGAAGATATGTTCAAATATATAGAAGAGACATTTGCGAAGCTTAAAGAAATTAATATGCGTCTAAATCCAAAAAAGTGTTCATTTGGTATGAGTACGGGGAAGTTCCTGGGAATGATGGTGAGTAATGATGGAATCAGAGCTTGTCCAGAAAAAATAGATGTGATTTTGCAAATGGGGTCTCCGGCTACAGTAAAGGATGTGCAAGTGTTGAGTGGAAGACTGATTGCGTTGCAAAGATTCGTGTCAAAGGTTGCAGATAAGTCATTGCTGTTCATGCAAGTGTTGAAAACAAGTATTGAAATGTCAGATTTTTGTTGGACGGTGGAGGCAGAAGAGGCGTTTAAACAATTAAAGGAGTTTTTGGTTACACTTCCGACGTTAACTGCACCAATTGTTGGTGAAACTTTACAGATGTATTTGGCAGTGTCAGAAGGAGAAGTTAGTTCTGTGTTGGTTGCAGAAAGAGGACAGAAGCAGATGCCCATTTATTATGTAAGCAAAATCTTAAAGGATTATGAAGTACGATACTCGCTTATGGAAAAATTGGTATATAGCACTTGTGTTGTCAGCAAGACGGTTGCGACGTTATTTTCAGGCTCATATGGTGGAGGTTTTGACAACATCCTCTATGAACCAAGTATTACGAAAGCCGGAAGTATCTGGGAGAATGGTAAAATGGGTTGTTGAGTTAGGACAATATGATATCCAGTTTAAGCCTAGAACAGCTGTAAAGGGGCAGGTTATTGCGGATTTTCTTGCGGAAATGCCCATCGAAAGTAATGGACAACATGCTAATCATAATAATTCGGATATGTCACAAGGATCGTCAAAAGGTGTTTGGAAGTTGTTTACTGATGCCTCGTCAGGTGAAGATGGTGCGGGGGCAGGTTTGTTAGTTCTTTTTATATTTCACTTGCAATTTTTTAAGGGACACATTTCTTTATAAGTATAAACGCGTTTTCATATGATTGGAAGGGTTGTTATTAATCAGTCCAGAAGGGGATGAGTTGACATACACCCTTAAATTTGATTTTAATGTGTCTAAAAATGAAGCAGAATATGAGGGATTGTTAGCAGGTTGATAATCTGAATTTCAAAGAACATTTTTATACATATCATCTAAAAAGGTAAAAAGGGAATATGCCAAAAAGGGGAACTGGGTAAACTAAATATGTATGCTCTATGTTTTGAGTGGCAGGGTTAAGATTAGCAAAAAGAATGGGTGCAACGGATGTGAGATCGCATGTTGATTCGCTGTTAGTAGCTAATCACATTAAGGGAGAATATGAAGCCAAGAGGTGCTGTGATGGCTCTCTATTTGTCGCAAGTAAAGGACTTGATGAGTTCTTTTACAACATGCGAGGTCGGACATGTCTCAAGAGGAAAGAACAAAAATGCAGATGTATTGAGTAAGTTGGCATCTACCTCGTTTTAACATTTGGCTAAAGAGATAAGGGTTGAGGTATTGGCAGAACCGTCAGTTCTTACCACGCAAGTGGTGGCAGTGTCAGTTGGAGTAGAATTATGGTTTTGGCCAATTTGGAAGTATTTGGAAGAGGGTTGTTTGCCGGAAGATAGAGAGGAAGCAAGACTAATCAGGGTGAACTCTTTACAATATCAATTGCAAGATGGGGTTTTATATTGAAAAACATATATGGGTCCGTTGTTAAGATGTTTAACGAGGGATGAGGCAAAAAGAGCTGTACAAGAGGTGTATGGTGGTATTTGCGGAAATCACATGGGACCCCGCATGGTTGTCAACAAATTAGTGATTTTGGGATACTACTGGCCAGGAATGCACAAGTTGGTTGCAGAGGAGCTTCGAAAGTGCGATAGTTGTCAGCGACATGCTCTGGTAAGTTTAAAAGCGAAGCATGGACTTGTCCCTGTTACAAATGCATGGCCTTTCCAAAAGTGGGGGATAGACATCGTGGGACCATTTCCGGAGGCTGCCGGAAGATTTAAGTTTCTCATTGTAGCAGTGGATTATTTTACAAAATGGGCAGAAGCGGAGGCGGTGGCAAGCATCACTGGGCAACATATAAAGAAATTTGTGTGCGAGTATATTGTATGCAGGGTTGGCTTACCTTTATATATTGTATCGGATAATAGAAAACAATTCGCTGAAGAACCATTTCGGGGTTGGTGCGAGGAGCTAGGCATAATACAGATTTTAGCATCTGTCGCTTATCCACAGGCGAACGGTCAAGTTGAACGAATTAATAAAAGTTTGGTGGAAGGGATTAAGATGCGTTTGGAAAGGCAGGAGGAGGTTGGGTGGACGAACTGTCGCATGTGTACAAAATTTTCCTATCGCTATGTATATCCTATATGTTCGGGTAGGCGAATCCGGTTAGGTTCGGGTCCAACAATACAATATAAATTTAATATTTAAAAAGGAAAAATGGCCCATGCCGGCCTCGAACCCGCGCAGCAGTCTCAAAGTTTTATTAGGTATAGAAAACTCTCTCAATACCTCACCTTACAATTGTGTTAATTAATTTAACCCTACTTGGTCCCTTTTTATAAACTAAAAGTCCCACTTGATCTCTAATACAAAAAGAAATTAAAAATTAATTAAAAAGAACATAGAAGCTTATCTCCATGGAATTTGCTGACTTGCAAATTAAAAGTCAGTAGCTTACGTTCCTAAAATTGAGTTTGCCAAACTTGAGTTTTAAATATTCCCCGTAAATCACCCATTATAACTTACGAATGGAGCTTTAGGCCGGCCCACCAACTTATGGGTGGAGCCTATACGGAAATTATAAACAGTTTGTTTATATGATGGAACAAATGAAAAGAAAAAAAACAACAAATGAAAGACTAGAACCTGTGACCTCCAGGTATTAAAACAGTGGCTCAACCAACAGAGCTGATGACCATTTTGTTATAAAAACCGGGGGGGGGGGGGGGGCTAAATTTAATACATATGAACATTTTAACAAAAAATCACGTAAATAGGTACTTCATGACAGAAAAACCGCAGGGGTGGTCCCCCCCCCGGCCCCTAATAAGTTGCGCCCCTGCATGTGTTATGGGCGCATCAGACTATGCCGAAAACGAGCACTGGCGAAACTCTGTTCAGTTTAACATATTGTACGGAAGCGGTTATCCCTACGGAAGTGGGTTTGCCTACCCAAAGGATGCTTGAGGTACGAGACAATGATACAGAATTAAGAGCAAATTTCGACTTACTAGATGAAAGAAGAGAAATGGCAGCTATTAGGGAAAGTTGGTACAAATCCAAAATGGAAAAATATTACAATGCTCATGCCAAAGTCTATCAATTTAAGGAAGGGGATTTGGTATTGCATAATAGTGATGTTAGCAGAGTTGAACCTAAGGGAAAGCTGGCTGTACAGTGGGAAGGTCCTTACAAGATTGCGGAAGTATTAAGTAAAGGATCTTACTTATTGGAGGATGGAAATGGAAATCTAATGTCAAGACCTTGGAACGGAGTCCATTTGAAAAAATATTATTTGTAAAGTCTTTGGAAAATAAGATTGTAAAACGCACAATATTGTAGATGGATATGCTCCGTTTTCTGAATAAAAGGTTTAATTGTTGCTATGGGCAATATTTTGTTGAAAAAAAAAGAGAAGGAGACATACGTATGCGATATGCTCAATCCAATGGATTGAAGAATGGTTGGCCACCATACATCTTAAGATAGATGTGGTTCGATTAAACCAATTAAATTGATCAATAAAAGCATCTGGTAAGGTGCGACCTATGGGGTCAAAAGAGGTAGTTACGCACTATCCAAATTTCCGGAAGTAACACTTAAAAGAGGCTAAGGTTGCTCTTAAGTTTCGGATAAGGTCTACGTGACCAAAGAAGTAACTATGTGTTACTAGTTGCTGAGTTTATAGTATGTGTATGGTTATGATTAAAACCCTAAGGTGATGACATGGACGCATGTGATCATTTAGGTTAATAGTATAGTCTATACACATGCGAACGTGCAAGTGCAAATTATAATTAACACAATGGCATAAGAAAGTCACAACCATACATTCAAAATAAGACAAGTGATATAACGTAATAAGTGCATAAAAGAAACATTGTTTAGAAAAGTTACGCCCTACACATACGGGCAACCAAAATAAATCCACTCGCAGGTGGAGTCAAATGTATTAATGTTTGGTTCAGCAGAGATCAAAAGAGAGTTGTACCTTGGGATCTTCAGCGGTGGCGGATGGTAAGTCGATGCTCGATGGGTGCATCTTGTAGACTCTTGCAAGCTTCACCAAAAGGAAACGTCAACTTTTAGAAGTTTGCATTTGCTTCCTGCAGTTTTTTGGGAGCTTCAGGGTCAAAACCTTGGCAGGTTGCAGCAGTCACTTTGGGGTCAACAGATGCCGAGAACACCCCTGCACGAACACCCTCACTATAGCCACAAGCATTCATGACGTTAAGGGCAAAGGTAATGGCTAATTTAAGATCTTGACCTTTCAGAACTTTGTTCACAGCCGCAGGAATGCCTTCGGTAATCAACCATCATTCTCCAAAGTTTCCTTATGCTCTTCCAACATAGGTTTTTCAGCATTGAAAGCAGACTTGACAGTGTCGAGTTCAGAAAAAATAAGAAAATGTGTGAAAGTAAGTAAAGGCGGTTGGCAAAGTAAAGAATGGATACGGATGCGCATATGAGGGGATATAATACCAGAGTTTCTTTGCTGAAGTAGGAGATGCATGGCTTCAAGCTTGTCATCTTTTTCCTTTAAATCTTTCAGGTAATCAGAAAACTGATCCTGTTTCTGTTTCTCGAGGTTTTCCACTAAGGCTCTAGAACTGTTCAAAGACTTCTCAACATCAGACAACCTGGAAGAAATAACAGCATTAGATTGGGCCAACTCATGGTTTTCTTTTTGGAGCATCTGAGTTTTTTCCTGCAGATCCGGCTTCGCAGCCACAGCTAGTTTCGCATTCAGTGCTTGAAGTTGGAATTCAGCTTTAATCCAACGGTTGTAGAGTTCAGGAATGACGGTGTTGTTCATAGCATAAAAAGAAACAACTTTCGATGCAAATTCTAGAGCTGACATATCCGCTGAGCGCCTCACGTCACCTGGTCCGATAACCTTCAGAAAGAAATCTTTTGCACATGTTGGATCCGACAGGCTGTCTCTATTGGTAATATTTCAAGCAGGAATAAACAGTTCATCAATTCCCAGAGGGGATTTGTTATGAGACGCCATCAGTTTAGCTTCATTATGGATCCACATCGCATTTGTAAAGTTGGTCGAAGTAGAGGATGATCCAAAATTTGAGGTAACACTGGTGAAAAGCTGGGTTGATAAGGGTGATGCTGAGACAACCGGTGATGGAACCATGGTTTGAGTAAAAGCTGGAGGAAGTCCATGTCCAGGAGTAGAAATTGTGGGAGATGGAGTACTTGCTAGGTCTATGGTCTGGCAAGGTGATCGAAAAAAATCATCAAAAGAAGTATTCACCAAGTGTGTGAAACTGGGAGGTGACATGACAAACATATTTTCACTTTCGGATGGTGGTGAGGGGGTTCTTTGAGGAATTTCACCTCCAAGGTGTTCAGAAAGGGCTTCAATAGTGCTTGAAAACTTTGCTTTTGAACGAGTGATTGGTGACTTGCAAGTATTCTTAGGAGCAGTTTCATCCTCTTCTCCTTCTGCTTCAGTAGTACCTTTGGTGGGTTTGGCACATCTTTTCTTCCTTTTTTGAATTGCCGGAGAAGGAGGAAGAGATTCTTTCTGAGGAGAAGTTGTAGTCGATGGTGGATTCTTGAAGAGGTGAGAGTTTCATCAACAGTAGCTTTAGCGGTAGTGGTAGGTGGTACATCAGTAAACGCTTTAATAGTAACAGTGGGAGGTGTTGTGGAAGAGCTTACTTCTTTTCCGGTGTCGGTTTTACTGAATTTCAGTTGGTTGAAGTCCTTCACTTGCAATGCATCAAACAAATCCATGGCTGCATGTAAAAAAAAGTTATAATATATCAAGAAAAATAAATGGTAAGAAGGAATCTTATAAAGAAAAACGCACTTTCTCCCTCGCATAAGATAAGAGGACGCATTCGAGGAAAAAACCAGTGCTTGCTGATTTTTGCAAGAACCAATATTTCTTCGGGAATTCGGCGGATTGGGTGAACAAATTTGCCAATAAGTTCGTATGTGACTTGATGAACTTCGGCTTTTTTAGGAATAACATCATGAACAATAAACCTAGTGTCACGCCATTTCATGGTTTCCGGTAGACACGAATCATCAAGGTAGAAAAATTGGTTTTTCCATTGACGATTTGTGGGTGGCTTTCTGGTAAAAAGATGGTGATATCTATACGTTTCTGAAAAGTATACCAATCACCCGACATGGTAAGTCGATAAAAGGCGCGGAATTGAATTAATTGGGGTTCTAAGTTAAGGGCTCTGCAAGATAACTCAAAGTGGTTCAGGATGCTTAAGGCAGTGGGGTTACATTGAGAAAAGTGAATTTCAAAGTAGGCTAAAGCTTCGCGAAGAAAGGGGGTAAAAGGAATCCTGTAATTGGCCTTCCGAATAGAATCAAGATACATGCCGAACTTTTTATTAGGGAACGGGTAAATGGGTTTCTTTTTTGTTGCAAGGATGGGGTTTAGATTTCGTGGAATTCGAAATTCTTTCACAAAATCATCCAATTCATCTTGGGAAATCAGGGGGTAGGAGGTTGGAAGGTTATGTTTGGAAGAAACCTTTTTAGTTTCGGCCATGGGAAAAGAGTATAGAAACAAATGGTAAAAGAAGAAAGTAAGAAATGAATGCTGACCTTAGGTGAGGATGGCGATGAAGGTAATGCAGGTAAAATGGCGGAGAGGATGGAAGTTTCTAGTAAAATTTTTTGAGGAAGAAGGAAAGGGGTATATATAGGCAGGTAAATAAGCAGTTTTGGTAGCGATTTTGACAAGGTATTTTTGCAGGATCGGTTTTTACGGAGGGTAAATATGGAAGGAGAATTTTGAAAATTTTTGGAAAGGTACTTTTTCATTACTTTTGATTATGACAGGTAATCGAATGGGTTAAAGATTCGAAACGCGATATCAAGAGGTGATTGAAAGCTATGATGATGGTTGTATGTGTCAGAGTGTGCAGATGCAAATGTCGGATATGTAAACGACCGACTGTATTCGGAAGTAAGTCTATTAACTTCATATATTCACTTAATAGACTTGGGGGACTTGATGAAGTAAGCGATGATTCGGATGTGTATTACACATCCGATCGCTTACTTCCAAGTCCTTCAGAAATGATGTTTGCTGGAAGTGTTGCGTAGGTATAGGTAAATTCGATCTTGCAGATGCGAAGCTGGAAGATCGTGTGAAAAGCCTATAAATACACGAAACATAAGATAGTTTAGGGGTTCAGATTCATTTGTAACTTTGTACTTACACATGCGTCTGTATTTTCTCTCTCACAATAATCAATAAAAGTTTACTCTCTGCATTATCATCTAATACCTTTCCATTACTCTTATACCTGATTTGGCGGCAAATTACCATTGGTGATTACTTGCTTTTTCAAATACCATTATTATTTACCAAAACTCCTAAAAATTTACCCTTTTCCATAGCAAAAGAACATTTTTTAGGATTTATCTTTATGTTAATCCTTCTCAAATTTCCAAAAGTTTCTTCAATGTATTTGATCATATCTTCTTCAACACAACTTTTTATAAGCACATCATCAACATAAGCTTCAAGGTTTCTCCCCACTTGCGTTTGAAACGTCTTATCCATTAACCTTTGATAGGTTGCACCAACATTTTTTTAACCCGAATGGCATTTTCTAGTAACAAAACAGTCCTTCATTTGTGATAAAGGCTGTTTTATCTTCATCTTCCTCAGCCATAATAATTTGATGGTATCCCTTATAGGCATTGAGAAAGCATTTCCATCTATACCCAGCCAAAGAATCAACTTTAAAGTCTATCTCCAGCAAAGGGTAAAAATCTTTTGGACAAGCTTTGTTTAAGTCTTTGAAATCGATAGACATGCGCCAAGATCCATCTGGTATCTCAACCAACACTGGATTTGCCACCCAGGTTTGGTAATGTACTTCTCTTAATATCCCAGCATCTACAAGTTTATCCACCTCACTCTTCACAACCTCATTTCTTACTTTATCAACAATTCTTCTTTTTTGTTGTACCGGTTTGGCTCCCGGATAGACATTTAAATGATGTTCCGCAAAATGCTTTGGAACACCTGTCATATCCGACGGCTCCCATGCGGAAATATCCACATTATGTTTCAACAACTGGAATAATTTTTCTCTGCACTCACCCTGCAACTAACTTCCAATTTCTATAACTTGATCTGGAAATTTCTTATTAATAACCAACTTGTCTTTTGTTAACACATCTCCTTGGGCCATTTTCAGATTTTCACTTCCCATCACTGGTTTTTCCACCATAGCAATCTGCATTTCCACATTCGATCTCATAGTTGCAATCCCCGCTGGTGTGGGAAAACAAACCATGCCATGTCCTGTTGATACAATGGCTCCCAATACTTTCAATCCAGGTCTTCCGATGATGACATTGTGTGGTGAGGGTGTTGCCACAACTACGAATGTCATCATTACCTCTCTAAAGATCACAGGCAAAGTAATTTCTCTTATTGGTTGCACAATTTCCCCTGAAAATCCGATTAAAGGTGAGTCATGAGGTTTTAACCTCTTTTGCACTTCCGACCCATCTTCCTAAAATAGGATTCGTACATAATTTCAGATGCACTTCCAATATCCAAATATGTTCTTTTTACCAGGAACCCTGCAATTCCAACTGTAACTACTACCGGATCTTCCTTGGATTCTTCCCCCTTTATAGGAGGAAATGTAATTTCTTGCATCTTCCAAGCCTCTTCACTTATTCTTGTTCTTACATTTCTATGCCAAGTGTTGGAACCCCTTCTAATCATCCATATAAAATTTTTTGCAGTCGCAGGAGGACGTCCTTCTTTAATGTTTTTCAACAGATGCGACAATTTTCCCGATTTAATGTCTTTCTCAATTTCACTTCGCAAATGTCTACAGTTATCAGTATCATGACCCCTATCTTTGTGGAAGTCAAAATATTTACTAGTGTCAACATTGACAGCCAATCTTGACCTTTACGGTGTTGCAAATTGCACATTTTCAGTAGCCAATATTTCACTTGGTGTTTTTGTAAGCATAGTGTATTCCCCTGATTTTGCATCCCAATTTCTCCTATAACCTCCAAAGTTTCCCTCTCTTCGTTTGTCATAAGGCTACAATCTGTATCTTCCCCAAGACTGATTTCGCTGTGGGAAAGTATTAGCACTTGCATTTACGTTTTTAATATTTACACCCTTAGCAGATGGCTTTTGAGTACCTACTCCTTGAATGTTCCCTGAGGCACTTCGACCCTTTGCATAAATCCTTACCCGATCCATCAATACTTCCATAGTTTTGGGTAAGTCTTCATGCAACTTCTCCACCAGATGCGAATGTCGCACCCCATGGTAAAAAGCCCGATATTTGCAACTGATCCTGAGCACCCACTATCTTCATGGTTTCATTGTTAAAACGCACCACAAAGTTTTCTAAACTTTGATCGTTTCTTCTTCGAATATTGTGTACCTATGTAACCTCTTTGGTACATTTCCGCTGCTGACTAAACTGCCATAGAAATTTTTCTTTCAAGTCTTCAAAGCTTATGATTTGCGCATTAGGCAATGAATCATACCATACTCTAGTAGCTCCAGTAAATGTCTGAACCAGCATATGGCACCAAGTCTCTTCCGACCAACATTCTAGTCTTGCAGCCGACCAGAAATCGAAAATATGATCATCGGGATCCGATAACCCACCATACGTTTTTACAGATACTGGCATTTTTAACTTTTTAGGAAACCGCGCATTAGCGATCCAGTTAGCAAATTTAGACTGCTCTTGCATTGAAGGAGGAAAATATGGCAGAAACATATTTGGCGCTCCTGTAATCATTATATTCATTGTATTAGAATACGCGCACAAACTATTTGTATGATGAATTTAAATAGCATCATATCATGCCTTCAAATGGAAGGGCATTCATTTCCAAATTCTATATGACTTTTCGGAATCGCAAATGTATGCCTCTATCAGAGGGCTTAATGATAATGCATGTGCAAATGCGAGCACAAATACACAAGCACTTACAAATTCCTTTCAACTTCAGCCAAATACATAAGCATATGCATTATGCCTCATGCTTTCCCCCTCCTTTTAAAAAAATATAATTTCTCAGCATAGTGAGCATCATGTTTAGCAGTTATCCCATTGATTTCAAAACTATCAACCTGAAACTCATGTTCATATGGTTTCCAGAAATTGTTAATCGCTCCTTTGAATCTTCAAATATTTAAACAACTTTCCTTCAAATATTCAACGATTTCCAAAAAATTGCCAATAATGTTGAACCTCAACTGAAGAACCTAATTCAAAATTAGCGCCATTTTGTATGTAAACATTTTGAACTCAAATTTTAATTAAAAAGATCTTGACAGTAAGCAATAATGATAGCTCGAAGCTTATCATTCGTTTCAGACGCTTTCCATGAAATGATTCATGAAATCAGGATTCATAACTTATAAACATTATCTCAATCATTATAAAGCTTTGAATTCGTGTTGATACATAATCTGTGCGTCATTTGAAGTATGTGAACGAGACAATGTGAAGATTCAAGACAAGTTCAAGTTGCCGGCCGAACTAGGTCCGAAGCTGAGGTTTGGATCCACCGAACTTGGAGTTCGGACGGAGATCGGACCAGACCTCTATATATAGAAACTTGTGCTTTGAATGTAAAAAAGAGTAAGAGAGATACCAGTTCTTAACTATGGGTTTTGAGTGTGTTTCTCTAGAGAGCTTCAGAGAGAGTTTCTAATTGAGTCTTTGTGATTTCATAAAACAAACTATTATTTACGTCTCGTGTTCTCTCTACGATCAAGCAAACCTATAGTAAGATCCGTCTTACGGTTTTTCAACCGGTGTTTTCAAAAGTTTCTGATAAATGTCTGACTGATCAGTTTGGAAAACCGATTTCTATCAATTCAACTGGTAAAAGACTTTGTTTTGTTTGTCGTAAGAAAGGTCATTATGCAAATAATTTTCCTACGACAGCTAACAATTCATCATCAAATGCCAAACATACAAAGTATGTTGATCTTGATGGCATTATTTTTAGTGAACCAATGCCCAATACTAAATTTTCATGGAAAAAGAAGTCTCTTTCAGAAAAATTCGGTAGTAGTTCTGATTGTCACTCATCCTTTGACGATGGTTCACTAAAAATCATCAACCCAAAACAGGAATGGAGACCGAAAGTTGTCTCCACGGTCAACACGGATTTTGTTGAAGACACTGGACGACCTACCATCGTTGGGGATGAGGGTCGAGGTCTTAAAAACTTACTATTTTCCAGTGTTTGCAGGTATTTCAGGAAGACCAGTTCGTAATCGTGAGGTTGCTAACAGTGAGATACTTGTGGTTTTAAGTTAAAATGCATCGTTCTTATCATTAAAAACCTGATTTTCAAAAAAAAAAAAACATTGTGTCAAGTGTTGTTCGATCATTTTTATTTTTTGTTATTCTTTTTTCTTTCGTTCATATCTTTAGGGGGAGAACATTTGAAAATTCAACAAATAGTATTTGTTTGAATTTTGAGGGGGGGGGAAATTGGAAAATATAAAAAAAAATGATGAAAATTTGAGAAATTGATCCGAAAAAAGCAAGAAATGATGGTACATCAGCATATACTTTTATCTGCCATGGATAGAGTAAGTCTAAAGGCTGTAGGTTTTTGTATGATCTGTGAATGTGCATGACTAATCTGATATCTGCAAGTAAGATATAAACATAAAGCTTGCCTGATAATCTTTGGTTGTTTGCTTCTTGATGAATGCTATGTGATGATCCTGAGACAAAAATAGAATAAAGAGATATATCCTGATGAATGCATGTTTTCATTTTGAAAGATATAAACTTGTTTGATTTTCTTTATTTTGTCAAACGATCGGACTTTCTCTGCGTATCGAAAGATCGACCTGATTGTTGTTCGTTTGACGTTCTTCTTTATTTTCATTGGTGTTTCGTATAATCCATCGGACTTTCTCTGCGTATACGGAAGTATCGACCTGATTGTTGTTGGATTATACAACTTCAACTTGTTTTGCTTTCTTATTTTCTCAAATACTTGGGCTTTCTCTACGTGTTCACAAGACTGACCTGATTGCTAGGTATTTGAGGTTCTGCTTTATTTTTGCATGACTCATCAAGGATGTTTAAATCTCGAATAAAAGTTACTTCTATATGATAAACGTGAAGATTTGCTAGTATTTCTGATAGAGTAGAGGCCGAGTTATCAGTGCATGATAAAAATTACGTCAAGCATATCTGAAAACGATAAATATGATTGTTGCGTGCGGAAATAAACACTCAATGTTGTATTTGCGATTATCTTGGCTTGCATGCTGATTAAGAACGAAATTGAAATGTGCTAGATGCATTATGTCTGATATGATCTTGCGTCGTGATCTTTCTCACAAAATACCAAAAATAGAGTTTGTTTCTGCATTGCATTTATATTTTATTTTAGAAAAGTACAAAAAGATTTTTGGTGTGTTTTAGCACAAGTTTGAAAAATCAAAAAGATTTTAGGTTTGTTTGATATAAATTTTCTAAAACTCAAAAAGATTTTACTTCTTACTTGTCTTTGATTGATCGACACATGATACGAAAAACATTTTTAAAATTTATATCTTGGATTCTCGAAGAGAAGTTTTGCGCCAAGATTATTTATGTTGACTTTTAGAAAATTTATATCTTGGATTCTCGAAGAGAAGTTTTGTGCCAAGATTATTTATGTTGGCCAGGTACTCAAAGGAAAGAGTTCATCACAACTTCAAGTCTTCTGAAGCTATTGATAAAAGAAGAAAGAAACTGTTCATCGTCAAGTATTCAAAGATCAAGCTACCATCAAGTTGAGGGGGAGTTTGTTCAAAGAATATGTTTTAACTGGCGAACAGATACTGCACATGACGAGGGGGAGTTTGTTGATACATAATCTGTGCGTCATGTGAAGTATCTGAACGAGACGATGTGAAGATTCAAGACAAGTTCAAGCTGCCGGCCGAACTAGGTCCAAACCTGAGGTTCGGACCTGCCGAACTTGGAGTTCGGACGGAGATCGGACCAGACGTCTATATATAGAAACTTGTGCTTTGAATGTAAAAAAGAGTAAGAGAGATACCAGTTCTTAACTATGGGTTTTGAGTGTGTTTCTCTAGAGAGCTTCAGAGAGAGTTTGTAATTGAGTCTTTGTGATTTCAATAAAACAAACTATTATTTACGTCTCGTGTTCTCTCTACGATCAAGCAAACGTATAGTAAGATCCGTCTTACGGTTTTTCAATTCTTTAATCGACTTGTTCTATAACTCACATACCTGATTTTGTCAACTTCTTAACAACTACTGGATCGTCATCCATAATTTCCAGAAAATCATTTTGCCTTTTCTCTTTCGGTGAATCACGCTGTGGAGTAAATTTGAACTTTGATTTCACCTCCTATAGCCAGAGTTCACGATTCTGCTTGTCCTTTAGTTGTTTCATAATTTCAACATTTCTCAGTAGAAATTCATCATCAAAATCTCGTAAAACATCGGAACTATTTTTCCGATCATCATCATCACCTCTCCGATCCTTATTCAAGTCATTAACATCCTTTTCTCGTTCAGGAAATGAGAACATCGAAGGTTTTCCACTAAAACCTCCCACAGATCCTTTTGAGCTAGCAACATTCTTCTCTAAGCTTGACGACACGAACATCGCGTTTTTCTTTCCAGAATCACCAGGAACCTTCTCCATCCTTTTCTAAATTTAAAGAATACGGATGGTGCCAATTGATGAAGAACAAAATTCCACTAGCCTAGGATGAGATTTCGTACTTCATTTTTGAATCTAGCTAAAGAATAAGAGAATTGCGTGATGATCCGAACGTTTTATTGATTGATAAGATTTGGTACAATTTCAGAATCTAGAGAGAGAAACACACACATAAATGTATATTATCTTTCCCTTCTCCTAATGTCCCTTACATTGTGAGAAAATCTTCTAGTTATACTAACTGTATTGTAACCGAAAGAGAGGGGAGGAAACAGACGTATTAAGGGTTTTTTCTTATTGCCACATTCAAGGAAAACAATGCAATAAATAAAGGATACAGATCCTCTAAATTAGGAGATTATAGGAAACATAAATAAAAGGGATCAAATAAAATAATAAGAAATCCTATATTCCCCCTCAAGATGGAGCATGCAAATCTTGCAAAGAAGAAAATGAAGTTGCTGCACTGTTAGGCCTTTTGTTAGCAAGTCAGCTACTTGCATTTTACTGGTTATGTTCATGGGAACAATCTCCTTGGTTTCAACGCGCTCACGCACAAAATAACAGTCCATCTCTACATGTTTAGTTCTTTCATGGAACACAAGATTATTTGCTATATGTCGTGTAGCTTGATTATCACAAAACATAGTAGTAGGCTTCAAAACATGAACCTGCAACTCGCTAAGAAACCAACGAACCCAAATTATTTCACTTACAGTAGTTGCAATTTCTCGGTATTCGGCTTCATCATACGAGCGTGAAACAACAGACTGCTTTTTAGTCCTCCAAGAAATGGGGGTACCACCTAGTAAGAGGAAGTATCCGGTACAAGATCGCCTTGTATAAGGACACCCCAACCAATCAGAGTCGCAATAAGCAGTTAAGATAGGTTCTCCGTCCCAAGAAAGAAGAATACCTTGGCCCGGTGTACCTTTTAAATATGCAAGAACTCTATTTGCCACTTCCAAATGGTTGCTTCGTGGGTCTACTACAAATTGGCTTAAAACATTGACGGAGTATGTAACATCCGGTCGTGTTGCTTGCAAATAGAGAAGTCGACCAATCAATCAACGATACCGACTTGCATCTATACGTGGCTCATTCTCTCCTTTGTCTAATTTTAAACCTTGCTCAATAGGAAAAGAACTCGGTTTGCAAACCTAACATCCCGTTGTCTTCCAAAATATCCAACGTGTACTTTCATTGGCTTAGAACGAGACCTTTGTTTTTTTTTTGCTACTTCTATCCCAAGAAAATATTTCAAGAGACCAAGATCTTTAATGCTAAACTCCTCGTCAAGCCGTTTCTTGGTTTCTTGAATTTTTGTGAAACAATTTCCTGTAATGATAATGTCGTCCACATAAATTAGTACAACCACCATGTTACCATTGGCCTCGTCGATGAATAATGAATGGTCAGCCTTGGACTGTCTGAAGTTTAGACTTGTAAGGAACATGGTAAATTTGTGGTACCAATTTCGTGAAGCTTGTTTCAACCCATACAAGGACTTCCTTAAACGACAAACTCGAGTTTCATTATCATTAGAAAACCCTTGAGGAACTTTCATGTAAACTTCTTCCTCAAGTTCTCCATGCAAGAAAGCGTTGTTCACGTCAAGTTGATGTATAATCCAGTCCCTTTTAACTGCCACAACTAAGAAGGTTCAAACAGTCACCAGTTTGGCCACAGGCGCGAAGGTGTCATCATAATCTACCCCTTCCATTTGCATAAATCCTTTTGTAACTAGGCGAGCCTTGTATCTCTCTACTTCACCATTGGGTTTGAACTTGTTCTTGTAATTCCATTTTAAATCTATAGCGTGTTTTCCTTCAGGTAAAGTTTCCAAGGTCCACGTTCCATTTTCCTCCAAGGCCTTAATCTCCCTTTGCATCGCCTCATGCCAACGAGCATCCTGTGAGGCTTGTTTGAAAATCTTCGGTTCATCATTATTAGTGATGGCCATTAAAAAACCTTTATGATTAGCAGAAAAATTTTCATAAGAGATAAAATTAGAGATTGGATAACGTATCGAGGAGGAGGCCTGATTGGACGTGGATGTCGAGTGTTTGATCGAAGGGGGAACTTGAACGACATAGTCTTTGAGCCTTTATGGCTAAAATTTGGTGCTAGTCGGCCTTATTTGGGCTTGGGTCTCCTTTTCATTATGCATTTCACCATCCTCACTTTCATTTCCAGATGGCACTTCATCATTATTCTCAACATCATTTTCTTGGTTTAATTCATTTTCCATGTGAGGCCCATATGTGTCATTAATAGGCTCGTTGTTCCCTTAGACAAAATGGTTTTGAGTGCTCTGACCGTTATTATTTGTGACATTTATTTGGGTTGATGCATTCTCATCATGGCATACGCAATCATGGTACCTTACTGGTTCTTCACTGTAATCTTTATGACTTTCTTGAATTGAATCAAAAGGGAATTGATCTAAAAAAAACAACATCCCTACTAATAATTATTTTCCTATTCTCAAGATCAAAAACTTTATAACCCTTTGTTCCCGGAGGTATCCAAGAAACACACCCGGCTTCCCCCTTTCTTCAAACTTATCTCCCCTCGTGTTGGTGTTTTTAAAATACACACGACGACCAAAAACTCTTAGAAGTTCATAATCGGGTTTTTCATTCCAAATCATCTCAAAGGGGGTTTTTTTTAAGGATTTTGGATGGGAGGCGATTAAATACGTAGGTCGCGGTTAGAATGCATTCACCCCAAAAACGTTTAGGAAGATTAGCTTCAAATCTTAGAGCCCGAGCGGTTTCAAGTAAATGTCGGTGTTTTCTTTCGACAACCCCGTTTCGTTGTGGGATGTGTGGGCGTGTGATTTCTAATAATATTCCATTTTCATTGTAAAATTCCAACATGTTGTTAGATGTGAATTCCCCACCATTATCACACCTAACCCTTTTAATTTTTTTGTTAAATTGCACTTCAATCATCTTGCAAAAATTTATGAGACATCTGCTTGCTTCACATTTGTGTTTAACAAGAAATATCCAAACTGCCATACTAAAATCATCAACTATTGTGAGAAAATAGCTGGCTCTTGTATAAGACGGTACCCAATAGCCTCCCCAAATATAACAACGAATTAATTGAAACAGAGCACTTATCTTAATAAAACTAGAAGGAAAAGGTGTTCTAGCGAGTTTCTCTTTAACACAAGAATCACAAAAATTACCAAGGTCATTAGTACTAGTGCTAAGAAAATCAACTATAGCAAGTTTTCCTTTTGATGCATGTCCAAGTCTCTTATGCCACACTTCAATGGTAGTAGCCATGGCTCTTCTCTCTTGAATCATCTCATTCGATATAATCCCCATTCGCATCTACCCGCTACAATCAAGTTCCTCCTCTATAATCCTTGCATGACACAAAAATCAGGAAAGAATGATATGGAGCATTGAAGATCACGGCTAAGACGACTAACTGACAAAAGATTATAATTAAAATCTGGAACATAAAGAACACCGTTCACTTTTGCTCCTCCCGGAAGTGTGTATTCCCCCTTTCCCTTTATCGGGATCGATTCCCCATTGGGAATGGTAACAGGTGCTTCAAAAGGGGTCGTTTTCTTGTTGATAATAATATTAGGTAAATGAGTTATATATTCGGTGCAGCCCGAATCAGTAATCTAGTCACCTTCAATGTAATCTTTATGAGCCATGTTTGCAACCGGTTTTATACCTTCACCATTACCTGAGCCAGAGAAGTGTTTGAGGAGAAGTTGGTAACTTTCGTGTGTCAAGCCGGGAATTAGGCTTGAGTCAGTTTCAACACATGCGGCCTTGCCTTTATTCTTTTCTCCTTTCTTTCCGGGCCACCAGTCCGGGTACCTGATCAGTTTGAAGCAGCCTTCCCGCTTATGACTGTCTCAGTCACAAAAGGTACAATGTTCATTACCTTCTTTCACATTTTTTACTCCAGTCTTTTCTCTATTGTGGTTGGGGTTGCCATCTCTCTTTTGGAACGCCTTGAATGCAGCCGGCTCGGATGGAGTTCTATTTTCGCTTGAGATAGTTCTTTGTCTTTCATCTTCGGTTACCATATGATATGCCGTGCTAAGGAATGGGACGAGCTTTGTGGCTAGGATTTGGGTTCTGATGACGGTAAACTCGGTATCTAAACCCATAAGGAACTCACAGAGGTGTTCCTTTTCTTGATGCTCAGTGATTTTTTTGCGAATATCACACGAGCATTTATCACAGGTGCATCGAGGGAAGGGCTATATGGAATGTGCCTTGTCCCACAATGACCGTAATTGTGTGAAGCGATCTTTTGTTTCAGTTCATATGCCCTAGGAGCACTTTCCTTTGCAAAGCGTTCACCTAGGTCCGACCACATCTCCGATGCCATGCTCGCATACTTTACACTATTCCGAATGTTTTTCTCCATGGCAGTTGTCAAACAACCTTTTATCATGGCGTCTGCGCGCATCCATCACATGTAATCTTTAGATGATTTTTCTGGCTTTTTGATCGTCCCGTCAACAAACTCCACTTTGTTTTTGGCAAAGAGGAAGTTTTTCATCTCTTGACTCCAATCGGCATAAGTGTTGTCGGTGAGAACGTCGTTCACTTGTAGTTATTTGGGGGTGTCGGATGGATGAAGCTAATAAGGTGAATCGTGTGGGATTTCACCGCTAGACCCTCCTTCGTTCTTGTCGTCATCTCCTACCATCTTCAGAGATTGTGATTAATTGGAGCTAGGTTGATGAAGCCCGCTCTGATGCCATATTGTAATCGAAAGAGAGCGGAGTAAACATACGTATTAAGGGTTTTTTCTTATTGCCACATTCGAGGAAAACAATGCAATAAATAAAGGATACAAATCCTTTAAATTAGGAGATTATAGGAAACATAAATAAAAGGGATCAAATAAAATAATAAGAAATCCTATAAATTGTTCCTATCGCAAGTTCTTCTCCTTCAATTGGATGCACTTACGATCCTTTTATTTGTAACTGCATCTTCTTTTTAAGAGACGATTGTCTTGGCTACCACTTGCAAGTTTATCTTTAATCATATGCCTTTTTTGGCATTTGCATATCCAACCTTGACCTTCCCTCATCAATACTCATTGCAATTTGAAAAAACCGTAGAATAGATCTTACTAGAGGTTTGCTTGATCGTAGAGTAAACATGAGATGTAAATAATAGTTTGTTTTATTGAAATCAACAAAGACTCAATTACAAACTCTCTAATCAGCTCCAAAAAAGAAATATTCTCAAAACACAAAAATAAGATATGGTCTCTCACAACTCGTCTCTCTCAGTTACAGATTACTAGACAAAGTTCCTATATATATACGTCTGGGCCAAACACTGTCCGAACTCCAGGTTCGGACCTGGTTCGGCTAGCAGCTTGAACTTGTCTTTTGGATCTTCTCATCGTCTCGTTCAGATACTTCACATGACGCACAGATTAGGTATCAACAAACTCCCCCTCGTAATGTGCAGTATCTGTTCGCTAGTTAAAACATATTCTACGAACAAACTCCCCCTCAACTTGATGGTAGCTTGATCTTGAATATTTGACGATGCACAGTTTCTTTCATCCTTATTAACAGCTTCAGAAGACTTGAAGTTGTGATGAACTCTTTCCTTTGAGTACCTGGCCAACATAAATAATCTTGGCGCAAAACTTCTCTTTGAGAATCCACGATATTGGTTTTGAAAATGTTTTTCGTATCTTGTGTCTATCAATCGAAAACAAATAAGAAGTAAAATCTTTTTAATTTTTATGAAATTTATACTAAAACACACCAAAAATCTTTTTGATATTTTCTGAAATAAAATGTAAATACAATACAGAAACAAACACTATTTTTGTCTTTTGTGAGAAACATCACGACGCGAAATCATATCAGACATAACGCATCTAGCACATTTCAATTTCGGTCTTAATCAGCATGCAAGCCAAGATAATCGCAAATACAATATTTATGTTTATTTCAGCATGCACCAATCATCTTTATTGTTTTCAGATATGCTTAAGGTAATATTATCATGCACTGATAACTCGGCCTCCACTCTATCAGAAATACTGGCAAATCATCATGTTTATCATATAGAAGTAAATTTTCTTAGAGATTTAATGATCCTTGATGAGTCATGCAAAAATAAAACAGAACCTCAAATACCTAGCAATCAGGTCGGTCTTATGGACACGCAGAAATTGTATAATCCAACAACAATCAGGTCGATACTTCCGTATACGTAAAGAAAGTCCGATGGATTATACGAAACACCAATGAAAATAAAGTTGAATGTAAACGAACAACAATCAGGTTGATCTTTTGATACGTAGAGAAAGTCCGATCGTATGACAAAATAAAGAAAATAAAACAAGTTTAAATCTCTCAAAAAGCATGCATACATCAGAATATCTCTTTATTCTATTTTTGTCAGAATCATCACATAGCATTATCAAGAAGCAAACAACCAAAGATCATCAGGCAAGCTTTATGTTTATATCTTACTTGCAGATATCAGATTAGTCATGCACATTCACAGATTATGCAAGTACCTACATCCTTTAGACTTAATCTATCAATGGCAGATAAACGTATATGCTGATGTACTATCATTTCTCGCTTTTGTCGGATCAATTTCTCAATTTTTCATTTTTTTAAAACGGGAAAACTCTAACAGCTTCGTTTTTTCAGCTCAGATCTCGGATTTCTTCACTGATTTGGACATATGGAGCATGAAATCACTCCCAAATGAACCCAATAACAAGAATATATTATCAGATTCATCCAGAAATCATCCATCAGCTCCAAAAATAAGAAAAAGATAGAAAAAGTTTCCAAAGTGGGTTTATCCAATCAGCACCTCATTCAAGCTCAAAATCAAGATCCGAGTGATCAGATTCGTCGTGAGACGAGATCTGATCGGTACCCGCTCTGATACCATTTGTCAGGACCGATTTCACATCGAGAATCTCGATCTTGAGCAAGAACGAAGGTGAGATTGAGAAGGAGGGATGAAGAGAATCAAAGATAATACATGACAAGTAAATGATAAAACAAACGATTCATTGATTATTGCTGAAAGATTACAACGAACCGAATGATTACAAAACTCGTCATAGGAAATCCATGGTCACATTGGGTTGAGCTCAAACCCAATGTGTGACTCTCTCTCTAGAAATGATAGCTCACATCTCTCTAGAACTCATTATTCATCTATATTTCATCTATTATTCATCAATCATCTAATGAGGCTATCCCTTCCTATTTATAGAGAGCCCATGTGCTCACTAGCCCACTAACTAGCTAACACACATAAAATGAGCTAAATACAAATAAACAAATGACATGATTATTATTAATTAAATCAAAGATGATTTAATTAATATGAAGCTTGACTCGCTCGAACCGATCTTCCGTTGACTTTTACGTTGACCGTTGACCCGGACGGTTGACTTTTCAAGAAAACGTCTTTGGTCCAAACTTGCAAGCCTCGAGCATCACAACCCGCGTCTCTGAATCAAATCACAATGGATTCTTCAACCGAATTATTCGAGAATAGATTTGATGGCGTCAGTCACACTTATTAAAAGTTCCAACAATTCCCCCTTGACTGACGCTGTCAAATCTGACATACTGGTGAAGAACCGCTCTGTCGTACATCTTCGAAGAATAACTGATAAACCGGAATCTTTCTGTTATAAAGGTTCCCCCTTTGAATAAGCTTTATCTGTTCTTGTTGCTCCAGTTGAGATCCAAGTGCTGCAGTTCACTCGGTTCACACGGTCGGGTACAATACTAAGAATGCTGAACATTGGAGAAAAATCGCAACAAATCGAATCAGATAAACCAATCAATCACTGAAAATGCTCCAACTTCAGATAATCGACCCGATAATCCAAATCCATAGAAGTTCCCCCTTTTCTCTAGATCCCTCTGAAAACATCCGATGCGGAAGCGGAAAATCAGATGCAGAGAGTGGAACCGTTCCGCTCAGTTCCGAAGAGAAAACGGTACTGAAATCCTGAAATCCTGAAATCGGATAATCTTGCGAAAAACCGGAAGCCGGGTGCTGACAGTTGTGAATGATCCATAAATACTGAACTTGTTCCGCGTGACTGGGTTGGATGTAAAAACAATGTCAAATCGGTGAAAAACTGAGATCCCGAGCATAGACACAAAATTTATTGAAAACCGGAGTCTTCGTAATTTTGGGCGAAGAAAATCGAGCTCGGAAAAATATTCCGTGAAGAAATCTGAGTCAAACGGTGCAATTTGGAATGAATCTGAGAAGACCGTAAATTTTTATTCAAGTAACGGCCTTCCGTTAGAGATTTAACGGAATACTCCAATATTTAACTGAGATTCCAGTTAATTCGGTTAGATGACATCAGCGCTGCATCAGCTAAACAACTTGAAGTGAGACATAACAAAATAGTCACAAACTTAACCGAGAAGCGAAACCAGTCCGTCAGTGGTCGTTAGCTAACGTGGCCTTGACGTCAACAAAAACTAGGAACCCGGTCGAAATATGGCGGAATAAATCCACGTACCGATGAAAATTTCAAATTCCGTTCGGGGGTCATCTTATAAGTCTCGTTAAAAACTGTTAAGATAATACCCGTATTTGACGAAATTATTAAAAATTCCATTGGTTTTAATTAAATCCCTTAGAAAAACCAAAATCCATGTCTAAATTAATTGGCCAATCAGAATTGGGCTTAGAAAAACCACAATCCTCGTGAATTGAAGCTAGCCAATTAGATTTGAGATTCAAAAGATGATCTACGGTTAGAAATAAATAGATCTAGTGGCTGGTGGGCTGGATCCGCGTAAAGGTCAATCTGACCAATCAGGTCGAGACAACCAAAAGAGCTTTCAACGGCTATTTAGAGTTGCTGGGGCCCACCTGATTTCTTTCTCCACCGAGATTCTTTATTTGCCTGGCCCACGCGCATGCTGTATTTCTCTAGGCGGGACCCACTGTTTCCTTCAACAGCCAATCAGGAACGGACAGCGAAAAGAGGCAGATGGCATTGACCGACAATTGAGGAGAGAGAACATCCCATGTCAGCCAATGAGCGAGTGGCACGTCACTTGTCTTCTCCCTAAACATGCGAAACCCTAATCCGGCCATCGGAATTACGAACACCCACCGGAAAAACGTATTTTGGCCATATCTCCCTCAATACTTGATGAAACTTGATGATTTTTAGCTCCCTGAACTCGTATAATCATCCTCTACAACTCCCTACGATCAGAATCGTCTGAAGCTTATTCGAACGAAAACCCAGTTGCTAAGATTTAGTCGAGATCGCCAAAGGTTCGAGGTCGCCAAAGACAAAAACGAGGTCGCCAAACCTTATTCAAGATCGCCAAGCTTTATTCGAGATCACCAAACCCAGATCGCCATGAACAAACTCGAAATCGCCAAGGACAGATTCGAAATCGCCAAGACAAGCTTCAAAGACACCCGAGGTCGCCAAGGCAATCTTCAAGCTCACCTGAGATCGCCAAGTACATCTTCAAAGGCAGCGAAATCGCCAAGGCAATCTTCAACCAAAATGAAGAACACCAAGAACACCGTGAAACACACACTACTGTGTGTTTCTCCAGATCTGCCCAAACCGTTGCGTTTCAGACAAAACCGATGCTCCCAATGGATCCGGAATGCATTTTCCACCAAGATTCATAGTTTATTTCATCCAAAAACACTGATTTTAGCACCAAAAACTCAGAATTAAAGCTCAAAAAATCTTCAAAACCCCAAAAACGGGAAAACTCTAACAGCTTCGTTTTTTCAGCTCAGATCTCGGATTTCTTCACTGATTTGGACATATGGAGCATGAAATCACTCCCAAATGAACCCAATAACAAGAATATATTATCAGATTCATTCAGAAATCATCCATCAGCTCCAAAAATAAGAAAAAGATAGAAAAAGTTTCCAAAGTGGGTTTATCCAATCAGCACCTCATTCAAGCTCAAAATCAAGATCCGAGTGATCAGATTCGTCGTGAGACGAGATCTGATCGGTACCCGCTCTGATACCATTTGTCAGGACCGATTTCACATCGAGAATCTCGATCTTGAGCAAGAACGAAGGTGAGATTGAGAAGGAGGGATGAAGAGAATCAAAGATAATACATGACAAGTAAATGATAAAACAAACGATTCATTGATTATTGCTGAAAGATTACAACGAACCGAATGATTACAAAACTCGTCATAGGAAATCCATGGTCACATTGGGTTAAGCTCAAACCCAATGTGTGACTCTCTCTCTAGAAATGATAGCTCACATCTCTCTAGAACTCATTATTCATCTATATTTCATCTATTATTCATCAATCATCTAATGAGGCTATCCCTTCCTATTTATAGAGAGCCCATGTGCTCACTAGCCCACTAACTAGCTAACACACATAAAATGAGCTAAATACAAATAAACAAATGACATGATTATTATTAATTAAATCAAAGATGATTTAATTAATATGAAGCTTGACTCGCTCGAACCGATCTTCCGTTGACTTTTACGTTGACCGTTGACCCGGACGGTTGACTTTTCAAGAAAACGTCTTTGGTCCAAACTTGCAAGCCTCGAGCATCACAACCCGCGTCTCTGAATCAAATCACAATGGATTCTTCAACCGAATTATTCGAGAATAGATTTGATGGCGTCAGTCACACTTATTAAAAGTTCCAACAATTCCCCCTTGACTGACGCTGTCAAATCTGACATACTGGTGAAGAACCGCTCTGTCGTACATCTTCGAAGAATAACTGATAAACCGGAATCTTTCTGTTATAAAGGTTCCCCCTTTGAATAAGCTTTATCTGTTCTTGTTGCTCCAGTTGAGATCCAAGTGCTGCAGTTCACTCGGTTCACACGGTCGGGTACAATACTAAGAATGCTGAACATTGGAGAAAAATCGCAACAAATCGAATCAGATAAACCAATCAATCACTGAAAATGCTCCAACTTCAGATAATCGACCCGATAATCCAAATCCATAGAAGTTCCCCCTTTTCTCTAGATCCCTCTGAAAACATCCGATGCGGAAGCGGAAAATCAGATGCAGAGAGTGGAACCGTTCCGCTCAGTTCCGAAGAGAAAACGGTACTGAAATCCTGAAATCGGATAATCTTGCGAAAAACCGGAAGCCGGGTGCTGACAGTTGTGAATGATCCATAAATACTGAACTTGTTCCGCGTGACTGGGTTGGATGTAAAAACAATGTCAAATCGGTGAAAAACTGAGATCCCGAGCATAGACGCAAAATTTATTGAAAACCGGAGTCTTCGTAATTTTGGGCGAAGAAAATCGAGCTCGGAAAAATATTCCGTGAAGAAATCTGAGTCAAACGGTGCAATTTGGAATGAATCTGAGAAGACCGTAAATTTTTATTCAAGTAACGGCCTTCCGTTAGAGATTTAACGGAATACTCCAATATTTAACTGAGATTCCAGTTAATTCGGTTAGATGACATCAGCGCTGCATCAGCTAAACAACTTGAAGTGAGACATAACGAAATAGTCACAAACTTAACCGAGAAGCGAAACCAGTCCGTCAGTGGTCGTTAGCTAACGTGGCCTTGACGTCAACAAAAACTAGGAACCCGGTCGAAATATGGCGGAATAAATCCACGTACCGATGAAAATTTCAAAAATTCCGTTCGGGGGTCATCTTATAAGTCTCGTTAAAAACTGTTAAGAAAATACCCGTATTTGACGAAATTATTAAAAATTCCATTGGTTTTAATTAAATCCCTTAGAAAAACCAAAATCCATGTCTAAATTAATTGGCCAATCAGAATTGGGCTTAGAAAAACCACAATCCTCGTGAATTGAAGCTAGCCAATTAGATTTGAGATTCAAAAGATGATCTACGGTTAGAAATAAACAGATCTAGTGGCTGGTGGGCTGGATCCGCGTAAAGGTCAATCTGACCAATCAGGTCGAGACAACCAAAAGAGCTTTCAACGGCTATTTAGAGTTGCTGGGGCCCACCTGATTTCTTTCTCCACCGAGATTCTTTATTTGCCTGGCCCACGCGCATGCTGTATTTCTCTAGGCGGGACCCAATGTTTCCTTCAACAGCCAATCAGGAACTGTTAGAGCATATTCCTATGCCACGATGTGTCTCGTGTATTGTATCTATGTAATGAGAGCAACTGTGTGAGTCTAGTTAGGCTGCTGGGCGTATCACATGGTCCGCCGGACCAGTTGGTGCAGCGTATCAGTTGATACGCTGGGTGATACGCCGGTCAGTCTAAGTTACCTATAAATAGGTAGCTTGTGTAGAGAGTTTAGCACTGATAGAGAACTTCAAGTCATATTCTACTTTTCTGTGTGTGTGTTTCTGTGTGTATGCTCTCAAGGTTTCATTAATACAAATCTCATTTGTATTTACTTTTGATCTCGTTTCATCTCGTTATCACTTGATTAGCAATCGATCCGTCGCTCCATGGTTTTACAAGTGGTATCAGAGCTATCTGGTTCCATTTGCTGATCATATTCTGTGATTTTGGAGATTTTTAGAGAGAAAAAGTGGGTTTTGAAGCATTTTTCATCAAATTCTTCCAATTCCGGGTGTTTCCGAGGTTAATAATGATTTTCGAGTGTTCCTGGTAAGTTTTCGCATCTGTGTGAAGCAAATTTCAGTTCAATTTGTCAAAATTTGCGAAATCAGTCGAAATCTGCATGAAAAACGACTGATCCGCCGGATGAAGAATCTGGTCCGCCGACTGGTCCGCTAGGCAATCTTCATCAGCTGGTCCGTGGCAGTTATAGCGTATCAGTGTGATCCGCTGGAAAAATTTGGTCCGCCGTATCAATTTTGGTCCGCCGGATCAATCTGATCCGCTAGTACAATTTTGGTCCGCTGGTTATAAATTTGATCCGCAGGTATAATCTGGTCCGCTGAGATTGATCTGGTCCGCTTTTGGTCCGCAAATACAAATCTGGTCCGCTGAGTTTCGTTTGGTCCGCTGGCAGAAAAGTGTTAATCACTAAAACTGACGTAACTTGAGAACCGTTAAGAGTTACGGAACCCAATACCAGCCAAAACGTTCGTATCGACGAGATCTAGGACGTGTACCCGCCTACGGCCAGTACCGACAAGTTTTGACCCCCTAAATCCGCTTGGAAAGCCTCCGTTTTTGAGTTCGAAGTTTTGAGGTGTTATATTTCGGAAAATATGTCGGATTTTCAAGCATTTTCCGCGATTCAAAATACGATGCAAGCTATCATGAACTATGATAATGAAATAGGAACAAGTCAGAAAGTTCCAAAATTACTCAGATTGGAAGATTATCATAGTTGGGTGAAGCGATTCAATGCATATGTTGGTGCAAATGATGTTGATTTTTGGATATCTTACAATAATCTATATGAGTATCCAACAGGACAAAATGGAAGGCCAGTTTTGCAACAAAGTCTTACTGGTGAGCAAAAGAAGGCATATCAAGCAGAACAAAAAGCTTATGGTGCTTTAACGATGGCATTACCTTCCGATTTATTACATCAGTTTTCTGCGTATACTTCTGCAAAAGAATTGTGGGATGCAATTCAAAAACGATGTGAGGGTAATGATCAATTCAAGAAAAGCAAACAAAAGGTTTTAAGAAAAGAGTTCGACAATTTCAAGCATTATCCAGATGAGAATATTTCAAAGCTTATCACTAGGTTTTCACATTTGTTAAGTGAAATGGCTTTGGTTGGCATTAAAAAGGAAGAAGCTGATCTGAAAGAGAAGATACTAGAGGCATTACCTGAAAAATGGGAGAATTATGTAATGATGATTACTCATGATAAAGAATTTTCAGAATTGTCATTCATCAATTTAATTGAGCAGATACAAGCAAGAGATATGGAGTTGAGTGTCAACAAATCCATGCCTGCACAAGTACAGAATCCAGCTGCATATCGTGGTGAAAATGATTCTACCATAAATGCTAAAAAGGCAAACATTTACAGTGAAGGTCCTAGTACTGCATTTCTTGCTGGAAAAACTGAGAGTTATGGTGATTCTCCAGGTTGTACTTTTTCAAGTCCAAACCGATCATCAAAGTCTACAATTCCTGATAAGGCATCTGAGGATCTAGCTTCATTGTTATCTGCATTTATATCATCGTCAAATGGTTCAATTTTTGGGAAACTTGGAGAAGTTGATTTGGTTGCAAATGACTTAGGTGAGTTGAGTGATGATCATTTGAACGAGTTAGATTTACATTGGCAATTTGCTATGATTGTTGAAAGAGGTAGGAGATACATGAAGAAGCATGGTAAACAATCTTTTATTCCAGGAGGAAAACTTGGATTGGATAAATCCAAAGTTAAGTGTTTCAAATGTTCACAAGTTGGACATTTTGCTCGTGAATGTAACAATTCAAAAGTTTCTGCATCTTCAACAAACAATTCTAAATCACAAGCTTTGACTTCATACACGGCTGAAGGATATGATTGGGACAGAGATATAGCAATAATTGAAGAGAGACAGAATCAGATAGCATTAACTGCAACTCTCAATGCAGATAGTTCTACAGATTCTATCTACAAGACATCACCTGCCATGGTGTATAATGCTGATCTAAAACAATATGTTAAATTGTATCCTGATGAATCTGCACTTCTTGCCGAAGTTGGTTGTCACGAATTACATGATTCAGATTCAGACATAAGTTCATGTGAAACAGTTGTGGAAGATGGTACCGCAGAAGTGACAAAAGAGTTTCAAGAAAAATATGAATCTTTGTTAGCAGAGAATGGTTTGATCTCTGAAGAACTCAAAGCTGTTAAAGCTGAATTAGAATGTTCACAACAAAGATGTGCTGATTTAGAAAGAGTCAATACAGAACTGGTTCAAAGTGCTGAAAAATGGGAAACTGAAGCAAAGGATGCTATTGGAGATTTTGATAATCTATTCGACAAATCAACAGCTAGAGTGGAATCTCTTCTGAAATCTAATGTTGAACTTCAAAAGGCTTTTGATGACGTTACTGCTGCTGAAAATGTTCAAAAAGCAGTGATTTCTGAATTACAAGATAGAGTTCTAGAACTTAAAGAGGAACTTTCAAAGCTTAGAGATGAAAATGTTCAGGTTCGTGAGAAGAATGAAATTTTAACAAAAGATGTTGCTTATTACACAAAGAAGTGGGAAAAAGTTCATGCTGAGTTAATGGACATTTGTGATACAAAAAGACAACTAAAGTCAGAATACAATGAGTTGTCAGATCAATTTATTGATGTTCAAAAAGAATTGATGGATGCTCAAGTCAAGATTTCTGAGTTGAAAATTGAGCTTCTTGTTCTTCAAAAACAAGTAAAGAATTCAGCTATGTCTCCTACTTTACTGAATTACATTTACAATCAGGAGAAGAGTGACGATAGTGAGAAATTAGAGGACTTGCATTCTGTTCCAGCTCCGGTGGTTATTTTAAATCCTCCTTCTGTGTCATTTGATCCAAGAGCTGAATTGCAAGATTATTCTAAATTTGCAACTCCAGCAAAGAAGAAGAAAAACAAATCGGAGAAAAGGGAGAAGAAATTGGGTGAAGCTCCAAAGTTTGTTTCAAGTTCCAAAGTTTTGGAAGAGCAAAAGATTTGTGAGAAAGTTGATTATGTTCCTTCATGTGCTAATAAAGCAGAAAAAGTTTTGCTTCAAAGTAACAACTTGAAAGATATTAAAGCTAAGTTCAATAGCGAGGCTAAAGAACGAAAAGTTCCAGAATCTCCTTCAAGTTCTTCAAAAATTCCAGGGTATAAACAAAAAGGCTTGGGTTATATTGTTCAAGACGAATCAGTTTCAACACTACCACAGAAGCAGCCAAAGGAAAAGGCGAAAGAGAAAGTTTCAGGTCACAAGAATCAGTCAAAGCAAAAGACACAAAAGGTGTTCACATCAAAGAATGCTGATTATTATTCTGGAGGTTCGTCTTATAATTCTGGTTATTCTCCACGAAGTCCACCTCCAAGGTATGATTCTTCAGATGATTTCTTTGATTCTTTTGATTCAGAAAATATTTTTGGTTATCATGATGTGTTTAAACAGGACAAGAGAAATTTAAAGAATTTTGTTGATAAAAACCAAATTTTTAATCAAATCTGGGTAGCAGTTCCCTTAATGTTTTTCACAGGAAGTGTTATGCATGTCGTAAACCAGGACACCTTGCTGCACAATGTCCTACGAATGCAAGCACTGATGCTTATGTGAACAAAACTGCTAGATATGTGGATTTAAATGGTCGTATTTTTGATGAACCACAATCATTCAGGTCCCAATCAGCTAGTAAGCCGTCTTGGGCAAAGACGCAAGTTGATAATTTTGTGGATTTATTAAAAAATTTTCAATCGCCCAAGATATGGAAACCACGAGTTGTTTCCTTGGCAAACAAAGACCATGTTGACGACACCGGGCGACCCGAGGCTGTTGACTCGGGCCGATCCCAAAACCACTAATGTTTTATCTGGTGTCTGCAGGTTTCTTCAAGAAGACCTGTCATGCGTGTGTTGCTGATAGTGAAGAACTTGCTTAATTTAGTGTTTCAATGATCTATCATTTTCAAAAGTTTTTCAACCGATTTTTCCAAAACTACAACTGCAACGTGTCAGTGTTGATCGATCAATTTTCTTTCTTGATTTATATGTTTGCATTTTAGGGGGAGAAAATTGAAAATTCAAAAAATAGTGTTTGTTTGAATTTTAGGGGGAGAAATTGAAAAAAAATATAAAAAAAAAATGGAAAATTGAGAAATTGATCCGACAAAAGCGAGAAATGATGGTACATCAGCATATATGTTATCTGCCATGGATAGATTAAGTCTAAAGGCTGTAGGTACTTGCATAATCTGTGAATGTGCATGACTAATCTGATATCTGCAAGTAAGATATAAACATAAAGTTTGCCTGATGATCTTTGGTTATTTGCTTCTTGATGAATGCTGTGTGATGATTCCAAAAATAGAATAAAGAGATATCCTGATGAATGCATGTTTTCATTTTGCAAAAATTTCAACTTGTTTGATTTTCTTTATTTTGTCAAATGATCGGCCTTTCTCTGCGTATCGAAAGATCGACCTGATTGGTGTTCGTTTGACGTTCTGCTTTATTTTCTTTGGTGTTTCGTATAATCCATCGGACTTTCTCTGCGTGTACGGGAGTACCGACCTGATTGTTGTTGGATTATACAATTTCTGCTTTATTTTATATTTCTTATTTTCCTAAACAATCGGACTTTCTCTGCGTGCTCACAAGCCGACCTGATTGTTGTTTGTTTAGGGTTCTGCTTTATTTTTGCATGACTCATCAAGGATGATTAAATCTCCAAGAAAGTTGGTTTTATATGATAAATATGATGATTTGCCAGTATTTCTGATAGAGTGGAGGCCGAGTTATCAGTGCATGATAAAATTACCTTAAGCATATCTGAAAACGGTAAAAATTGATTGGTGCATGCTGAAATAAACATAAATGTTGTATTTGCGATTATCTTGGCTTGCATGCTGATTAAGACCGAAATTGAAATGTGCTAGATGCATTATGTCTGATATGATCTCGTGTCGTGATCTTTCTCGCAAAAGCCAAAAATAGAGTGTAATTTTGTATTGCATTTATATTTCCATTTTAGTAAAAATCAAAAAGATTTTACGTGTGTTTTGATCTAAAGTTTCTAAAAGTCAAAAAGATTTTATTTCTTAGTTGTTTTCGATTGATCAACACTTGATACAAAATCAAAATTTCAAAATCAATTTCTTGGATTCTCAAAGAGAAGTTTTGCACCAAGATTAAATTAATTTTGGAAATTCAAAAAAAAAAATCTGCACTTTCTGTCTTCTAAAGTCGCAGGTTCTGTGTGTCAAGACTCGAGCATGGTGTAAAGAGGAAGTTTGTTATATCATTCTCAAGTGGATCTTGATGATCAAAGATGTTTTAAGTAGAGATCCAGCCATGCTAGCTCTATTTCTGACAAGATTTCAAGTTAAAGATCTGATGCAGCAATGTTGAAGATTGAAGACTAGAGATTTAGTTAGACTAGATACACTACACGTTAAGGGGGAGTTTGTTAGAGCATATTCCTATGCCACGATGTGTCTCGTGTATTGTATCTATGTAATGAGAGCAACTGTGTGAGTCTAGTTAGGCTGCTGGGCGTATCACATGGTCCGCCGGACCAGTTGGTGCAGCGTATCAGTTGATACGCTGGGTGATACGCCGGTCAGTCTAAGTTACCTATAAATAGGTAGCTTGTGTAGAGAGTTTAGCACTGATAGAGAACTTCAAGTCATATTCTACTTTTCTGTGTGTGTGTTTCTGTGTGTATGCTCTCAAGGTTTCATTAATACAAATCTCATTTGTATTTACTTTTGATCTCGTTTCATCTCGTTATCACTTGATTAGCAATCGATCCGTCGCTCCATGGTTTTACAGGAACGGACAGCGAAAAGAGGCAGATGGCATTGACCGACAATTGAGGAGAGAGAACATCCCATGTCAGCCAATGAGCGAGTGGCACGTCACTTGTCTTCTCCCTAAACATGCGAAACCCTAATCCGGCCATCGGAATTACGAACACCCACCGGAAAAAGGTATTTTGGCCATATCTCCCTCAATACTTGATGAAACTTGATGATTTTTAGCTCCCTGAACTCGTATAATCATCCTCTACAACTCCCTACGATCAGAATCGTCTGAAGCTTATTCGAACGAAAACCCAGTTGCTAAGATTTAGTCGAGATCGCCAAAGGTTCGAGGTCGCCAAAGACAAAAACGAGGTCGCCAAACCTTATTCAAGATCGCCAAGCTTTATTCGAGATCACCAAACCCAGATCGCCATGAACAAACTCGAAATCGCCAAGGACAGATTCGAAATCGCCAAGACAAGCTTCAAAGACACCCGAGGTCGCCAAGGCAATCTTCAAGCTCACCTGAGATCGCCAAGTACATCTTCAAAGGCAGCGAAATCGCCAAGGCAATCTTCAACCAAAATGAAGAACACCAAGAACACCGTGAAACACACACTACTGTGTGTTTCTCCAGATCTGCCCAAACCGTTGCGTTTCAGACAAAACCGATGCTCCCAATGGATCCGGAATGCATTTTCCACCAAGATTCATAGTTTATTTTCATCCAAAAACACTGATTTTAGCACCAAAAACTCAGAATTAAAGCTCAAAAAATCTTCAAAACCCCAAAAACGGGAAAACTCTAACAGCTTCGTTTTTTCAGCTCAGATCTCGGATTTCTTCACTGATTTGGACATATGGAGCATGAAATCACTCCCAAATGAACCCAATAACAAGAATATATTATCAGATTCATCCAGAAATCATCCATCAGCTCCAAAAATAAGAAAAAGATAGAAAAAGTTTCCAAAGTGGGTTTATCCAATCAGCACCTCATTCAAGCTCAAAATCAAGATCCGAGTGATCAGATTCGTCGTGAGACAAGATCTGATCGGTACCCGCTCTGATACCATTTGTCAGGACCGATTTCACATCGAGAATCTCGATCTTGAGCAAGAACGAAGGTGAGATTGAGAAGGAGGGATGAAGAGAATCAAAGATAATACATGACAAGTAAATGATAAAACAAACGATTCATTGATTATTGCTGAAAGATTACAACGAACCGAATGATTACAAAACTCGTCATAGGAAATCCATGGTCACATTGGGTTGAGCTCAAACCCAATGTGTGACTCTCTCTCTAGAAATGATAGCTCACATCTCTCTAGAACTCATTATTCATCTATATTTCATCTATTATTCATCAATCATCTAATGAGGCTATCCCTTCCTATTTATAGAGAGCCCATGTGCTCACTAGCCCACTAACTAGCTAACACACATAAAATGAGCTAAATACAAATAAACAAATGACATGATTATTATTAATTAAATCAAAGATGATTTAATTAATATGAAGCTTGACTCGCTCGAACCGATCTTCCGTTGACTTTTACGTTGACCGTTGACCCGGACGGTTGACTTTTCAAGAAAACGTCTTTGGTCCAAACTTGCAAGCCTCGAGCATCACAACCCGCGTCTCTGAATCAAATCACAATGGATTCTTCAACCGAATTATTCGAGAATAGATTTGATGGCGTCAGTCACACTTATTAAAAGTTCCAACAGTTTTTAAAATCCCGACCCTCATCCCAAACGATGGTAGGTCGTCCAGTGTCTTCAACAAAATCTGTGTTGGCCGTGGAGACAACTTTTGGTCTCCATTCCTGTTTTGGTTTTATGATTTCTAGTGAACCATTGTCAACTGATGTGTGACAATCAGAACTGCTACCCAATTTTTCCGAAAGAAGTTTTTATTGTCCATGAAAATTTAGTATTGGGCATTGGTTCACTAAAAATGATGCCATCAAGATCAACATATTTTGTATGTTTGACATTTGATGATGAATTGTTAGTTGTCGTAGGACAATTATTTGCATAATGACCCTTCTTACGACAAACAAAACTAAGTCTTTTACCAGTTGGATGAATTGAAATTGGTTTTCCAAACTGATCAGTCAAAAATTCATCATAAACTTTTGAAAACAAAAGTTTAGATTTCTTTGGTTTATGAAATTTTGGAAAACATTTTTGAGAATCATAAAAATCAGAATCATCTCCATAACCAAAGAATTTATCTTGATGATAAAACCTATTAGAATTAGCATAATAAAATGAATCTGAATTGTTACCGCCTGGTGATGTACCATCAGATATGCAAGAAGACTCTGCAGAGGAATGCTTTTCATCTGGTGAAGATACTTTCTTCTGCCAACATTGTGCCTTCTTATCTGAAAACACCTTCTGCTTCTTTATCTTCTTTGCTTTGAATTCCTTCTTGTTGAAATCCTTAATTGGCATTTCTGTTTCTTCAAATCCCAAACCATCATTCTTCTGCTTAAATTTATCTTGAACAGAATTTGGCATCTCACAACCTTGTTTGGCAAGCTTTGTAAATTCACACTTGATACCTTTCAAATCATTTTTCCCAGAAACCAAAGTATCATCGATCACGACCTCAGGAAACTTTGGCACTTTTACATTTCCGGGATTTCCATTAAACACCTTTTCTTTTTAAAGAAATGTAGAGTTAGTATCAAACTTCAACCCTTTACAATAATCAACCACCTTTTAATGCTTTTGAGATTTTGACTTAGTGTTCTTTCCTGAACTGGTATCAGCAAATTTTGAATAATCATGTTGTTGAATACCAGATGGTATAGCTGGAATAGACATTTCAATATCCACGGGAGCAGGAAATTGATGAAGACTTACATCTTTACCATTCTCTTGACTCTTTTCCAACTTATACAAATAATTCAGGAAACTCGGTGAATTGTTGCAATTTTTCAATTTCCTTTGCAAATCAAACATCTCAATCTTTTGTTCAGATATTTTCATATTAACTTCCGAAAACTCTTTATGCGAAGCAATGTACTTGTCAAACAGGTTGTTATAATCACTTATATGACATTGTCTCAAGCGACACTCTTCCAGAACTTCTTCAGTAAATTTCTCTACTTGTTTCTTATAGTAAATAACATCTTGTTTCAAAATGTTATTTTGACTTTGAACCTCACCATTTTCATCACGCAACTTTATGAGTTCCTCCTGAAGGTAAATTATTTTATCAGCAGCTACAACAGAAATTTTATGAATGTTTTCATATTTTTGTTGAAGAGGATAACATTTTGCAAATAAAGCATCAAAATCTTCAACAGCTTCCTTTTCCTTAGCATGAGTTTTATTACATTCTTCAACCAACAAATTCTTCTCTTTCAACCATTCTTCTTTTATACTAGCAAATTCCAAACACTTTGAACATGATGTACACACATCCTTTTGAATTTGGCAGCTAAATCATCACAAACTTTATTTTTCCATTTCTCCACTTCTTTCGTCAGAAAACTGTTCTCTTCAGTCAACTTTCTCACATTTTTCTCTAACTCTTAAATCTTACCTTCAAACTTCAAATCTTGATCAACTATTTTCTGAGAAATTTTGGACATATGTTCTTCACACTGTGTCTTTACAAAATCTCATATCAATTTTCCTTTTCGATACTTTCCAATTTTACTTTTAAGAGTTATAGGCAATGCTAACATAAGAAGTGTTGTAACCTTTTTATTTTGATCATACGATTTCCTTTCTTCACTTGAAAAATTATGCATCTCCTTAAAATCACCACCATAATAAGTTGGATACTTAAATTCATTTGTAATCGGTATCCACAAATTTTTATCCAAATCAACAACATAAGCTCTAAAATTTGTTGCCCAACCATGATAATCTTCAATTTGATCAACTTTGGCACATTCTGACGATGACGCTCAATGAACATCTCAATTTCATACATTTTGGAAATTGTGAAATTCGAAATCAAAACTTCGAACTTGAAAACGAAGGTCTTCCAAGCGGATTTTTGGTACCAAAACGGAGGGTTTCGTAACTCTTAACGGTTCTCAAGTTACGCCAGTTTTCATAAAACAACCCAAAAATCCTAACATTGTCCAAACTTGATCCGAACTTGAAAACTTGTCCGAACTCCTTCCGAACCTGAGCCGAACAATAAGTAGCCGAACTCTTGCCGAACCTAACCTTCGGATGAACCAACCGAATCTTTACCGAATTTGTTCCGAACGTGGTCCGAACTGCTTCCGAACTCTATCCGAACTTAAGGTTCGTGAGAATTGATCCGAACTGTCTCCGAACTGGGAGTTCGGAGCGGTTATTTTTCAGGTACTCCGAACCTCAGACGAACCCGAACACTTTCGACTCCATTTTCATGATTTTGATAGAATTTGGACGAGATTTTTGACAGGAACTCAGGTAAAACCCATAGAAATGCTTTAGAAATGAAATGCACTCGAAAAGCTCAGAGATTTACTTGTTTATGAATGAAAAACACTCGGTTTTATCAAGAAAATGACAACAATCAAAGCAAACGCAATAGAGCAACCTGGAGTTGCTCTGATACCAATTGAAAAAACTGTAAGACAGATCTTACTAGAGGTGTGCTTGATCGTAGAGTAAACATGAGATGTAAATAATAGTTTGTTTTATTGAAATCAACAAAGACTCAATTACAAACTCTCTAATCAGCTCCAAAAAAGAAACACTCTCAATACACATAGTTAAGATCTGGTCTCTCACAACTCGTCTCTCTCAGTTAAAGATTACTAGACAAAGTTCATATATATATATGTCTGGGCCGAACCCTATCCGAACTCCAAGTTCGGCCAGTCCGAACTCCAGGTTCGGACCTGGTTTGGCAAGCAACTTGAACTTGTATTTTGGATCTTCTCATCACCTCGTTCAAATACTTCACATGATGCACATATTAGGTATCAACACAATTATAGCACCGCAGGTTCGCCTTGTTGAAACTTAGCTTGATCCCTTTTCCTCCATTCCAATCTTTCTTCCCCGTTTTAGCCATAAACTGCTTTGCCCTTAAAGCAGACATTCCTATTTGATAAGAAATATCCATGTGCTCTAGATCTTCAGGGTTGACTTGATTGACATCATCGGGTGTCAAGTCAGTGGGTAGAAGAGAACCTGCAACGAGTGCCTGATAGCAACTCATGATACCTACACCAAGGGCAATACTAGGATCTCTGGTTAGATTGTTTATATCTTGGTTAGATGATTCAGATGAGATAGGCCCAGGGGTTGGTGAGACAAATTCCGTCTGATTAGTGAGAGAGTTTCTAGGACATGTAACTTGTTGTGAGATGAAGGCTTGGCTGACTTGGTTCATCAAAGCACCATTGCCTAATAGTTGACATGAGCTCAGTCAATGGTGATGTAGTCATTTCCACCGTCTTCTCGATCAACTCGATTGTGCTATCCCAATCCGGTGGAAGAGAGTTCACCAACTTCTTGTTTACCTCGGCCTGAGTGTAGGTAACACCTACATCCTTCATAGCTGTCACGATCTTGATGAACCGATGTAGTTGAGTCTCCATAGTTTCCCCAGGCACATAGTTAAATTCATTAAACTTCTCTATGAGATTTTCTCGCCGAGATTCTTTCATATCATCGTTGCCTTCATATGCAGATACAAGAGCATCCCAGAGTGTTTTAGCGGATGTGTATTCCTTGAAAGCTTCAGCTACCTCGGGGGATAAAGCCATAGTCAATGCAGCCAGAGCCTTCCTGTTGCGTTCTACCTTTTCCCAGTCTTCTTCAGTCCATTCTGACTTTACCTTGGGTTGAGCTTCTTGACCAGCTGCAGGAGTTGTCTTAGGAACATAGTCACCCACCTCAACCGATCTCATGATCTTGGGATCATTATAGTTCACATAATTCACAAACCGATATTTCCAGCTCATGAAATATTTCCCAGACATCAGACGAGGAGGTCAGGTGTTGGTTCCGATGTTTGCGTCTATCTCTAGAGTTGAACTCGACAGGCTTGACATATCGAATGCCATTGAAGAATAACTGATGAGTCGAAAAGAGATTTACAGTCAAAAAGGTTGGATCGGAAAGCACTTTTCGATCAAACAAGAGTCTATCGGAAAGTATGTTTCTCGATCAGGCCGAAATGCGCTTCGATCGAAAAGTGTATGCTGATCGAAAAGTCACAAGAAGGGACTTTCCGATCGAAGAGGGGAGCTGATCAAAAAGTCACGAAGGGACTTTCTGATCGAAAGGCGAAGCTGATCGAAAAGTCGCGCAGGGACTTTTCGGTCGAAACGGAGCTGATCGAAAAGTCACGAAGGGACTTTCCGATCGAAAAGTGGGCAACACTGAAGGATCGAAAAGTCACAAAGGGGACTTTCCAATCGAAAGGAGAGCGATAGGGATGTACTCTTCGATCGAAAGGTAGATCGAAAAGTATCCAACAGGGTCGAAAAGCCAAAGATTCGATTGAAATAAGGGTTAAAGCCACATATTTCGATCGAGGGGCTTATAAAACACAGCAACCGGCTTCTATCCTTAATGTAACCTGCAATAACACTTCCGTATCGTGCTAAAAGATGAAAAATACCAAGAAACTCAAATCGTTAGTCAGCAAAAACTTGAATCTGATATCACGAGAGCCACGAAACTTGCGTTTCTTGGCTCTGATACCAAATGTAAGGATCAAGAAGTCCCTCACACGATATCAAAGTCTACTAATCACCATGCGGAATCCGGTGATAATAGATGATTTAAGTAGGATCGAATAAAACAATAAAGAAATAATGAAAAGAAGATGAATGCACAAACTGATCGAATAAAACTTGAGGATCCGATTGCCAAAACACCTTTGTCAAATCGAAATTCTCTTGGAGAATTTCGATTACCACACTTGTTAAAGCACACAACCAACAACCTAAACATGTCTCCTACCTATTCCTTATATAGTGGAGACCTAAACTTGTTAAACAAATTACAAAATTCGGCCTAAAGACCCTACATACGATCGGACCCATTTAACCCACTAACAACCCTTACAATTTAGCCCAACAATATTATAAACTAGCCCAACAATATCTAATGCAAAAGCCTCACAAAATTAAGGTCTCTACAGTTTTTCACTCGTGTTTCCTATCTCAAGTTGAACCTGGCACTGTTGACCAAGCATTGCAAGATATTTATTGGGTGGAGGCGATGCAGGAAGAGTTGTAACAATTCTAGAAATTGGGTGTGTGGCATCTCGTTGATTTACCTAAGACTTCAAAAGAACCATGCGGAACACGCTGGGTGTTAAGTGAAAAAAAGGACGATCGAGGCATCATTGTTAGAAACAAAGCTCGATTGGTGGTTCAAGGATTTTCTCAAATCGAAGGGATAGACTTCAATGAAGTTTATGCTGCCGTTACCAGACTTTTATGGCGTTTATAGCTTACAAGGGATTTAAAGTGTATCAGATGGATGTTAAAAGTGCGTTTTTGAATGGGAAAGTTCGTAAAAAGGTGTATGTTAAGCAGCCCCCTGGTTTTTATGATCTTTATTTTCCTGATCGGGTGTACAAGTTGGATAAAGCTTTATATGGTCTTCATCAAGCTCCACGGGCTTGGTATGAGACGTTATCTACATAGTTGCTTGACAAAGGTTTAAAACGAGGGAAAGTTGATTATACTTTATTCTTAAAGAAGATTGGGGAAGATCTGCTGGTAGTCCAAGTCTATGTTGATGACATTATCTTTAGAAGCACAAATGACAAGCTCTGCAAAGATTTTGAGAGTGTCATGCAACTAAATTTGAAATGAGCTCAATGGGAGAGATGAATTTCTTTTTGGGACTTCAAGTAAATCAGTCGGCGAAATGCATTTTCCTTCATCTGTCAAAATATGTTCATGATGTTCTCACCAGATTCAAAGTTGGAGATGTCCAAATCCCAAATACTCCTATTCAGGTTAATCATGGGCTTGCACCAGATGAATCTGGTGACAGTGTTGATCTAACATTGTATCGAGCCATGATTGGGCCGCTTGTGTATCTTACAGCTTCTAGACCCTGCTATTATGTTTGCGGTGTGCATGTGTGCTAGGTACCAGGAAGATGCCAAGGCTTCTCACTTGCTAGAAGGGTTGTCCAGATCTTGGCATCTGGTATCCTAATGATAATAAGTTCGAGTTATCAGCCTACTCAGACTCAGATTATGGTGGGTGTAAAATCAATTTCAAATTCACTACCGCTGGTTGCCAATTTCTGGGGGAAAGGCTTGTATCGTGGAAATGCAAAAAACAAACCTCGGTCGCGACGTCTACTGTGGAGGCGAAGTATGTTGCTGCTTCTAGTTCCTATTCACAGGTTTTGTTGATTCAACAGCAGTTGCGCGATTATGGTTTGAATTTTCAGACCACTCCTATTTTTATCGATAACTCAGCTGCGATATGCATAAAAAAAACCCCCGTTCAACAGTAAAAAACTAAGCACATTGACATTCGATACCATTTTATTCGTGACTGCTTTGAGAAAAAGCTAATTGATTTTCAGAAAATTCACACTGATTTTCAAAGGGCTGATTTGTTTACCAAAGCTTTTGATAAAACACGCTTTCAATATCTCTTGCTAACCAATGGTGTTACTTGTTTCAAAGCCAGGTAATATGTTTCGGTTGATCATTTTTGTTTTTTGTTTTTATTTCAATTCTGTTTTTGCTTTTTAGGGGAGAATTATGGAAAATACAAAAAGATTGTGATTTCTTGTATTCAAAATGAATAAGCATAAAAAATTGAAAAAATGCAAAAACTAAAAAAATTGAAAAATGAAAAATTTGAGAAATGTGATTCAACCCCTATGAGAAATGATTGTATATCAGAATATGATACTGACCATAGATAAAATAGGAAGAAAGGCTGTAAGTACTTGTCTGTGTTACTGAATGTGTTAATCAAATCTGATATATGCAAGTATGATATAAAGCTAAAGCTAGCCTGAAATCTGTGGTGAAACATGATTCTTGTTTTTGTGTAATTCTGATCTTACCTGAAAATACCAAAATAGAATAAGAGAATGTTCTAGTGTATGCATGCTTTATTTTGAAAGATTTAAACTTGTTTGATTTTCTTTATTCTATCAAACATTCGGACTTTCTCAGCGTATCGAAAGATCGACCTGCTCGTTGTTCGTTTGACGTTCTGCTTTATTTTCTTGGTGTTTCGTATAATTCATCGGGCTTTCGCAGTGTATACGGGAGTATCGACCTGATTGCTATTGAATTATACAATTTCAACTTGTTTTCTCTTTCTTATTTTGTTAAATCCAAGGCCTTATCTGTTTATCAAAATATCGACCTTAAGGTAGGCGATTTAACATTCTAATTTCTTTTTGTATGACACACTATGAACTGCTTTTTTCTGTATAAATTTTGTGGTGAATAAGAGAAAAAATAAAAAATATAACAAGTCAGGTTATCAATTACTTAAATATGCGGGTTCCATGATTTCTGTGCTTGATCAAAAATTACCTAATGCGTATTAGAAAGCTATAAAAATTGGTTTTAATTTAGTTGAAACAAACATGAAAATGTTGTATTCGTGCACAACTAGACTTGCATGCTAAGTATTCTGAAATTGAAATGAGTGTGGTACATATGTCTGATATGATCTCACGTTGCGATATTTCTCACAAAAATATAACTTATCGCATTTATTTTAATTTTGTTGATTTGTTACATTTTAGAAAATCTTAAAAAGATTTTAGGTGTGTTTTAGCATAAATTTGAAATATCAAAAAGATTTTGGTGTGTTTTGATATAAATTTGCTAAAATTCAAAAATATTTTGTTTCTGCGTTATTTTCAATCAACTGATTACGGAAAATGGCAAATTTCTGTTTTCTGAACCACAATCGAAGCGTGAATCATGTCATTATCATTAAAATACTAAAAAATTGGAAAAATATGATTTTTGGGTTAAAAATGACAAAAATGAAAAATTTGGGTTTGAAAATGAAACATTTGATGGTATGCCCATACCAAGTGGTACGCTGGGCCGGACCATCGGGTGTATAAAAGGGTTCAAGTGGTACGCAAACCTCATAACCAACATACTACTTCCAAACTCACCAGAGCGAAACCCTAATACCCAAACTCGTTTTCCCATGATTATTCACTCGTTACTGAACCTTTGATCTTGCTTCTTGTTGCTACAGGTAGAGATTCAAATTGTGCACACTTTGGTGGTCTTGCTTTAGTACGTGGTTTGCTAAATCGTTTAATTTTTTGGATTTAAGTCATGGGTTTTTGCAAATTTTTAACCCATTCTAGTTCACGTAGTTTTAAGGCATTAAAATGTGGTTTGTTTACACCGATAGACTCGGTTTTGGGTATAGAATCAAATTGTGGAGACCAATTTCGCCTATCGTTTTGTTTCTGGACTTAATGATCGAAAAACTGTTCGGTGACTGTTCTACCGTCGTACCAGTTGGTACGCTGGTCCGTACCAACATGGTACGCATGCCTTTGTGGTACGACGGATGGCACGTACCAGTTTGGTACATTTGACCAAGTCTGGTACGGTGAACGATCTCAATTCGAATGATACGCCCGTACCATCGTGGTACGAATGACAATTTTGGTCCGGTCATTGGTATGCTTACTAGTTTTTTCACAAAGTTAAAAAGTTTAAGCGTTTCGAGTCAAATTTGAGTCAATCGTTTGTGTTTTTGATTATTCCAAACAAATTTAACGTGACTTGCTTTTGTGAATTTTCAGAAATGGGTGTTATGTTACCATCTAATGACGAGCACAACATTTTTGCTTATCTCGATACATCTGCTAAGTGGAGACCTCAGTCTGGAGGAACTTTTTAGTTCATGGAACGGTCAAGGATATTCTATACAGCAACTCATGACTGTACACCATACAAAGACAATCTGAATACTTTTTGGAATGCGGCTTAGATTGATTGTACTGTTGTGCCACCGGTTATCAGATCGAGAGTAAATCAGACAGATATTACAATTTCTCAAGATGACGTTCGTCGGGTTCTCCAATTTAATGATCAAACTGCTTATCGTATAGAGTTTGACGACGCGGATCTTATTGGGATATTGAGGCGAATTAAATACGATGGGAATCTGTTAGAAAAGTGGTTTGTTAAGTCAAATGTATGTCCACCGTATAAATATCTGTTACATGTGATTATCAGATGTTTTGGCAATAGATTGAGAGGTCACGCAGAGTTCGATATAAAGATTCTCTCATTCTTTACAGCGCTGGTAATGAACAGAGAATTCAATTTTTTTGGTTGGGTGTTTACGTATATGAAAGAAAACATCACAGTGAAACAAAAGAAAAGCTTGATGTATCCACGATTCATTCAGATGATTCTTGATGCTTCGTATCCAAATCTTCCAAAGAATGAAGCTTTTCCTATGAAGTTGAAGCATATGAATCAGATTGCTGTTAACAAATTACCGGTCTATCAGAAGCGCAAAGGGGCAAACTTTGCTCCACCGGTAAAAAGATTGATCGGACATCTTCAAAGCCAAACTACGTAGCTCCTGAGAATGGTGCTCCACGTCACGATGATAGTTCTAATGATGAATTAGAGTATGATGATAACGATGATCCAAGGGAAGTTATATAAAATCAAGAACCACAGAATCAAGAACCGATTGTGTAAGAACAGGTTATTCAAGAACGTGTCCAGCAACAACAACAACAAGAGTCAATAGTTCAAGAACCAACTATTCAACATGAGAGGTTTGATCCTGTAGCTGTTTATGCTCACGATGATGAATTAATGGATGATGCTAATGCTGATTTTTCTGATAAAGATGATGATGATTCGAGCTCGTCTGATACAGACTCAGATTCTGGTGATTATGTGACCATTTTACATAATACCAGAGGTGTTTAAGTGAAAAAGGGTTCAAAGCAACATATTGCTTATCTGAAGTCCCTATTAACAAAGATACTTCAAAGTATGAACAATCAAGAAATCAGCCCGAGGATTCTGAAATCGACACTGTCCCATTATACACTACTGCTATGGACGAATCAGGGTCAAGAGCTGAGGTTACTGGGAAAGGAAAAGCTCCAATGCAAGCTACTGGTAAACGTCAAATGATCGTGTCGAGTCCAAAGATGGTTATTAAACGCGGTACTTTTCTTGCTTCTCTTAGCTTCCTCAAACAGACTCTCAACAACCCATTCGAGGAGAGCTTATATGGGCATCTCACCAAATAAGAAGCAAAAGAATAAAAGTAATCAGTCTTCAGTTCCGAAATCAACCACAACAACCACTACTGCTAGTGCTCCAAGTTCAACAAATCCACCTGCTCCAATCAGAAAAATAACATTCAAAGCTCCTGCAGTTACTAGTCCTGCTGCTACAACAACTTCTTTTGACAGTACTTCTGTTGACCATCAGCTTGCGTTATTGAAGAATCAAGTAACTCTGTTGCAAGAGTCAGACCGTCAAAGATTTAGGGTCTATTTGGTATGGGGTAATGGAATGAACGACGTAATGGAATGAGCGAGGGAATGGAATGGTCGAGGGAATCAAATGGATCATTACCATTCCATCGTCATGTTTGGTTACTATGTGGGAATAAAATAAATCATTACTTTGCGTTGTTTAATGGTTACAACAAACAAAGTAATCTAATAAATTTTACTAATATTTACATTTAAATTAGAATATATTTTTTATATTTTTATTTTTATTTTTTAATTTTTTATTAATTTATTTTTATAAAATAGTTTAATTTATATTTTTTAATTTGTTTGTTTTTATATTTTTCTAATTTAATTATTATTATTTTGTTTTTATTTATTTATTTATTTTAATTTTAATTTTTTATTTTCCCTTATATTTTTTTTCTTTATATTCTTAATTTTTTTTTCCATAAATATTAACGAAGAAATTTTATTGGAAATGATAATTTCATTCCATTCCTTGAGGGAATCGTAAAAAAACACCCCTCCCCTATGGAATGAAAATCTTTAAAAATGGAAGGAATCTCATTCCTTATTCAATGGTTCATTTCATTCCAATGTGCAACCAAACATGTCATTTTTCATTCCCACGTAATGACTCATTCCATTCCACCCTTCATTCCTGCGTACCAAACGTTACCCTATAGAAATTCAAGACTTAAGAGAAACTGTCAAAGTAATGAAAGACAGAGATATTACTAAAGATCGGGAGATTGGGCGGTTATTACAAATTTCAAGAACTCTGGGTAAGCACTTAAGCCTTGTGCTAAAGTCTTTGCCTGCTCAGGGGGAGAATACTGACGATACTTGTAAGGGAGATGGGTTTGGTACGTCGGGTACTTCCACTGTAGCTGGTACTTCTACAGCTGGAACATCTCAGGGGGGGGGGGATAATTATAGGGGGATACGGAACATCCGAGGGAGAGAGAGTTGTAGGAGGAGACGAATATGATATAATTCCAATTTCAAGAAGTGTGATTGAAGAGGGGGAGTTCATTCATGAATATTCAAAAGAACAAATTGTTGCGATCTATGCTTTAAATGTCGAAGAAGTTGATGATGTTCCTCTGGCTGAACCTCGAAGAA
>JBCNJP010000012.1:49856763-49914263 GCA_039602395.1 Deinandra increscens subsp. villosa
ACCAAGGGAAAATGCAGAACTTTAGGGAACTGCCAGGGCAAATTCTGACAAAACAAGGATTACTGCAACGGTCAATAACAGACAAATAGAGCGGGTAAGCAATCTTTTGAAGGAAGATTGGAATGGACAAAGAGAGGTGCGTTTCCTGAAGTGGCTCGGGAACAAGTGTTGGATGACTCTGAGCCAGAGGCAGATGTGCCTAATGTTAATGCATCAATTGCCGAAGATCAAGACTTGACAGTAACTCAAGCTGTTAATGTTCAAGATGAAGATGTCATTCCCTCAGATGAAGAAAATATAATGGATGACATCCTTACTGGCCAGGACATAGCTGAAGATGATATTTATGGGGACTTGGAGCCACTGACCCATAAAAGGTCAAGAGAAGATATGATTGGGTCGTCTGGCAGTGATGATACACCTCCTGAGCTGAATATAAACGTTGATGAAGCTTTTGTAGAAGAACCCGTCCCTGCTCGTGAACCATCTCCGCGAAAGAAATCTGATCCTAGGAGCATACGGTTCAAGTTCACCAAGACAAGCTCAAGCCTTTTGGTTGTACAACCAACTGGACCCAGTTCTGAGGGTCCCAGTGGTCAAGAAGAAACCGTTGATGAAGCCCTTCAAGAGCAACCGTCTCTCACACAGACTGAAGATGGTGATGATCAACCTGCCCCTGTGCAGCAAGCTAGTCCGATTCTGAACGTGCAAAGCCCTGTACGTGAAGATAGGCAATTTCTGGAGGTTGAGAGCACTTTCGTTGTTCCAAGTCCGGTTAGAGTGAGCATCTCTACCGCGACAAGCCAACCACTCGCGGCTCCAGGTTTCCGTCCATTGATGGCTGCTGAGCTTCCAGTTGATTTGAGGATTAGTGCTGATCCTCAGATCAACTTCCTGATCTCTCAGAATAGGATCAGACAGAATGAGATCAAGGCTCTCATGGAAGAAAACCAGCGTTTGAGAGAGAAGGAGGAGGCAAGCAGCAAATATATGAGAGAGTATGAGGTGGCAGACAAGGAAAGAATGGAATATCTTTACAAGATGATAAAGGACCTGAGAAGGAAGGTTAATCAACTGACAGATGGTGCAGGGCCTAACAGCACGGGTGCCTCTGGTCAGAGTTCATCTCAGGGAAATCAAGCTGCTGATGCAATGGAGACTGACGAAGGAGATGAGAATATAGTGATGCCGGATTACGCCCACTGTGGCAGGATCATCTCAAAGGCTCCTAGTTTCCACGAAAACTGGTTCAAGGAGTTTTTCCAAGGACCAGCTCCCACACAGTACACCATTGACGTTGGTGAAAGCTCAATTGATAAGCGTGGGAGTCGTGAGGCAATCTTATGTTGGCACTACGATATGGAGAAGAAAATCTTTGCCGTGATCCGTGACGGCTATAGTCCAGTGGAGTACTACTCTACACGTGCTCAATTCCACTCCTGGACTGAGCCTGAGATCAGGAGCCTTCTGAGAGCTCCATTTATTAACAGGTGGAATGGACCAGAAGGTTATCAGATCAGAGATAATCTGCTTGGCCACATGGAGAATGATTTCAGAGATTTCGAGCTAAAGGAGGTCAGGTGGAGAGAGACCGGGACTGACCCTGTGACAGGGGAGTCTATTGGAGAAGCACGGAGGCCACCAACTAAGCGCACAAGGGTGATTAATATGTTGGATGAGATCGAGGATGAAATACTGGTAAGAAACTTTGATTGCTGGTATTACGATCCAACAACACATGAAGTGGTGGTTCTCTGCAAACCAATGCGTCAATTCAGATTTTATGACCCGGTGGATTTGCTTAGATTTGGTGAGAAAGATATCAAGCTTCTGGCCACCCAACCCATACTTGGAGACGAGAATGATATGGCAAATGCTATAAGGGTTGGGATATTTGATGGAGCAACTAAGAAGATTGTAGAGAAGGGATAGTGGTTCAACAACGTTCAAACCTCATTCAGATTTGATTTGCTGCTGCCGTGAAGTGGTCTAATGGTTCATGCCTAGGGGAAGATTGTAGGGCTATATTATGTAAGGCATGAACATTAGTTGGGCTTTTGTATTTGGGCCTAATCTAGCTTTTGTTGATAGGCCATGTGGGCCATTTGTATGTTTATGATTGGGCTAGATTAGTGTTTATGATTGGCCCAAGTTATTGTATGAGGTGGTATAAATACCACCTCATTGTAATCGTTTTTGGGGAAGCTTTTCAATACACAATTTACTGTTTACGATCTCTCTCTCTTGTGTGTTTACGATCAGCTTCATTCAAGTAGTATTCTTCATTCAAGACTCGATCTTTTCATTAGATCTTGTCTATTTCATCTACTTTTCTCTTGAATCAATCGTATTTGAGGATTCCGCACTCATTTACGATCAAATATCGTGTAGTTGGTTTGATTTCGGACCTACAAGCATAACTACAAAGGATGTGATTTATGACACCTCTAAGGTTCATATGAACTATCCTAGGTATTTAAGCTCTAATTGAACACTCATTTGGTCATTTTGACTTTAATAAGTCAAAATTGGCATGAAATTGTTTTTATGAGACTTAAGTGATTGTCTTTGCTTGAAGGTGAATTTGGTGACTTGGTAATGTGCTGTTTAATCCAAATATGCTTATACTTGTGTAGTATCATTGAATCTGACATGTATAGACACCATCTAATTTGTTAAGCATAAATTGTCACTCTTGTCCTTAAAATGATCAAATAGAAACACTTGACCCATTAGGACCTCTGGCATGTTTATAGGTGTTAATTTGACTCTGTTGCTTCTAGACAATTCTTGTTGATGATAATATGTGATTTGTACACTTTGTAATCAACTATAAGTGTTGTGAATCTGCATGTGAGATCCTATTGTTCTTAGCGGACTTGATTCAGCCCTTAGCGTACTTCTTGTCTGCTTAGCGAACTTGTTTTAGTTCCTAGCGTACTTGTTCTCTCTTTAGCGAACTTAATAAGTTCTAGCGGACTTGCTCTTCTGCATGTTGGACTTTGAGTCAATTCATCATACCTATAGATCAGTATTTGAATTTCATATTTACTGGGATTGTTCTGCTAAATTGACAAGTTAATGTTACACTCATTACATGCATGAAATTGGTACTTTAGGTAGGATAGATCTGTTATATCCTAACTTTCTTGTCCTACATCTGAAAGTGCTGATTTTAACTTAGTCTTCTTTGCTCTAATCATAAGACATCAGATCAAGGAGTTCACAAGTTCGAGTGGAACCAAGTCACAATGTGACTTTCCATGAGCTAACTTGACAAACTGGGATCTCAAAACCTCACAATATGCTATTTAATCTTAAAGTCAATTGGTTTTTGATCCCAGATTGCCAAAACCTCCTCTATTTGATGATTCTGACTGTTGTTGAGTCTCAGCAGTAGAATTTTCAGTAATTCCTCTCTGACCCAATAACAAGTCAAAATTTGGTTGGTTCAATATAAGTTTTGGGTCATTTACAGTTTCTTATTCAATACTTCCTTTTTAGTCAAAATTTTATTGGAGATTTAGATCTGGCTCCTTATTTTCCAGATTTTAAATCTTACACACACAAATTATTTACTTCCTATGATACTTACTTCTGTTAGTCATGATATTCCGGTTATATGTGATCAATTTTGGAGTATATGCACTATGTGAGTTGTTTTATGTCATTGATACTTATGTGAAAAGCTTTGTCACTATCAGGAGTCTAGTGTGACATGACATTCATTTAGTGTCAAATTGGATATAATCCTTTAATTCTATATGTGCAGATGCCTCCTAGACAAGCTGCTGAAGCTTTAGAGTTTGGTCGTTTACACAATGGAAGATGTGTGTTTAACAAGAACTAGGAAAGTGTTGACGAGCAGACAATTGACTTGTTGCAGCAATCAACTTGGGTAACAGCAATGCAGATTAACCTTGTCATCTACAAGGGTATTATTGAAGCATTCTGGGTCAATGCTCAATCTGCAGATCTTGATGATGGTTCAGATATAATAAGGTCCAGGATCCAGAACGTTGATGTTGAGATCACTAAAGAAAAGATCAGAACGGTATTGAACTTGCAAGATGCTGACATGCCCAAGACTTTTACAAAGGCACAGTGGCAATCAACTATCTTAAGGATGGGTTACTCTGGTGTATTTCTTCCAAATGTCAGCAACAAAATTCTCAAGACCTTATTCCCGATTAACTGGAGGTTTATAATCAGCTTCTTTATTGCTGCCTTAGGACACAGAAAGGCAGCTCTAGATGACTTTGTTGAAGAAACCACATGTGCTTTACATGGGTTTGTCACTAGTGAAGGCTACAATCTCTCACGCCAACTACTCAAATGGATGATTGCCAATCTACATCCTACTTGAAGGGCAAAGAGGTTCCTTATGTACCCTCGGTTCATCCAGGCTATCTTGGATCCTACTACCCAACCTTGATCAAGCAAGGAGAAACAATCTCTACAAGTTCAATGAACTCTGGCTCATACAGCAAGTACCATAAAAGTAAATATCAAGGGAATGTTGTACCCATCTTTCCCGAGATGATTGCTCGGATTGCTCCTTCCGGTGCCGAAGGAGATATTCAGATGGGTGAAGCTGCAGTAGAAGCACAAACTGAACCTACTGATGCGGCTCAAGTCCACCATGATTTGGACTTGAATCCCCCAATCGTCACAAATCCTGCTGCTGCTGTTGAAAACCTTGGGAATATCCAAGGTGCTAATATTGAAGCTTCAGAGCATGTTGAACCACCTTCAAGTCTACTGAACGTGATCTTATCAGGAGGAGGGAGAAAGGCGATGACACAAACGGTGATGAATCTGACTCCACAGGTTCAGATGACAGTCCTGAACAAACTGAAGAGGCTCACCCTCGGAAAAGACAAAGGACTGGTGACTATTCCAGGGCCTCTACAACTTCGACACCACAATCGTCCTCCGATGAAAGCTAAAATCCATCACAAGATGAACAGGATGATGAGGAAGAATCAGTCTCTCTCGATGAGGATGATCTTAAAGAAAACCTTGAAGATGAGATTGATAGTCCTCCCGAGTATCCTCCTAAGTCTACCTTACAAACTCTGACAAAAACTAGTGGAAGCAGTTACAAATCCGCTGAGTTTTTCATCAGAGCTGAGAGAAGTAAATTCTGTACTGAAAAGCTCAAAGTCAGAAGGAAGCCTGGCACAACGGATGATTATGAAGTGGTAAGTTCTTCTGGCACCCCATCAGACACAACCTTAGCTGCAGCAACAATCTCTCCATCTCCTGCTGAACATTTTGAAGGAATAGTGTCACACCCCCAAATTAACCACTAACGGAGTTTATACCGTTAAGGGGTGCGACTAGACCAGGACCACAACCATTAGTTACAAATACTAAACGAATCAGAGTAAAGTCCAGATGTTCATAAATAAAACAGTTTCAAAAGTTACGCAACGGAATGTAAACATAAATATCTTAGCACTAACCGCGTGCTTTAATTACAAAACATGAATTGTTATATAAATTCCTAAGTTAGTTCAAATAAAAGTAAACATTTTCCTGTGCCTTGTCAACCTGCTCCGGATACTCCTCAGCGATCTGCAAAAGTTAAAACCACACAAGTATCAACCAAAAGGCTGGTGAGTTCACGGTGGGCTTGTCATGCATTGGCCCGGTCACATAATCATTTTCTTTGTCAACATATACATACGTAATATTTGTTTTATGAAAGACGATGCTTTTAAACGTCAATTACCGATTATTTAATATGTGCTTAGTCTTGTAAGAATTAAAGAACTCAACCGATATCGCGGGTAGCTAATCCGTCGTTTCATGCACTAAGGAAGATTGTACCAAGCTGACTATTTATTTTGCGATGTTCCACCGTCATTTACTTTTATTTGCGGACTTTCGTCACTGCTCTTTTTGCCTCCCCCGTGTCCTCCTCTTGGGATCACGGTGTCAAATAGGCTGATATTGTTCCCCGTGCACCTCCAGTGCCCCGGAGCGGAGTTTGTCAAACTCCAGTAGATCTACCCAACATCCCCTCGCTTCCACGAATTAATGGCACAATTAATTACGAGGACTTTTTATTTACCAAAAACATTCCTTAGAAATCATGTGATATCATTTGGTTTAAAGCCTTTAACCTATGCTAGCCATATTAAAACATTTCACTTAGGGTTTCCTTCGAACCCAAAAATCATTTATCAGTTTTATTTTTCGTAAACAGCGGCTTGGATTCCCCCAAGTGTTCCCATAAACACGTTGGTGAAAAACAGTCGATTTTATTCGTCCGGTGCTCAGCACTCGTAAGTTTTGTCAGCATTGTTTCTAAGTTGTTCTTTCCGTCCCTAACGGGATCGTATCTTGCGGGTTAGTGACACTCACCTTTGGTTGCTCGGCTAGACTTGCTTAATTATCCTTGAATTGATTTCTTAATGAAGACCTATAATTCATTTAGGTCTTATATATTAGTCTTGTGTCTAATTTATTTCAAACAACGTTCACTATGGCCCATAACATAGCACGTTAAGCTAAGACACGACATATCGACACACGACACCGATGGTTGATCATAAACAAGGGTTCATATTCATCAGAAATCAAGGCATGTATCATCATAGTAAAATCATGTAAGTCATGGCATAACATTCAAGCAAATTGCACAAGTTTAGTTTTAGGTCTAGTTTCGCTAGCCTAGTTTCGCTAGGCAGTTTCGCTGTGTACACGGGCAGCACTTTCGCTAGGCAATGCCCGATGACACAGTTTCGCTAGGCTAGTTTCGCTCGAAACTGTTGGCACAGTTTCGCTAGCCTAGTTTCGCCCGAAACTGGTTTGAACTTTCGTTCAGGGAATTTCGCTCGGTAGTTTCGCTCGAGCTGGTCTGGTTGGTTTACCCGGCGACACTATAGTTTCGCTACATAGTGTCGCTGGATGAAGATATACATAATTTCGCCGGACAGTTTCGCCCAGAGAACACAATAGTTTCGCTGGTCGCGAAAAACATACGGATCAACCTAAAAATCAACCTAACAGCTTCAATATTTCATGCAATTCATTGTTTAGCATACATAGGCATTTACCAACATCAAACAACAAGTTTTAACACCTTATTCAAGCATATTCATCATCAAATCACCAAAATGCATTTAAAACCCTAAAATGACTAAAATGGCACAAATCTCTATCATGGATCAGTTTTACACGTAAAGTTATCAACTTTATGGTAGATCTAGCATTCCTAAGCATTCCTACAGAAGATCTAATGATAACACAGAGATTTGGGCATGCTTTATGAAGAAACACATAGAAAAGCATAAGAATGGTGGTTTTGGGACTCACGGTTCGATCTCCAAGCTTGATGGATGATGGTTCGGGGCTGAGATCTCGATGGCTCGGTGTGAATCTCGACTGACCAGATTTCCAGAGGTGTGTGTGTGTTTTGGAGAGAATGGTGCAACAAAATGAGGCAACTAGGGTTTTATGTTATTATATATCAGGGCCTAGTTTCGCTGGCAGTTTCGCTGGCCAAGCGAAACTGGCTCTGATCACAAGTGAGCCAACCGGCTGCCGGGCGACATTATAGTTTCGCCTGGTAGTTTCGCTGGTTACCCAAAAGTGGTCAGTTTTCACATAATCAAGGATTTACAATTTGTCATGCTATTCATAGTACTAAATCATGTATTTAAATCACATTGCACATAGTGACATCAATAAATGAACACATAAGACATATGGGCGGGTTCGGTGATCAACCAAAGGACGTGGACGTATTCGGCCTAGTTAAGTATTAGTTACTAAGTTAACACTTATAACGTAACTAACGGAGTTTGTCTAACGGAAGTAAACCTTGAAATTCCCGGATGTCACAAATAGATATGGATATGAGACCACTGGAGCAGCTAGCTGAAGCTGTTGTCACTGTCACTGACTCAGCTGAATTTGTCACTACCAGCCCAATAGTTTCTGAATCTGAGAAGGTGATGGAACTTCAAGCTGAAATTGTCAATCTTCAGAGTCAGAATGATCATCTAAACTGTTCATAGCAAGTGGCAAACCAAAAGATCAATGATCAGTCACAAGTCATTGCTGAACAAGCTGCTGAAATTCAAAGACTCAAGGATTTGTTAGCCAAATCTAGTGAAGGCAAACAATTGAGTGATAAACCGGATGATGATGGTGGTGATAAAGAGACTGGGATGCCAGCAAACCAGCCGAAATCTGATCAAAGATGTGAAGGTGGAATCTCCCAAGACCCCATATCTTCTACTACACTTCCAGCTGGTAAAGACTCGACTGGTGTTCAAGACACATCAAGCCCATTAAATGACAGCGATTTTGAAGTTGATGCTGACACCGTCATTGAAGGAGATGAACTTAACTTTTGTGATGATGAAGACACCTTTGTCAACAGCCTCCTTCATGATGAACCCGTTGATGAAACCTTGGATTCAATCAAAAATCTTGCACCTGTGCCTGAAAACCTAAAACTTCCAAGGTTTGCACAAGCTGCCAAGATTCTTGCAATTGAGGGTTCAACAAGTGCTGAGTCTGAAGATGAACATGACTTATCTCTTCAACTTTCGATCATTCCCACTGCTCATGCTGACACCTCTACCTCCTCTGCCATGGTTCCCTTGACCAAAGGTGTCCCTCATTTCTACATCGATCCAGCCTTCTTGGATTTTGAGATGTCTAATTTCAGGGAATACTATGCCGAGAATTTGTACTCAAGAAGAAACTCCAATGGTATTCTCATTGAGACACTTGAAGATGGTGATGAGGCAACTTATGAAGAACGTCCTTACTTTGTGGACTTTGGAGATGAAGATGACATGAATGAGCTGGGTCTGAGAATGAACATGCTCATGAATGAAGCCAATCCACTGAACTACATAGATTTGGATATGATTGATAGTGAAGATGATGATCAAGAGAAACCTCCTTGTCCTACTCCAATCCAAGTAAAGATGGAAGTCGACGATGAGTTTGTGAGCGTGCCTCTTTCTACTGTCATGTCTACAACTGAAACTCTTGCTTTGGACACCAACCCACATGTTCCTGGTGTTATTCCAACTAATGCTGAGATCATAAATCTTGAATCAAGTGCTGGTCAAGAAACTAAGAGTCAAACTTATCCTAGTGTGTCTGCTGAGAAAAATCTCCGAGATCAGATATTTGAAGCTTCTTTCATACATTTCTCCTGAGACTCCGATAAGGAAGAAGATGATCCTAAGGAATCGGCTGCTCCAGAACCTGCTATCACAGAGCAGCCCGGTCCTTTTGAAAATAATAAAGGAAAAAGGATATTAACCCCTGAAGAGATTGCTGAGGAGCATCTGAAAAGGGAAGCTGAGAAAGATAGGTCTCATCGAGTTCTTATTGAAGAAACACTCAGTGAACAGAACCGACTGCTTGAGGAAAAGGCCGAAGCACTCAAAAGATATGAATCAGGCCATCCTCCTACTGTAATCTATGGAAAGGGCTCGAGTACTTTACCGGATCGTTCTGCATCAACAAGAACAGATGGACCTAGGATCCGCATAGTCACAAACTTGGAGGGCACCGATGTGGATGAGGATGACACCTCTGAAGTAGCACACATGGTTAGATCTCTAATAAAAGACAACTTCTCCTTAGAATATATGATGAGTCTTACGGACATTGAGTTGACCAAGCTGTACACTGATGAAGAAAGGTTGAATTCACACCTTCCACAAAATCAAACTGTTGAAGCCGAAACTGATCCTTTGGTAGATATCTTTGCTGACACAACCAAAACAGTTGAATTCCTCCCTATCCGAGATCATCTTTCAGATCTTATTCTGGACATAGGCAACACATATCTTCCTCCACCTGAGAACTCGTCCGATGAAGCTCCTGATTCTGAGGAATATATTAAAGCCACTACCAACAGGATGAATTTTGAAGCACTCCGCAACTATTGCAGATTCAAGAATATTGATAAGAAGGCTTACAACAGAAAGAAGCTTAAAGGTCTGCGAGAGTTTGTGGAAGAGTATCGAAAGACAGAACGTCTGGCAAAGCTTGAAAAGATCAGACTCAGAGAGCAAGAACGGGTTGAGGCACTTAAAAGGAAAGACAATCCTCCCATCTATGACGAATGGGAAAAGATGGCACCAAACCTAAAGGCTATGCAACAATTTGCTGCCAAGAACTTAAGGAAGATGTCAAGCAACCCAAATGTCAATCATGGGATGAAAATCTTGGGATGGAAATATGATGAAGCCTTTGATGCTTTCCTGGTAAAAAGGCGGAACAGATATGTGCAAATCTTCGGAGATTTCAAAGCTCTTCTCAGCTTGTTCTCTTGGGAGCTCAAACAGCTAAAGTACCTGGAGTTGGTAAACCACTCTAACCATCAAAAGGGTATTCGAGCTGCCGTCTTGATCATATCTGCCTATGAGGACAAGAAATTCAATCAGAATCCTGAAGAAGAGAGAAAGGCTCAAATTGCTGAAGAGAAAAGACGTCTCCGTGCCCCTCATCGAGGAATGTTCAAAGATATTGGGAAGGAGGTGAAGACAAAGACTATCCCAGGGAATCAGAAACACGCTCCAATAAACAGTTGGTACTACAATGGGATGACTCATGAACTAGTGATTGAAAGAGTTGGTACTGAGTTTATCAGGATATTTGCAGCTTTAGAACTCATACTGCTCTCAAGATCCTATTTGAAGCTGATGTACTATGAGAAGATGCGGACCATTCATGTTCAACTGAGACCCTATGAATGCTATGACGCCAACTATTTTTTGATGCTCTTAAATTGGTGGTGTACAAGGCTTGCAGATATGGGTAAACTCACACTTGATGCAGAACTCCTTAGGAATGCAAACTGCTAGTTGATAGAAGAGCATGGGTCAAGAGTCATTCATGACAAGGCAAGAAGATTGGTCGAGCTAAACAACTTTAATGACCTGAAAAAGCTTGTCTGGCAAGATCTCTGGAGGCTGTACGATATGGGAATTAAAGTGCTATCTGACAAAGACAAAGACGCCGCAAGAGAAAACTGGAGATTCCTGCTAAAGCTGCTCGGTCAAGTTGCATAAGTTCAAAGGTTTGCATTGCCAACAAGGGTGGAAATTGTTTGAACCCATCTTGTTGGCAACACAAACCATTCACCATTGAGCATTGCTGGTGAAGACCATTTTTATGTCCTTTCTAGATTTGACACTTTGTTTTGTAATTGACTTTGAATTTGTACTTAGAAACATTTTGTTTATGTATCTAGCGAACTTGTTTTTCCTCTTAGCGAACTTTTGATAATTGATCTTAGCGGACTTGTTTAACACTTAGCGTACTTGTTTAATGTTTGTCTTAGCGTACTTAATTTATTCCTGAGTGCGGACTTGTTTACTTAGCAGACTTGTTGCGGCTAATTCTTAGCGGACTTGTTAGCGAACTTGTTAACGCTTAGCGAACTTGTTAGTGAACTTGTTTATGCTTAGCGAACTTGTCTGATGCTTAGCGAACTTCATTGTGCTGATGGAATATTTTGCTGAAATCAAGGTAATGATTGTGTGTGTCAAACATTCTTTATGTCCTATGCTCTTTTGTAGTATATATATAGTTGAGAAAACCCTATTGAGGGACGACACTCATGGAATATCCTACAAGAGAGCTTTTGTGTGTGTGTTCTTGGTGTTAGTGTGTGTTCTTGAGCTTTAGTAATCATCAATGGGTGAACATTGATGCAGATTCATCCAGAATCGACCATCACACATGATTTCCGCACTTGTGTGATGAATCATATGAGAACATGTTGCTCAAATCTGGTCCTGACAAAATGAGGTTGAGATAGGTGGAATTGCATAAGTGTGAAAAAGCTGAAAAATTGGCTAAGTATGGGAAATCCAGCCTGGAGCCCAGGAAATGGGGTTCCAGGCGTATCGCCTGGGACATCTGCAGCTCCAAGCGATACGCTTGGAGCTGTTGTCTGGATTTTTGTTTCATTTCCTTGTTTTAAATGAAGTAATACTTTGATAATTGTTGTATGTCATTAATACTAATGTGTTACTGGTGTTATTCGCAGGTAAACAATAGTAGACGGGTCAATGTCGAATCAAATAATTTTGGGACCGAACATCACGTAATTTGGGACCTTGTCGTATATGTTTTGCAGTAGTAACTTTTTTGTAAGTAAACTACCATGAAGTTAATGACGTTAAACGCATTATTTTGTAATTGTGGCTTGATGATGGATGAAAGTCTTAAATATAACATGAATTTTTCTAACTCTGATTTTATATGATGTTTAATTCGGATAAACGGGATTGGGACCTTACAGCTGAAAACCAAGATTTGGCAATGCATCGCTCAAAAACTTGACTTAAAGCAAAACCGAATACAAACTCACCTTGTTCCACAAGAATTTTCTCCCACATGTCTTAGATCACCATGCATTGTACATGCAAGCCTCGAAATCTAATAAACTCCACTGGGTCAGTAAGAACCCACAACAAAACTTAACTCAAAATGGAGAAACAAACGTACTAGATGCTTAACCGAGCCTCGTGTGACCTTAATATGCTTGAAAGTTGTTATTCAATGCTTCTTCCAGCCAGAATTTGGTCTCTCAGTAGAAAAGTAATGGAGAGTAGAGAGAATTTCCTGTTGCAGAGGCACAAATGAGCAAAAGGGAGTCCATACGGTCCGCATGGACTCAAAATCACACGTGGATCCTGACCTGCTGACCCATAACCCGGAACGCTGACCCGAGTGGCATACGGAGTTGTGTCTTTAGGTATTTAAACCATTTTCAGTTTAGGAGTTTTTTTCAATGCAGTGTTAGTTACCTTGGGAGTGGTAACCATAGGTTTTTCAAACTTTTATTGTTTTGGTTTATTCACCTATTGATGAAAATTTTGATAATTTGGAAAACCAAAAATTTTATTTGAAAGGGCTCTTTTCTTTGGCAGCACACAAATGACCATCAGAAGGTTTAACCTTAGGACTGACACTCTTCATTTCTTTAGGTGGTTGCACCTTCATTGGCTTAGACAAATAGGAATAATGTGATGAAATCCTTTGACATTGGGGGTAGTAGGGAACATAGGGGCGATGCAAACATTTTCTAGAAATGTGATCAGGGACCCCACAATTAAAATATGTAAGGTATTATTTCTCGCGAAGAATGATGTTTTCTCGGCTAAGTAAAGTTATCTCAGAAGGCTTAGAATACCCGAGGTAACTAGTTATCTCAGATGAGCAAACTGCACGAGATAACTTAAGTTACCTCCGGAGACTACTTTATCTCGGAAGCACAGTATTACCCAGGCAGTGGATGTGCCCGAGATAACTCAAGTTACCTTGGTAAGGAGATTTATCTTAGACAATGTGACTTTGTCAACTCTTGCGTGACATGTCTTCTTTACATCAAAGATGCAAGCTGCTCTTCGCCCGATGGATGCTGAAACTTTATCTTCTAGACTAGTTTATTATTATTCTAATTCATGTATCTCTATTCGACGGTCCAAGTTTGGTTTATTCTTCCGAAGGTTAGGTTCGGAGGGAGTTAGGCTAGTTCAAGTTCGGATAAAGTTCGGCCTAAGTTCGGAGATAGTTCGGACGAGGTTCGGAACGGGTTCGAAGTGAACAGTGACACAATTTTCAAAATGTCTGATTTTCAAGCATTCGCAGCTATTCAAAATTCGGTTCAAGCAACAATGCAAATAATGATGAATTATGATAATGAAATTGGAACAAGTCAGAAAGTTCCCAAATGACTCAAATTGGAAGATTATCATAGTTGGGTTAAAAGATTTGAAGCGTACGTTTATACAAATGACATTGATATGTGGTTAGCATTTACTGAGCAATATGTTTATCCTAAAGATGAAACTGGTGAACCCATTCTTCAAAGAAAGATGTCATCTGAACAAAAGAAAGCTTATCAAGCTGAAAAGAAGGCATATGGTACTTTGACGATGGCTTTGCCCAAAGAGTTACTACATCAATTTTCCGGTAACTACACATCAAAGAGTCTGTGGGATGCATTGGAAAAGAGATGTGAAGACAATGATCAATATAAGAAAAGTCATCAGAAAGTTTTGAAGATGGAATTTGATAGTTTTAAGCATTACCAAAATGAATCAATTCCAAATTTGATTGCATGATTCGCTCACTTGATGAGTAAATGCGTTTGGTAAGTCTTACAAAAGAAGGGCTTTACCTGAGAACTGGGAGAATTATGTGATGATGATTACCCATGATAAAGAATATCCGGGATTATCTTTCAATGATTTAATTCAAATAATTCAAGCTAGAGATATGGAGTTGATGGTGAACAAATCACTTCCTACACAAATTCAGAATCCTGTTGTGTATCATGGTGAAAATGATTCTAAAATGAATGCTGGGAAGTCTAATATTCTTAATTCCGCACCTCCTACAGCATTTCTTGCAGGTAAATCTGAAATTCCAAGTTATTCTTCTGCTGGTTGTAATGTTTCTGTTCCTAGTTCTTCGACTAAAAATGTTTTGTCTGCCCAAACCACCAATGATTATAATGCGTTAATGTCCGCGTTGGTATCTTCATATTTTGGTGTTATTACTAGTGTTGTGAGTAATGCTGAATTGACAAATGAAGATTACGATCAGATAGATAATGATCATTTGGAAGAGATGGATTTGAGCTGGCAATATGCTATGTTGGTCCGAAGAACGAAGAAATTTTTCAATAGAACTGGCAAGAAAAGACTTAATCAAGATGGGAAGATTGGTTTGGACAAATCTAAGGTGAGATGTTTTAAGTGTTTGGTATATGGTCACTTTGAAAGAGAATGTCGAAGTTCAACTGAATGTAAATTGAAATCTAGTCAACATGCTCATGTGGTTTTTCATTCACAAAATGAAGCTTACAAGGTTGAAAAATAGAAATATATTTTTTTATGACAAATTGCCAGACACATTTTGGCATCCAAATGAATTTGCCTGGAATGCAGATTCTGAGGCTACAAGAAACATGCTCCATTTACAATTGCTTTGACTGCTCGTCATGATGATGATGATGATGATAGTATTCTGACTGATTCGGATTCCAATTCGACAATATCGATATTTAAAGAAGTTAAAGTCGAAGAATCAAGATGTCTTGAATGTTTAAGGCTGAGTAAGAAGGTTTCAAGTTTTGAGGAAAGGTCTAAATTGTCAACTGAAGAAATTGTTGTGCTCAAGAAAGAATTAGATGATTTTCAAAAGAAATATTATGAATTGGTTCATGTTCACGAGAATGTTTTGACAGAGAAGAGCAAGTTGGCAGAAGAATGTGAAAAAGCCAAAGCTGCAGCGTTAGATGTAGCACAAGATTTTGAGAAATTGTTTGAAAAGAGTTATCCTGTTCAACAAAAGTATGAAAGGCTAATACCCTTGTGATTGAGTCAGTGGCTATGATTGAAAAACTTCAGAACAAGATTTCTACGCTTCAAGAATAAAATGTTCTTTATCGAGATAAAAATGAAGTCTTGACAAAGATGTTGAAATTTACAAGAAGAAAAGAGAAGGTGTCCTTGAAGAATTATTCGCTGAATGTGAGATCCAGAAGTTACAAACTTATGAATATGATGATCTCAGTGCAAAATTCATCAAGTCACAAAAGGATGTGTTTGAGGCTCAACAGAAAAATAATGAATTACAGTTGGAAATTTTGGAGTTAAAACGACAAGTAAAGAATTGCAATTTGTCACCAACATTGCTGAATTTTTTATACAAGCAGGATAAGAGTGAGGAGAATTCTAAGAAAAATGATATTCACCTGGTTCCTCAACCAGTGGATTTGATTGAGGTCACATCTGCTCCGCTTGATCCTAATGGTGAATTGCATGATTATTCAAAATTTGCCACTCCATCCAAGAAGAAGACATCGAAGTTTAAGAAGGAAGAAAAGCCTTTGGGTGATGCTCCAAAATTTACCTCAAAGTCTGTTTTTCTGGAGAATGAAAAGGTGTTTGATAAGGTTGCTTCAAGTTCTTCATCTGGAACTGAAGAAGATAAAGTTTTGGTTGAGAAGAATAAGCTGAAAGATATCAAAGCAAAATTCACTAGTGAAGCTAAGGCGAGAGATGCTTCTGGTTCTTCTTCCAGTTTATCAAAATCTTCAGGTTTAAAGCACAAAGGCTTGGGTTATGTGGTGACGGATGCACCCGTTCAAGCAAAGAAGCCAGAAAAGGCTGAAAAAGTTTCAAAAGTTGATGTTCAAAAGAAATCACCTCCTAAGAAAGATTCTTATTATTCTGGAAGGTCATCATCTTCAAGGAGTCTATCTCTTAGGTATGATTCTTCTGATGATTTCTTTGATAACCTTGATTATGAACACTCATCTGGTTTTCAAAATTCAAAGAATATTTCAAACATTTTTTGAGAACGACTTTGTTATGAATGTCGTCAACCAGGACATCTTGCTACTGGTTGTCCGACGACTGCATATATCCACAACACTGCTAAATATGTGGATAACAAAGGTCGAATTTTTTATGAACCATGGTCTCCTAAGATCAAATCAACTCGTAAGTCGTCATGGTCTAAACCAAGTACGCCGGTTGAATCTGATTTTGGTTCTGATCAAACATCGAAAATTTTCCAAATCTGGAAACCAAAAGTTGTTTCCATGGCCAACAACGACTATGTAGAAGACACCAGGCGACCCGACGCTGTTGAACCGGGTCGATCTCAAAGCGACTAATGTTTCATTTGGTGTTAGGCAGGTATTTCAGGAAGACCTTTCGGTGATTGAAAAAAATGCTGATTGTGAAATATCTGTGATAATTTAAATTGAATTTCCACATAGTTTATGTTTTCAAAATGCTACAACGGCAAGTATTCGTGTTGGTTGATCAATTTCTTTGTTTTTCATTTCGTCTCATTTTTAGGGGGAGTTTGTGTTTGTAAAAATACAAAAATAGTGTGTTGTTTTTCAAATGTTAAAAATGAAAATCTATAAATAGAGTTGTCATTTTTAGGGGGAGAAATTTGAAAAGGACAAAAACATTAAAAAAGGGAAAAATCCAAAAACATTGAAAAATGAGAAATTGTTCCGACATGATGGGAAATGATGACATGATGGGAAATAATGGTACATTGGCTTACATCGACTGACTCATGGATAAAATAGATGAAGAAGCCATAAGACCATTTGATCGATATGTAAGGTAGGCTCGGCAAATTAGAAAGTACTCAAATGCGATATACACTAAATTTGATGCTTGACCTAGTGGACAACATCTTGATGCATATCTCACGATATATCAAGAAAAAAAATATGTGAAAAATAAAATGAGAAGTTACTGTGTATACATGTGTTCATTTTGCAAAGATTTAAACTTGTTTTGATTTTCTTTATTTTGTCAAACGATCGGACTTTCTTTACGTGCTCACAAGGCCGACCTGATCGTTGTTCATTTGACGTTCTGCTTTATTTTTTTGGTGTTTCGTATAACTCATCGGACTTTCTCTGCGTGTCCACAAGACCGACCTGATTGTTTTGTTTTATTTTCTTATTTTGTTAGATCCGAGGCCTTATCTGCGTATTAAAAGATCGACCTTAAGGTATAACCCAACAACAATCAGGTTGGTACTCCCGTACACGCAGAGAAAGTCCGATGAGTTATAGGAAACACCAAAGAAAATAAAGCAGAACGTCAAATGAACAACAATCAGGTTAGTCTTGTGGACACGCAGAGAAAGTCCGATCGTTTGACAAAATAAAGAAAATCAAACAAGTTTAAATCTTTGCAAAATTAACACATGTATACACAGTGACTTCTCATTTTCTTTTTCACATATCTGTTTTGTAGGACCGTTGATTACTCAGAGAAATAATCAAAACAAGAACTCTTTACTTGAAGATCACAACCATGCGGAATAAAGTTGTATCATACTTGTTTTTACTTAAGCTTTGTTTTACTTATACTTGTAGTTTGATTGTATTGATTGCATAGACTAGTGAACACAAGATAATAAATTTCTTGGTACTATTTGCATTAACTCAAGTTCAAACTGTTACAAGTGTAAGCACTAAATCTGGTTACAATCTGGTACTTGTGAATGAACTAGCTAACAACTATAAATAGTACTAAGGAGATCAACTACAGCCGTTGATCTCATACGGGCTAATCTAACCGTACATAAAAGTCAAACAATAAACTTACTAAAAGAACATTAGTAAATATACAAAAGAGGAAATGTGCAAAATGCATTTATCTATAAGTAGGAGACGGCTAGGATGTGACTTTGGAAGAATAGAAGCAGTTGCAGGTCTGAATTCTGCAAAAGTAATCTTTTAGTACTTTTTCGGTCGAACTCTTTATATTGTTGGATAAAAGAGTTCACCCGGAAATGTTCTTCCGGTTGATCTTCCGGTTGACAAATCTTCCGCTTGAGCGTCTTCCGCTTGAACATGTCTTCAACCGGAAATCTTCATCTTGAACCGGTTGACTCAGAAATTCATTTCCTTACAATCTCCCCCTAAGATGATGCTGCCAAAATTTATCCTCTGTATGTTGTTCTTCAAATATTGACTATCTCCAAGAGCTTTACTCTTCTGGAGATTGCGGTCTTTCAAATTGAACTCTTGTTTTGTTCGATTGTCTCATGATCCTCCTGGTTTGAAAATTGAAGGTTGAAAGAAGAGGTCTTTTTGCAATGGACTTCTTTCTTCCAGGTGAAGCACCAGTGGCAGGATCAGCAGATGATTTATCAGTTTCAAGTGGGACCTTTTCTTTCCCTTTATCTGCTTGAGACGATGCTTGAACAGAACTGGTTGCGGCTATTTCAGTGGGTTCAGAAGGCTTTGTTGGTGATATGGTGGGTGGTTTCATGGCTTGTGGCTGTGGAGTTGAAGAGGTGGAGTTTTTAGGTGGAGATGAAGGTTGATTATACTTCCAAATAGATGGACAGGGTTTAGGCTTGGCAGGGGTGATATCAGTCCAGTTATCTATCCTAAATTTTGGATGAATATTATTTAGGCTTGGTAGATCTGGATCCCCTGGGCCTTGGATTCATTCCCCTGGGTCTATGGGAGTAAAATCTGGAAGATGGAGTGGGAACATGGGAGGCTGGTTGCTTGAGTCTTTCCAACAAGTTGGAAGGGAGAGACTCAGCAAGTAGGTCAGAGGCATCAAAAGGTTCAGGTTTGATGTATGTAGATGAGGGGTTACCTGTGACTGTCTCAGATGGCAAAGGCATTTGAAGACTTGGAATCACAGCAAACTCTGCTCCTTTCACTTGTTTGAGCAGCTCATCTACAATTTTGCAAGTATCTTTTGCCTTCATCTTCTCTACTTCAGCAGCAGGCTTGAGACATCTGATGATAGCACATCTCTTGATCCTTTCCAATAGCTCCAGGTTGTCTAAACTTTTGTTCAAGACAGTTGGCATTCTGGAAGCTATGTTGATCAGCCTGTTTTTCTCCTGTTCACTTAATTTAACAAGGTCATAGACCTGCATTCTCCATTCAATCGAACTCTTCCTTGCTTCATCTACCAATCCTTCAACCACAAAGTCATTTGATAGAAGATCCAGGTCTGCCAAAAATTCTTTGTATTGCAAATTTGATTTGGCTTCCTCTGATCTTATCCTGGCTTGATTATCTTCCCAGTCATGGATGAATTCTTCTTCATTCAGGTCATCCATAGTCTCTTGTTCTTCTGACTGGTCCGAATCAACCATAGTATCTAATACCCTTGGTTGAGGAGTTATGCAATCTTCACTCTCCTTCAGATTGATCATCCTCCTAGGTTTGGTTTGTTTCTTTCTTTTGAAGCTCAAAGGAGGCTCTGAATCGGAGGTGGAGTGCAGTTGGATCAGTGTTTCAGCAATCTCAGCTTCTGTTGAGTTTTCCGGTTGAGTCTCTTCCGGTTGAGCTTTTTCCGGTTGAGTCTCTTCCGGTTGAACTTCAGCCGGAGATTTTGTACTTAGTTCTTTCAGTACAGTGCTGATATCCTCTCCTTCTTTTTCACCTTCAACTTCTTCAGTCTGAGTGACTGAAGCATCATCATCCACATCTTCATGAACCACATCAACAACTGGTTCAGAGACAATGTTAGTTGTGACCTCATCCACTTTAGATTTGGCAAATGCCTCCTCTTGTGGGATAATCACATTGGTCAAGAAGTGCTTGACCTGCAGAATGCTCTCTGGCTGAGCACCTGCAACTAACATTGTTGCTTCAATCATTCCCAACAGGCTTGGATCCTGTGGAAAAACCTTCATGAGTGAGCTCATCTTCACCTTGGTTAACCCATCAGCAACTGAAAATGGATCAACTTTAGCCAATTCGAAGGCTGTATGCCTTACATCTTCAGGTAAAGGCACTGTTTGATCAAGTTCTTCTTCTTCAGTTGTGGTTGCAGCAGCAGCAGTAATAGGTGTTGGAGGATTAGTCTTCTCCCCCTTTTTGGCAGCATCAGCTTCTACAGCCTGACCTCCAAAAGGAAATGGGTTCAAAGAACTAACCTCACTAGTATGCTGTGCAACCGGTTGAAACTTTGGTGCAAGGGAAGTTTCCGGTTGAGCAGTTGAGGCTTCAACAGGAACTTCTTGAGCTTGAGCAGCAGCAGGAGTGTTCATTACAAGGCTGGCAACAGTCGAATTGAGACTGGTTACCTGAGCCTGTAGAGATTTGTACAATGCCGTCAATTCTGTAAGTGTTAAACTATCCTCAACTGGAGTTTTACCAGTATCATAGGAAAAAGATGGACCATCAACCCTATGTTGATCAAGTCCACCACCCTGGTTTTCTTGGCGCCTGGGATTCCCCATAACTACAGTTTTCCCTTTAGGATCCACTAAGGGATCTTCCGGTTGAACTATAGTATCGGTTGCCATGGATTGGGTCTTATGAATGTTACTACCATCATCAAAGTTCAATGAGAAGCTTTGAGTGGCAGCAGCCCTTTCCACATGACTCTCATCTAAACTCCTGAGATTCACCTCCTGGGGTGAATGTGGGTTAGATGTAGCAGTGTGAGTGTCACTCAGAATGTTCCCATGTAATGTGGTGTGTGGGTTAATAACACCATCATCTGTGACATCTCTTTCTACATCATCATTCACAGGTGAGAAGTGTGAAGTGTAGGGTGAGAAAGTGGATGGGGATTGTACATCCATATGAAATGACTCCCCCTCAGAAGAAGGTTCATCAACAAGTTTAAATCCCAATTTGGCTGACCCAGTTGGCTTTGTGCCAAGGGTTGGTTCAGGGCTGGAGGCAATTGGTTGCAAGAGAGGAGTAGGCTCTTGCACAACCTTTTTGAGCCTTTTGAGCTTTGTAGGCTTTGGGGAAGGGGGGATGGTGGGAATTGATGGTGGGTCTGAATCTCTTCTCCTTTTTCTTTTGAAAAATATGGTTGAAGTATCAGAAGGAGAAGGTGGTTGATCAGTGGTGGGTTCAACTACTGTGGATGGTACAGTGTTGTCCACTGGAGGAAGTTGCTCTTCAGAAGCATGTGTTTCCGGTTGAGAACTAGGTTCTCCTTGTTCAACCGGAATCACCCTTTGGATTGGCATGGGATGGTCAGTGTCCCTCCCAAGGAATGGCTTCTTGTTGGTGGTTAATTTGGAAAATGTGTTTTCAGATAATGCTCTAGGAACCAGCATCATGTTTCCATCCAAATTAATTTTGGGGTATTTTTCTTGCAAAATGTAAGTTAGAAATCTAGGGTACATGTAAAAAGCAAAGTTTCTTTGCATTACCCTTTAAAGCATTAAAAATTACAGTAGAAAAATTGTATACCTCCCCTTTCACCACAGCATAGAAGGCAGAGGCTTGCTCAACAGCCATTTCATCAAATCCTGATTTCTTTGGCGACAGGCATACCATGATGGTGTGAGCCAGAAATCTCCATTTGTAGGGCAGTTAACCCTTGTTAACAGTGGCAGTTCCTTCAGTAGCACCACCATAGCCAATTGCTTTGAGCAGAGCCATGTACTGCTTGGGGGTTCTGCGAACATACCCATTCTTGTCATTCAATTTCAGCAATTCCCTAATCATCGATTCAGTGATGAGAACCGTTTCCCCTTTTACAGTTGACTTCAGCGTATCTTCCTCTACATCGTCTACATCCTTCTCGAGCAGTTGGATGTTCTTCCAGAATTCAGAGAGAATTTCCTCATATAAATAAACCACAACAGTGAGTGCGTGATTCAGATATGAAGTTTTGAGGAAATTGATCATCTCTGTGAAGGTTTCAGCGTGTGTAGAGTTCACTGGTTCGTCAAGAAACGCAACTAGGTTGTGTTCAAGTGGGAAAGGATCATTCTTCACTGATTGTTTCCCCTTTGCTTTGGACTTTGGTGACATTGTTGATTTACTGTGAGAGAATTTTGAGAGTAGAAAGAAATGGTTCTGAAAATTTTTAGGTTTTCGGATTTTGAATGATTTCTTGCTTTTGGATTATGAGGAGTGTTGAAGGGGTTGTGGGTATTTAACTGGTGGGTTTAAAGATGGGTGACAGTTATCAGCGATGGGATAAAGTATGCTGAGTCACAGGAGAGAGAAAGAAAAAGTGCAAGTGGGTCCGCAAAAAGTGTGCTTCAGGTGGTTGTACAATACAACTCCCTGTTGCGTGTCTTTAGAATTTAATTCGGACAATAAATTGAAACACTTTAAATGCACAATCCGCTTGAAAATATGTGCCTCAACCGGTGAATTAAATGATTCATTTAAGACAAAAGATTTTTCCGGTTGAGATTCAAGCGGAGAGTTTTTCTCTCCAAACAACAAAATTTATTTCCGTTTGAAAGTTGAACCGGACAGATTTTGCCGGTTGAAAATTGTTCCGGTTGAGGTTGTCAACAGGAAATAAAATTTCCGTTTGAAAAATTTTCAATTTTAATCTGAGCTTTCTAATAAAGAATTGTTGTTCCTTTTACCAGTTTCAGAAATTTGGATGGTGTGATCAAAAATTGAGTTTCCGGTTGAAGATGACTTTCCGGTTGAGATTCAACCGGATGTGTTGAACTGGAAAGTTCAACCGGAAGACAGAAAAACACTTGATTTTGAAAATTACATGTATCAGTTATCATAGTTTAACAGTATGACCTGACTATGATTGAAAAGATGTCTAACTGATACAAAAACTTTTCTTTTTCTTTTTCTTTTTGTATCAAGAGACGGGCTCTTTGACACAAAATTGCCTCTTTTATTAAGTTTGTGAAAACAGTTTAATCAGTCAAAGTTCATCATACCAATGGCACTAATGAGATAGAAAAATCTAGCTTCATCAAATGCTTTGGTAAACAAATCAGCCAATTGTTGATTTGTATGAACTTTAACCATTCTAATTAAATGTTTCTCAGCACAATCTCTAATAAAATGGTACCTGATATCAATGTGTTTTGCTTTTGAGTGTTGAACAGGATTGTTTGTGATTGATATAGCACTGTTGTTGTCTGCTAGAATTGGAGTCTCCATGAACCTGATGCCGTAATCCAACATTTGATTCTGAATCCATAAGACTTGACTACAGCAGCTTGATGCAGCAATATATTCAGCCTCAGCAGTAGAAGTAGATACGCAGGTTTGCTTCTTGCATTGCCAAGACACAAGTCTTTCTCCCAAAAATTGGCATCCTCCAGTAGTAGACTTTTTATCCAAGTTGCAGCCAGCATAATCACTATCAGTGTAGGCTTTGAAGGAGAAATCTGAATTCTTCGGATACCACAACCCAAGCTTTGGTTGTCCTTTAAGATATCTAAAGATTCTCTTCACTGCTAACATGTGTGATTCCTTTGGTTGACACTGGTATCTAGCACATAAACAGACACTAAACATGATGTCAGGTCTGCTAGCTGTGAGATAGAGCAGTGATCCAATCATTGCCCTGTAGAGATGAACATCCACTGGTTTTCCACTTAAGTCACTGTTTAACTTGTGGGAAGTGGAGATAGGAGTTCTTGAGGTTGAAACAAACTGCATATCAAACCTTTTTAGCATATCTTGAATATATTTTGACTGATTCAAGAAAATTCCATTGGCAGTTTGTTTCACTTGAAGGCCTAAGAAGAAATTCAGTTCACCCATTGAACTCATTTCAAACTTAGATTGCATCAGTCCCTCAAACTCTTTGCATAAGGCAGCATTGGATGAACCAAAGATGATGTCATCAACGTAGATTTGTACCATCAAAGTATCTTTCCCATCAGATTTCACAAACAGTGTTTTGTCAATAGCTCCTCTCTTGTAGCCATTCTCTAGGGGATAGTTTGAAAGTGTTTCATACCATGTCCTAGGAGCTTGCTTTAGACCATATAAAGCCTTAATTAGCTTGCATACCTTGTTGGGGTAATGAGGGTCTTCAAAGCCAGGAGGTTGCTTGACATACACATCTTGTTCCAAAAGACCATACAGAAAAGCACATTTGACATCCATTTGAAATACCAGAAAGTTTTTGAATGCAGCCTAGGCAAGAAATATTCTGATTGCTTCAAGCCTGGCCACAGGAGCAAAAACTTCATCATAATCAATGCCTTCTTCCTGTGTGTAGCCTTGAGCTACAAGTCTGGCTTTGTTTTTTATCACAATTCCTCTGTCATCCTTCTTGTTTCTGAATACCCATTTGGTTCCAATTGGTTCTTCACCTTCGGGTAGGTCTACCAATTCCCAAACCTTCTGTTTATTGATCTGAAACAATTCCTCTTGCATTGCCTCTACCCAGCTTTCATCTTCCAATGCATCATTGATCTTTGTGGGTACTTCTTGAGACAGAAATGCAGCATGAAGGCAAATGTTTGCATCAATAGACTTGCTTCTTGTCAGCACAGGAGCTGACAAGTCTCCTATAATATTCTCCCTTGGATGATTCTTACTAACTCTTCTATCAGTAAACATTGGAAATTCATGGCTTCTTCCATTATGAGGAATATTGAGTTGAGGAAATAACTCAATATTGTTGGCTTGTGAAACAGGTTCTGAAACTTCAGTTGGTTCTTGAGAACTAGGGACTGAATCTGAGATTAGATGCTCAAAACTGTACTCATTTGAACCAGCATCAGTTGAATCATTGGATTCATTGTTCTCAAAATTTTCTGAAAAATTGTTTTCCGGTTGAGTCTCAACCGGAGATTCTACTGCTACAGGATCCGTTTGAACTTCAACCGGAAGTTCAACCGGATGAAATTCTGCATCAGCAAGAACAATTTCAGAGGCTTTCTTTGAATTGTTGGATTTCACAGGCTTGGTGCTGATGGATGAAAAGAAGGTAGGTTGCATTTGTAGTTCTTTGGTGTTCATCTGCCAGATTTTATCAGCTGACCTCATGTGATTATGCTTAAGTTCCTGTTCCTGCACTGTTGAACTCAATGGCTTCTCAATGGTAAAATTGAAAGCAGTGGTTAGTGCATCTATATCAAATAACCATTCTGGTTGAGATACAAAATTGTTAAGAGATTTCTCATTAAAAGTTACATTAATGGTTTCCTCAACAATTTTAGTACTCTTATTGTATACCCTGAATGCTTTTGACACACCAGAATATCCAACAAAATATCCTTCATCTGCCTTTTCAGCAAACTTAGGCAACAACCTATTACTTATCAAAATAGTAACAGGACAGCCAAATGATTTAAAGAAGTAAATGTTAGGTTTTCTACCTCTCCAAAGCTCATAAGCAGTTTTATTTTTACCCTTAACAATCAAAGTCCTGTTTTGGACATAGCAAGCAGTGTTTACTGCTTCTGCCCAAAATATCACAGGTAACTTAGAATCTGCTAGCATTGCTCTAGCAGCCTCAATTAATGTCCTATTTCTCCTTTCAGCAACACCATTTTGCTGTGGAGTTCTAGGAGCACTGAATTGTCTAAGAATTCCCTTTTCCTCACAAAATGAGTTCAAAACATGATTTTTAAACTCAGTGCCATTGTCACTTCTGATTGTCTTAACTTTCAATTTTGCTTGATTTTCTAAAGATACAATTAGTGTTTTTAACAGTTCAGCAGTTTCATCTTTTGTTTTTAAGAAAAACACCCAAGTATATCTTGTGAAATCATCAATAATGACAAAACAGTATGACCTTTTTCCTAAGCTCATCACTCTAGTTGGACCAAACAAATCCATATGCAAGAGTTCTAGAGGTTGAGTGATAGAAGACTCAGTTTTTGGCTTGAAGGAGGTCTTGTGTTGCTTACCCTTGAGGCAAGAAACACAGTGTTCAGAACAATTGAACTGCTTGTTAGGAAGACCCTTAACCAAGCCAAGATTCACTATTCTGTTCATGTTCTTGTAGTTAACATGACATAACCTCCTATGCCATAAATCAGATTCATCCACTGAGGCTTTGGATATAAAGCATGCAATTCCACTTGCTGGAGTGGCAGCAGATAAATCCAAAATATATAGTCCTTCTCTCCTAGGTGCTCTGAGCAATACAAGTTCCTCAGGGATGTTAACACCAGGTTTTAAGACTATGGCCTCTCTCTCAGTGAACATCAAATTCAAATTCTTGTCACACATTTGTGAGACACTAAGTAAATTGAAATTTAATGTATCAACAAAATTTACCTTATCAAAGGTAAGCTTCCCATTACTAACAGCACCTTGTGCAGTAATGTGTCCTTTTGCACTTCCAAAGGCTACAGGACCTCCGTTTATGTTTTTGGGGTTTTCCAATACATGCTTATTTCCTGTCATGTGGCAAGTGCATCCACTATCAACAACCCATAGGCTTTGTTGGCCTTTATTATGCATCTACACACAAAGAAAGTTGGTTAATTTCTAAAGGGAACCCAAGCCTTTGAGGTCTTGGGCCTGCTAGAAGCATCATAATACTTGTACTCTTTAAGTACTAAAGTATTTTGTATTGGATCCTCATTCAACAGATCATCTTGATCAATGTTCAAGTGTTCAGACTGTTCACTTGATTGACATTGTCTGTTTGCTTTGCTAAGCTTTCTCTCAGCAATCTTCCTCTCTCTGTATTCCCTATATTTCTTTTGTTTGTTGGTCAAAACCTTTGGCAACTCATTGGGTGAGGTGTAGGTCTGATCAACACTAGTCACTGGTGAGATTCTAGCATTAAAGTTTAAAAATTTGTTTGACTGGCTAGATCTCTCACTGTGAAATACACCAGTGGCATTTCCATTTGAACTAGAGGGAATTTCCGGTTGAGAGTTGTGCTTGTTTTCACAAAATTTTCTCTAGAGGTGGTCTTGCCTCTAGATGGGTTTCTCCTTCCTTGACCTTCAAAATGGTCATACTCATCAGTGAACTGAACCCTGGGTCGTTGTCTAGGTGCATTAACTGATCTGAGTGTTTTGGAGATTTCCGGTTGAACTTCATTTCCGTTGAAAATTTTTCCGGTTGAAGTTCAGCCGGAACCCTGTTCGGTTTTAGGACTGAAAAACTTCCATTTTTGTTGTTCCCAATTAAAACTTTGTTTGACTCAGTATCAAAATACTTCAATGTGTTACTTCTTACAGGTGAAGTTCTACCTGTAGATTTTTTCTGAGTAGAAACAGTTTTGGGTTTTGACAAGTTTTGAGTTTTACTCAAAGGATTGAATTTGCACATTGCAGCCATGTGCCCTTTCTCACCACAGAAAACACATTCAAACATTTTTCTTTGGTAAGTGTTTGTGTTTTTGGTTGATTCTTCATTTGTGACCCGGTGATAAGTTAGCTTACCCATTTTCTCAGTTTCACTGGGTTTTGGCTGCTCAGGTAGTTTACCTCCAACTTTTGAGTCTTTGGGCTCATAAATAGTTGGTGGTGGAAAAGCAACTTTTGGTTTTAAAACCTTGGATTGGTCAACAGATGCTGATGTGCTAGCATCTTTGACTTCATAGTTTGATAATGATTCAACAGATTTTGTTTCAGAAGAAGAGGATGTAGTGCTATCAACAGTTAGACTCACACTACACTCCTTCTGAAGTGCTTGGATTGGAGCAATAACAGGTGAGTATTCCTTGGGTGGTTCAACATTGTTGTACCCAATACCTGTTTTCCCATGCATTACCCCATTCCAAAGTTTCTCAGCTTTCTTGTTAGCTGTTTGGAATTTGTCACAGGTGAACAAGGCATCTTTTAACTTAATTTCAAGAACATCATTTTCTGCTTTTGCATCTTTTGTTTCTTGTCTTGAAATAGTTAGTTTGTTCAACAGATCCTCCAATTGTGTTTCCAAAATAGAGTTAGTTAGCTTCAAAGCATCAAATTCTTTGTTTAAATTTTCAATTTTGGTGATGTATGCATTTTCAGTTTTCTTAAAGCAATTCTTTAACCCATTCAAATTAGAAACTTCATCAATTAGATCAGTGTTATGTTTCCTGTATTTTGACACTTGTTCTATGCATGCAGGGCTGCATAGATTTTCCAAAACTTTTTCAGGAATCTCATTTACCTGTTCAGTTGAATCTTCTTTGGCCATCAAAGCATGGTTGATTGGCTCAAACTCAGTGACAAAGTCATCCCACTCAAAGCATTCAGTTTGGTTAGCTACAGCTGCCACCACATTTTGATTTCCAAGTGGTTTTGGTTGTGTTGGCTGTTGGTTGCTGTTGCTGTTGTTTTGTTGACTGCTGTTGTTGTTGCTTCCATGGTTTGATCTCTGTTGGACATTGTTGTTATTGTTATGTCCATCTCTCCTTGGTTGCTTGCATTCCCTGGCAAAATGACCATGTTGGTGACAATTATAACATTTAGGTTTAGATTTATCCAACCCAATTGATGATCCCTTTGACCCTTTATAAATTCTTCCAGTTCTTTTATAAAATCTTTGGGCCCTTACAGAAACCATAGCTAATTGAGTTAAAATGTCCATTTCTTCTAGATCATCTGCCCCTATACATTCCAAGTCTTCACGTGTGAATCCTTGAGATGAGTCAGTTGCCACATAGGCAGAGTGAGAGTTGTCAAACATTGTTGAAGAACTCTCTGAGCATCTAGGTGACTCATTGAAACTGACTGAGGGTGAGTGATATTGAGAAGAATTTGAGATCTTTTGAAAATCAGTTGTAACCAAAGCAGTGTTTGCAACTGTGGTGATGCTTCAGGAAAGTTGTTTTGCTTAAGATAAGCTCCATTTCAAGCACTAAGGACTCCATGGAGTTCACTTAGTTTAGCTTTTTGAGGTCCTTGCACTCCCTAATGCTTACTGTAAGACAGTCCAATTGTGGATCAGCCTGTTGTTGTTCTTTACTTCATTCATCAAGAAGTGAAACAAATCTGAGATACTGGTTAGTCATAGACTCACCAGTTTTGTAAGTGAAGTTTTCATATCTTTGTTTCAAAACATCCTTTTTGTTTTCCTTAACCTCACTAGACCCTTCATACATCTCACTGAGAGCATTCCACAAGCCATGTGCTGTCTTATATCCCTTGAACCCTCCCAGTATAGAGTTGGGTAATGCAGCCTGGAGTGTCCAGTAGGCCTTGTGATCATATTCAAGCTCAGTATAATCAGCTTCAACATATTTGTCTAGTGGTTTTGGTATGTACAATTCGGCATCATCAGCAGATTGAACAGTTGGACTGTAAGGACCTACAGTCAACCTGTTCCAAATGCGTCTGTCTAGGCTTCTAACAAAACCTTCCATCCTGAGTTTCCAAGTATCAAAGTCATCAGGAGTGAAAATTGGTGGTTTGTTAGAGCTACCATTTAGTGAACCAAGAGTTAAGTCAGTCATTGTGAAAAACTGTTTGTAAAACAGAAAAGCTTATAAAAACTCAACTGAGCAAGTAAAGTATCAACTTTGAAGCACTTGTAGTCTTCAAAGTGGAGAGCCAACGCTCTGATACCACTTGTAGGACCGTTGATTACTCAGAGAAATAATCAAAACAAGAACTCTTTACTTGAAGATCACAACCATGCGGAATAAAGTTGTATCATACTTGTTTTTACTTAAGCTTTGTTTTACTTATACTTGTAGTTTGATTGTATTGATTGCATAGACTAGTGAACACAAGATAATAAATTTCTTGGTACTATTTGCATTAACTCAAGTTCAAACTGTTACAAGTGTAAGCACTAAATCTGGTTACAATCTGGTTACAATCTGGTACTTGTGAATGAACTAGCTAACAACTATAAATAGTACTAAGGAGATCAACTACAGCCGTTGATCTCATACGGGCTAATCTAACCGTACATAAAAGTCAAACAATAAACTTACTAAAAGAAAATTAGTAAACATACAAAAGAGGAAATGTGCAAAATGCATTTATCTATAAGTAGGAGACGGCTAGGATGTGACTTTGGAAGAATAGAAGCAGTTGCAGGTCTGAATTCTGCAAAAGTAATCTTTTAGTACTTTTCCGGTTGAACTCTTTATACTGTTGGATAAAAGAGTTCACCCGGAAATGTTCTTCCGGTTGATCTTCCGGTTGACAAATCTTCCGCTTGAGCGTCTTCCGCTTGAACATGTCTTCAACCGGAAATCTTCATCTTGAACCGGTTGACTCAGAAATTCATTTCCTTACATGTTTCTTGATATCTTGAGATACGCATCAAGATGTTATCCACTTGGTCAAGAATTAATATTTTACTTTCTGATTTAATGCCGAGCCTGCCAAGCACATCGAGCAATGATCTTATGGATTTTTAATCTAATTTATCCACGAGACAGACACGTAAGCCAATGTACCATCATTTCCTTATTATGTCGGATCAATTTCTCATTTTTTAATGTTTTTGTATTTTTCTGTTTTTCCATGTTTTTGTATTTTTCCATTTTCTCCCCCTTAAAATGAAAACTCTATTTTTTGGATTTTCATTTTAACAAAAACACAAAGACATTATTTTTGGTTTTTCAATTTTCTCCCCCTAAACTACAGACGGAATGTAAAAGAAAGAAAATTGACCAATCGATACTGATACCTTTCCCGTTTAGCTTTTAGAAAAATTTCAATTTTGAAATATGAAGCATTCAATTTAAGTTAAGCAGGAAACTCCACTATTAGTAACTGCTAGAAGCTTTGAACTTCACAATCACCAACAGGTCTTCTTAAAGAAGCCTGCACACTGGTTTTAAAAATTAGACTTCAAAAGACCCGAAGCACACAGCTTCTGGTCGACCAATGTCTTCCACAAAATCAGTTGTAGCCTTGCGAACCACTTTAGGTCGCCACTGCATTTTTGCTTTTTCATTTTTAATAGAGTCATCATCATGTGATGAACCACCAACACTTGAATCAAATTTAAAAAATTGTTTTGATTAAATTTTGGCTTGGAAGGTGTAGACTCAGTAAAAATCCTGCCTAATTCATCAATAATTGTGGCAGATTTGTTTGAAAATGAACTTTTTACATTTTCAGGACAATCTTGTGCCATGTGTCCCTTTCGGCGACATTGATAGCACAAATAATAAAATCGTTTAGATTGTGGTTTGCCCTGAAATTTATGACATCTTTCATCAGATTCATAACTATCAGAATAATCATCAAATGCTTGAAATCGATTATTAGGCACCCATTTGGAAGTCGGACTTCGAGGAGTCGGATTTGAACCAGATGAAGAAGACCATCCATAATGTCTTTGACCAACGGGAGACGAATCTGAGAAAATCTTCTTCTTCAAATCTTTCTTCGATTGTTGACTCCTGAATCCTTTCTCCATTGTAAACATGAACACCTGAGCCAAATGATAAATTTGATCTAGGTTCGTATCTTTCTTTTCTTTTGGAGCTTTCTTTGGCATGTTCTTTTTGTCTTTCTTCTCAAATTTCTTGTGCTCACTACCCAAACCAGACTGTTTGTAAACTGGTAACTTTGATAAGTCTACTTGAGAACTCGAGGGACCAGTTTTAGCAGCTTGATTGAATGAAGCTTTAATATCCTTTAATTTGTTAGCTTCGACCAGCTTTGCAGCAATATTTTCTTCATTCAATTGCTTTTCATCTTTTTCAACCTGTTTCCCAGCAGAAATAACTCCCTCCTCTAAAATAAACCCACCAGAGACAAACTTAGCAGTGTAAAACACGTAATCGATCTTGCTAGTGCATTATTACCATCGGATTTGGACAACACAAGGTAAATAATCTTCTTTATATTGATCACAGCTTGTAAACAGAGATTACAATGAGTATTCAGGTTACACCATGTAAAACACACACTTAAGAAAGCTCAGACCTCACTCACACTCTCTGAATCAAACTGAAACCTATATATAGAGACTGGCCAGCGGACCAACTTACTAGCGTACCAGGTGGTCCGGCGTACCACCTGGTCCGCCACTGATCCGCTGGATCTATAAAACACAAACTTATAAATTACATATTCAAACTACCAAGACCTAGCACTAGACAACACAAAATGCTCTAACAAACTCCCCCTTGTCTTGTGCTAGTCTTTAGAAGCTTTTGACTCTGTCTTCTTCCAATCCCGTCTTCTGTTATTTCCAGCATGAATCCCACCATCAAAGCAAACATTTATCACCTTCTGAAATTGCATTGCTTGATCAAAACATTCAGGTTTGTAAAGAATCTTGTTAGAATGCAGCTTTTCAATATCATTCTTTGAGAGATTTATCAATGACATCGGGTCGTAGATTCTCACAACCTTGTTATCTTCTTTGATCGCAATTACAGCTTCTCCAGACACTTCATCATAATACCACCACCTCAAAGTCTTGATGACATCTTGTTCAAGCCTTTTTAAAGGTATCTTCTTGAGCTGAACCGGCTTCTTATATTTCAGAATCACTACTGGTCTGTGTTAGGACAAGTTTCTGTGTGTGGCCGTTACTGTTCGAATAGAATAGATTGAATGTATAGGGTTTATTGTATGTGAGAGGGTCAACATACTAACCAGCGTATCAGATGATACGCTGGGTGGTCCGCCGTATCAGTTGATATGGAGCCTATGTGGTACGCTGACCATCCAACCTATAAATAGGTGTTAGTATGTTGATCATCTCCAAGTTTGGTCATTACTCTTTGTGAGTGTGAGAAAGAGAGGAGGTTCTGTCCAAACCTCCTCCAGAGCTTAATTGATGTATACTCTCTCGGTATTGTAATCATTTGACTATAATTGAATGAGAAACTTCCGTCTCTATCATTCTATGATCTGGAAACGATCCATATATGGTTTTACAACTGGTATCAGAGCCGTTGGTTCAATTTCCAGATCAAATTTTCGTTTTTGTTCGTTTTTGAGACGTTAAATGGCTGATTAGGTGTGATTCAGTGTCATTTTGCTTGATTTTTGTTCAAACGAACCTTCCTGAGTCATTTTCGCACCTAACAGTGATGTTTGATTGAAGAAATTCGACAACATTTCGAATCTGGAGTGAAATTTGAGAATTTCACGTTTTTGAGGTCTGGTCCGCCGCTGGTCCGCAGCTCATCCGCCAGGCGATCTTCAACCGCCGGATCAATTGATCGTCCGCCGGATCAGATGGTCCGCTAGGCAATCTTCATCAGATTGGTCCGTGGCAGTTACTCTCTGATCCGCGGCAGTTTCAGCGTACCACATCTGGTCCGCCGTACCATATCTGGTCCGCACCTGGTCCGCCGGTACGAGTCTGATCCGCTGGTGAAGATTGGTCCGGATTTTGGTCCGCTGATATTGATTTGATCCGCTGAAGCTTCTGGCCCAGCCAGGGGCTCTGCCCCTTGGACCCCGCCAGGGGCTGCCGCCCCTTGGACCTCGCTTCTCGGGGGCGCTGCCCCCGAACCCCCGTTAATCAGTAATCAACATCTGGGGGTTGTTTTCGGGTATGGGGAGAGGTCGTGAGAATTTCAATGATTTAAATCAGTTATCGAGTTTACCCTTGATTCGATAGCTGTGGGTTATTATGATTGAAGATTTACTAGATTCCGATGCTTATCAAGAATTAGTCGTCGAATTTCTGAAAAAGATGTTTGTGAGTATTCATTGTTCGTGATGATGGAGAGAGATTCATGAACACTTGTTTCTGATGATGGACAGAAATTCAGAGACATGGATATGATTACTTACAAAACTGAAGAAAATATGTGATTCCATTGCAAGCTACTTGAAAAACATACATTGCTTGCTGGGTTGGAATTGAGAATTGAATATGTCACTTGTTTAGGGGGAAATTGAGACCCTTGAAAATTTCAAAGTTTCTATAATTGAAAAAGTGAATATTCAAAAGCAATCAATTCGGGGATGATGGTGATTTTTGATCTTCATGGAAAGGTGCTGTATTCTGATGTTCGTGCAAACCGATATGTCAAAGTTTTCGATTATGGTTTGGAACTCTCTAATCAAATGCCCGATACAGTGTTAAGTCATGAAGTTGACGTTATAGCCTTTGATTGTTGATATATTGGGATGGATTTCATTCTGAGGGGGAATTTCTATGATTGAAGATGCTGATCGTGTCTGTTTTCATCAAGATCAGAATGTATTACAATTTGGTGAAGATTGAAGATTTCTGTCAAAATGTAGTGATGTTTAAGAAATCTTAAACAATTGCCGGGAACGACTAATGAAGTGAACCGTTATCTTTTGCCTGATGTGGAAGTGTTTGAAGCGAGGGGGAACTTTATTTGTTGTGGTGATTGTACAAGATTCTGAACTGTTTTCTGCATACCTGAAGTTTCGGTCAAGGGGAGTTTGCTGAAGATAGAGGCGTCTGCAGGAGACTGACTGAAGATTGCTTGAAGTTAAAGATTTACATTCGACAGTAACGTCCAAGGGGGAATCTGTTAGGACAAGTTTCTGTGTGTGGCCGTTACTGTTCGAATAGAATAGATTGAATGTATATGGTTTATTGTATGTGAGAGGGTCAACATACTAACCAGCGTATCAGATGATATGCTGGGTGGTCCGCCGTATCAGTTGATACGGAGCCTATGTGGTACGCTGACCATCCAACCTATAAATAGGTGTTAGTATGTTGATCATCTCCAAGTTTGGTCATTACTCTTTGTGAGTGTGAGAAAGAGAGGAGGTTCTGTCCAAACCTCCTCCAGAGCTTAATTGATGTATACTCTCTCGGTATTGTAATCATTTGACTATAATTGAATGACAAACTTCCGTCTCTATCATTCTATGATCTGGAAACGATCCATATATGGTTTTACAGTCTGCCTGTGATAGGATGAATATCTGTTGGATGCTCAAAGTAAGTTGGCCTTTGAGGAGTCAAAAACCTGAATCTTCTTTGACACTCTTCAGTTAACTTCTCTTTAAACACAGCAGCCAAAAGATTTCCTTCATGATTCAAAAATGGACTTCTAGACAAATCTCTCACGTCACAAACAGGTAATGTGTTGAACCTTGAAGCATTCTTCAGATATATAATCCCAAACTCCTTCTTGATAGCATAGCATTTGAGTTCAGAATCATACATCCAACTGATAATCTTTCCAGAAGCTTGTCTTCCTTTTCTGTCAAAAAACCTTTTCTGATCCACACTCTTTGAAGACTTTTCAACTTGAACTGGAACTGGAAGCTTCTTTGCTCTTTGTTCTTTTAACCAAGCTTCAAACAATAGCTTCTTTTCCTCTTCTTCAGACATATTAACAGACTCAGATGTTTCAGGTTGTTCTGATGGTTTCTCTGCTTCAACCTTCTCTTCAATGTCTTTTCCAAAGAAATTAAAACCCTCAGAATAGTCGTTATCAGAAAAATTCCCATACATCGTCGGATCATTGGGATATTCTTCAGCCGTCATATCTTCCACTTCCACATGTTCATCTTCAAACACTACTTCTTCTTCTGAATCATCTTCCTGATATGGATCAGCAACTGGCACCTTATTAACATCATCCACATTTAAAGCAAATATGGCTGCCAGCTGCTCTTTAGTGAAGAGATTAACAAAATCTCCCTCTTTCGTTTCAACCCTAGATATCGGAGTCACATCATATATCTCTTTATCTGTAGACTCCCCCAGAGATGTCGTGGCTGTACCAGCAGCAGCAGATGATGTTCCTGTTGCATCAGTACCAGTACCAGCACCACCAGCACCACCTTCTGGATTATCAGGGTCATCGTTTAAAAACTTCATAACATCCTCTTCTTCTCTGCAAGTTTCCTCAGGATTCGGCCTTTTCTTCCCCTGAGCTGATAAAGCAGTAAGCATCTGCTTAAGCTGCTCACCCATAGTCAGAGACAATTGCTTCAACTCAGCAATTTCCCGATCTTTTGCTTCATCCTGAGCTTTTAATCTAGCAAGTTCCTTTGTATGAGATTGATCTCTGGCTACTAACTCTTTACACAAATTCCTTAGCCCAGAAATCTCTTCAGCCTGCAACTTGTTTGTATGTTCTACTTTTTCAAATCTTGCTTGAAACAATGCGAGCTTTACATTAGTAGAAGAAATTGTGGAAGTAGTTGAAGAAGTGGAAGCAGAAACAGTAGTAGACGGTCTTTTAATAGTCAACTTTCTGATTGGAGGTTGTTGTGAACTTTGAACATCAGCTGCTTTGGTGGTTGGTTGAAGTGGGATTGAAGACGACGTAGTCACTTTTTGCTTCTTGATAGGTGGACTTTGCCCAGATTTTCTGGCATCAGCAAGAAAAGAACCAGGCTTCACTCCTTTATATCCAACCGCCATACTCTTCATACGCTTGCCAGGAACAACTGCAGGAGCTTTGCCTTTATCCACGGGCTTTGACTTTACAACAGGCTCCTCCATCATAGGAGTATAAGATGGATCATCGTCAGTATCTTCAGCCTGTTTGGTTCTAGACTCAAAAACAGAGGTATCTTGATTCTGAGATTTCAAATAAGAAATGTGAGCCTTAGAACCTCTCTTTACTGGAATTTCTCTTGTATTGTGCAAAATGGTAACATATTCACCAGAATCTGAATCAGTTTCAGACGAACTACCAATAACATCATCACCCTTAGATCTAGTAGCATCATCATCCGGAACATTATCATTTACAGCTTCAGAAGTTACTTGCTCTGGATTCTGTTGTTGCTGAACATGTTCTTGCACAACAGGTTCTTGCACAACAGATTCTTGATTAGCACGTTGCTAAATCTCATCATCTTCTACAATCACAGTCGGAAATCCATTATCATCATAGTGTAATTCATCATCAGAACTGTTAGAATGTTTAGCAGCACCATTCTCTGGAGCTACATAATCAGGATTAGCAAGATGACCAATCAACCGCTTATTCGGTGGAGCAACGGCATTTCCCTTTCGCTTGTAATACACGAGAATTTTTCCAACAGCTACTCTGTTCATGTGCTTCATATCTATGATAGCAGCAGCATTCTTTGGAAGATTCGGATGCATATCATTCAAAATCATCTGTATAAATCTTGGATACATGATGCTTCTCACTTGTTTCACCAAAATGTTCTCTCTCATGTAGTTAAAAATCCATCCAGAGAAATTGAATTCTCTGTTTAGCACCAATGCACAAAAGAAAGATAGCACCCTCAAATCAAACTCTTCCCGACCTCTTGTTCTATTTCCAAAACACTTAATGATAACGTGCATCAAGTATTTATACGGAGGACTCAGATTTGCTTTAAGGTACCATGGAACATACAATTGTCCATCATACTTAATTCTTTTTAATAAAGCTACCAAATCTTCTTCAGGAAATTCAGTTGGATAAGTAGCTTGATCATTTAACCGTAAAACTCTTCGCACATCAGCTTCAGAAATAACCACATCAGTTTCTAATATCTTTGCACGAATTACTGACGGTGTCACCGAACAATCCACTTGCGCTGAATTCCAGAACATTACCAACAAATCTTTATATGGTGGACATTCATGAGTAGCAGCAAAAAATATTCTTGATCGTCTGATGAACTCAAAAATGTTAAGAAAATGCAGCCTCCACTTTTCTGCAACATCAAGGAAAGCACAAACATTGTGTTCTCCAATCGAATTAAAATCTGCCATTTCTGTTCATGTCATCAAAACAAACCATCATTAAAATCAGTCAATATAATCAAAATTCTCAATAACGATCTCTAATGTTAAGTAAATCACTCAAACGAATAACTTTTGAAAATTTTTTATGAGCGGATCAAACCACGGATCAAATTAGTGCATCCGGATCATCTGGTCCGGCGGACCAGTTGCGGATCACATTATCCTGCGGATCACTTGATCCGGCGGATCACTTGTGTCAGGACCGATCTCACGTCAAGAATCTCGATCTTGAGCAAGAACGAAGGTGAGATGGAGGGAGACGGGATGGAGAGAATCAAAGATAAAACATGACAAGAAATGATAAAACCAAACGATTCATTGATTATTGTTGAATGATTACAACGAACCGAATGATTACAAACTCGTCATAGGAAATCCATGGTCACATTGGGTTGAGCTCAAACCCAATGTGTGACTCTCTCTCTCTAGAAAGATAGCTCACCTCTCTCTAGAACATCCTTTATTCATCTTATTCATCATTTATCTAATGGAGCTATCCCTTCCTATATATAGAGAGCCCATGTGCTCACTAGCCCACTAACTAGCTAACACACATAAAATGAGCTAAATACAAATAAACAAATGACATAATTATTATTAATTAAATCAAAGATGATTTAATTAATATGAAGCTTGACTCGCTCGAACCAATCTTCCGTTGACTTTTACGTTGACCGTTGACCCGAACGGTTGACTTTTCAAGAAAACGTCTTCGGTCCAAACTTGCAAGCCTCGAGCATCACAACCTTCGTCTCTGAATCAAATCACAATGGATTCTTCAACCGAATTATTCGAGAATAGATTTGATGGCGTCAGTCACACTTATTAAAAGTTCCAACAACTTGATCCGGCGGATCAAATTCGTTGACTGCGAATCAGATTGGTCAACCGGATCATCTCCAGATCAGTTTGAATTTTGAACAAATCTGGTCCGGCGGATCAGTTGATCCGGCGGACGATCAGTTTATCGAACAGTCACTTTGAATTTTATGCAACTTTGAAGTGTTTGTTTTGGAATCAAAGAACAAGAGTTCATTCTAGAGTGTATTGCGACTCTCACAATGTGTTTTGTACACATAAACATTGGTTAAAACCGGTTAAACAAGTATCCAGTCGGTTTTTCTTAAAAAACCGAGACTTAAATCTCAAATTTAACCCTAATCAGACAACCATTGCAGAAATCAAGACCATCAACCTGTGCGTAATCAGTCAACCTACCTGTAGCAACAAAAATTTCGAGCAGAGCTTCGTTATCGGATGAGAAATCAAGAAAAATATGAATGCAAGTGGTTTCGAGGGTTTCTGTGTTGAATGTATGTGATCCGCGAGTTATGAACTCTCGCGGATCAGAATTCTTTTTTATACCCAGTTTGATCCGCCGGCGGATCAGCTGGTCCGCCGGATCAGAAAATGACCACATTGCCCCTTATCATCAAATTTTTCATTTTTCATCAAAAACGTTCAATTTCTTCAATCTCAAACATGATAATCTGATTTAGCATCGATTGTGATTCATTAAACAACAGATTGTCGATTCTGAAACTCAGTTGATCAAAAACAAAGCAGAAAGAAAATCTTTTTGAATTTTGACAAAATTATATCAAAACACACTAAAATCTTTTTGATTTTTCAAACTTATGCTAAAACACACCTAAAATCTTTTTGAATTTTCTAAAATAAGCAGAAATAGCAAATCAACAGAAATTAAGAAATCAAAAAAAAAACAATAACAATAAGTTATATTTTTTGTGAGAAAGATCGCAACATGAGATCATATCTGTTATACCCTGAATTCTCAGCTAATAATCCAGGGGCAGGTATTACCTAGGAATTGTATGACCCTGGATGTTGACAGGTAATGTTCGATGACCCAGGATGATTAACATCAAACGGGAAGGTTTACCTTTATTTTATTTTACACTTATATGATCTAATCCAAGGATTGCCCTTATTTTTACAATGACCCAGCATGTGGAAATGACCCTGCATGCTAGGATTTCGTTACTAACGTGTCTCGTGCTTTTATCTAAGTGACGACAGGTTGACAAAGTCGCTCAAACGGTCGAATAAGGAAAGCTGAAGACTCATTTAGCACGTGGTCAAAGTCAGTTGGCTGGAAACTCGGTCAACTAACGGTAAGAGACGTTGGAGGGGAGATCCCTGGAATATCGGAAGAACAGTTGAAGACCCCTGGAATATCGGACGAGTCATTGAAGCTCTCGGAGTATAAATAGGACCTTTAGTCGTTCATTTTTAGCTCATTCGAGCTTTACTGATTGTATTCTCGTATTATTCTCTCTGCAAACACATTGTACTCGACATTTTTCAGTGATCAATAAATTGGTAGCGTGTGTTATCGCTACCCGGGGTTTTTATGCCGGCGGCGCCTTAGAGACATCTAAGGGCTAAGGGCTTTTCCCTAGTCAAAATCTCGGTGTTCCTACTTACATTTCTGGTTACATTTGTGTTGATAAAGTTTCACAACTGATTTCATAAATAAACCTAAGTTTTTACCCAGGATTCTAGTTATTTGTCCCTGGAATTCTGCTGTTGTCCCAGGATTATTTCAATTTGTTTTCACATCTGAATTTGAGACACCTAACCTCACATTCAAATTTGGTTCAAACTTTGCTAATTTAACTTAAGTAAATTTTAGCCAAAACAATTTGGCGCCCACCGTGGGGCAATTGGTGTCAATTTTTTGTCAAACTCTTTTCAGATTTGTCCTAAACTTGATTTTTGCCAAAATCTATCAAAAAATGTCAACACAAATGAACACCTCGAATGTCTCGGTCTCTGCTGTGACTGCTTCAACAACTGGAGTTAACCAACTGGGTCCAAGGACCAGTATTTCGACAAGTGGAGTCACTTCATCGGCTCCAGGATTTAATGCCTCAACCTCAGCTACGCACAGCGACGGACCTGTGGTCAACCATGAAGAGATCGAAACTGAAAACATCCAAGAAGACCCTGTCTTAATATCTGACACTGATATCCTAGCCACATTCGGTAGGTTGGAGCGCCACATGGAACTCCAACAGAAGGTGAACAAGGAATTCATGGCTCAATTGACCAGCTTGAGATCAGAGTTACCCAGAGCCACGACGGCTCAGCCTTCACCACTCGATCCCAGAATTCTGAATTTCGATACCCCTGGAACTAATTCCAGGGTACATGAAGCTGTCGCACCACTGAACTGGAGATCAACATCCTTTCCTGCTCAAATGGCCCATGCTGATTTGTCCAGAATGACTACCATCAGAGAACCGATCACTAATCCTGGGACAAACATACCCCAGGATGTTGGTAACATTCCTCAACCTTTCACCCATTATGCTAATACTAACAATTCTGTGCAGGATTCAGGAATAAGCCCATCTGTGGAACGAGAAATCCAAAAGCTCAAGCAAATGATCTCGAGTGTCCCAGGAGTTGTGCAGCCAATCCCTGAAGTTGGGCCCTCGAGCCATAGGATGTCCAGATTTGCTCCATCAATCTGTGATGTGGAGATTCCCAAGAGGTTCCAAACACTCAGTATGAAGCTTTACGACGGCACCACAGACCCAGAAGAGCACGTGGCGCAATACCGTGAAAGAATGGAGGTTATTCACATGCCGCCCGAAATAAAGGAAGCCTGCCTTTGCAAAGGGTTTGGCTCCACTTTAACGGGGGCAGCTCTCAAATGGCTCCTAAACATTCCTCCCTATTCTATTGCTTCATTTTCGCAACTAGTTAATTTATTTAACAGTCAATTTTCTTGTAGTCGTAGTTTTGAAAAACTAACAAGTGATCTGTATAGGGTAACCCAGAATGCAGGTGAAACCTTAAGGAACTACGTCAGCAGATTCAGCAGAGAAGCTCTGGAAATCCCGAACATGGATATGGCAACTGCAGTTCAAGCCTTTAAAATGGGGCTAAACAAGGACTCATTGTTTTACGAGGATCTAGTCATGAACCCATGTCATAAGATGGATGAAGTTCGTCACAGGGCTCTCCGCTTCATCAGACTGGAGGAGGATAGGAAAATCCTGGGAAAGAATGAGTCCTCCCCAGGATTCAACGGTTCCAGCAGAAAGTCAGAATCCACACATCCTAGGTCACAAAGATCAAAGCCTTATTCAAGGCCTGATGAGCGCCGAGTGAACAATGTGGAACAGGATGAGGATTATGAAGAATATCCTTCTTTTAATGACTATTGCTTTACTACTGACGTTTCTGGTGTGATGTATGCTATGCAGGATCTCGGCGACAAGGCAAGGTGGCCCAGAAAGAGCGATAAACCCTCTACATGGAAGGACAAGTCCAAGTGGTGTGCCTACCACGAAGACTTTGGTCATCAAACTGAAGATTGCATGGCCCTGAGAAGAGAGATCAGCTATCTACTCAGCAAAGGCTACCTAAAGGAACTGTTGGGAAAGAAGAAGGACAAATCCAGGGAACAGAATCCAAAATCCAGGGACAATGATGCAAGGTCCCAGGATTATAGACGCTCCGATGACCATCCCGAAAGAGCATCATCACCACCCCCGGATGCTAAGGTAGTTCATTTTATTTCTGGTGGTTCTGATATCTGTGGTACTTCTTATTCTGCAGCAAAGAGACACGCCAAGGAATCAAAATCAGACAGGGACCAAAGACCCAGGAAGAGCTCTATTCAGCCAGATCTCAAAGAAATTACATTTGGAGAAGATGATAGACACAACATCATAGACCCTCATCACGATGGGCTAGTGATAACTCTTCATATTGCCAACATCGTCGTGAAAAGGATTCTGATTGATGGAGGAAGCTCAGTAAACATAATCCAATTAGAAACCTTGAACAAGATGGGAATCCCGCACACAGAGATCATCTCGAAATCCACGGTACTTGTGGGTTTCAGTGGTGAAACGAAAAACACTCTGGGAGAAGTAAAGCTTCCAATCTATGTAGAGGGGCTCAATTCAGTCCAGCGCTTCTGTGTGATGGATGCACCATCAGGATACAATGTAATCCTGGGTAGACCCTGGATTCACGACAACAGGGCTGTACCCTCAACATATCATCAGTGTGTGAAGATACCAACACCTTGGGGTGTCATCACAATCAACAGCGATCAGCAAGAAGCTAAGGAATGTTACACCACAGCGATGAAGATATCATCTAAACCAAGGCAAGCATAGCAATTAAAGAAGAAGGCCCGGGAAACCTTGGAAGCAAGGGAACAGGACGTCAAAGCTATTGAGCTAGATCCCTCAAATCCAGGGAAAAAGGTCTATATTGGGACGAATATTCCAGGGCCGATAGAGGAGCAATTAGTGAATCTACTCAAGACCAGAATGTCAACCTTCGCCAGGTCTCATGGCGATATGACAGGTATTTCTAAATCTATTATCACACATAAACTTGGAATTGATAATTCTTTCAGGCCAATACATCAGAAGAGAAGAAAATTTGCGCCAGAGAAGAACGTCATAATCCAGGAAGAAGTGGACAGATTACTGAAAGCAGGCATGATCAGAGAGGTCAAGTTTCCCAGGTGGTTAGCCAACGTGGTAGTAGTGGGAAAAAAGAATGGTAAATGGAGGGTATGTGTGGATTACACGGACCTGAATCGTGCATGCCCGAAAGATCCATTCCCCTTACCTCACATAGATTCCATGGTCGATGCAACGGCAGGCCATGAAATGTTGACCTTCATGGATGCAACTTCAGGATTTCAGCAAATTCAGATGGAACCCCAGGATCAAGAAGACACAGCATTCATAACGCCAACAGGTATATATTGTTACATAGTTATGCCCTTTGGACTGAAAAATGCAGGGGCAACATACTAGAGATTGGTCAACATGATGTTCAAAGAAAAGCTGGGGGACACGATGGAGGTATATATCGACGATATGGTGGTCAAATCCAGGGTCACTAGTGACCATGTCCAGGATGTCAAGGATTCCTTTGATATCTTGGATAAATACAACATGAAGCTGAATCCAGAAAAATGCCACTTTGGAGTCGGAGCAGGTAAATTCCTGGGATACATGGTGACCAAAAGAGGAATAGAGGCAAGTCCAGAACAGATCAGGGCAATTGCCAATCTGAAATCACCAACCAGCACCAAGGAAGTTCAAAGACTTACAGGTAGAATCGCTGCCCTTAACATATTTATATCAAAATCTTCGGAAAGATGCAGAGAATTTTATGATATCCTGAGGAAAAACAAGAAATTCGAATGGAAGGAGCAACATGAGAAAGCTTTCCAGGATTTGAAGGTATATTTATCCACGGCACCCTTGTTAATGAAGCCTAATCCAGGGGAACCCCTGTCCCTGTATTTGGCGGTGTCCAGAAATACGGTAAGTGCAGTCCTGACCAAGGACGCAGAAGGTCAGCAACACCCTATATATTATGTAAGTAAGAGTTTACTTGATGCTGAATCCAGGTACTCACACCTTGAAAAACTTATATTAGCCCTATGTATGGCATCTACTAAACTTAGACATTATTTCGAAACTCATACAATTCATGTTAGAACTAACTACCCTATAAAGTCTGTTTTGCGAAAACCAGAAATGTCAGGTCGAATGGCTAAGTGGTCGGTGAAGCTCAGTGCATATGATCTGATCTATGAGGCCAGAACAGCTATAAAATCTCAGGCTCTAGCTGATTTTGTGGCTGATTTCAGTACCGACATACAACAAGAAGCAGACCATGAATTGCAGCAGCTTCAACAAGAGGAAAATTCAGGGTGCTGGACCTTGTTCACTGATGGAGCATCAAATATCAGGGGGACAGGCCTTGGAATAGTACTGAAATCGCCACAGGGGGACATGATACCCCAGGCTGTTAGATGTGGATTTCAAGCAACTAACAATGAAGCCGAGTATGAGGCCCTAATTGCTGGGTTACACCTAGCATTACCCCTGGGAATTCAACACATTCAGGTATATGTAGACTCTCTTCTTTTAGCTAACCATTTTAATGGCTCTTATGCAGCTAAGGGAGAGAAATTAGTCAAGTACTTGGAAGTGGTAAAACGAATGTCCCAGGATTTTCAAAATTTTAACATTCAACAAGTACCAAGGGAAGAGAATGCTGAAGCAGACGCACTAGCAAACTTAGGTTCAGCATTCAAAACACTTGAAGATACTCATATTCCTATTATTCACATACTAACACCGACCATAGACCAAGGTATGGATTCCCAGGATTTAGACACACTAGGTGAGTACCCTGGATCCGAGTACCCAGGTTTACCTTTATTTTATTTTACACTTATATGATCTAATCCAAGGATTGCCCTTATTTTTACAATGACCCAGCATGTGGAAATGACCCTGCATGCTAGGATTTCGTTACTAACGTGTCTCGTGCTTTTATCTAAGTGACGACAGGTTGACAAAGTCGCTCAAACGGTCGAATAAGGAAAGCTGAAGACTCATTTAGCACGTGGTCAAAGTCAGTTGGCTGGAAACTCGGTCAACTAACGGAAAGAGACGTTGGAGGGGAGATCCCTGGAATATCGGAAGAACAGTTGAAGACCCCTGGAATATCGGACGAGTCATTGAAGCTCTCGGAGTATAAATAGGACCTTTAGTCGTTCATTTTCAGCTCATTCGAGCTTTACTGATTGTATTCTCGTATTATTCTCTCTGCAAACACATTGTACTCGACATTTTTCAGTGATCAATAAATTGGTAGCGTGTGTTATCGCTACCCGGGGTTTTTATGCCGGCGGCGCCTTAGAGACATCTAAGGGCTAAGGGCTTTTCCCTAGTCAAAATCTCGGTGTTCCTACTTACATTTCTGGTTACATTTGTGTTGATAAAGTTTCACAACTGATTTCATAAATAAACCTAAGTTTTTACCCAGGATTCTAGTTATTTGTCCCTGGAATTCTGCTGTTGTCCAAGGATTATTTCAAATTGTTTTCACATCTAAATTTGAGACACCTAACCTCACATTCAAATTTGGTTCAAACTTTGCTAATTTAACTTAAGTAATTTTTAGCCAAAACAATATCAGTGAGATGCACTTAACACACTTCAATTTCAACCTAATCAGCATGCAAATCAAGTTGTCCACGAATACAACACATAATGTTTATTTCAGCCAATTCAAATCAATTTTTACAGTTTTCTGATATGCATTAGGTATATTTATCAAGTACAGAAATCATGGCACCCACAAACTCAAGCAATTGATAATCTGATTTATTCTATTTTTCTATTTTTCACTGATTCATCACAGAATCTATTTACAGAGACAATCGGTTCATAGTGTTTCATGCAAAAAGAAAGCAGAACCCTAAACAAACAACAATCAGGTCGGCTGGTAGGCACGCAGAGAAAGTCCGATTGTTTAGGAAAATAAGAAATAGAAAATAAAGCAGAAAGCGTATAATCCAACAACAATCAGGTCGATCTTTCGATACGCAGAGAAAGTCCGATGGATTATACTAAACACCAAGAAAATAAAGCAGAACGTCAAACGAACAACAATCAGGTCGATCTTTCGATACGCAGAGAAAGTCCGATCGTTTGACAAAATAAAGAAAATAAAACAAGTTTAAATCTTTGCAAAATAAAGCATCCATACACTAAGACCATCTCTTATTCTCTTTCTGAATTTTTCATATAAGCTCAGCATTAAACAAAAACAAGAATCATGGTTCGCCACAGATTTCAGACAGGCATTATCTTTATATCATACTAACATGTATCAGATATGAATGGCACATTCAATGAAACAAGCGAGTATTTACAGCCTTTCAATCTAGTCTATCCATGGTCAGTAACATTCACTGATGTACTATCATTTCTCACGAGGTTGGATCACATTTCTCAAATTTTTTTTTTTTTTGAATTTTCCAATTTTTTTATGCTTTTGCATTTTTCAAATTTTTTTTATGCTTTTTCATTTTTGAAATACAAAACAACACACTATTTTTGTATTTTTCATATTTCTCCCCCTAAAAAGCAAAAAACAGTAACAGAAAAATAAAACGAAAAGCAAAAACGATCAACTGAACCAAATCATGTGACATTTAACTTAGTAATCCCATTGATTTTCAACAAAAATTGGAACCGAGTTTTATCAAAAGCTTTTGTAAACAAATCAGCTCGCTGAAAATCCGTGTGAATTTTCTGCAAATCAATTAGTTTCTTTTCAAAGCAATCACGGATAAAGTGATATCGAATCTCAATGTGTTTAGTTTTAGAATGCTGAACTGGGTTTTTAGTGATGGATATGGCAGCCGAGTTATCAATAAAAATCGAAGTAGTAAGAAAATTCAAACCATAGTCGCGTAACTGCTGTTGTATCCACAAAACTTGTGAACAGCAACTAGAAGCAGCCACATATTCCGCCTTTGCTGTAGACGTTGCAACCGAAGTTTGCTTTTTGCATTGCCACGACACCAGTCGTTCTCCCAAAAACTGACATCCTGCGGTTGTAGATTTGAAATTGATTTTACAGCCACCATAGTCGGAGTCAGAATATGCTGATAACTCGAACTTATTATCATTAGGATACCAGATTCCCAGATCCGGATTATCCTTCAAATAAGCAAAAATCCTCTTTACTGCCATCAGATGAGAAGCCTTTGGAGCTGCCTGATACCTAGCACACAAGCACACAGCAAACATTATATCAGGACGAGATGCAGTTAAATACATAAGCGAACCAATCATAGCCCTAAACAATGTGGGATCAATAGTTTCACCAGTCTCATCTGGTGCTAAACCATGTGAAACCTGGATTGGTGTACTAGGAACCCGAACATCGCCAATCTTGAACCTAGCCAAAATATCAGACACATATTTGGTTTGGTGTAAGAATATGCCTTTGGCCGATTGATGGACTTGAAGACCTAAAAAGAACCCCATCTCGCCCATAGAACTCATTTCAAACTTTGTTTGCATCACACGTTCAAAGTCCTTGCATAACGCGTCATTTGTGCTTCCAAAAATCAGGAATTCGAATGCCAGGTTTCAGAATCAAGCATTCTGAACTTGTAAAAGCAGTCGTGTACTGCTTATCACAAATTTGAGATACGCTTAACAAGTTGTGCTGCAGCTCTTGCACAAATTGGACTTTTTCAAAAGTAATCTTCTCGTTACCCAACTTTCCTTCCCGGTTATCTTCCCACCTTTATTGCCAGCAAATGTAACATTTCCTCCTTGAATTGGTTTGACTTCAGACAACAAGGAAATATTACACGTCATGTGCCTGGATGCTCCACTATCAACGACCCAAAAGTTGTTAACAGCTGGCTTTCGAGCACCCTACACATAGTAGCAAGCAATTAGTGAGTATCTGGACCCAAGCATTCAGCTTTGGGTCGACCGGTATCTTCCGAAAAATCCTCAGTGGCTTTTGAAGTCATTTTAGGCAGCCACTTTTGCCTGACAGATGGAATGGATGAATCAGCAGTAGAATCTGAAGTAGAATTATTACCAAAAACTTTGTAAGATTTATTGAAAAAATTTCTCCTTTTAAAATGTTGTTTGGTAACAACCTTTTCATCATCCATCTTGGGCTTTGCATCAGATTTTGAATTTGAATTTGATTGCGTATAAGCTGAAGCCCTCTTTCTAGCTAAAACAGGACACCGACTACGAATATGTCCTATTTCAAAACAACAATAATACCTTCTGGGATCAACAAAACCCTTAGAAACACCATCCTCAAATTTATGAGGAATGTTATCATTGTAATTTGATTGAACACCCTTTTTAGAAACAATTGGTTTTAAACCTTCTTCCTTTGGAGGTTTGTAAAGGTTTAAACAAAGGGCCAATGTATCCATGTTCATTGTAAAATCCATAGTCATCAACACCACAACGATCAGCATATCCTTTAGGTTTAACCTTTTTGGTTTTGTTTTGTTCAAATTTACCAAAATCATCATAAAAATTGTAATCATCACAAAAACCAAACGCTTCATAATCAAAACTATTAGTTTCTGATGAATACTGACCATCAGAGTTATAAAAACTCTTTGGTGAGTAAGATGATTGTTTTGATTTAGTCTTAAACTTTTGATCATTTGATGACTTTGGTTTCTCAGAAGGCCTTTGACCTTTGGAGGATGATCCTTGATCATTTGAACCAGACGGCACATCAGACAAAACAATGAACTGCCCGTCTTCAAAATCTGACTTAACCACCTCAAATGGTTCTACGTACCACACTTTGGCAACACGTGATGGATCAACACAAATTAAAGGAAAATCTAAATCAGAAAACACTGAATCACTTCCTTTCAAACTATACATTCTCAATTTCTGAGAAGAATCACCATCAACAGTTTTGCCTTTCAGATTTTCATCAAACTTTCCATTTTTGGCAAATTTCTTTTCACGTTTCTGAAATTTCTGAGGTTTCTTTTGATTGACCTTAGAATTTCCAGCAAACTGTCCAAACCCAACACCATTTAATTTTGCACTTCTTTCAGGTGCTTCTGGTATAGCATTGACATCAGGTGTGATTGTGTTACTTACAGAAACAGCATCTCTTTCAAAAAACAAATCTGGACCTTTAGTAAATTTTGAATTTTCAAATGTTTTCATTGTTTTTGCAGTTTCAAGTATTTTCTGAGCAGCCTCTAATGGTGTCAGTTTCACACTTTGAGGCTTAACCTCAGTGACAGGTTTTTCAACCTTAGAATCACTGGATTCAGACTGCATCCCTCAGTAAACATTGAGTAATCAAACACAACACCAACTTTGGTTTCAGATTCCTTTGGTCCTAAACCATGAATAATGGGTGGAGGAACTGAGTTACACCCGGATTCTTTGAGCAAATCTTTTAAATGTTCATCTTTGCAAAGAAAACTTGCAAAGGAAGATGAATTTTTGAAATTTTCAAGTTGCCTTTTAAGATCCAAAATTTCAATGTTTACTTCGGAAATTTTAGCATTTGCTTCAGCAAGCTTCTTTTCACTAAAAATATAATCTTCTGTTTTGTTATTAAGCTCAATTTTTGTGCTCAGAACCACAGCATGTTCACTTTTCAGTTCAGCTTTAACAGCTTCCCACCGTTGTTTGTAAATTTTGACATTCTCTTCTGCTATCGAGTATTTGTCAAAATACATGGTTTTCTCATCAGAGAGTTCCTTTAACTAATTAGCAGAATTAAGACAAAGTTCACAAGAATTAGAAGCAACCTGAATGTTGGCCATAAACGCATGTTGACCTTCAGCAAAGAAATCTTCACCAGGAAGATCAGGATCATCTTCAATCTTTACACTCTGCTCCTCAGTACACAGGAAAGCAGATTCATCTGGAAAATCAGCAGCCCAATCATATCCTTCACCAGTTTGTGAAACCAACGCTTTATTGTCTGAATTTGATCCACTAGCATTTGCATTTGAACTTGAAGGATTAGTATTGCTTCCTGATGGCTTGTTACTCTGTGCAGCATACTTTTGATACAACTTTGAAGTTTCTTGCTGTTTTCCCTTGGTACACTCCTTGGCAAAATGCCCATAATTCTGACAATTGTAGCAACGAACCTTAGACTTATCAAATCCAAGTTTTCCTTCAGGATTTAAATCCTTCCGACCCGTTCTTTGCATATACTTTTTGCCTCTGTGTACAAGCATTGCCATGGACCAGTTAATATCCATCAATTCTAAGTCATCAGGATCAATCTGTTCATAGTCTTCATCAGTTAACTCAGCACTAGTTAACTTTCCTGCAACAACTTCGTCATAAGACGAAACCATTGCTGAAAATAAAGCCATAAAGTCATTTGTAGTTTTTGCTGAAAAAGCACTCTGATTGTGATTTGGAACAGAAGACGACTGATGCGAATACACAGGATATGTTACAGCAGCTTTACTAGCATAACTTCCACTTGAAGAACCTCTAGACATGTTTGCATGACCACTTGAAGTATTTTCTACATAAAAAGCAATAGATGGTGGATTTGTGTTAGCCTTTGCTTTAGCATGCATGGTAGAAGCATTTTCACCAAAGTAGACATCAGGATTCTGAACTTGGGATGGTAAAGTTTTCACACGCATCATATCCAGTTCCCTTGCTAGTAGATTCCTTGTGAGTTCATCGTATGTGAGATCATCAAAGCTTTTATCATGAGTCAGCAACAAAATGTAACCTTCCCATTTCTCGGGCAAAGCATCTAATAGCTTTTCTTTCAATTCTCCAGCTTCAATTTTTACTCCAACAATATCAAGTTCACTGACCAAATGAGACAATCTTGAAATGAGATCATTAATGGTCTCATTCGGAACATGAGCAAAGTTATCATACTCTCGCAACAACATTTTCTTCTTGCTCTTCTTGTATTGTGCATTACCTTCACATCGATGACATAAAGCATCCCACAATTTCTTAGATGTTGTATGTGTTTTAAATTGATGCAAAATATCCTTAGCTAAAGCCATTGATAAATTGGAATATGCTTTTCTTTCAAGTTTGAATGCCTCTTTCTCAGCATCGTTCATCTTGTTGAACGGCTTCTCTTGACCAATAAACTCCCCAGTTGTGAATTTTGGAATCTCATATCCATCAAGCATAGGAGTCCAAACACTAACATCGGTCACACCGATATACGACTCATACCGTGTTTTCCAATTATGAAAATCTTCAAATCTCATCAGTTTAGGAACTTTATTCGTAGTTCCTATTTCATTATCGTAGTTCAACAACGCTTGAACAGTCGTAGACATAGCAGCAAAAGCCTGAAACGGATCCATGATTAACAAAACCTCAATTCTGTAGTCAGCGGATCAAAATATCGAACCCCGCATCAAATTCAGATCTCCGGATCAAATTTCAGGTGAACGGATCAGAAAAACAACTCCCCAGATCAAAACTCAACCCACGGATCAAAATTCTACTACCGGATCAAAAACACCTCGCGGATCAACTGATACGCTGCTAACTGATACGCTGCTAATCTGATACGCTGCTAATCTGATACGCTGCTAATCTGATACGCTGGAACTGCTGCGTATCAAACAATAACCGCCACGGATCAGTGTTTGAAGATTGCTTGGCGGATCAAATTCAGCGGATCACTGAATCGATGAATTTACTCTAGCGGATCAGAATCTTCAACCGGCGGATCACCAGCGGATCACCCGCGGACCAGAAGTAAAATGCATAATTTTTCACTATTTTTGATTTTTAATGCTTGAATACAACGTACAACTCAGCGAAAATGAACTAGAAGCAATATGAATGAAGAAAACATACTGAATTGACGAAGAACTGAGAAGAATTGATCAAACTCTTACCAAAACCGAAGTTTATCTCTCCAAAACCCAAAACCGAACTGTAAATCACAGCAACCGAGCAAACCTGCTCTGATACCACTTGTAAAACACGTAATCGATCTTGCTAGTGCATTATTACCATCGGATTTGGACAACACAAGGTAAATAATCTTCTTTATATTGATCACAGCTTGTAAACAGAGATTACAATGAGTATTCAGGTTACACCATGTAAAACACACACTTAAGAAAGCTCAGACCTCACTCACACTCTCTGAATCAAACTGAAACCTATATATAGAGACTGGCCAGCGGGCCAACTTACTAGCGTACCAGGTGGTCCGGCGTACCACCTGGTCCGCCACTGATCCGCTGGATCTATAAAACACAAACTTATAAATTACATATTCAAACTACCAAGACCTAGCACTAGATAACACAAAATGCTCTAACAAGCAGTAGGTTTGCAAAGCAGACTATCCTCCTTCACCATTTTCTTGTTAGTTTGAGACTTTGATTTCTTTTTCTCAGATTTCTTAGAACCAAATTCAGAATAATCACCTTTTGCATCAGAAGGTTTGACATCAGCCAGAGGATCAGTTTGAATCACCAGGGGTGGTAATTGATTGAATTCTTCTCCTCCAAACACTTTCTTAAAATTATCATCGTTGCACAAGTAGCTGGTGAATGAATGTGAATTTGTCAGATTATCCAACTGTCTTTTAAGATCCAAAACCTCAACATTTAAGTCGGATATCTTCTTTTGAGCTTCACCCAATGCCTTTTCGGAATCGATTAACTTTTCTGAAGCTCTGTTTGATAAAAAATTTTCTCTTCTCATTTTATCATGAGCATCATACACTTCTTGCGTAATTTTCTTCACCCTTTCCTCATGAATCTCAATATTTCTTGTCAACAACTTATTGTCATGTGTCAAGGTTGTGACTTTATCGAGTAATTTTGAATGTTCCCATTGATGATCATTTTCCTTAGCAGTAACTTCATCATGCGCTTTCTGAAGATCATTATACAATTGCTGAAGCGAATCCAATCTAGCTTTTGACTTACTAAACAGAGCATCAAAATCGCCAATGGCATCTTTTACTTCGTGCTCCCATTTTTCAGCATTTCTAACCAACTCTGCATTTTCATTTTGTAACTTCAAAATTTGTTGTTTATCTTCACCAACTTCTTTTGATAACTTTTCATTCTCAATCAGCAATTTGTCAATTATCTTCTTTAAATCCTCAATTTCAATTTGAAACTTCAATTCTTTCACAGCAGCTTTATTCTGAACACATTCTTCTTTTTTCTTGTGACTTTCATCACTTAAGAAATTAGAATCAGTAAACAATTCCCGAATCATTGTCTTTTTATGTGAAATCACTTCACATATATCAACCAGACAAAAAAAATGTTGACATTAACTCTGGAATCTTTGAATTTTTGCTTGTCTCAACGACAGAATCAGATATTTCTTTATCATTCTTCTTCCATTTCTCCATTTCTTTTATCAGAATACTATTTTCTTTAGTCAACTTTGTCACTTGCTTTCCTAACTCCTCAATATCATCATTAGAACTCTTATTGGACCTTGAAATCCGATAAAGTTGCATATTGTGATAGTCACATATTATTTTCAGATTGTCCCACAATACTTTTGATCTCCAACAATCCTTAAAATACACAAACAATTCTGTTGATATTGCCAACTTCAGAAATGCATATGTCTTCTTTTCATTTTCATACTGCTTCTTTTGTGCATCTGAAAGATCCATTGTCCATATAGGATCTCCATAAGAACTAGTTGGATAGACATATAGCTTATTGATTGGAATCCACAAATCTTTATCCATGGTATCAAGATATATTTTAAATTTTGTTACCCAACTCGGATAATCCTCACACTTCATCAATTTTGGCACAATCTGACGATGACCCGCAACGAATGCATCAATTTCTTTCATTTTGAAAATTGTGAAATTGGATATCAAAACTTCAAACTCGAAAATAAGGGTCTTCCATGCGGATTTTGGAGGTCAAACCGGATGGTACAGCTAGATCTCGTCGAGACGGTCGTTTTGGCTGGTAATAGCTCTCGTAACTCTTAACGGTTCTCAAGTTACGTCAGTTTTACTAACAACTACTTTTCTGCCAGCGGACCAGAATTACCAACGTACCAAATTGACTAGCGTACCAGCAGCGGACCAAATCAGACCAGTGGACCAGAATGCTCAGCGTACTAGTTTGGTACGGCGTAACTGCCAGCGGACCAAACTTGAAGATTGCCTAGCGTACCAAATTCCAGCTGACCAGAAACTAATGAATATTGCCTTGCGTACCAGCAGCGTACCAACGGCGTACCAGCTGTTCTTCGAGCGTACCAACGACGTATCACGCTGAAATCGATGGATTTTTCAAATTTTCGACTTTTGGGACTGGAATTTGATTAAGTGAGGTGCGAAAACTCACTAGGAACACTCAGAAATTATTTTTAACCTTGAAAACACTCGGAATTGAAAGAATTGATGAAAAAACTTAAGAAACCCAAACTTTCTCTCTCTAAAAATCCGGAAATTTACCAAAAACGCAGCAGTAGAGCAACCAAATGCTCTGATACCACTTGTAAAACCACTGAGGGATCTTACTACTACATGATTAGGTAATACGAGAATACACATGAAGTAAATAAAGCTTTGCTTTATTGATTTCACTCAGAGAATACATAAAGTCTTGAGAGAAAGAGAGAACACACTCAGTTACACACACTTAAGAGTAGAGAATGACAGAACTCCTGAACTCTCTCTAACACAAACTATTTATAGGTGCAACATATTAACCTGCGTACCATCCGGTACGGACGTACCAATTGGTCCGGCGTACCATTTGGTACGGACACCAATATGTTGCCACTAAGACTCACAAAGACACTCTAGTCCAGATACAATACATGAGACACATCGCAGCATAGGAATATGCTCTAACAGGCCTTATCTACGTATCGAAAGATCGACCTTAAGGTAGACGATTTAGCGTTCTTATTTCTTTTTGCATGGAACACAGTTGACTATATCATGGATACAATCATTATGTGATAAATCACAAAAATGTGATAAGCAAAAACATATCTGAGTATGTCTGATAATGTCGGGTACACTGGTCAATGCAAATCTAATCAATACTTTAACATATCCAAATGTTATGAGTATGATTCTGACTGAGTTTAAAGTTGGACAAATTATATCTGCAATCGACATGGCTTATGTGCTTCAATAATCAAAATTGAAGTGTAGTTCAGCATGTTATGTCCAATATGATCCCAAGTCGTGATCTTTCTTGTAAAAGACAAAAATAGTGTCTGATTCTGTCTTGCATTTACTTTTCATTATCAGAAAATACCAAAAATATTTTAGGTGTGTTTTATTGTAAAGTTTCTATAAATCAAAAATATTTTATTTTCTTATTTCTTTTCGATTGATCAACACGGTATACAAAATCATTTTCAAAATCAAAATATCTTGGAGTCTGGAAGAGACATGTTGCGTCAAGATTCTTATGTTGGCAGGTTTCTAAGTGGAAAGAGATCATCACAACTTCAAGTCTTCTTGATAAAGAGATTACACACGATGCAATATCAAGTATTCAAGATTGAACTCATCGTCAAAGAAGAGGGAGAGTTTGATTGAAGATACAAAATACAAGTTGTAGATGGAAGATGATACTGCACATGCCGAGGGGGAGTTTGTTGATACATGGTTCTTGATCGTCATGTGAAGTATCGAATACAAGACAAAGATATGCATGATAGCTATGGTCCGAACTCCTGGCGAACTCCGAGTTTGGACCGGTCCGAACAGGTCCGAACCTGAGGTTCAGACCATCGGGTTTTCAGCCTTATAAATAGCTTGTCTTGTGTATGATTAAGGACTTCTTGGCAAAATCTTCTATGTGTCTTTCTGTGTAAACTCTCTGTGGTCTAATACAAGTTTCATTGTATTTACATCTCATATCATACTCGTTTTACATTGATTTCGATACGACTAAGTAGATGATCTACCGCTCACGCATTTTCAAAAATCAGCCATTGTTCCGAGTGTCGACATAGTAAAAGTTGTTGTAGATTATTCCGATGATGACCACAAGATGGTTGAGGGAGATCACAAAGCACTATGGGTATTACAGGCTGCACTTCCAAATTCGGTACTCGTAGGTTTCAAAAATATCAAAAATTGCTTTTGATTTATGGAAAGCATTAAACGAAATGTACGAAGTAACTGATGAAGTCAAGGAAAACAAGAGAGATGTTTTGATACAAAGATAAGAGAACTTCTCTCACAAAAATGGTGAGAGTATGAATGCTCAGTATCTCCATTTTGTTCAACTTCTTGATGAACTACAGGGAAATAACGTGAAGATGGAAAATGGCGATGTGATCAAAAAGTTCCTGAGGTCACTTCCTAATGTTTGGACAATGTACACAGTAAGCATCAAATACAACAAGCACCTCAAGACTTTGAAGCTAAGCGAGCTTCATGGGATGCTAAGTGCCTATGAGATGGAAATAAAGGAGAAGTCAGGTGTTCTGAACAAACCTGCAAATTTGATACCTCTAATCTCCACTGCACTTATCACCACTCATAAAGACAGAAGTCATTTGAGTGATCAAGCTCCTGTGATCACTTATCGGACATCACCAAGAGGTAATGAAATCATGCCTCATTTTTATAACAATTTTTCTCATGTTGCAGAGAGCAGTCATGGTGGGTTCACTAGATCTGGTCTAGAATGCTTTAGTGTTGATGACCTTGAAGAGATGGACATCAACAGATAGCTGAAAATTATCTCCATAAGCGTGCAAAGGTTCTACAAGAGAACTGGTAGAAAGCTTAATGGAGATAGAAGTGCTCAAATTGGCTTTCACAAGAGTAAAGCTAAATGGTACAACTTTCACCAATTAGGACACTTTGCCAGGGAATGCTAGCAACCCATAAGGGAGAACACGAACCATGATGGAGGAAAAAAAATACCAAAGACCTCATAATGCATACACAAAGCCTCAAACCTCAAATGCATCTACTGAAGGTCCCTCTGCACCTTCATCAAGCTCAAACACCCAAAACCATGCAACTGATGTTGTTACCAACCAAACTGGTTGTGTTGATTGGGAAGAAATTATGCAAGAATTCTCTCCCATCTATCATGCTTTGATGGAAAATGAAATCTCTTTCTCTGCAAATAACTCCTCTACTTCATCTATGGATACCTCTTCAAACTATGAGGTAAGTACTAAAAATCCTGATAAAGTACTTTCTCTTCTTTGCAGACCTGCATGTGCACAACATATTAAAAATTATGAAAGCATAACCTGGAACTTATTAAGGATATGGCATCTCTAAATGAAATTAGAGAATACTCAAGAAAGAGTGAAATTGCTTATAACAACAAGATTGAGGAGCTAATCAATAGAAT
>JBCNJP010000012.1:49919263-49954368 GCA_039602395.1 Deinandra increscens subsp. villosa
TGATCAGCCTTTGCTTTGTTACATTCTTCAACTAACATCTCTTTTTCTTTTAACAAAACTTCTTTGACTTTAGCAAATTCATCACTAACCTTCTTTTGTCATTTTCAGTTCATCAGCCAACAAACTCGTCTCTTCTAATAATGCAACATTCATATGGATTAACATATCACAAGCTTCACACTTAGAAGTAACAGAAGTTGGAGTTTCTATCACAAACTCATTACATCCATCCATAAACGTTCCACAACTACTTGAATCAGAATCAGTAACAGTAACACATTCGGTAACTTTATCTGACTCTGAATTCTGAGAAATTTGAATTAGGTGCTCCTCACATTTAATTTTTAATATATCCCATAAATTTTTTGAGCTCCAACAATTCGTGAACTGAGACAATAGGTCTTTTGACAATGCCAACTTGATAAGTTCATGTGCTTTTTATCCTATATCAAATTGCTTCCATTTCTTTAGAGTCAAGATGCCATGGAATTTTCAGTTTCCCATGAAAATCAGTTAGATAGACATATAGATTCTTAATCGGAATCCATAAGTTTGTATCCGTAGCATCAATGTATGCTTTAAAAGTTGTTACCCACTATGATAATCTTCAAGTTTTAACAAGTTTGACACTTTCTGGCTGTGGATCCTTTAAATGTAAATCGTTTTGAAATGTAAAATCTGGTATCAAAAACTTCGAATGCCAAAACGGAAGTCTTAGAAGTGGAATTTAGGTATCGAAACGGATGATACTACCCAGAAGACTAGTAAAAGTATAAATCTCTTCGAGACGGTCGTTTTGGCTGTTATTAGCTCCCATAACTCAAAACAGAACTCAATTTACGTCAATTTTAGCAAAAACTAGAAAATTGTCGAATGAAGACTAATTGCCGAATGAGACTGATTCGGTCAATGAATTGATTCAGCGAATGATAGTAGAAAATGAACCCACCGAATGAAGTGTAACAACTGAATGAAATTATTTGTCGAATGAACGATATTTGGCGAATGAAATCAAAGAATGACGAACAAATGAAAACTTAAGCAAGCCAAATGATCACGGAATGACGATCAAATGACTAACGAATGACATTAACTCTTCATTTGGTGACACATTTTTTACCATAACTTTCTGATTTTTGCGAATTTGAAGAAACTGCTATTGTCAAAAATGATTTAAAGCTGATTTAGAACAGTTTGGTTGGATCAGAATTTGAAAAATATGACTTTTGCAAAACTCATTTTTGAAAAATCTCCAAAACTTGATGTTTTTCACTGAACTGAGCAACCAAATGCTCTGATACCACATGTAATTGACCTTGTTCAATGTTTCAAGTACGGAGAATGACAAAAATAGTAAATATAATGTTGAGATTTTTTCACCGAATGAAATGGACAGATACAGACCCACCGAATGAAAACTCAACATGCAAAAGTTATAAATGCGCCAAATGAGGTTGCTATATATAGACAACCTATCCACCGAATGAAATGCCCACCAAATTACTCAGTCGGTGGTCATTCGCCACTCATTTGGTGGAACTCATTCTCCCATACTAAATACTGTGACTCACTCAGAATGCTCTAGAAAATGTTACAACAAGACTCGATACATGATATGACACATAGACATTATGTACTAACATAGATTGCTCCAAAACTGTCTTTATTCCTATTCTTGTTAGATATGGAGAAGACCTTGATGGGAGGAGACCTTGTGACAAAGCATTGGATAGAGAGTTCAATGACAGAATGATGAGCCATGCTGCTCAGTTAAAAGACGTCAATGAGATAAAGAGAAGGAGCAGAGAAGGTGTTAAAATACCTGCAAAAGTGTTTGCAGCTGAGAAGATGAAAGCCACAGAGCCTGTTGTAAAGCTTCTGGACAGGCAAGAAACTACCCGTCCTACTAATGATGTTGACATGATTAACTAAGCATTGGCAGAAGATATGCTTGAAAGAATGGAACAAGAGAGGATAGAAAAAGAAATGGCTAAGGCATTTATGCTTCAAAATGATATGCAAATATATCAAGGTAATGATGGTGTTCTTAACATCATTAAAGAAGCCAAAAGAAGGTTAATTGTGGATAAGAGGAACAAACTGGAACAATCAAAGAACAGAAGGAAACTGAAAAGAAAAGCAAGGGATGTTGATAAAGAAGTTGAAAAGGAAAAACGAAGATCAGACTTGCTAAGAATGATAGCAACTGGGAACTCTTGTGGCAATGGAGGGAAATTATTATTGCTAGAGGTTGGGGTACAGTTGAAAACTTGAACCCGTCCTCTGCAAATAAGCTTTGTGACATGATGTCTCTAATTGTGCAAGAGGACAGTAATCTAAAGCTGATTAAGAAACTTGAAGATGAGAGTGTTGATTATAAGAAGATGAAGGTTGAAGAGACTCAAAATATCATTCGAGCTCCTCTAACTAAAGCAGAGCAAACCAGGGCTCTTAAAAGATACTTCATAGAGATGTTGGGAGAAGATAAGTAGATAGTGAATCCTTGTTGTCTAACTACTTTGAGAAACAGGTACTCTGAGATAAGACAAGAGAAATCAAGGATCTCAGAAAGGACTAGAATTCCAAGGCCTCCTTGTGCTTTCTCGTATTGAATCTCTTCCTCCTGAACCTATTAGTCTTATTGATTCTCTTCTTGGAAACACTCCATCCACTCTACCCTCTACCACTCAAACCTCCACTACTACAATCAAGAGAAACCCACCCATAACCAGTAAACCACAGACCAGAAAGCCACCCACTAAAAATGCCAAACTTTCCAAACCCATCGCACCAAAATTCAGGGCTGATAACTGATTCACACAAGTATATATAAATGATATATGCAAATATGACCTTTAAACTTATAAGACCTAAATCACTAAGTGGACCTATCGTATGGTAGCATTAAGAACAACTCAGGGTCGACCTAAGGAAGCAATGGTGTAATCATACTAAACCTAATTATTATCATTAGGATTCTGTCACAATTCTTAATATCCAAATATAGAGTGTATGCTATCAAAAATAAGACAACCATAGTGGATTTTAGGTATACCTTTCTTGTTGCAAGAAGGTGATGAAGAAGACGATGATCTTAAAAGACAAGCTTCCAGTGGCCATCTTCGAGCCACCATATCTCGGTGGTCGTTGCTAGTCAGGATGTTCCATTAGTCAACGCTCATAGACAACCTTATGATCTAGAGATCGCCGCCTCGTATGCCTTGATCCGCCGCTCGGTTCGCCACCAAAAAAACTAGCCGGTCACCACCGTGGAACTCGTAATCGACGTCGTTCTCCGCCATTCGCTCCCATCACCCACCGCCACTACCGTCGCTCACCTGTCGTCGCATGACCATCGCCTGTCGACACGAGCACGATGCCTTTTACCGTGCGTAGTCTCCGCTTGCAGTCAGATCTGAATCTAAATGATCTTGTAGTCTCGTGAAACGCGATGTCAGTCGAGACGTACTCTCGCGACGCATAATGACCATGGGTCATAAACGTAGTCCCGTAGCAGTACGCGACACCGGACCACGAGAATCATTGCGATGCGCGATAACCGTTGGAGCTCGAAAGTGGTTCGTTTCGTTTCAACATAGTGCCTCGTTCGTTGAAACTTGGTGTCTTGAACATTTGTTCAACACCACTAAGGTATATCTAAACTCACTATTAGTTTAGATTAATTATTTATCTATGTTTGCGTGTTCGCTAATCGGATCCTGTTGCATACTAGTATTAGTGTTTTAGATTATAAAGTTTTAATATATATATATATACTAGTGGGGTACCCGCGCGTTATTTGTGTTATGTTCGCGCGTTCGATGGCGACGACAATTTACAGGGCGTTCGTTTATGTTTTTTGTTAGTTTCTCATCCTCTAGTGAAAATCTAATTGTACGTCTATTAATTTTCTTATTCGTAAAATCAATATATTTTATTTATGTCATGAGTCTTACATATCTCAATTAAATGTGATACCCGTTGCGGTGGCGGCACCGTTTTTTGCAGTATTGAACCTGCCAGCCAGATGTCTAACACAACTACATGCATGCGGGCCTAAGCATTGGCTTTTTTAAGTGAACAATCCAACCTGTATATATAAACCGTAATGCAACCCATTTCTGTAAACCATAAGCAACCACTTTGGACCAAAGATGGTATAAGTTTTGGCCATGACGGTTGTTTATTGGCATGATTTATATACTCATATGCATGCCTCAAACAATAAATCAAAAGTAGCCATTCAAAATGTAAACCATAAGGAAGATCATTTTTTACTTTTTGGGTGTGGTTGTTGCTTTTAAGCATCACCCTGATATATCCGTATGCATGATTCAAGCAATAAACCATAAGTAGCCATTCAAATTATCATGAAATAGCAAAGACCACATAATTATAAACGGCATATCAGCCTTATAAGCATGCCTTTTACATGCTCAAAAAACGACGGGGTTTTAAGTCTTGAAATTGTTACTCGGCGGGGCCTTCTTCTTCGTGGTTGTCTCTTCAGGGCCTGTACAAGTTCATGTACAACAGGTAAGTATGCAAACAGTAAGTAAGAATTAAAAGCCATACACATGTATAACCATATTTCTATGAATTGTACTTTGTATCAGTTGTAAAAGGCTCTTTTTTGTATGATCTGATCTCATAAGCACTCAATTAAATATAATGAATGTTTTAAACAGTAAAAATTTATGCTCTATACTATTGCAAAAGAGCAACAGATGGTTATGATTTAAAAGGCAGATCAGGTAGCAAGTTCAATCTTTTTGCTGATATTCTGTTTCATTAGAGATGCGGTTGTGAGGCAAGGTCTGTAGGTACTCCATTGCGCATATGATAACGCTTACTTTTTTCTGGACTGAATAAAATATTTATAGGGTAAAAAATGGCAAACGAAGAGAAGGTGCAGACTTGATCTATACATCTATCTAAATAACAAAAACAATTTGCATTTTCAATTGTGTTTTTGTTATATTTTCCTTAGGGAACTGCAGCGATCTTTTCAGACCTTGATTTTTGGCTACATGCGGTTCGGACTTGATCTGCAATGGAGTGAAAGGGGTGATGTATGAGTTGGACGCCTGCGCCGTAGCATCAATTTCTAAAAGCGGGGTTGTGAGCTTTGAACAGGGCCTTTCACGCGCCATAAGATGCCACTGAAAGCACACACCCAAAGCCACATAAAGCACATTAAGGTAAGCATTCAATGTGGTTACACTATTACCGAACATCAGCAAGCGCAGAGGCCATTATCCCACATGAAAAACTAACATAAATAGAACCTGCACTAACAAACAAACACATTAATAAAGGGCGATCTTATAAAACAGCAACAACGAGGAAAATAAAAAAAGTAAAGGTGCTGATATTTTAATTAGAACTTATCTTAACCATCAGGGTTCTTATAATATGGTTTTAATATGCTTAAAGAAATCTATGTCTGTGAGCGTTGAACAGGGCCAGCATTTTACGCTAGGGAATCAAAAGTTTTAGAAAGTTCTATCTGAGATGATTTCTGCTTTATAATGGTTCATTTCTATGACAACAGTATGTCCATAATAGCTTGGGGATTCATGTTAAAAGCTTCCCTTTATTTTCCGTATATAATTAAAGCTTATTTCTTCAAATCCTTATTCCATTGACACCTAACTTTAGTGTGCTTGTAGGTTCAAGGTATCCTATTAGTGATTTTCTATAAAAAAAAAATTGGATTACTTATCTTTTATCTTATTTGTATGCAACTATGCATATTCTCATCTTTGGTTTAATTTGGAGGTTGTCTTTCACGTGCCATTGCTACCTGTCGTGATGGTACTTTTCCTTTCCTTTACGTAAGTGTACATTGTTCAAGTTTCATGCTTCTATTTCTCAATAAAAAGTACTTTTAGCTACATACTCCTGTAATGATTTTGTCAGGACCGATTTCACATCGAGAATCCCGATCTTGAGCAAGAACAAAGATTAGATGAAGGAGACGGGATGATGAGAATCAAAGATAATAAATGACAAGAAATGATAAAACAAACGATTCATTGATTATTGCTGAATAATTACAACGAACCGAATGATTACAAACTCGTCATTGGAAATCCATGGTCACATTGGGTTGAGCTCAAACCCAATGTGTGACTCTCTCTCTCTAGAAATGATAGCTCACATCACTCATTATTCATCCATTATTCATCATTCTTCTAATGAAGCTATCCCTTCCTATTTATAGAGAGCCCATGTGCTCACTAGCCCACTAACTAGTAAAACACAAATAAAATGAGCTTATTACAAATAAACAACTAAAATAAATTATTTATTAAATCAAAGTTGATTTAATTAATATGAAGCTTGACTCGCTCGAACCGATCTTCCGTTGACCGTTGACTCGAACAGTTGACTTTTCAAGAAAACGTCTTCGGTCCAAACTTGCAAGCCTCGAGCATCACAACCCGCGTCTCTGAATCAAATCACAATGGATTCTTCAACCGAATTATTCGAGAATAGATTTGATGGCGTCAGTCACACTTATTAAAAGTTCCAACAATTCCCCCTTGACTGACGCTGTCAAATCTGTCATACTGGTGAAGAACCGTTCTGTCGTGCATCTTCAAAGAATAACTGATAAACCGGAGTCTTTCTATTGTAAAGATTCCCCCTTTGAATAAGCTTCTTCTGTTCTTGTTGCTCCAGTTGAGATCCAAGTGCTGCAGTTCACTCGGTTCACACGGTCGGGTACAATACTAAGAATGCTGAACATTGGAGTCAAAATCACAACAAACCGAATCAGATAAACCAATCAATCACTAAAAATGCTCCAACTTTTGATAATCGACCCGATAATCCAGTTCTATTATTGTTCCCCCTTTTCTCTAGATCCCTCTGAAAACATCCGACGCGGAAGCGGAAAATCAGATGCAGAGAGTGGAACCGTTCCGCTCAGTTCCGAAGAGAAAACGGTACTAAAATCCTGAAATCGGACAATCTTGCGAAAAACCGGAAGCCGGGTGCTGACAGTTGTGAATGATCCATAAATACTGAACTTGTTCAGCGTGACTGGGTTGGATGCAAAAATAATGTTAAATCGGTGAAAATCTGAGATCCCGAGCGTAAACGCAAAATTTATTCATAACCGGAGTCTTCATAAATTAGGGCGAAGAAAATCGAGCTCGGAAAAATATTCCGTGAAGAATTCTGAGTTAAACGGTGCAATTTGGAATGAATCTGAGAAGACCGTAAATTTTATTCAAGTAACGGCCCTCCGTTAGAGATTTAACGGAATATTCCAATATTTAACTGAGATTCCAGTTACTTCGGTTAGATGACATCAGCGCTGCATTAGCTAAACAACTTGGAGTGAGACATAACGAAACAGTTGCAGATTTAACCGAGAAGCAAAACCAGTCCGTCAGTGGTCGTTAGCTAACGTGGTTTTGACGTCAACAAAAACTAGAAACCCGGTCGAACATAGCGGAATAAATCCAAGAACCGACGAAAATTCCAAAAATTCCGTTCGGGGTCATCTTATAAGTCTCGTTAAAAACTGTTAAGAAAAACCCCGCATTTAACGAAAATACTGGAAAAATTCGTTATTATTTGTTAAATCTCCACAAGAAAACACAATCCTTGACAAATCTCAACAACCAATCAGATTTAAGTCTTAAAATCAATCTTACGGCTGCAAAAAGAAGAGATCCACGGATGGGATTCCTGATCCGTGTGAGATCCTTGTCAGCCAATCCGGTTAAGAGCAGCCATGAGATTTACGGACCACATCAAGTGTATCCAACGGCTTAGATGATGGATCCATGTGAGAGGAGGCGCAGCCAATCAGAAGGAGCCAGAAGGAGTACTTCCAACGTCTCTTATATTCAGGTGGGACCCAGGGCGCATGCTTTTTGGCCAATCGGTATACGACAGCGTAAATGCTTTCATCGAGAACCTGGTACAACTGGGCCCACGATTTTATTTCCAGCCAATGAGAATTTGGCAACACCAAAGGGATAAAGTGGCCAGCCGACAATAGAGAGAGAAATACATTCTCCTGTGACCAATCTCGACCTGCCACGTCAGCTCGTCACTCCTTCAACATCAGTTACCTCCGAAAACCCTAATACTGTCGGAATTAAGGAACCAGTCGCCGGAAATACGATGAACTCGCCGGTAAACCGTTATAAGTTCATATCTCCGTCAAAACTCAACCATTTTTTTATGAATTTTAGCTCGTTGAGATCGTGTGTCCGTCCTCTACACATTTTAACGATCCAAACTCACCGAAACTTATTCGAAAGAAAACCCAGTTGACGAGAAATGTCGAGATCGCCAAGGTCATTCGAAATCGCCAAGGCAAACACGAGGTCGCCAAGGCCATATTCAAAGTCGCAAAGTCCCATACGAGGTCGCCAAGGAATAACTCGAAATCGCTTAGAAAAAGTTCATAGACAGTCGAGATCGCCAAGTGTATCTTCAAGGACATCTCAGGTCGCCAAGAACACCTTCAACAGCTGTGAAATCGCCAAGGCAATCTTCATAAAAAATGAAGAACACCAAGAACACCGTGAAACACACACTACTGTATGTTTCTCCAGATCTGCCCAAACCGTTGCGTTTCAGACAAAACCGATGCTCCCAATGGATCCGGAATGCATTTTCCACCAAGATTCATACTTTATTTCATCCAAAAACACTGATTTTAGCACCAAAAACTCAGAATCAAAGCTCAAAAAATCTTCAAAACCCCAAAAACGTGAAAACCCTAACTGCTTTATTTTTTCAGCTCAGATCTCGGATTTCTTCATTGATTTGAACATATGGAGCATGAAATCATATCTAAATGAACCCAACAGCAAGAATCTATCATCAGATTCATCCAGAAATCATCAATCAGCTCCAAAAATAAGAAAAACTAGAAAAAGTCTCCAAAATGGGTTTTTCAATCAGCACTTCATTCAAGCTCAAAATCACAGATTCGAGTGACCAGATTCACGGTGAGATGAATCTGATCGGTACCCGCTCTGATACCAATTTGTCAGGACCGATTTCATATCGAGAATCTCGATCTTGAGCAAGAACGAAGATGAGATGAGGAGACGGGATGATGAGAATCAAAGATAATCTATCACAAGAAATAAAAGATCAAACGATTCATTGATTATTGCTGAATGATTACAACGAACCGAATGATTACAAACTCGTCATAGGAAATCCATGGTCACATTGGGTTGAGCTCAAACCCAATGTGTGACTCTCTCTCTCTCGAAATGATAGCTCACATCACTCATTATTCATCCATTATTCATCATTCTTCTAATGAAGCTATCCCTTCCTATTTATAGAGAGCCCATGTGCTCACTAGCCCACTAAATAGTAAAACACAAATAAAGTGAGCTTATTACAAATAAACAACTAAAATAAATTATTAATTAAATCAAAGTTGATTTAATTAATATGAAGCTTGACTCGCTCGAACCGATCTTCCGTTTACTTTTACGTTGACCGTTGACTCGAACAGTTGACTTTTCAAGAAAACGTCTTCGGTCCAAACTTGCAAGCCTCGAGCATCACAACCCGCGTCTCTGAATCAAATCACAATGGATTCTTCAACCGAATTATTCGAGAATAGATTTGATGGCGTCAGTCACACTTATTAAAAGTTCCAACAGATTTCATTTGAATTCGTTCGAATAGACGACTATGAGATGCAAGCACATGCTAATGTCCTCTAACTCTGAGATTAGACCATTGACCTTTTTCTTATTTGTTGGCTAGGTTTGAATACACACATCTAATATCCTATCTGTAAACAGAGTCAAAAAAGATCCTAACATGAACAGAACGGTGCAATCAATAGAATATTATGCCTTATACCACTACAGACAAACAAACATCAATAACAAAGGTCGTGCAAGAGTGTAACCATTAGCCACATACCAAAACAGCGAGTATATATAAAGAACGGAAATGAGCAGGCAGGATGAAATAGATCACACTTGCATATTATAGGCACTAAGACCTAAGATGAAATTAATTATTTATTAGGTTACACAAAAGGGCATGCTTACGCTAACTTAGTCATAAAATCTGTATTAATTAAGCATTAAACTTACTAAAAAGTCAAAACCACAACAACCATCATCTCAATCACTATGTAAACTGTTATTATTAATTTGTATGACAAACCATAGGTGACAATATGATTTATCTAAATAAATTACTGGGTTCAAGGTATGATATGATATATATAAACTATAAAAAGGCAGGTCACCTAATAAACAAAACAGAACCCTCGAAGATAACCAGTGGCGAAAAAGCAAAATCAAAAAAACTGAGACGCTTCATTTAATAATATAACCTGAGCACATCAACATAGAACTGTAAGTATTTATAGTGAAGCACCCAAAAACTATGTATAAGCGGTTGAGATACATACCTCAACTCTCGATCTATCAAATAGAACACTGCAAAAAAAAAAGTGTAACATAATCAACACAAATGAGACTGAAAAGCACCTGATCACTCACAAAATATAAAAGTTCATCAATCACCCAAACTTACAGTGTAAAACTTCAAAATGAGAGGTTATGATAGTAATGAACAAACCACAAAACGAAAATAAAAATTTATCAATCACTTAAACTAACAGTGCAAATAAAGATACCTAAACTAATAGTGCAATTGAAGATTAATCTTTAACTTTAGAAGGAATAACATTCCTAAAGGTAAATGTTTATATAATTTTCCATAAAAGTGTACATGAAAAAGTTAGTAGGAAATCCGAAGGTGCAATAATGCATCAATATATATTTTTCATTTATCATTTATAAGGGAGTTTCATTAATACACGAAGTCTAAAGGTGCTTTAATACATCCACAAAATAATGGTTTACATAAAATCCGTTTAAGTTGATGTAAGCAGACAAATCATCTTAGATGTCCAAAAAAGGATGACATTGACTATTAAATTGATTCTTCAAACATATTTAATTGTCCTCTTTTTTCTTTAATTTCCTAATTTCATAGCAGCATGAACCACATGAAGGTCATCCCATTGAATCAAGATAGTAAGGCAGATAAATTAATAAAATTAGAAAATTAACAGTCAAAGCAATAAGTTAGATCCGAATCTGTAATAACATTACCAAATTCATGCCATTCAAGTATCCCTGAGATTAAAGGTATACCTTTTTTAATATGATCAAGTTCATGTATATGTTAGAATTCTGAGTTTGGAGCCAAGTTAAATCAAAAGCATGCGAAAAGCATTGGCTGAACACCATGTTGGAATTTCAAAATTTATGTTTTTAGAGGTCAAATGGATAATATGGGACTGTTGGTAAAGCATTTAACATACCTCAAGTATTAATATACCTCAACACATACACAACCTCAAAAGTCACACAGATTTAAAATGACAGATTCACAAAAGCTTAAGAAAATAAACAATATATAAAAGGGCTTATATATAAAAGGTGAACTAACCTTGTAACAGAGAAGAGCAATCAATGACAACATGTTTTTTATTAAGAAAAAAGACAGAAAATGTTACTATGGGATTCATATAAATGGGTCAGAATTTAGGGGATTCATATAATCATAACGTGTAAGTGAGATGATACCTATTTTTGAATTTATAATGTTTTAATCCGAATGTATAGTGAGCTTATATAAACATGCTACTTTATAAACACATTTAATCACGAAGTTGGAGCCTTAGTTGGTAAGAATCTGTCGGATCTATATAAACATGTCAGTTTTTATTGAAAAAAAAAAGTTTGATGCTTAATATTTATCTAAATTTCTATGTCCATATCATGTTGTACTCTTTTATATATACCGAAGACATATTAATATTATTGTCGTATGTGCGAGACAGTAAAATGATGAACTCGTTTCGTTTTTAAGCATATGGCCTCTTTTATTAATACCTCTGTTAATTGTTTATGCAACAAGATATCACTAAGTGGGTTATGGGGCAATAACCGAATGAAAGAAAAGGCAAGCAGGACCAATTACTAAACTCATAACATGAAAAAACTAGCTTCGTAAGAGCTGAAGACCCCCAATCTTAAAGAACCTGATAATTATTTTAACCGCAAATGAGAGTCAGGTAACTTTTATTTTATGTCAATAATCAAATTTTTCACAGCAACTCCTTCCATGATTCTCCTATTATGTTTGACCCTAAATAACTGAAAAACCACTATCATATCAAAAGTTGTCTTACACTCAAACTTACTATTTTAACTTCAGTTAACAACAATCACTTTTAATGCAGCCTAAACAAAAGCAATCATCAAGTTTTTGTTAGAACATTCAAGTTGAGTCCCTATGGTACAGGGTTCTGACTTTGTTTCTTGGTTTAATTTGGTTTCCAATAACAGGTTCTTACAAAAAATTTATTAAATATACTCATCTTAACTCAAAATACCCCTAAAAACTAGAGCACTGAACACAAGCTAACCAAATTATCCCAAGAAACACATGTTCAAATAATGGATTTCATGTAAGATGGTTTGTGTAAAATTAGGTAACTTTAAGGGTAGGCAATAAGTAATGTATAGATAAAAGGAATAATGCAGCCAAGTTAAATCAAAAGCATGCAAAAAGCATTGGCTGAACACCATGTTGGAATTTCAAGACTTGTGTTATTAGGGGTCAAACGGATAAATGGACTGTTGGTAAAGCAGTGTATGTCATATGGGCGAAATGGATAATATGGGATTGCTGGAATCAAAGAAATATGGGTTTCTTTCCAAATCTTGAATGTGTGTGTGTAAGTACTTTAGTTTTTAACTTCATTAACATCAAGATTCAGCTTCAAGTTTTTTTTATCAGATTCAGCTCAATCCTGTATTTTTTTTATTTTTTACTTTTTAGATCATTAACTTCAAGATTTACTCATGGACGAATCTATGAAAGATGGTTTGAACACACCAAAAACACGAAAGAACTTGAAGTTAAAAACTTGGTTGTGATTTTTATGAACTTACCAAAAACATTGGTAACATCAGGTAACTTTTATTTTATGTCAATAATCAAGAATTTCACAGCAGCTCCTTACATGAACACACCAAAAGCACACCAAAAACACAGGTAACATGGTTGTAATAACATGACCAAGTTTTTTTTAACATTAACTTCAAGTTTTTTTAACTTCATTAACTTTATCAGATTCAGTCCCCTTGGGAAATCTGTAAATCTGGGTAAATCTATCCATGTGTAAATATGTCCTTAGGAAGTATAAATTTATAACTCAGTGAGGAAAAGGCAACAAATGGTTACGTATAACTGTATTCAAATGGTTACAATCTCAAATGAATAGTCACATAGGCTTGAAAAACACAATCTGAATGGTTACAGAGGCTGGAAAAACAAATGGTTATGTATAACTGTATTCAAATGGTTACAACCTCAACACATACACAATCTCAAAAGTCACACAGATTTAAAATAGCCGAATCACAAAAGTATTAACATACCTCAAGACGGATCTTTTGAGAAGAATACCAATCAGGTACGAATATCTCGCAGTTGTGATCTTCGGAGTTCCTCAACACTAAATTAAGCAGAATAAGGATGATTTCAAAACGAGCACGGATAATTTCAAAATTAAAATGATAGAGGAGGAGAATTACCTGATTTGAAGTTGTTGTTGTATCGTTGCTTGAAAATACAGTCTTGCTTTTGTATTTATAGAAGTGAATTTGCAGTGTTGCTTGGGCATGGTAATCATATCAGAATTCAAATCCTCATTAGGTTTCCAATGTGTAATCATATCCGAAGAAGACGAAGAGCTTGGACTGATCATCGTAGGCCAATGGAAGGGAGAGATGTTGGAGAATTGGGTTAATCGAGGGCGGCTAGTTTCACTATCGAGGAGAGCTGCAACAAAATGGAGCGGTTATGGACGGTGAGAAAAGCGATTCACGGTTAATGTCTTTATTGTCCCTCCCTTTTAACACGTCGGTATACCGGGTAGTGATAGGGTTTTATTTTTATGCTTACACACTTGTACATCCTGCATTTAGTTTTGTATGCGTCTTAAGGATTAAGCATTTTTCATGACGAAAATTCCCTTTAGGGCAATATGTATTATATATAGTAATAGATATTGATATATATTTTTCCGCTGCGTTTTAGAATTAATTATAAATTAATTTGATTAACTCTTTTATAAATTATTAATCTGACGGTCACATAACCCGAATACCACTGTCAAATCCCAATAGTGGTATCAGAGCCTTGATTACCACATGAAAATCGGAACCGGACGATTTTAAACTGGTGGATTCGAAAACTGGGTTAAACACCTGAAAGTTACGAATCAAATTTTATTTGTATTTCATGATTAAATTGCATTTTGGTCAACTTTATTTTGACCAATTAAATTGCAATTTGCTTTGATTGTATTGTAGATGTATTCGGCCAGACCCCTGTTTTGACTGTTGCTTGATTTTTTTTCTGTTATGGTTTGGCCCATCATTATAATAGTTTAGACTTTAGGTTGGCCCACAATTTTTTGGTTCAAAATTATCGTTAAGTATTTCCTGTTTCGAAATCTTCTACTTTGGCAATGTGTTGTCATTAAGAAGACCCGAAGATCCAATTGATGTCAAGAGGCGTCTTGAGGTCAGTGGGAGCTTACAAAACACGCAAGGTAGCCTTCCTTGTGGTTTGTTTTGTGCTTTTGTCCCATGACCCATTTGGTCTCGCTAAAAGGCTCTAGCAAGACCAAAATCCTAATGGCTGAATACATATTTGTTTTGCTTGTTTTGGTTGCTTGGTTTAATAGTGGTATTACACACCAACTAAAACACCGAAATCCTTTTAAAAATGATTTTAAAACTGAGAATACAATTAATAGGTTACAAGTTCTAAAAGTCTTTACAACTTGACCTAACTTTTAATGTAATCACCTTAATGAGTTTTTGGAATTTTCGAATCTATAAAACTCAATCAAAATTAATAAGTCATTTATTAACTTTTGACTAGTTACATAACTCACGACAACCTAGTTGTATTTTTACATAATAGGTTATTTAAAATGAATGTCCCGAGTGATGATAGGGTTAATCATTTGTATCCAATGATCACCAATACTAAAATTGATTTTAATATCCCTATCTGTAATAATAAATTGATAGTTCATGCCATCCAAAATCAAGTCAAACTTGGAACGTATTTACCGATGCATCATTGTTGGAGTATTTCAACACTTTACTTGGTGTTTAGGGTACCTTCCAATGTGGAGACATTGGAGTATTTCAACACCGTGGCTGCCACATTGACCATTTGGGATCACTATCACTTTCTCTGGATGAGTTTGTAGTGTTGGAGTATCTCAACACCGCACTATGAGTGTGTACAGATAAAGTTGGCATGGATGAGGCTAAACGTATCGCAAAATGCAAACGGTTGTATTATGCGGCCTCATATAAAGATTTGTGACTGTGATTTCGCAATTGACACTTACTGTCAGTTTGGTTACACAAATTTGCTTCTGAGGCTCATTTGGCGGTCTCAAGTAAAATTGTCTAATCGAACTCTCAATTTTCTTATTAAATAAATCTTACCAATTTATAATAAGAAAATACTTTACATTGAAAATAATAATGTATTGTGCTTTACTTATCATTTCATAACGGATAATGAAAACGAATCCCATTCTTCCTTTAATCAATCCTTGAATAGGACAAATCAAATAAAACCAACTTTCATCTTGTTGAAACAAACTCAGAAAATGTTCTGACAATCTTTCATAAACTTTATGTCTTGAAGAGCCTAATCGTCGTCGTTAACTTCCTTTATAGGAATACAACATGCCTGGATTAATTAACATAACACTAACACCTCTAAGGTAGAAAGTATTATGCAGGCTCGCATGTTTCCTGATTTTCAGCAAAAGCATGCAAGACTTGAGTATCAATGACATAACAAACAAGCTTAACTGTATGTTTCATTAAAAGATGGAGAAGAGCTCCATGCAAGGCTCTTCTCCATAAGGTCATGTCATTAAGATGAAAGGGTACCAGTATCACCTGATTCAACTAGGTAATCCCATTAGTATATGGGCTTATACCTTTTCACTACTATATAACCAGTATATATTGTGTGCTTTAGTGGAAAAGTTCAACCAGTTGATAGCATTATGCTTAACTGACACTTCATGTGTCCTAGGTTATTTCTACCTTGTTAAGATGCCCCGTACCAAAAAAAAAGTATCCACTCTAAGGGCAATAAAAGGTTGTGATCATTTGGTATCAACGCCCATGGCAAAAGATTTGTGCAACCATTACTGCCTCATCATGACAAGTGTATGATCGAAATCTGATTACAGAGTTTTAACCAATTACAAGATTTTACTTAGAATTAACCAGGCGGAAACAAGTTAATTCTTATGCTCTGCTTTAATTAAAAGAAGATGAGATCGAATGCAAATCAAGCATAACATTGATGTGAATAAAATGTGGGCACTATATTATAACTTGATGATTGAAGTACATATGTGAGTGATTTACACACACTTGAAATTAACAGATTACAAGTGTCTATTTATATTTCCTAAGGAATCAAGGAGAGCCCTTAATTCCTCTATCGATCAATTAGACTGTTGAGTAAATATACATGAACTAGAATAGTATTAAACTAGTCTAGAAGATAAAGTGGCAACGTCTTATCAGAAAGAAGAGCGGGAAAAACATGATCAGATATGTTAGAGACAAGTGGAGGTATTCAAGTTATTGTCCGAGATAACTCGCCTTACCTGGGTAACTTGAGTTATCTCGGGCACATCCATTGTTCGAGGTAAAACTGTGTTCCCGAGATAAAATGCCTTCTGAGATAACTATAAGTTATCTCGGGTAGCTCGTTCTTCCGAGATAACTTATCTCGGGTCCTTTATTCCTTCCTAGATAACTTATCTTTAGCTGATCATCATCATTTCTTCAGGAGAAATAATTCCTTACAATTTCCCCCTAGATGATGCTTAAAAAATATTTCGAATAACTTACTAAATGCAAAAAAAGGGTCTTCAAAATCTTTCAAAAACACTAGTAATCTTCAACAAAACTAATTTCTTCTGCTATTCATTTGGTTTTCTCCCCATGTCAAATGTAAACAGCCTGTTTGTGAGCATACAATCCAGTATTGTCTTTTGATCACTGAAGTTCCATTCAGCTGGATTTATCTTTCTGTGTCTTGTGAACAATCCATCAGCTCGATATACTATGTAATGATCACTAGCCAGATATAATTCCACATGAGTGACAGGGCTGTGAGTTTTGATCGGTTCTGCAGAAGAGGTCTCCCTTTCAGATGTGTCAATTGCATCCTTATTTTCAGCATCAAGGACTGCTCTTGAGAACTTAGTCTTTTACCATCACCAGCCGTATTTTTCACATCACCAAGCTCTAAATCAGATAAATTTGTGAGAGCTTCATTGCTGCTGAGTCTTAGGACTTCATTGGTGTTTGTGGTGAACATATAGACATTTGTGTCTTCATCAAATTTCCAGAAGAGAATTCTTCTTCTTTCAGCATGCAGATCTTCAAGTTCTTTCTCATCTGAAGATGATTCAGAACTTGAGGAAACAACTTGGGATCTTTTTCTTTTTGCCATTGTTTTCTTTCTCCTTGAAGTACATGTTGTTGGATTTGGTGGATTTATAGGGTTTGTAGTTTCAGTGGGTGTTGAGGATTGTGGTATTGTAGGTGGTTGTGTGATGGGATGAGTTGATTTTTGGACTGAAGGATGTTGAGATTATACAGTTATGGGTTTTGATGTGGGTTATGATGAGAGGTTCAATGGGTGTGAAATTGTCAGCTCTAAATTTTGGTGGGATGGGTTTGATTGGTTTTGGCCTTTTGGTGGGTGGCTTTCTGGTTTGAGGTCTGCTGGTTTCTTTTGGTAGGAATGGTGGAGGCTTGTGTAGTAGTAGGTGGAGTAGAGGGTGTATTGCAAAGAAGTGAGTCAATCAGACTTATAGGTTTACAAGAAAGAGAAGGTGTACCTGAGAAAGCTCCTGGAGGCCTAGGAATTCTTGTTCTTTTAGATATCCTGGATTCCTCTTTTCTTATCTCATCATACCTATCTCTTAATGTTTTCAAAGAACAAGGATTTGCCAAGTTCTTGTCTTCTCTTAATACCTATATGAAGTAATTCTTGAGAGCTCTTGTCTCCTCTTGTTTTGTGAGAGGAGCTTTAGCAATTTTCAGTGTCTCTTCAGTCTTCACCCTTTCATGAATGGCATTGTCAGCTTCAAGTTTTGGTTTAATTTGAGATTGCCTTCTTCTTCTACTACCATAGACATTAATTCACATAAATCATTAGCAGAGGTTGGATTAATTTCATTACGAGTGACCCACCCTCTAGCTAAGATTATGTCTCTCCAACTTTTCAAGAGTTCCCAGTTGGCATCATTTGCAGCTAGCCTTATCTTTTCCTTTTCTTTATTTACAGAAATGGGCTTCATTAGCAAAACTTTGATTCCGAAATGGGCTTCATTAGCAAAACTTTGATTCCTCTTCTCTTTGGCCTAGTCTAGTTTCTTCTTTGTTTCTTCCATAGACCTTCTTTTTGCTTTTATTATTAAATCAAAAACAACTTCATTGTTTTGATAAATTTGTAGGTTATCCTGAAGTGCAAATGCATCTGCCATCTCTCTATCCAATCTTTCTTGTTCCATCCTGTCAATCATATCAGCTGCTAGTGCTGAATTTATCATACTTACATCTTCAGTAGGTAAGGTGGTTTCTTGCCCATCCAGAAGTTTTACAGGTTCTGTGGCCTTCGTTTTCTCAGATGCAAACAGTTTTGCAGGAATCTTCACACCTTCTCTGCTTCTTCTTTTCATTTCATTGATATTTTTCAACTGAGCAATATGAGTCATCATTCTTTCATTGAATTCTCTGATCAATGCTTTGTCACACTCTCTTCTCCCATCAAGATCTTCTCCATACCTGTCAAGAATGGGAATAAAAATAGTTCTGAAATAGTCTACTTTGTTTTCAGGAGTCGCCACATTCCTGTAGGCAGGTTAGAACCTTTTCTCATGTTCTGCCTATAGGATTTCAACAGCTGCCATTTTCTTCTTACCTTTCCCAAAATTGGGATTATCAGTAGGGTAGGTTATCACTTTGTTGCTAATGGCAGCCCTTTTGACATATTGTGGCAGTGGATTGATTTTTACCTCACCTGTTCCTGGCTTATATTTGGCCCAGTAGTTGGCCAAAATTTCTTTAACAATTTCTTCCACAGGAATTGAGGAAACCATAGGAACAATTTCTGAGTAGTCCCTTATTGGTGGGTAATAAGTTCCAAACTTCATCAGGTATCCTCTTTCATCTCTAATTCCTCCCAAATCGACTAGAGGAGCACTTCTATTTGAAGATTTTTTTCTGGTTCAATAGGAGGAAAAGGAGCAGAAGTTAACCAGGAAAAATTGATTCCCTGATGAATCTTTCTTACAGATAGCATAGCTAGTGTCTCTGCTTCTTCCTATATGTTTGCCTGGGTGAACTCAAATTTGATTGGCTGCTCTGTATCTGCTGCAAAGAACATAATTGTGTTAGTTTCATCCTCCAGAGTAACTATTAGCTCCGAGGTAACTTGATCAGCAACAGGAACCAAAGTAAGTTCCGAGATAATGGGTTCTCCCGAGATAACATTCACAGCCGAGGTAAGTTGTTCACCTAGAGTAATGTGTTCTCCCGAGATAACTTCTTCAGCTTCCAGGGTAACAAAGGTGTCTTTTACCTCGGGAGCTATCAAACCTCTGTAATCTTTCAGAACCTCTTCTATTTGGTAATCAACAATGTCCATATCACTTTTGTACACATCTTCAGTGAGATTAGGATCATCTTGGACATTCTGGTCATTTTCACCAATGCCTTCTTTCAAGACACTTTCAACCTCTTCTTCATCTTTCTTTCCATCATCATCATCATCATCATCATCATCATCATCATCATCATCATCATCATGGTCATCATCATCATCATCTTTCTCTATGCCAAGTACTTGGGGTAGAGAGGTGGCCTAAGACTTTGAGTCATCGTCTCGGGTAATTTCTTCATGTGCTGAACTTGACTGCTGATGCTTTACTTTCTTCAATTCTTCACCTTGAAATTTCATAGTGTGTGAAAGAAAAGTGTGCTGTATTTGTAAATTTTGGTACAAAACTGTTAAATCATTTAGTGAGAGCTTGCTCTCCACTTGTTTGAAGCCAGTATCCTTGAGCATAGAAGGACCATCAAGCCTGGCTTGATTCTGTCCTCACCCTGGTTTTCTTGGCTCCTGGGATTCCCAGACACACCTTCATTTACCTCGAGCACCAATGAAGGAACCTTTGGGTCAGAAGATGGCCTAGTTGCCATGAATTGGGTCTTATTGATGTTACCACTGTCCACAGGTTCCAACAGGGAACCAAGTGTAGCGACAACCCTTTTCACATCAGCCATGTCTATACTCCTATGGCTGAACTCCTTACCAAAGTGGGGTTGGGGTGAGTTTTCTTTGAAGCTCTTTAACACATCTCCTGCAAACAAGGTTTCTAGAGATGATGTATCATAAGAGGTACAGAAAATGTCATCACCTTCACTTTGTGGTGTAAATCGGCTTGGTCTTGTTGGAGTTTTACTAGTGAATGAGGGAAGTACATTCAGACCTATAGGGTCATCTCCTTTTGGAGAATCACCTTTTGTGTGGCTCTCCCTTTTGGCTCTTTTCTGCCTTGGAGCTTTGTCCTTGGAAGGACTTGAAGCTTGGATGGCTATGGGTTGCACAGGTGGAGTAGACCATGCACCCTCTTTTTCAGGATTTTTTGGATCATTGGTAGTGGATGAAATGGCTGAAATATTGACATATTTTGATTATCTCTTCCTCATTTTGAGTGGTAAACGTTTGGAAGAGGAAGGATTTATAGTTGGGGGTTCAACCTCTGCTGGTATCACAGGGTTGTCAACTGGAGCATGAGACTCAGGATTTACCTGTGGTTGCACCACTGGTGCACCCACTGAAGGTCTAGATACAGGTATGGGATGTTTAGTGTCCCTGCCTGCATAACCTTTGTTCTTATCATTACTAGAGAGATATGGAAACAAATTTTCATTTGAGACCCTTAATTGGTAAAGGTTGTTTAAGGTTTTCAAAGTTGGTATTAATCCTTTTAGAATGTGTTGCCAAAACGTGGGATACATGTGGAAGAAATGAACATTGTTTGGTTTTAAATTATCCACTATCCCATCCAACACCAATCTAGAGAAATTAAAGTTTAGACTTTGTACCAAGCCATGAAAAGTTGAGGCATGTACTGAAGAGAGTTCATCAACACTTTTCTTTGAGGACCAATTTGCCAGAATCACATGTGCCAGAAACCTCCATCTGAATGGTAATTATGATTTCTTGAGTTTCTTATCAGATCCTCCATAGCCCACAGCCCTTAAGAATGCAAGATATTCAGGGGATGGCACATCCTTGAAGCCTCCTAAGTCATTGAATTTTAGATGTGTTCTTATTACTTCCTCAGTAATTGTTACCTTATGACCTTGAACAGTTGAGTGTACTTCAAACACTCCTGCATCATTCTTTGTTCTCGATGCATTTTGCCAGAATTCAGTTATCACCTCCTCGCAAATATTTGGGTAAATTGTGAAATCATAGCGAATGTGTGAAGCTTGAAGGAAATCTATCATGTCATGAAAGACTTTGTTCTTCTCTGTCTTTGATAACAGAGCCACTGGATTATGGTCAGCATGAAATAGAGCATTTGCATCAGAAGAAGATTCATCTTTCTTTGCTTTGGGTGCCATTTGTGGTTGATGTGGGTTGAGAACTTGAACAGAATCAGAGAAATAGGAGTAGGAAAGTAGAAAAAGTGAATGTTTGGAAGTATATGAGAGATTAGTTTAGTAAATGGGTGCAGTTAATTTGTTTAATCGTGGGATCGTGGGTTTTAGGTTACAACAATTTGCTTTAAATTGGGGGTGTGGAAGGGATGGTTACTGTAAAAAGTGCAACTTGCTCTGGTAAAAGATAAAAAGGTGGGTTGACGTGACATGCTCTCCTTGGACCGACGGTTGTCCCATCAGACAACTTGCTTAGATATTTCCTTTTAAGGAGAAAAACCTTTACTTAATTTTTTTGATAAAAACTTATCTTGGAAGGTAACAATTTTTTACCGAGAACCTAGGTAAAATTTTATCTCGGGTGAGATTACATCGGAAGAGGTCTTCACAGGAGATACCGTTGCCCTTTATTTACCCGGTTGAGATTATCTTGGAAGAGATGACATCACCCAATATAAGTAAAGTTACCTCAGGAGTAGTTATCTCGGGCGAGATATCTTTTCCCTAAGTAATATTAGTTATCTCGTATGAGGTTATCTCGGGTGAGATTATCTCAGATGTTCCCTTTAAAAAAACTTCTCTTTTTGTATCAAGAGATGGATCAGCACTTATTCTAATTAGAGTTGATTGGATTTTATTTAATCAAAGTTAATCATGCCTATGGCTGTGATAAGGTAAAAGAATATTGCCTCATCAAATGCTTTTGTAAATAAGAGCATATTTTGTAAGAACAATAGGAGATTTGCCTCCTACTAGGCCTGGTATGCCTTGATTAGATAGATTCTTTTCTTTGTAAGTCAGCCAATTCATTTTCAGTTGGATCATGATGGAGTTTGATTAACTTCTTTTCAACATAATCTCAAATAAAATGATACTTGATCTCATTGTGCTTTGTCTTTGAATGTTTAACTGGATTATTGGTGATGCTGATGGCACTTGTGTTATCAGCATACATAAAAGTCTCCATGAAGTTGATGACATAGTCTATCATCTAATTTTGAATCCATAGTACTTGACCACAGCATGCTGAAGCTGCAATGTATTCTGCTAGCGCTTTAGAAACTGATACACATGTTTGCTTTTTGCATTTCCATGATACAAGTCTGTCTCCAAGAAATTGGCATCCACTAGATGTTGACTTTTTTTCAAGATTGCATCCACCATAGTCACTGTCTGTAAAAGCTTGCAGATTGAAGTCGTTGTTTTTAGAATACCACAACCCAAGTTTTGGTTGTCCTTTAAGGTATCTGAAAATTCTTTTGACAGCATTCAGGTGTGATTCCTTTGGTCCAGCCTGATATCTAGCACATAGACAAACACTAAACATAATGTTAGGTCTACTAGATGTTAGATACATAAGGGAACCAATCATGGCCCTATATGTGTGCCTATCAACTTGGTCACAGTTACATCAGATGTTAACTTCTGTGATGCTGATATAGGAGTTTTAGCAGTAGAGGATGTTAGCATGTCAAATCTCTTTAGCATATCCTGAATATACTTTGATTGACTCAGGAATATGCCATTTATCATCTGCTCTACTTGAAGTCCTAAAAACAAAGTAAGTTCACCCATTGAACTCATTTTAAATTTGGCTTGCATCAGGGCTTCAAACTCCTTACAGAGAGCATCTTTTGTTGAACCAAAGATTATGTCATCAACATAAATTTGTACCATTAAGAGATCCTTACCAACTGTCTTAATGAAAAGAGTTTTGTCAATGGCTCCTCTTTTGTACCCATGTTTGCTTAGATAACAAGAGAGAGTCTCATATTAGGTCCTTGGTGCCTGTTTAAGACCATACAGAACTTTTATCAGCTTACACACCTTGTTTGGATGATGTAGATCTTCAAATCCAGGTGGTTGACATACATAAACTTCTTCGTTCAGTAATCCATACAAAAATGCACTTTTGACATCCATTTGGTAGACATGAAAGTTCTTGTGAACAGCATAAGCCCGCACTTGCGTGGTCAGCCGAGTTTGCTTACATAGATATAAGGACCTCGAACGCATCATGTAGCATAGGGCGCGAGTCACCTTTCGGATCATGCATCGTCCCCCAACCAGGTGTCACAAGTCCGGCCTTTGGATTTCGACTCCCCAAATGGTCTGTGATACGTGAAGCACGCTTGGTTCAAAAAATCAGTAATACACTTTCAATAGAAAGGGTTTTTATAAAGTCATTGGACACACCTTAAAGAAAGTTTATCAAAACTGTTTACCAACCCACCAAAGATCCGTTTATTCCCAAATGAGTGTAAGAATTTGACTAACACTGGAAAGATTGAGGCTGACAAGTGTTAGCCTAAAGATGTGCTTAATAGATAATGAAAGATTCATAGACAAATAACAATTCATTATCACCATAAGTTAAAGTTATTACAATCTTTGACGAGTAGATGAGGACACTAAAACAAATGGCTCACAACCGAAAATATGGAAACTAATGAAAGAGAGTGGGAGAAAGTGAGCAAGGAGGAATGAAGTTGAATCCTCCTATTTATAGGCCAGCCGAAGTGAAGCACGACCCGTGCCTGGCTGGGCACGGGGTGTGTGTGTCAGGCAGCATGGGTCGTGTGGCTTGAGCACGGGGCGTACCATGTCAGAGTTATCGGTCTTCTGGCAAGATTGTCAGTGGCACGGGGTGTGTTTCGTAAGGCACGGGGCGAGTCAAGTCAGGGCTTCCTGCCACGATGTAAGTGGCACGGGGCGTGCTTGAGAGGGCACGGGCCGTGCCATGTCAGAGACATGGGGTGTGTGAAGCAGACTGGTTCAGAGGAATGGGGTAGATCTTCTCTAGTCTTGGGCACAAGCCGTGCCTTGTGGGGCACGGGGTGTGCTACGCTTCAGAAATCCAGAACTTGTTTCTTTTGTTATCTTTTCTTTGCGTTTTCCGTTCCTTTTGTGATTTCGGCTTAGCAAAACCTGAAAAACTATAAAGAAGACAAAAACACTGTTTCTTTGTAATAGTTAGTCATATTTTTAAGGCACATCAAACATCCCCACACTTAAGCTTATGCTTGCACTCAAGCAACCCCGAAAAATAGCCGCAGTTTTCCATTCTGATTTCTGCCTTCTACCTGTTTATGGACCAATCACTTAACTAAAACTGTGTCCTCCAATTATCATGATTTTTATCCGATTGGTTGCTTTATTGAAGCATTTACGGGGGATAGCAGTACCTACTAAAAAGTTTAGATTTATACAACTAAGTACACCTCACAAGGGATCACTAGACACCCGGGTTAGTATATGTACGGACTTTAAGGATCACTCATACCAAGGTAGAATCAAGCAAGGGTAATAGGCTTATAAAGGGATCAATCCGCCATAGATCTCGCCGAAATCCATATCGTCATCATGAGGGCTAACGGGTTTTTTAGGGTAGGCTAGGCTAAAGGGTTTGGAAGTTTGTGTAAAAAGGGCGGAAAGTTTGTAAAACTAAGTTTCTTTAGAAAGTTCAAAGTTTTTCGTGACCAGGGATAGTGACTACAGAGTTTCTTTCCATTCCTCGTGAGCCACTGATTTCTCCGAAACAAGAGATCAAAGTGATCTTTCTCCTTTTTCCCAATAAGTCGACGGCCTTACACCATTGGGAGACTTCGAATAAACTGGAGTACATATAGGATAGATTCTTTCTTTTTTTGACAAATAGCATACCAGTGTAGATACTTTCTTGACTCGGGCGTATTTCTGCAGCAATCGTCCGTCCAGCTAATATCGTATTCCGGAAGGCGGTCACTTTTTGAAAAACTTTTGAAAACTTTCTTTTAAAACTTTGCTTTACGAAAAATAGAGGGGGTGTAAAGTTGCGCCAGATAGCTTGCGGTTTGCAAAGTTTGGTGCGAAAAAGTACCAAAAAGTTTGGTGTAAAAAGAAAAAGGCTGTAAAGGGGGTAGATTGCGGGTTAAGAAATGAAAGGTTTAGGCTCAAAGGGGTTAACTAGGGGATATTTTTGGGTGATTTTTTTTTAAAGAGAAAATGGGTTTAATCCTAGGAGCCTCAATCATCTGATGACATGTTTTCCAACTTTGTCCATCTTGGACTGTATACCCTTACCAAGTTCTGGCTTGAATGACTTACCTGCTTTCTCACTATTTTATTTGGGTTGAGCAAGTTAGTTTTTTACTGGGGTTAGGCTCAAAACACTCATTGAGATTGTGGGAAAAGGGTTTGAGTACTACTTGTATAGCAATAAACTTTGGTTCGGTTTGTTATTCCGAAATGCTTTAATAATTGTTTCCATGTGGTAAAAATCCCTTTATTTGGAAAATAGAATTTATTCAGGTGATTTTGGTCCAGAATAGGTTTTACTGGCTTTTTTCAGAAAACAAAGTTTTGCATATTTTTGAAAAAAAAAATCAGGCAGAGCAAAACTTTTAGTGTTGCGTAGTTCTAGCGAAAGTTGACAATCCCGTCCCCCCACTTAAATTGCACATTTCCCTCAATGTGCTTCTTTGCACAAACAAAGCAAAATGTGATTTAAATCATTTAAGGGTAAGAAAATTGTCACCAAATTCCATGCGTATCTCTTCTGAGGTTGCAACACCTTGCCCAAACTCCTGGCCTTTGCTTACTTTCATGTTGTCTTCCTTATTCAATACCTACAACACTAAATTAAACTATAAAATACTTGTATTGGAGATCCGGTAAATCTGCCCGCATCACATCAAGAGTATCTTCTGCTGGTTTGAGCTCAGAGTTACACTAGACGAACCTTGATCTCCAATACTAGTAACTACTGGTACTGAAAAGTAAAAACTACACTAATCCTAAGCTAAGATAGATATTTAAAGTTAAAGTAGGAAGGAAAGGAAGGGGTGAAATTCTGACTGTCCTAAAGATATGTCCCTTGAAGTCCATCCTGTTCTTCTTTCTTTTACTTTAGACTTTCCATGGTAAGCCACCATGGCGCGTCACGTTTATTGTATGGGTCTACTGGCTGGACCCGTAGTCCTGATCTAGAAGAAGGATGGTGGAGGAAAGGCATCCTCCATTCGTTGATATGCAAATGCTAGACCTGATTCAATGTTGTCCACCACCTGTAAGGTACTGTCTAGCTTCTTACCCACGTCGAAAGTTGATTCCTTATCACCAAATTTGATCGTTAGAGTGCCACTGCTTATGTCTACCACTGCTTGCGTTGTTGAAAGAATGGTCGTCCGAGGATAAGTGGCACCTCCTTATCTTCTTCCATGTCCAGCACGATAAAGTCGGCAGGATAAACAAACTCTCCAATCCGAACTAGGAGGTTCTGAGCAATACCTGAAGGATACTTGACCGATCTGTCTGCTAGCTGGATGCTCATCCTTGTGGGAGTGGGTTTTTCGAGGTTTAGCTTGTTGAACATTGAGGAAGGAATAAGGTTTATGCTGGCCCCCAGATCAGCAAGTGCATTTGAGACCTCAATGTTTCCTACTACACTAGGTAGTGTGAAGCTACAAGGGCCTAGCTGCTTTCGGGGAATGGTGTTTGAAAGAATGGTGGAGCATTCTTCCCCTAGGCTGACGGAGTTGAGTTCTGCTATTTTGCGCTTGTTGGTCAAGAATTCTTTCATATATTTTGTGTACTTTGGCATCTGCGAAAGAACTTCAACAAAAGGCAAGTTAATATGTAACTGTTTTTGAAGGCACATGAATTTACCAAACTGTTCCTCGTTTTTGGCTTTTCTAGCCTGCTGGGGTAAGGAACCTGTGACACCTCGTCCGAAAATCTAGGTCAAACCACCTACTTTGACTTTTAATTAAGTATTAATTGTGCTTTATCTGATCAGATTTCTGTTAAACTGTTAAATTATTGTGTTTGACTGTTAACTGATGATGTAAACCTAATCCCGCGTTTGTACTAAAAGCGTATATCCGTTAAAAACATAACTGATTTCTGAAAACTTTTATAATCAACTTAAACAATTGTTTTTTATGAAATAAAAACATCACGAACTGAAATCGTTGTCAAGACTTAAGCCTAACCCTAACTGAACACCTAATTGGGCCCGACATGGCCCAATAGGCCCAATAAGCCTAAAACAATGAAACCGAGCCCGAAACCTTGACCCATTACTCAAATATAATATTCCGAATGATCGTGGTGACCCGAAACCGACATACGAGCCCGATTTCATTTTTCTTTAAATGATTTGGCCCAATAAAAAGCCAAAAGTCCAATGGATTTACTTTAAATAATATTGGCCCATCCAACTTGCATAAATTTTTATAAAACTTGTTACCGCTTATTATTTTTATAAAAATTTGCCATGAACTTGTAAAAATTTTATACAACCTTTATTAATGAAAGTTGTAGATCATTCCACCTCAAATATTTATAAGTTTTTATAAACTTTTATAATACATGAACTAATTTATAAAACATGTATAAAAAAATTATCACCTACATGTCTTTTGGTTTTTATAAAGTATAACTTGTGATATTTTAAAAAGAAAATGGTTAGGAGGTTTTAGTTAGTCAATTGTGATGAGAAATTGGCCAACCATCCTAGGCTAGTGTAACCCTTGGGTATAAAACGATTATCCGAGTTGGAATTTTCAAATGAGAAAACTCTCAAAAGTTTCTGAATTACAATTTGAGGCGGTACGCCTAGGATTAGGAAATCCTAGGCGGTACGCGACCCATCTGATAAGCGGGTCGGGTTGCGGCACCCACCGGATCCTCGGTTACCCGAATCTGAAAATCCGGGCGGTACGCCCCAGATAGAACATTTTGGGGCGGTACGCCTCCGGTCCAGGTCGATAGAAACAAGGAATTTGGCCTTTATAGCCAAAGACACTTGTGATACTTTGCATATCCGACCAGAATCTTCCCCTGGCTGTTCCAGAGTCCTGCTGCCATCCTTTTCCAGCCATAGGAGCTTTGTGGAGAGGTTAATCATCAAAGGTAAGCCTTTCTTCAACCATTTTCATCACTAATCATATGTTTACAAGAAGAAACCTCCACCCTAAGCCCTAACCCTCATGAATGCAGCTGCGGATATGCATATTGGAATGATCAAGGTGTGTGGAAACCAAATTTAAGGTTAATCAAGGTAAGGACATCTTGATTTTGCTTAAGAATGTGAATTAAGGTTTCCTTTATGACCTCATACTCATAAATGGCCATGGATTGTGCATGCAACCATAGATTTGCTCCTGGAAGTTGGATTGAGGACTGGAAAGGACAAGAAAATCAGAAAAGCTCGGTTGTACAAGGATCCCTTCACAAGGTACAACCCTTATATGCATGCATGTTGATTTCTTTCCATAAATGGAAACTTTACAAGTTAAGATCACTTGAATCCAGAGTTGATCAGTGTATCTAAATAAGAAATGAGTCATTGGGACATAGGGATTCTGTCCCTAATGAAATCTGTTCGAATCGGGGGTCGAAACAATGAAAACTACCATATTTGGAAAGCTCGGGAATTGGGGTTATGCTTTGGTTAAAGTATTAGACTACAAATGAACCCTTAATTGACCCCTCGGAATAATATGAAACTGATCTAGTAAGAATTCTGGACTCAAAACGCCAAAATATGAAAATGGCACTAAAAGACAAAATAGTCGGGCCCCTGTTCACAGATGGGGGCGTACCGCCCATAATCTCTGCATGTAGAGCGGTACGCCCAGGAAAGTAAAACAGAAACCGGAATCTCAGATTCCAGCGTACCGCCCAGAAACTTATGAATCGGCGCGGTACGCCCGGATTTGAAATCTGGAAATCAGTTGACCATTTGAAGCGTACCGCCCAGAAATGTAAACTTCCAGGCGGTACGCCTATGAAGAAAAATGACAGAATGTTTAGCCAATTTTGGATGAACCAAAAATTATCGAGACTGATCCAGTAACTGTATTTTATGCTAATTTCAACCTGAGAATGATATGAGACATGTTAGCCTCGTATATGACGAATATGAACATGATAACGATGATAGGTTGCTAGAAATCAAAGAGAAGATATTTTCTCGGATATTCTGTCTAGCCACCGTTTCTGACTTCTTTGTGTGAGTCCTCTGACTTCTCTCATAGAATTAACTGTTTAAGATCACGATTCTGTTTGATGTATTTGTTATATCTGTTGTGAACTTATCCTGTCAAGCACTGTTAGTTTGGAAATGCCCTGTGTGGGTTATTATATACTTTCTGGTCATTATGATTGAACCAATAGGCATATAAGGGATTATAACGGCCATTATAGTTGATTTATCCATGTTCATCCGGATCCTCTAGTATTAGGTAACTAGGGGGAATATGTCCTTATATGTTGAAATGAATTTACTACTCGTAGAGGGATTACGGCTGATTGCGACGTGCCCGTAGAGTACATGAAGTTTGACCTTTGGTGTGACTTGATAATTTCATAACCAGCATGCGTTTGAAAACTGTTAACATTATGATAGTAGTTAAGACTCACCAACAACATTGTTGTTGACTATGTTATGAATGACTTATGTTGCAGGTAAGCAAGTGTAGGAATGAACCTATTATGAACTTGGAATGCTACTTGGTTGTTGTTACTATGAACTTGGACTTTGTATGAACTATGAATTATGATGTATGAAACTATGAATGTAAATGAAGACATGACAATGACTATGTTTCCTTTGTTATCCTGTTCCTTTGTTATTCAGTTCCAGGCCATATCCGGTGGCTATCGATTCTGTTAGATCGAATAAGAGGTGCAATGCATCCTCGCTCATGAGTCGGTCTAAGAGTTTCATATGTGTGGACTGGATGTCCGTTGTATGTGTATGTGTGTGATGCTAGAAACGTTGGTAATCTCGGGTAATGATACGGACAGCCGGTCCCACGCCCTCCCCCGCACCTGGCAGGGTGCGGAGGAGGGGGGTGTGACAGCTAGTTACCTACAACTAAAACTCATCATGATCAAATAGTGTATGCTTACTTGCACACACAAGCTACCACACTTTCCATCCACCAACTTCCCTTACACCAACACAAGCTTCACTCTCCTCCTCCTCCCTCACGTAAACCCCTCCCTTTCTCTCTTTCTTTTTCTTTTCTTGCAGCCGGCAAGAGCACCACCACCACTGCCATTCACCACCACCTTCTACCCTCACCATCACCCTTAACCGCCACCACCTTCACGAGCTACTGCTGCCTCTCCTCCTCTTCGACCGTGAACAGCCATCGCCATCACCGCCGGAGCTGCTGCTGCGCTGCCGGAGGTTGCTGTGCCGCCGAGCTCCACCACCCGACCGCCACCTTTCACTCTCTCACCCTTTGTGAGTCTCCTAACCGTCTCGTTTAAGTTTCGTTACGATTTAAACGTCCTAAACGATACCTCGAGTCTTAACAACGAACCGGGTTAAACTTAAAGGTTTTCTAACGATCAAAACAACTAAACTATTTTTTTCTTAACCTTAAGGTTTTAAGGTTTAAAAATGTGTTTATGTAATGATTTTATTCATGGAACTTATGCTATATAACTAGTTAATACACATGAACATCTTATAATCATCTAACACAATAATGTTAGTGTTTTGTTTAATGATGAACATCTATAGTTAAATCACTAGTTAGAGGCACTTGGTTTGATTATTTGATAATGTGATGATGGTTAACACATATTGCATGGTTCAATTGAGTTTATCATATGCAAAAGAATGTTATAAAATGATTTGGCATTGTTATTAACATGTGTTAGTATGTTATGACCTACTAGAATTATTATAATCATGTCTATGTTGTGACATAAAATGATAGAATTGTTAGTTGTGATTTATGTTGTTAAAAATCAAACATATAGACTAATATGTTGCTAGTGATGATCATCATGGACTAGATAGTGATTAGAGACACATATGGACACATTTGGGACATTAGGAAGGTTACATACAAATTTGACATAAAATGATAACCTTAAACCCATTTAAATGAATTTATGGATGAAATAAAAAAACTAGTAATTTTATAAGTTACTTGGATATTTAAACCATAAAAATATCACCATAATCATTTTTATATAAAATGGTCACATTTTATAAAAAAATATATATATAAATTCTAAAAGACAAGGATTAAAAGTCTTGTTTAGATTTTATAAAAGAAATAATATGGGTAAAATATTTAAATAAAGATATATTTTATTTTCAAAAATGATACGATATCAAATTTTTGAACAATTGATAAAAAGTATAAAACATTTGGATTTATTTCAAAAGGAAATACATTATGTAAATAAATTTCTATAAAAAGTCTTTTATTAAAAACCCTAACTTTGTTTAATAAATAAAGTTATTTAAAAATGATTTTATAAAAATAAAATCAAAAGACTTATAGAAATTATGAAAAATATATTTTAAACATTTTTTGATTATTTTAAATGAATCATAATAATCAAAACGTTTTAACCGGATCAAATGTTTATTTTTAAACGTTTGAAATCGAAACGAAATCTTTAAACGATTTAAAAACGTTTTACGACGTAACGAATCGTAAATAATTATTTCAACAAATAATTATCTTTATGAATTTTAGAAACCCTAATTTGAGTTAAAATCACTTTGGTTTGTGAATATAATAATTTTTATGATAATTATATTTATATTGATTCAAAACCCTAATTTTTTTCATAACATGATTTAAATATTAAACAACCTTTAATATTTACCTACTTATGTTAAATCATTTAACTTATAATAATTTAATAAAATTATCTCGGCAAGTTATAATAATTATTTCAATAATAATTATCAACCCTAGTTATATATATTATAACTTAACGCGATTTATTATTCAATCGATCGAGCGAACATAAAAATAATAATAAGTATTATTATTTAAAAAAATATTCAGGACTTGATTGAACTGGACTTCATGATACGTCATCACATGTTTAATACTTGTATTTATTTACATTAAATGCCTGTATACGTGAACGACTGCATTACTGATTTTGTAAACTGATTAACTAACGGGTTTTCAAACGCTACAAACGGGATTATACGTCAAGACTTGACCGGTATCATTTAGGTAACGTTCGTTACTAAAATGATTATGTGGACCCTTATGCATGTTGTCTTATGTTTTAATAGGACTTTACTTGCTAGTTGCCACTCGGCAATTCATCATCACTGAAAATCAAGTGAGTTTCACGGCCCCTTTTCTTTACAACTGTTTTACACTTATGGGGGAGAAATCATGAACTGATAAACTGTTTTAACTTAATCTAATGATTACTGTTAGCCGTATGACTATCTGTTCCCTTACTGATTGCTTAACTGGTACTTTATCGTTATAAACGTTAGTACAACTAAATCCCACCATTAGTTGATTTCAATTACTTCTGATCGAAACGATAACTAGTGAATAGATCTATTTGGGTTGACAACCCTGCCCAGGTTGGTAGCTCCAATCCTGACTTCGTATATTGTCAAGGGGTACACGTCAGTTATTCTTGCCTGTTCGGTATCTCTCGGGCGAGGATACCATTGGTGGGTAAACCGTTAGTATTTGAAATCAAGGTTCAGGTGAGATCATACAACTACAACAGTAAGCTAATATAACATTCTGAGTTTCCTGAAAACTGCTTTACAATCTTACTATCGAGTCCTAAACCTGTGAACCTCACCAACTTTATGTTGACCTTTTTAAACTAATGATTTCTCAGGTAACTAAGCTGATCATGGGACCCGTGCAAATGGGACTTCGCCTTTATATTCGGACCTGCTTCGTTGGAGTCCTAGTCCCAATCTATCCTAAATAACTACTTTATGTTTTTCATAGTGAAACTTGACTTTTTAAGTTCAAATGTAAGACAATATCGTTTACCACTCTTTCCGCTGCAACAATTAATGATATTGTGTTTTAATTAACGTTTGAATTTAGTAGTAGTTGTTCTGTATATCTGTGACTATGATTCCATCTCGCTCACACCCAATCATTTGTCCGGGGTGTGACAGATTGGTATCAGAGCCGCAGTTATAGCGAACCAGGTTAAACACTTTAACTAAAACCAAACCTGGACTATGACCGGAGGTCACGGGTTCGAGTCCCGTGACCACTGTTTTTCGCTATTTTATATATTTTTGGTGGTTTTGAACATTATTTGGGTCTAAAACCCAAAACTACTATTACACGATTGTGAATCATAACCCGCGAAGTTTACAAAAACTCGTTAGGATTCTCGTTGAACGTTTATATTGCGAAAACATTACGATTTAAATGGATCAAAATTTTATAGTCTCGTTATTAATAATAAAAATTAGTTTTAAACATAGAAATAGAAATATATATATATATATATATATATATATATATATATATATATATTTGATTTCTGTCATGTACTTATATACATACGATCGCTTTAAAGATTTTCTTTAAACTCTTGAATTTTGACACGGCATATAAAAAAAATATATTTGGGACGTTTTATTTTTTTTCGTACTTTTGACTATGTCTCGATATTTATAATTACGAATAAATATATTACCCGATGATCCCTACATTTGTTATTTGGGATAACATATTTACATTAATTATCGTAAATCCTTGTGTCCTTGATTTAATGTCATTTGTGACTACTTTCAAACAAACGATTTTTATCGCGTATTCAAATTGTCACCTACATCATATTTGGAATTACTTGATTTAACACCGTCGTCTAGGCTATGTGACTCATGTGCGGACACACACTTACGTATGTAAATTCGATAGGTGCTCGGTAATTACGCAAGACTCGGAGTCTTACTAAATTGTAGCAGCGCACCCTAAGGTGAGTTTCACAACCTTTACGTTACGTCCGGTTTTGGACGATAACACACGCAAACACGTTACACCCGGGTTAGGGTGATAACACGACAACGTTTATGTATGATTAAAGTAGAAATCCAACATATATCACATGTTCACGTAAAATGCTTATCTTTGAAAGTCCTTACTTATCGAACCGTTAATAGTTTATAGCGAGGGGATATTGGGTAGTACTACTGGGGTCTGACAAACCCCACTCAGCGGGCACGAGATGCACCACCCGACTGGCGGTCGGACTGAGGACAATGTCAGCCTAAACTTACCGTGATCGAGTAGACACGGGGAAGGCAAACCACGTAAGGAATTATTCCTACAACTAATTGGTCAGCTTCGGTTGCGAACGTTTTAGTGACATGAACTTAGGCTCGCTACCTACGATATGGATTGTACTGTGTAATATACATGCTTATATACGAATAAAGACTGTTGTATTCGTACTGCATATCTATACTAGTTATACTTATGTGCTTATGTGAACTCACCAACATTAGTTGACACT
>JBCNJP010000012.1:49954868-49998555 GCA_039602395.1 Deinandra increscens subsp. villosa
CTGCACGTTTACTGATAGTGCACTGACTTGGTGGAATTCCCATGCTGATGCTATGGGAACTGACTTAGCCTATGAAATGTCATGGGACGAACTCAAACAACTGCTGCGTGATGAGTACTGTCCCAGGGAGGAACTGCAGAAACTTGAATCCGAATTCTGGAATCTGTCCATGAATGGAGCCGACACTGCTGGATACACTAAGAGGTTCCGTGAGCTTGCTCACCTCTGTCCTACAATGATCACTCCGTCGTACAAGAAGATCGAACGCTACATCTGGTGACTTGCATCACACATTCAGGGAAATGTCCTTTCCTCGAGCCCTCAGACCTTTCAGGATGCTGTGCGTATGGCACACAATCTTATTTACCAAGCTAATCGTCAAGGTGTAAATTTTGGCAAGAAAGCGTCTGAGAACAAGCCCTCTGATGTTAGTGCCACTCCATCATCAAGCAAGAAACCTGATAACAAGAGGAAGTGCCCTTTCTGGAAGAATCGCGATGATAAGAACCCTGAGAAAGGCCCAGTTAAGGAAACCACACCTGCAAGGGTCTATGCTGCCACTGCTCCTTCATATCCTGTCCGCAAAACCAGTTACACCGGTACTGCTCCTCTATGCTCCAAATGCAACCTTCACCACACTGTGGGTTGTGATAATGTCTACTGTAACATCTGTAAGGTTAAGGGACATGTAGCACGCGACTGCCCAAAGCGCACTTGATGCGGTTGCGGAGCTACTGGGCACTACAAGAGTGAATGCCCGAAGATGAAGAATCAAGGTGCTAACCAGGCTAGGGGAAGAGCTTTCGTGATCAATGCCGGAGATGCCCGCCGTGACCCCAACACGGTGACGGGTACGTTTCTACTAAACAACCATTATGCTTCTGTTTTATTCGATACTGGTGCTGATAGAAGCTTTGTGTCTACTGATTTTAGTCAATTGCTTAAAATCACCCCTGTTGCCTTAGACACTAAGTTCACAGTAGAATTAGCGAATGGTGACTTGATAGAAACCGGAATCATCTATCCGAACTGCCCGTTAGAACTCTCCGACCATTCTTTCTGTATCGACTTGATGCCTGTTGAGTTAGGTAGTTTTGATGTAGTCATTGGAATGGATTGGTTAGCAAAGAATCATGCGGAAATCGTGTGTCATGAGAAGATGGTTAGAGTTCCATTAGCAGATGGTAACACTGTGAACGTGCAAGGCGAGAAGAGTGGAACCAAACTAAATATCATATCATCTATGAAGGCACAAAAATTCCTCCGTAAAGGATGTCATGCCATTCTAGCTCATGTCACTGAGAAGAAACCGAAGGAGAAGCGTATTGAAGACGTTCCTGTTGTCTGCGAATACCTGGAAGTTTTTCCAGAAGACTTGCCAGGCCTACCTCCAACACGACAGGTTGAGTTTCGCATCGACCTAACACCCGGAGCCGCCCGCGTTGCCAGGTCCCCTTACCGACTGGCACCGTCTGAGATGCAAGAGTTGTCTAGCCAACTACAAGAGTTGCTAGATAAGGGATTTATTCGTCCAAGCCACTCCCCATGGGGTGCTCCCGTGTTGTTCGTGAAGAAGAAAGATGGAACGTTCAGGATGTGTATCGACTATCGAGAGTTGAACAAATTGACTGTGAAGAACTGTTACCCGCTTCCAAGGATCGATGACTTATTTGATCAGCTTCAAGGATCATGCTTCTATTCCAAGATCGATCTAAGGTCGGGGTACCACCAACTCCAAGTTAGAGATGAAGATGTCTCGAAGATAGCGTTTAGAACACGCTATGGTCATTACGAGTTCCTCTTTATGCCATTTGGTTTGACTAACGCACCATCCGTATTCATGGACTTAATGAATCGCGTGTGTAAACCATACTTGGACAAATTTGTCATCGTGTTCATCGACGATATTCTTATCTACTCGCGTAATAAGAAAGAACACGAAGAATATTTGAGACTCATCCTAGAACTGCTGAAGAAAGAAGAGCTTTACGCGAAGTTTTCCAAATGTGACTTTTGGATTCGCGAAGTACACTTTTTGGGTCATGTGATCAACGACCGAGGTATTCACGTTGATCCGGCTAAGATTGAAGCAATCAAAGATTGGAGTACTCCCACGACCCCAACCGAGATTCGACAATTCTTAGGTCTCGCTGGCTACTATCGCCGATTCATTGAACATTTTTCCAAGATAGCCCAGCCTCTTACCACGCTGACTCAGAAAGATAAGAAGTACATCTGGGATGATAAAACCGAAGCTGCTTTCCAGTTGTTGAAGCAAAAGCTTTGCGACGCCCCAATCCTGTCCTTACTAGACGGAATCGATGATTTCGTTGTATACTGTGATGCTTCGCATCAAGGTTTGGGTTGCGTACTGATGCAGCGTGAGAAAGTCATCGCTACGCCTCTCGACAACTGAAGATTCACGAGAAGAATTATACGACTCACAACTTAGAACTTGGAGCCGTTGTCTTTGCCCTCAAGATCTGGAGGCACTACCTCTATGGGACTCGGTGCGTCATAATCACCGATCACAAGAGCCTCCAGCACATCTTTAACCAGAAAGAGCTAAACATGAGACAACGACGTTGGGTTGAACTGCTTAACGATTATGAATGTGAGATTCGTTATCACCCGGGCAAGGCTAACGTTGTAGCTGATGCTTTAAGCAGGAAAGAACATGCCAAACCGCGTCGTGTTCGAGCATTAAGTATGACCATACGCTCGAATCTCACGTCACAAGTTCGTGACGCTCAAATCGAAGCTCTTAAGCCTGAGAATCTGGAGAACGAATGCATGCGTGGTATGGAGAAACAACTGCTTGAAAAGCCTGATGGAACCATGAACTTTGTGGATAGACTATGGGTACCTAGCTTTGGAGGTTTGAGAAAACTCGTGTTCGATGAAGCCCATAAGTCAAGATATTCCATCCACCCAGGATCGGACAAAATGTATCATGGTCTACGGGATCACTTCTGGTGGCCGAACATGAAAGCAGAGGTAGCCACCTACGTCGGTAAATGCTTGACGTGTTCGAAGGTCAAAGCTGAATACCAGAAACCGTCCGGACTACTGACACAACCGATCATTCCGGAATGGAAATGGGAAGAAATATTTATGGACTTTATCACCAAGCTACCTAAATCTAGATCTGGTTGTGATGCTATCTGGGTAATAGTGGATCGACTGACGAAATCCGCTCACTTCCTGCCAATTAAGGAAACCGATAGTATGGAAAGACAGACTAAGATTTACATGAAGGAAGTCGTCTCTCGTTACGGTGTACCTATATCTATCATATCCGATCGCGATATCCGTTTCACTGCGAACTTCTGGAAATCCCTCCAGAAAGCGTTGGATACTCGCCTTGACATGAGTACTGCGTACCATCCCCAAACCGAGGGTCAAAGCGAGAGAACGATCCAAACACTTGAGGATATGCTACGTGCATGTGTGATCAATTTCGGACCTAATTGGGATGAGCATCTCCCACTTGCCAAATTCTCTTACAACAACAGTTATCACACTAGCATCCAAGCCGCTCCGTTCAAAGCACTTTACAGAAGAAAGTGCAGATCTCCACTTTGCTGGACTGAGATCGGTGACAGTCAACCTGACTGGTCCCGAACTGATCTTTAAAACGACTGAGAAAGTGTTTCAAGTCCGTAACCGACTGAAGGCTGCTAGGGATAGACAAAAGAGCTACGCCGATAACCGTCGCAAACCCTTGTCCTTTGAAAAGGGTGATCGCGTCATATTAAAAGTGTCACCTTGGAAAGGTGTCATCCGATTCGGCAAACGAGGAAAGCTTAACCCTCGTTACATTGGTCCATTTGAAATCACTGAGACAATCGGACCGGTAGCTTACTGTCTACGTCTAGCTGCAGAGCTAAGCAGTGTGCATAATGTGTTTCACGTTAGCAACCTTAAGAAATGCTTGTCTGATGAAACGCTTGTCGTCCCACTTGATGAAATTCAAGTTGACGAAACGCTTCACTTTATCGAAGAACCTGTCGAGATACTTGACCGAGAACTCAAGATATTGAAGCATAGCCGCATTCCCATTGTCAAGGTGCGATGGAACTCTCGACGAGGTCCGAAGTACACGTGGGAACGCGAGGATCAAATGCGTCAGAAATACCCTCGTTTTTTCGGAAACGTCGCAGTCAACCAGTGATCAAGAACTGAATTTCGGGATGAAATTCTTCTAACTGGAAGAGAATGTGACACCTCGTCCGAAAATCCAGGTCAAACCACCTACCCTGACTTTTAATTAAGTATTAATTATGCTTTATCTGATCCGATTTCTGTTAAACTGTTAAATTACTGTGTCTGACCGTTAACTAATGACGTAAACCTAATCCCGCGTTTGTACTAAAAGCGTATATCCGTTAAAAACATAACTGATTTCTGAAAAACTTTTATAATCAACTTAAACAATTGTTTTTATGAAATAAAAACATCACGAACTGAAATCGTTGTCAAGACTTAAGCATAACCCTAACCGAACACCCAATTGGGCCCGACATGGCCCAATAGGCCCAATAAGCCTAAAACAATGAAACCGAGCCCGAAACCTTGACCCATTACTCAAATATAATATTCCGAATGATCGTGGTGACCCGAAACCTCAATCGATGCAAAACGGGCCCGGGCCTCGAACCGGTGCCCTGTTTGGGCCCGTACGGCCCATTACCGACATACGAGCCCGATTTCATTTTTCTTTAAATGATTTGGCCCAATAAAAAGCCCAAAGTCCAATGGATTTACTTTAAATAATATTGGCCCATCCAACTTGCATAAATTTTTATAAAACTTGTTACCGCTTATTATTTTTATAAAAATTTGCCATGAACTTGTATAAAATTTTATACAACCTTTATTATTGAAAGTGGTAGATCATTCCACCTCAAATATTTATAAGTTTTTATAAACTTTTATAATACATGAACTAATTTATAAAACATGACAAAGTTTATAAAAAATTTATCACCTACATGTCTTTTGGTTTTTATAAAGTATAACTTGTGATATTTTAGAAAGAAAATGGTTAGGAGGTTTTAGTTAGTCAATTGTGATGAGAAATTGGCCAACCATCCTAGGCTAGTTACCTACAACTAAAACTCATCATGATCAAATAGTGTATGCTTACTTGCACACACAAGCTACCACACTTTCCATCTACCAACTTCCCTTACACCAACACAAGCTTCACTCTCCTCCTCCTCCCTCACGTAAACCCCTCCCTTTCTCTCTTTCTTTTTCTTTTCTTGCAGCCGGCAAGAGCACCACCACCACTGCCATTCACCACCACCTTCTACCCTCACCATCACCCTTAACCGCCACCACCTTCACGAGCTACTGCTGCCTCTCCTCCTCTTCGACCGTGAACAGCCACCGCCATCACCGCCGGAGCTGCTGCTGCGCTGCCGGAGGTTGCTGTGCCGCCGAGCTCCACCACCTGACCGCCACCTTTCACTCTCTCACCCTTTGTGAGTCTCCTAACCGTCTCGTTTAAGTTTCGTTACGATTTAAACGTCCTAAACGATACCTCGAGTCTTGACAACCAACCGGGTTAAACTTAAAGGTTTTCTAATGATCAAAACAACTAAACTATTTTTTTTTCTTAACCTTAAGGTTTTAAGGTTTAAAAATGTGTTTATGTAATGATTTTATTCATAGAACTTATGCTATATAACTAGTTAATACACATGAACATCTTATAATCATCTAATACAATAATGTTAGTGTTTTGTTTATTGATGAACATCTATAGTTAAATCACTAGTTAGAGGGACTTGGTTTGATTATTTGATAATGTGATGATGGTTAACACATATTGCATGGTTCAATTGAGTTTATCATATGCAAAAGAATGTTATAAAATGATTTGGCATTTTTATTAACATGTGTTAGTATGTTATGACCTACTAGAATTATTATAATCATGTCTATGTTGTGACATAAAATGATAGAATTGTTAGTTGTGATTTATGTTGTTAAAAATCAAACATATAGACTAATATGTTGCTAGTGATGATCATCATGGACTAGATAGTGATTAGAGACACATATGGACACATTTGGGACATTAGGAAGGTTACATACAAATTTGACATAAAATGATAACCTTAAACCCATTTAAATAAATTTTTTGGATGAAATATAAAAACTAGTGATTTTATAAATTACTTCGATATTTAAACCATAAAAATATCACCATAATCATTTTTATATAAAATGGTCACATTTTATAAAAAAATATATATAAATTCTAAAAGAGAAGGATTAAAAGTCTTGTTTAGAATCTATAAAAGAAATAAAATGGGTAAAATATTTATATAAAGATATATTTTATGTTAAAAAATGATAGAATATCAAATTTTTGAACAATTGATAAAAAGTATAAAACATTTGGATTTATTTCAAAAGGAAACATTTTATGTAAATAAATTTCTATAAAAAGTCTTTTATTAAAAACCCTAACTTTGTTTAATAAATAAAGTTATTTAAAAATGATTTTATAACAATAAAATCAAAAGACTTATAGAAATTATGAAAAATATATTTTAAACATTTTTTAATTATTTTAAATGAATCAAAATAATCAAAACGTTTTAACCGGATCAAATGTTTATTTTTAAACGTTTGAAATCGAAACGAAATCTTTAAACGGTTTAAAAACGTTTTACGACGTAACGAATCGTAAATAATTATTTTCAACAAATAATTATCTTTATGAATTTTAGAAACCCTAATTTGAGTTACAATCACTTTGGTTTGTGAATATAATTATTTTAATGATAATTATATTTATATTGATTCAAAACCCTAAATTTTTTCATAACATGATTTAAATATTAAACAACCTTTATTATTTACCTACTTATGTTAAATCATTTAACTTATAATAATTTAATAAAATTATTTTGGCAAGTTATAATAATTATTTCAATAATAATTATCAACCCTACTTATATATATTATAACTTAACGCGAATTAGTATTCAATCGATCGAGCGAACATAAAAATAATAATAAGTATTATTATTTAAAACAATATTCAGGACTTGATTGAACTGGACTTCATGATACGTCATCGCATGTTTAATACTTGTATTTATTTACATTAAATGTTTGTATACGGGAACGATTGCATTACTGATTTTGTAATCTGATTAACTAACGGGTTTTCAAACGCTACAAACGGGATTATACGTCAAGACTTGACCAGTATCATTTGGGTAACGTTCATTACTCAAATGATTATGTGGACCCTTATGCATGTTGTCTTATGTTTTAATAGGACTTTACTTGCTAGTTGCCACTCGGCAATTCATCATCACTGAAAATAAAGTGAGTTTCACGGCCCCTTTTCTTTACAACTGTTTTACCCTTATGGGGGAGAAATCGTGAACTGATAAACTGTTTTAACTTAATGTTATGATTACTGTTAGCCGTATGACTATCTGTTCCCTTACTGATTGCCCAACTGGTACTTTATCGTTATAAACGTTAGTACAACTGAATCCCACCATTAGTTGATTTCAATTAGTTCTGATCGAGACGATAACTAGTGAATAGATCTATTTGGGTTGACAACCCTGCCCAGGTTAGTAGCTCCAATCCTGACTTCGTATATTGTCAAGGGGTACACGTCAGTTATTCTTGCATGTTCGGTATCTCTCGGGCGAGGATACCATGGGTGGGTAAACCGTTAGTATTTGAAATCAAGGTTCAGGTGAGATCATACAACTACAACAGTAAGCTAATATAACATTCTGAGTTTCCTGAAAACTGCTTTACAATCTTACTATCGAGTCCTAAACCTGTGAACCTCACCAACTTTATGTTGACCTGTAGACGCAAGGAGCGATGGATCGTTTGCTAATCGAGTGATAACGAGATGAAATGAGATCAAAAGTAAATACAAACGTGATTTGTATTGATGAAGACTTGAGAGCACACACACAGATCACACACATTAAGGGAACTGCTACCCAGATTTGATTCAAAAATTTGATTTTTATCCACAAAATTCTTTAGATTTCTCTTGTCCTTTTTGAACACATCATGATAACCAAAAATATTTTCTGAACCAAACGAATCAAAGAAATCGTCTGAAGAATCATACCTTGGAGGTGTACTTCGTGAAGAATAACCAGAACTATAAGAAGATCCTCCATAATAGTAATCAACATCCTTTGATTTGAACACCGTTTGTTTCTTCTGCTGTTTGAATTTGTTCTTTTGATTTGAACCAGCAACATTCTTTGTTTGTTGTGTTCGAGGAACTGATTCTTCTTTAGCGTCATAACCAAGACCTTTATGCTTGTATCCCTGAACTTTTGAAGAATTTAAAGAAAACTCTGGAGCTTTTCTTCCTTTAGCTTCGCTAGTAAATTTAGCTTTAATAGCCTTTAATTTGTTATTCTTAATCAAAGCTTTTTCTTCTTCATGGGCTGAAGAAGAACCAGACACAATTTTCTCACAAAGCTTTTCATCTTCCAAAGCGTTTGAAATTGACACAAACTTTGGAGCTTCACCTAATTTCTTCTCCCTTTTCTAGGATTTGTTTTTCTTCTTCTTTGCTGGAGTTGCAAATTTAGAATAATCTTGCAATTCAGCTCTTGGATCAAGTGACACAGATGGAGGATTTAATATAACCACTGGAGCTGGAACAGAATGTAATTCCTCTTCTTTAACACTTTCGTCACTCTTTTCCTGATTGTAAATGTAATTCAGTAATGTAGGAGACATAGCTGAATTCTTTACTTGCTTTTGAAGAACGAGAATCTCAACTTTTAACTCAGATATTTTGACTTGAGCAGCCAACAAATCTTCCTGAGTACCAATAAAATCATCTGATAATTCATTGTATTCAGCATTCAGTTGCCTTTTGGTATCACATAACTCCATTAGCTCAGCATGAACCTTCTCCCACTTCTTAGTAAAATAAGCAACATCTTTTGTTAAAATGTCATTCTTTTCACGCATCTGAACATTTTCATCTCGAAGCTTTGAAAGTTCTTCTTGAAGTTCTAAAACTTTATCTGCAGCTTCAACAACAATCGCATTTACTTTTTCATACCTTTGTTGAACAGGATAACTCTTTTCAAATAGATTCTCAAAATCTTGAACTGCATCAAGATGAGCAGCCTTTTCTTTCTCAAAGTCAGCAATCCATTTATCCTTTTCTGTTACCAACTCTGAATTAACTTTTTCTAAATCAGCACATCTTTGTTTTGAACATTCCAAAGCAGCTATCATAACTTTGAGTTCTTCAGTTATCAAACCATAATCTTTCAACAAAGTTTCAAATTTATCATTTGCAACAACACATGCTTCACAGTTCTTTTGTACCCCTTTTGTAAGTTCAGCAACTCCATCTTCCAGTACTGTTTCACATGAACTTGTTTCTGAATTAGAATCACTTACCTCCTTCCTTACAACTTCGGCAAGAAATGCAGATTCATCAGGATACCACTCGACATACTTATTTAGAGAACTATCATAAACCAAAGCAGGTTTGGTTGCATTTAATGCCAACTGTTTATGTTTCTCTTCCATTATTTCAATATCCTTATTCCAATCATAATCTTCATCCCTTTGTGAAATCAAGGCTTGCGAGTTTGAATTGTTTGTTGAGGACGAAGAGACGGATATTTTTGGATTTTTACATTCACGAGCAAAATGTCCAATTTGTGAACATTTGAAACACCTAACTTTGGATTTATCCAATCCAAGTTTTCCTCCTGGAAGAAAGGATTGTTTACCATGCTTCTTCATGTATCTCTTACCTCTTTCAACAGTCATAGAAAATTTCCAATGTAAATCTAACTCATTTAAATTATCATCATCCAACTCACTTAAGTCATTTGCAACCAAATCAATTTCTCCCAGTTTCCCAAAAATTGAACCATTTGACGATGATATAAAAGCAGATAACAATGAAGCTAGATCCTCAGATGCCTTATCAGGAATTGTAGACTTTGATGATTGATTTGGACATGTAGGAGTACAACCTGGAGAATAACTATAAGTCTCAGATTTTCCAGCAAGAAATGCAGTAGGAGGACCTTCACTGAAAATATTTGACTTTTTAGCATTTATGGTAGAATCATTTTCTCCATGATATGCGGCTGGATTCTGTACTTGTGCAGGCATGGACTTGTTGACACTCAACTCCATATCTCTTGCTTGTATCTGCTCAATCAAATTGATGAATGACACTCCTGAATACTCTTTATCATGAGTAATCATCATCACATAGTTTTCCCATTTTTCAGGTAATGCCTCTAATAACTTCTCTTTCAAATCAGCTTCCTCCTTTTTGATGCCAACTAAAGCCATTTCACTTAATAAATGTGAAAATCTAGTGATAAGCTTTGAAATATTTTTATTTGGATAATGCTTAAAATTGTCGAACTCTTTCTTTAAAACCTTCTGTTTGCTTTTCTTGAATTGATCATTTCCTTCACAACGTTTCTGAATTGCATCCCACAACTCTTTTGCAGAAGTATACGCAGAAAATTGATGTAATAAGTCAGAAGGTAGTGCCATTGTTAAAGCACCATAAGCTTTTTGTTCTGCTTGATATGCCTTCTTTTGCTCACCAGTAAGACTTTGTTGCAAAACTGGCCTTCCATTTGTTCCTGTTGGATACTCGTATAGATTATTGTAAGATATCCAAAAATCAACATCATTAGCACCAACATATGCATTGAATCGCTTCACCCAACTATGATAATCTTCCAATCTGAGCAATTTTGGAACTTTCTGACTTGTTCCTATTTCATTATCATAGTTAATGATAGCTTGCATCGTGTTTTGAATCGCGGAAAACGCTTGAAAATCCGACATATTTTCCGAAATATGACACTACAAAAACTTCGAACTCAAAAACGAAGGTCTTCCAAGCGGATTTAGTGGGTCAAAACTGAACGGTACTGGCCATAGGCCGGTACAAGTCCTAGATCTCGTCGAGACGAACGTTTTGACTGGTATTGGGTTTCGTAACTCTTTACGGTTCTCAACTTACGTCAGTTTTAGTGAGGAACACTTTTCTGCCAGCGGACCAAAACACTTTCAGCGGACCAAAATACTACCAGCGAATCAGATTTGTACCTGCGGACCAAATCCGGATCAGATTTCGTCCGGCGGACCAGATTTCGTACGGCGGACCAGATGATACGCTGAAATAACTGCCGCGGATCAGATGGTACACTGAAACTGCCACGGATCAAAAATATGAAGATTGCCTACGCGGACCAGATTAGCGGACCAGAATGCTGATGAAGATACACGGGCGGACCAACCAGCGGACCAAAAAATTCATCCGGCGGACCAGAAATTCGTCCGGCGGACCAACTGATTTCGAGGCTGATTTCACTGATTTTCGTGAAATTTGACGTTTGGAGCTGGAAATTGCTTTAGTATGATGCGAAAACACTCCAGCAACACTCAGAAATCATTTTCCATCGTTGAAACACTCGGAATTGCGGAAATTTGATGAAAAATGAAGAAAACTCAAACTTTCTCTCTCTAAAAATCTCCAAAATCACAGAATATGATCAGCAAATGGAACCAGATAGCTCTGATACCACTTGTTGACGCAAGGAGCGATGGATTGTTTGCTAATCGAGTGATAACGAGATGAAATGAGATCAAAAGTAAATACAAACGTGATTTGTATTGATGAAGACTTGAGAGCACACACACAGAAACACACACAGAAATGTAGAATATGGCAAGAAGTTCTCAGAAGTGTTGAACTCTCTATACAAGCTACCTATTTATAGGTATGACTAAATGAGTTGCGGACCATGTCCGGACCATCTGGTCCGGGCGGACCATTTGGTACGCAGGACCAACTGGTCCGCTGCCCTCATAGTCACACACACATATGCTCTAATATAGATACAATACACGAGACACAACGTAGCATAAGAATATGATTCTACATGACCTTTTTAAACTCATGATTTCTCAGGTAACTAAGCTGATCATGGGAGCCGTGCAAATGGGACTTCGCCTTTATATTCGGACCTGCTTCGTTGGAGTCCTAGTCCCAATCTATCCTAAATAACTACTTTATATTTTTCAATAATGAAACTTGACTTTTTAAGTTCAAATGTAAGACAATATCGTTTACCACTCTTTCCGCTGCAACAATTAATGAAATTGTGTTTTAATTAACGTTTGAATTTACCACTCTTTCTGTATATCTGTGACTATGATTCCATCTCGCTCACACCCAATCATTTGTCCGGGGTGTGACAGAACCTTTGGGTTTTTGGTGACTTCTTCCACTGTTACAGGGACAGATGTATAAGTTTGTTTTTGAGAGGTGGGACTTGTTTTGTGGGGATCAGAGCAGCTTCCTCGGGTCCAACCTTTTGGCTACGGAGTGTTATTGCGTTTACCATTGCTTTGGGGTTGGGTTTTGTGTTGTTAGGGAGAGAACCTGGGGCTATTTCACCTACCATTTTTGCCATTTGACCGAGTTGCTTTTTGAGCGTCTTGATGGAGACTTGTTGATTTCGAAGTTCAGCATCGTTATTCGTGAACTTCTCCTCCATCTTTCTCTCAGCTTCTGCAAACATCCGGGATATGGATTCTTCAAGGCGATCGAGCCGGTCAGACGAACTGCTGCCTTGGTAGTTGTTGTTCTGCCGTGGTTGCTGCAAGAAGTTTTGGTTGTTACCTGGTTGCTAAGTGTTTCCGTTGTTACTCCACCCAGAGTTCTGGTTGTTCCTCCACTTAGAATTGTTGTTATATTGCTGGCGGGGCTAGTTCTGCACAAAGTTGACATCTTCTAGCTTACCATCCACCATACAGCTCCAGTTCACGTGTGGGCCTCCACACCCTTTGCATTGCGGGGAAACTTCTGCAGACTTGCAGGTCTCTAGCTTCTTGACCTTGGAAGTCAAGTCCTCAATTTGAGCTTTGAGGTTTGTGGCATCATCTAGAGAGTGCATACCTGGAGCTTTTTCCTTGGCATTGCGAGAAGTGTTCCACTGAAAGTTGGTCTGTGCAATGTGTTCTATCTTTGAAAAGACTTCCTCAGGACTTCCATTCCCTAAAATGCCACTAGAGTTGAAATCAAGAATCTGGCAGGTTTGCGGGTGCAAACTGTTGTAATTTATGGAGACTTGTTGCCAGATCACAAGACCATGGTGAGGGCTTTTCCTCAAGAGTTATTTGAAACGTTCCCATGTGTCATACAGTGATTCTCCATCTTCTTGAGTGTAAGAGTTGATTTCCGTGAGGAGCTTAGCTGTCTTGGCAGTAGGGAAATACTTGTAAAGGAACTTTTGAACAAGCTTGTCCGAAGTTGTGATGGAACCATTGGGAAGACTGTTCAGCCATGTTTTCGCATGGTCCTTGAGTGAGAAAGGAAACATGCGAAGTCGAACGACATCATTAGTTGCTCCGTTTGACTTGAATGTTTTGCAAAACTTCTAGTAAGTTTGTGATGTAAGAGTGAGGGTCTTCATCGGGCAAACCATGAAAAGTAGCAGAATTTTGGAGCATCTGCACCAACTGGGATCGAATTTCAAAGTTGCTAGCGTCGACACCAGGAGGAGCGATAGCTGCACCAAAATTGACTACGTTTGGCCTTAAATAATCCATGACGGTCCGCTTGAGAGCCATTATTATTGGCTTGCGATTGTTTTTAATAACAGTTTTGGAACGAGATCGGAGTCTGTTGTGTAGGAATCTTTCTGGTTTAGGGAATGGTTCTACTACGTCTGGTTGTTGTATTTTCATACACCACCTGAGCACACAAAGATAAACAAGAATCAATAGTAACAAAAGTAAAATATTATGAAAAAGGGAAAATCAGTCTAAGTGGTGTGTGATCAGGACACTACCTAGTGCTGATGTACATTCCATAAAAAAAATGAAAGTTTTGAAAATTTCCAGAATGGTACCAACTACCAAGTGGTAGAGATCTAGGTTTTCAAGAAAATAAGTTGAAGGAAAAATTATGGAACAAATATACAAAGATTAGGCCGCCAGCTCGGATTTTTCTTATAATCCTCATTTTGTGTCCCCGGAAATGGCGCCAAAAAGCTTGGTGTGTTATGGTGTATATATAAAATATAGCATTATTTTGTGACACCTTTTTAGCAATTGAAGCTTTTAAATTTATAAAACCTGATTTACTGACATCTACTATTTCACCACATTCACGGGCAAGTGCACCCATCATGGGCAGTATAGTAGTGGTAAGTTGAATCGGGGTCGATCAAAGACACAAAGGTAAAGGAGGGCTTTTAATACTTCACCGTTATTGACGTCTAAGCTGAGCACTCTTTAAGTGACGTCTAAGCTCTGAAATAAAATATCTATTGTAAAAAGGCGTGTCTGATCAACTCGGTCGCAGATAATATCATTTGGGGGACTTATCAGTGGTGAAGTTGGTACCCTGGTTTTTATATCTTTTCCTTAAGATTGATTAGTAGCAAAAAGTCGACCGCCTTTCGGCCCACCTGGTCAACCACCATCTAACTGCTAATCGTCTGCGAGGAGTACGAATGCCGAGGGAAGGTGTTGCTAGTGATCAAATGAAGTGGTCTAACGCCACTTAGTCGTAGGGCCCCTTGGTTAGGCAACCTTTACACTCGACACGCCGTCATGAACCAGCAGGGGAACAACCCTGCGTGCCGGGTTATTTTATTATAAAAATAATCTTTCTAAGGGACTAAGGTCCATATCTTCGGTACACCGCTTTCGCATATGTATGTCCGGCATAACCAGATCCAAGATCACAAACACGTACCTCCAGGCTTCCGTGAAGGGACAAAATATTACCAACCCCCATTCCCAACCAAATACTTTTAGCCCGCACTTGCGTGGTCAGCCGAGTTTGCTTACATGGGGCGTGAGTCACCTTTCGGATCATGCATCGTCCCCTGACCGGGTGTCACAAGTCCGGCCTTTGGGATTTTGACTCCCCAAATGGTATGTGGTACGTGAAGCATGCTTGGTTTAGAAAATCAAATACACTTTTAATAGAAAGGGTTTTTATAAAGTCATTGGACACATCTTAAAGAAGGTTTATAAAAACAGTTGACCAGCCCACCAAAGATCCGTTTATTCCCAAACGAGTGTAAGAATTTGACTAACACTTGAAAGACTGAGGCTGACAAGTGTTAGCCTAAAGATGTGCTTAAAAGATAATGAAAGATTCATAAACAAATAGCAATTCATTATCACCATAAGTTAAAGTTCTTACAATCTTTGACGAGTAGATAAAGAACACTAAAACAAATGCCTCACAACCGAAAATATGGAAACTAATGGAAGAGAGGGGGAGAAAGTGAGCAATGAGGAATAAAGTCAAATCCTTCTATTTATAGGCCAGCTGAAGTGAAGCACGGCCTGTGCCTGGCTGGGCACGGGGTGTGTGTGTCAGGCAGCATGGGTCGTGTGGCTTGGAGCACGAGGTGTGCCATGTCAGAGTCGTCAGTCTTCCGGCAAGCTTGTCAGTAGCACGGGGTGTCTTTCGTCAGGCACGGGGCGTGTCAAGTCAGAGCTTCCTGCCATGATGTCAGTGGCACGCGGCGTGCTTGAGAGGGCACGGGCCGTTCCATGTCAGAGACATGGGGCGTGTGATGCAGACTGGTTCAGAGGCACGGGGTGGATCTTCACTGGTCTTGGGAACGGGTCGTGCCTTGTGGGGCACGGGGCGTGCTACGCTTCAGAAATCCAGAAGATGTTTCTTTTGTTATCTTTTCTTTGCGTTTTCCGTTCCTTTTGTGTATTCGGCTCAGCAAAATCTGAAAAACTACAAAGAAGACAAAAATACTGTTTCTTTGTGATAGTTAGTCATATTTTACTTAATAAGCTGGGGGAAATTGGTTATAAACATATATACTTTTAAGGCACATCAACCTTTCTTGATGCAAGAAGGTGATGAAGAAGATGATGATCTTGAAAGACAAACTTCCAAAACAAAAGCCTCAAGCTTCTATACCCATGAGCCTCCAACAAACACCTTTGTTGCTAGGATTTTTCTTGAAGATCCTTCTTTTTCTCTTGGATCGATCCAAGTAATGAAGAACACAAGAGAGCACTATGAAATTTGGTTCTAGCAAGAAGAACATTTAGAGAGAGAGAGTGTGTAGCTTGTTGTGTGTCTTAAACTAATCAAGTGGGAGCAGGAGGGGTTTATGGGGTTGGCTGTTGACCTAGGGAGTAGGAGAGAGAAACACTTTCGTGTCTTGCAAGTCTTTTACATGCAAAATAATGATTGCTTCCTTCTCCCAATGTCCTAACTCATTTAAATTAAAAGACACATCAAATATATATTTTTTATTTTATAAAGGAAGTACCATTACTTCAAATATAAAATTATTCACTAAGTTATTTAACCCATTAAATAACTTCATGATTATACTCTCCAAAATAAATCATACATATGAGTTATTATTTTTAAGTACCATAATTTAAAGAATAACTTTCTAAATATATCTTCAAGAGATAATATTTATTTATGTAATATTATCATAAATAAATATCACGTGTGTTGGTCTACCTCGTTATTGGGTATGACCTGACCTGGATCATAACGTACTAGCCATATTAATCTAATATGTATCTTGGGCAGATCGAGTCCAACATATGTACAACTATCAAATCGAAAAAACTTTTAAAGAAAAGAAAAAATTGATCAACCAACAGTGACACTTTTCAGTTTTAGATTTAAAAAATAGAATTTTCATCAAAAATCGTTTGAATTTTTTTTTGTGTGAAAGATAAAGTCATTAAAATGCTAAATCATGCAAATCCTTCACTATCAGCAACGTATGCTTGATAGGTCTTCTTGAAGAAACTTGCAAACACCAGATAAAACATTAGTGTTTTTGGGATCGACCATAGTTAACAGCTTCGGGTCGCCCAGTGTCTTCCATAAAATCTTTGTTGGTCTTGGAAATAACTCTTGGTTTCCATATCATTGGTGATTAAATCTTTGAAACGAAACCAAAATTTTATCAACTTGCGTCTTTGTCCAATACTGCTTACTGATTGATTTAAACATATCAGATTGTGGTTCATCAAAAATTTTACCATTAACGTCAACCTATTAGCAGTTTTGTTGGCATAAGATTGAGTGTTCGCATTCGTAAGACATTGTGCAGCAAGATGTCCTAGTTTATGACATTCGTAACACTTTATTTGAAAAACATTTAGTAAACTGCTATCAAAATTTATCTCAAATATCTGCTTTGGATTTGGAAAATTCTTTGGTTTTCGACTATGTTTCTCAACCAGAGAATCATAGTAACCATAAGAATTACCATAAGCATATGGATCAAAGAAATAATCATGGAAATCATACTTGGGAGATGAACTTCGTGACGAATAATTAAAACCATAAGAAGAACCTAAATAATAATAACGACCATTTCTTGATGAATAGGAAACAAGTTTCTTCTTCTCCTATTGTTGAACACCCGTGTTTGTCTTAGCCTTCTGGACCTTAGACACATCAACTTTTGGCATCTTTTCTGACTGTGGAACCGGAACCTCTTTAGCTTCACAACCTAGTCCTTTGTGCTTATAGCCTGGTAATTTTGATAAATCAGTTGTAGAACTAGAAGCACCCCTTTCTTTGGCTTCTCTAGTAAACTTAGCTTTAATTTCCTTCAACTTGTTCTCATGTAGCAAGGATTTGACTTCAGATGAAGTACCAGCAGAGTTCTCAGCAACAATCTTATCAAAAATCTTCTCTTTATCCAAAAATGATGAAGCTGGTATCATACTTTGGAGCTTGTTCTCCTTCAACTTTCTTATTCTTAGACCTGGATTTATTTTTCTTCTCTGAACTGGAGTTGTAAATTTTGAACAATCATACAAATTCTTCACTTGGTTTCACAGGAGCATATGAAAACTTGGACATATCAACCGGTTCAGCAACTTGATGTAAATCTTCTTCCTTGCTACTTTCTTCCCTCTTCTCCATCTTATACAGATTGTTCAGAAATGTAGGAGAATGATTGCAATTCTTTAACTGCCTTTTCAAATCAATAATCTCTATTTTTAGTTCAGAAATCTGTGTATTGGCATTTATCAGATCTTTCAGAGAAGCGATTAGTTGCTCAGACAAAGCATTTTATTTAGATTTATGCTGTCTTATCAAGTCACACTCTTCTAGAACTTCGGTAATCACCTTTTCCCACTTCTTCTTGAAAATATAAACATCTTTCGTCAAAAGTTCATTTTTATCTCTTAATAAAACATTATAATCTCACGGTTTTATAACATCCTCCCGGAGACTAATAACCTTGTCAGCGGCTTCAATAGCAATATTTTTAACTTTTTTATATTTTTCTTGAACAGTGTACCTTTTAGCGAATAATGTGTCAAAATCTTCAACAGCTTCTTTAGCTTCTTCACATTCTTCAATCAACACTTTCTTCTCTCTTAACAAATCATCAATGACTATAGCAAATTCTGTACATTCTTTCATTGAACTTTCCAATTTCTCTTTAACGATTTTGAGTTCTTCTGTTATCAAACTCACTTATTTCAACACAAGCTTCACAATTTGAACAATTGTCTTGTTGAACTTTAGCCACACATTCAAAATTTTCTTCCATAACTGTCTCACAAGAACTTGTTTTACAAGCAGAATGAGTCATACACTCATCACTTTGTGCAGACTTAACAAGAAACACAAATTGATCTTCAAATTCAGCTTCTAATGAAAATCCTGTATAAATTTCAGTTTCTTTATCAACCTTCTTAGCAGAATCTGAATCAGGCTCAGTCAAACATATATCAATTTCTATTTCTGCAGTAAATGCAGATTGACCACCAAAGTAATTGCCCCAGTCTAGCCTTCATTAACTTGGGAAACCAAAGCTTTTGTCCCTGAATTTTATGAAGATTGAGAACCATTTCCAGAAGTATTAGGTGTTTGAACATTTTCCCAGAACTAGATTGACCATCTTTTTTGCGGTTTGCATTCTCTAGAAAAATGCCCAAAACTTCAACAATTGTAACACTTAACCCTTTCTTTATCTAATCCAATTTTACCATGTGGGTTTAATCGCTTCTTCTAATTTTCTTCATAAACTTCTTATCCCTACGCACCAACATAGCAAATTGCCAGTTAATATCCATTTGTTCAAGATTATCTGGATCTATCTGATCAAAATCTTCATCAATCAGATAAGGTACACTTCCAGTAAGAACACCAAAATACGAGGACATCAATGTAGAAATTAATGCCATATATTCATCACCTGTCTTGGCAGAAAACACACTTTGATTTGGTTGGCTTAGAATTGTAAAATTACAACCTTTTGAATAATCAGAATTTTGAGATATATTTCCAGCAAGAAAAACTGTTGTTGGTGATGGACTGAAAAATGTAAGAACACGGAGCGACGGATCAATTGCGTATCTAGTGATTATGAGATAGATTCAATGACACAAAGAGGTAAATACAATGGATTATACTTATTAAGCTTTGAGAGAATACACACACAGAAATGTAAAGAATGACCAGGAATTCTAAGCTAGTTAGGACAAGTCAATCTATTTATAGGTGATACTGTCCAACGAACCAAAGAGCCTAGCGAACCATTGGTTTTTCTCAATGAACCTTTGGTTCATGCCAAGGTTCGCCAACCTATAAACTCACAATAAAGTCTATTCTAGATACTACACGCAAGACACAGTAACGCATACAGATTATGCTCTAACAAAAATACTTGACTTCTTGGCACTGATAGTCGAATCATTTTCACCATAATATATTGTCGGATTCTGGACTTGAGCAGGGATTGACCTTGAAAGAGTCATTTCTAATTCTCTTACCTGTAATTTTTCAAGTAAATCATAAAATAATAATTTTGAACAGTTTTCATCATGTTTAATCAGTAACATATAATTCTCCCATTTCTCAGGTAGTGCATCAAGCAACTTTTCCTTTAATTCATCAGTATCCTTCTTGACATTAACCAATGTCATTTCACTCAATTAATGAGAAAATATTTTAATCAGATTCAAAGAATTCTCATTTGGGTAATGCTTGACATTGTTAAACTCTTTCTTTAACACCTTCTGCTTACTCTTCTAATATTGATCATTACCCTGACATCTTTTCTGTAAATCATCCCACAACTCCTTTGATGTATCATTGTTGATACATGAAATGGCAAGATGCTAGTTCAAAACGAAGAAAGAAGATAAAAGAATGAAGATTCTACATGTTATGTCCGAACTAACACGAAGTGGCACACAAAGTGCCAGTTCGGGTAGCAGTCCAGCTCGGATGGCAGTTTTAGTATAAATATATTTTTTCTTGTAGAATTTTGGACGAGTTCTTGCTTAAGTGTGTGTTTTAAGTGTGAACATCTGAGAGCCCTGTAATCTTTGTATTGTGTCCTGGTTTGTCCGATTCAATAGAAGATTACTTGTTATTTACATTATTGTGATTTTTTCGTTATTGAAATGACTCGAGTCTAAGCACGATCCACCCGATCACGCTCTTTCAAGTGGTATCAGAGCTGAAGGTTGATTGCCTAGCTCGTTTTTCAGTCGTTTTGGTGAAAACAAATCATTTTTCAGTGTTCTTCTTACACTTTCATCCTTTTTTATCACAAAAACTTGTCATTTTCGAATTCTGAGTCTTCTACAGTATTTCTGACATGAAAATGGTCAAATTCGAGTGATTTTGGTATGTTCAAACTCTCTGACTCGAATAACATCAAAATTGTGTTCCAGTTCGTGTGAGTTCGGATCAAGAACATCACTTCGGAAAAATAATTATAAGGGTATATTCTAGAGGCTTGCAATATTAAATAAGTTGGGCCGAGCTTAGTGGGTTTGAAATTGATTAATTAAGTTAGGAGTGGGCTTGGGACTAAATGGCCTTGTATAGGAATTGAGTATAAATACTCAATTTCTTGTCATTTGTTAGGGTTGGTCATTCCAGAGAGACAGAGAATTTCGTGAGGAGCTCTAGAAAGGGAGACGAATTCTCCAAAGAGATTTCGTTTATACCAGACAACTGCAAGTGTTAATCGTGTGCACTGATTCCAGATTTTAAAGTATTCATTGTTCTTATTGTGTTTTATTTGATTTCTCCATCTCTGTTCTTGAATCCAACGATTACTTGGATTGCGCACTCGTAACTGTTGTAGGATATCGTGTTTGGGTTGATTTCGATCTTACAATTGGTATCAGAGCTAAGAAACTTCGTTTCGAGGCTCTCACTATATCCGAATCAAGTATATTTTAGTTATTTTGTTCGTTCTTTTGTTGTTTTGGGGTGACAGTTAAGAACGATTTAGGGTTCATCATGTCTTTTGGTTGATCGCTCGTGTCTAGTTGGTTTGTTCGGGATTGATTTTTTTTAAAATTACAACAATTTGATTTGTTCTGATTAATTATGTGTATTTGTTTTATGATTTTGGACCCATCGTTTATTTTCAGTTAATTGTGTGTATTTGTTTTATGATTCTGGACCCATCGTTTATTTTCAGTATGGATTATATGTTTAAGGTGCTGTCAATAAATTAAATAACATTAACTTGCTAAGGATATTCCATGGTTTGGCTACATCCAATATTTTAATTTTGAATAGTTCGAGAAGTCGGTGCATTTAACATTTTTTTATTGATTGCTATTTCGAGATTTGTTTGTGCTATGTACAGTTGGTAGTTGTTGCTAACTAGAGATCGACCGCGCGCTACCGCGGTTATCCGGATATATTAGAGTTCAATCAAATGGAGTGATCCTGGTTTTAAACTGAATATTTGTGAACTGATTCGAAGCGATGCGTTTAAGTAAATATACATAGCCTTAATTTTTGCTATTGTATCTAATGTGTAGGAAGTTTAGTATTTGTATTCAAGTTAGGAGAATTAATCTTTTAAAGAGATTTTATTAAAACTAAATAAAACAACAATTAATAAATAAAGGAAAATAAAATTTTGTTGTTAAAGTTCTAAATTTGTAAGAATGCGACAATTTATTAAATTCTAATAGATTTATTGCTAGGTTAATGTGTGATGCTTATTTATTTATATGTTTGAATATAAATTGTGAAAGTATTGCAGGCGTATGAAGAGGTTGGTAAACCGGATAGCTAGATTTTAAAATTATACTGGAAAAAGTTGATGAAGTGAACACAATTTAATAAGGAAAAACCTAGACTTTGACTTGTAACTCAATGGAGGGGTTATCCAATAAGCCTTATCTTTTATACCGGTAATTTTCATATCAGTGAAGTTAAAACAAAAAAATAGGCAAGCAGCATTTGGTTCACAAATTAATACAAATAGGTTGTGCATAGCAGAATTTGCTATAACTTTGCACATAACAACCCAAAGTATAAAATTTACCTAAAAGCTACATATGCTGACCAAAAAAGTCAGCACAGTGAAATAAACCATCAGATGGATTTGCAAGGCTAGGGAGCCAACAATGTCTAACAGGAATAGCTAAGGCATAGTTCCACATACATAAAATAATCAAGCATAGCAGCAGCCTCAAAACCAGATAAAAAATTATGTGCAAACCATACCCCATATCATACAAGTACCAACTTGGAACCTGATAATTCCAAACCCATCCATGCTGGTCTGAGTAGGATGCAAGTACAGCAGTAGCCAGTCAATACAAATTCTCAACACATATTGGTAAATTCTTGCAATACATGCATTAAAATAAGAAATTTTAAACTCTAATGGAAGTGCCTTCCACTAAAGAATGACTAAACATTATGAAAGGCATTTTGGCTTCATTAGATTACACACGAGTCTGACCCCGAACGTTGGTGAACTGTTTAAGTAACACTCTAAACAAACAAACATGATTCATTTATGTAATTATATATGTGCTTAATAGAAATCTTAAGATTTTATGTCTAGCTACGTATTTACTACAACCAAACGATTATGTAAATTACATAAGTTCGGTTTTATCATTTGTGGACTTAGAAACAACGATTCTATATCCACACCCTAAATATCTAATTTAACATCCCCTTACAGGGTCATAAGGCCCTTTACGCCCCCATAACACAAAAAAAAAACTGACCCCTTTACAGGGCTGTAAGAGACCATATGCCCCATATTGAACTTTTTTTTTGTTTTTTTTAGTTCTCTATTACTCTTATTATTAATACAAGAAATTTAACCGCGCTTTGCCGCGGAAAATTCTATACTTCATCAAAGATTTGCTTGATTACCGCGCGTTGCCGTGAAGAATTCTATACGTAATCAAAGGCTTGATTTCCTGTCTGTACGCATGTTGTTCATTGATTAACGTTTTTTCTATGTTTCAAATTCTTTCACGTATGTTAGATATATTTACGTGCTTGTAAGCAATTTTGTATGTGTCAACCAAATAGTCTTTTTCTCAAGATATTACATGTAAAAAGATGATGGTAACATGAGCCGTTTGTATATAAAGGGTATAAAATGAACGAAATGGTCAAATATAAAAAGTCTAGAATAGTTCAGATACTAATTTTTAGAGAAGTCTAGGAGTTTTTAAAATAAATTGAGAACTCATATAAGTAGATCATTTCAGTTTCCCTCGCCTATACCGGCTTTGATAAACCGACGATACTTTTAAGCATTAAATTAAGAGAGAGAGTGGTATATAAATTGATGAAGAAGGAGAGAGATGAAGAAAAGGTTTACAGGTGAGAGTGGAGAAAGAAATGGTTTTAAGATTTAGTAAAGAGAAATACATATAAATGGAGATAGTAGAGAAACGTGGTTATGTGTACTTTCAATGAATGTGTTTGACAGAGTAGGATCGAGCAGCGAGCAAATTCAGATCTCGAAGAAAAAAATATTTGTAATTTCATAGATTCGAACCCGGGTTTAAAGGAAAAAATTGGATGCTCTTACCGGCTGCACTGAAGAAGCGTAGTTGAAACACCACGGACATATATGTATATATATAAATTTGGAATTTTTGAAAAAAAAATTTGGGCACGGAACCATAAGCATGTTTGTCTTTGTATATATATACGATATATGCTATTCAAATTATTTGCAAACGGACAAATTTAGTTTTCGGTTCTACTTGATTGGTTTTCAGCCGAGCGTATCTTAAAAGAAGGTTCTCGCCCAAGGCTCTAGTTTTCGTCCCAAGGAAGCATGTTTTCGTTCCAGGCTTATTAATTCGACCAAGCAAGGTTTTTCAACCAGAAAGAAGGTTTTCTTTCCGTGTTCGAAATCCACTCGTTTTCGGTTCGGCTCGGTCCAAACAATTCTCGCCCCTCATTGGTTCTTGGCTCGGTTTTTTAGGTCTTCGACTCTATTGTAAAGGTTCGGATTGAGAGTTTCCGACTCGGCTGAGAAGGTATCCGGTCCGGCTCTTACTCGTTTTCAGCTCCATTAGAATTCGCTTCAAGTTTTCGGTCGGCAACGAGGTTCTCGGCTGTTAATGATTCTCAATTGAGCATGCGGTCTTCGTTCAGGTTTCCGGCCCTTCTAAGCTTACGGTTAGCAATCGGATTTACGGTTCATGGACTAGAAAACAGTATTCGGTTTGCTATCGGGTTTCTGTCTGAGTTTTGGTCCTTGGCCCGTAGTAGTTCTCGGTCTGAAACTTCACGTTTAAACTTACATTTTCAGCTGGAAATATTTATGTTGCAGGTTGCTCGCTGCGATTTGAATCTCGTAGGTTGAAGATCCCATGAATTACGAACATGCCATTCAGGTTTCTAAATTCAGTCACGTAAATTGAATTCTAACTTGTTACGAATTTGCCATTGGGATTTATTTATAACGCGTGGTACACATCAACCGGTTTTTGAAGCGATAAACGGTCACTCAATTCAAGTTATAATAAATTAATTTTGACGGGGTTTTGATCATTGAATTTTTCTGCACCTCGTGATATAATTTGTGTCTTGAGATTTTGTGATCAGGTTTTCGCTTAAAGGTTTCCGGTCCAACACTAGTTTACAGTCGCAATCTCAGTTATCGGTCGGTTACTGGTTTTTGGTCAATTTAGCTTAATGGCAGGGATTCAAGCTAGTTCTTCTTCAGTCAAGGAATGCTCTAACTCTGCATGCTCGGAATCAGTCAATCGGTATAGAAGTATATGGTTATGTGAACAAAGAGACTGTATAAATGTTGAGGACAAACTCAATAAACATCTAAAAGAGTTCAATGCCAACAAACTAGAGATAAAGCATTTGCATGAAGAAGTCAGTCAGCAGAAAGGTCAGTACATAATACTTCGCGAACAAATAGTTAAAGAAGAGGATGAAAGGAAGAAGATCAATATGGCAGATGGAGCTTGGATTTGTAACTCAGAGAATTGTTCAAACCCTACTTGATGTGCTTTAATTTAAGAATGGGAGAGCAAGTTTACTACCGAATGTGAAAATCATTCAAGCACTATGAGAGATGTCAACCAATATAAAGATCGTGCAAAGCTATATATAGAAAAGGTTAAGACATACAAAAAGGATCTCAAATACTTTGATGAGCAATTAAGTGATTATAAATGTCTCCTTAGAGTAACTCAAGGTAAGGTAGATGAACTGAAACAAGAAGTAACTGAATTAAAAGCCAAACTTAATGCTGCTCAAATTACAGTAGAGAAAAGTCAGATCATCCAAAAGAAAATCATGGATTCACATCATGTTTTATTTAAATCAGAAAAGAGATTGGAGCAGGTGAAAGACAAATCTGGTCTTTGAAATGGAAATGTTCCTTCTCCGTTACAAAATCAATATGTCACATTGCCACTCACTGCTGAGGAAGTACAAAAACAATCAACAGTTGAAGCAACAACTACATGTGGCAATCAAGAGAGCACCTCTGGTCAATCATTAGGGCTTTATCATGTTATTCCTCACCTACTGCAAAGTGAATCTGTCAAACTGCCCGAAGCTGATGATGAAGTGTTGAAAGAGACAAATACATTTGAAACAGATAAAGTAACTATGAAGGATGTATCTAAAGATGATGATGAATGCCAGAAATACAACAGTTACCATAACTCAAGTTCTGTAGAGACTAAAGCAACTGATCTGATGAAGAATACCAAGGAGACGTTGGTTCCTTATCCAAAGATCGAGACTGCTTATTACAAAGTCGTGGATGAGGTAAAATGGGAATGGGTAGTGATGACTACAAGGCACAATGGGAACATATTCATGTCAACAGGGTCTATGTTCATTTCGATTGAAAGAGAAGAGCGACCCGCATTCACCACTAAGTTCAAAGGCTTGGGTCATGATGGTGGTCTATCATGTGACATTAAGAGTGTAAGGCCCAAGATCACCATCAAGCCTCCAACCAGTGTCCCAATAAAGATCAAAAGGCCCAAAATTTCAATCAAGTCTCCAAATTCATCAGTGGGCTCTTGCGGTGGTAATCCAGCTTCAACGTCCAGTTATGTAGTGGGTCAAAAAGTTGAAATGTCTAGTTCAGCTCAATTTTCTACCAATTTGAGATCTGGATTCTACCCAAAGATGCAACCAAATCATCATCTCTCTCCATCAATGCAACACAGCTCGAATGGCTACATGTCTGATTTCTATCCAAAGAAGCAGATATGTTAAAATTGTCGAGTTGCAGGCCATATTGCTCTGAACTGTTTGTATCGCCCCTATGTGCCTTATTATCATGGATTCTAAGCCAATGAAGATACAACCACCCAAGGCAATGAAGGATGTAAATCCTAAGGTTAAACCATCTAATTGCAATTGGGGAACTGCCAAAGAGCACAAAAAGGTCTTAAATCATAAACAGGTTTTTTCAAATTATGACAACTTTCATAAAAAGGTGAACAAATCAAAACATCAAAAGGTTAAAAAGCCTAAAGTTGTCACTCCAAAGACAACTAAAATAGTTTTGAAAATGGATCTTAAAAAGAAACAGGTTGAAATACCTAATGTCGCTACTCCAAAAGTGACTAAAACAACTGTGAAATCACCTCAATTTTGGAAGCCCAAAACAAATGCAGTTGCTGCTCCCCTAATTCCTGATTTCACAAATGGGATGTGCTTAAAAGAAGGCTCTTTCATTAACTCTTCATGTCTACCCAGAACCACAATGGTCTGGGTACCAATGGCTAACTAATCTCTCACCTTGTGCTGGAACAGTCAAGGATGACTTTCATAAACCCTGTTTGTTTATGATAGTGATTGTTCTAGGAGAAGGATAGGAGGCATCTCTCCACTTCATGACATGCAAATTATCAATAGTAAGGATGTTTTCCTGGTGAGAGGTAAATCTAACAAAATCAGTAAGGTATTGTTTGACTTAGTTGTTTCTTGACTAAATTCTTGTCAAGTATGGTAGTGCATGAAACAAAACCCGTTTCTAAAAATTTTCAAAGAATAAAATTTGAAAGTTAGCTTGGCCATATTGCTTTGTTAATTGATCTTTAGTTTTGTGTCAGTGTGTTATTTAAAAATAATAATAACAAAAATAAAAAATAAAAAAAATGTTATTAAAAATCAAAAAGCAAGGGGAAGAATAGAAAATGTCGACCCCTCATTTCAGAGTGTGCTTTTCAGTTTCTAATCTTTTGTTTGTGTGTTTGAGAAGCAGGGAAAGAAATATTTCCGTTCTGAAGATGGTTGACACTCGTAAGGCTGAAGTGAAAGACATGATCCAAGGTGATGTGGTTGGTAGGCTCAGTTCCAAAAACAAAGGTATGTGTCACAACACTTAAAGATAAAGTATGACATTTGACGGGAAACATACACTTAGGTTAAGTTGCATGTTCTATTTGACTGCAAAATTGTTCCCGATACACACGCCGGACTCCAAAGTGTTGAATCACATTTCTCAAAAAGTCGGTGTCCCCTCTGTTTTTTGTGAGCAAAGATCTGGGGATGTCAAAGCCGTTAGTTAGTCTCGCCTCTAATTTGCGTATGCAAAGACCTCATGTAGACTGTACTGATGTGTTAGTCAGGATTTCCTCTGTTTTGCGTGAGCAAAAGCCTGGTTAGTCTGTACTAACGTGCTTGCAGCTCACTGTATATAATTTTACACCCAAAAGATGCCAATGTGCACAATAAAAGAGACCCTCAAGTGTGCAAAACCCTTTAGCCCTGACTTTGTGATTAGGCTTATGTGTTTGATGAAAGGTTACTGAAAGTTCGTGAGCATCGGATCGTCTACTCAATCTAGCTATTTAGGATGAGAAACCTAATAAAAACGATCATTTTATTGATCACAGAAGACACAATTACAATCTGGAACCACTCAGAGAAAACACCACAGAAAACACACACTTACGATTTGATCTCTCTCACTCAGTTTTTGATTTACAAAGACAAATTTCTATTTATACTCGATCTGCCGAACCCCAAGTGAACTGCCAGTTCGTCTGATCAGAACTACCAGTTCGGACCCAGTTCGTATGGCAGCTTGTCTTTGACTTGATCTTCACATCGTCTTGTTCAGATACTTCACACGATGCACAGATTATGTATCAACAAACTCCCCCTCGACGTGTGCAGTATCTGTTCGCCAATTAGAACATACTCTTCGAACAAACTCCCCCTCAACATGATGGTAGCTTGATCTTGAATACTTTGACGATGCACAGTGTATTTCTCTCTTTATTAGCAACTTCAGAAGACTTAAAGTTGTGACATCTTTTTCACTTAGCAACTTGTTCAATCATAAATAATCTCGGCGCAAAATGCCTCTTCGAGACTCTAAGATATGATTTTGAAAATTTGATTTGTATCACGTGTCGATCAGATCGATAATAAAGCAGAAAAAAACTTTTTGGATTTTAAAAAGTTTATGTCAAAACAAACCTAAAATCTTTTTGATTTTTCAAACTTATACTAAAACACACCAAAAAAATCTTTTTGAATTTTCTGGAATGATATGAAATTGCAATACAGAATCACACTCTATTTTTTGTATGAGAAAGATCACTATCTGAGATCATATTGATCATAACGCACTGAACTACACTTCAATTTCAACTAATTGAAGCACATAAGTCATGTTGGCTGCTGTATAATGTTTCCATCTTAAACTCAGGCAGAATCATACTCATAATATCTAGATATGTTAAGGTATTGATTACATTTGCTTTTACCAGTGTATCCCACACTATCAGACATATTCAGACATTTTTCTTTTTCTCATGTGATTACACTTGTGATTATCACATAGCGTATTGTATTCATGATATCGTCAACTGTGTTCCATGCAAAAAGAAATAAGAACGTTAAATCTTCTACCTTAAGGTCCATCTTTCGATACGGATATAAGGCCTCAGATTTAACACAATAAGAAAGATAAAACAAGTTGAAATTGTATAATTCAACAATGATCAGGTTGGTCTTGTGGACGCGCAGAGAAAAGTCTGATGAATTATACGAAACACCAAAGAAAATAAAGCAGGACCTCAAACGAACAACAATCAGGTCGACCTTGTGAGTACGCAAAGAAAGTCCGGTCGTTTGAGAAAATAAAAAAAAATCAAACAAGTTTAAATCTTTGTAAAATAAACACATGTATACACAGTGACTTTATTTTTTTTCACACTTATTTTTCTCTTTTCGTCATGAAATACACTTCAAGATGTTATCCACATGGTCAAGCGTAGTATTTAATGTATATCACATACTTTCTGATTTGCCGAGCCTACCAAGCACATTAAACAATGATCTTATGGCTTTTTTCATCTACTCTATCCATGAGTAAGATGCTGAAGCCAATGTACCATCATTTCCCAATGATCAATTTCTCAAAAAAAATTATATTTTGCATGTATTCACCTTCTCAATTTTTTGCATATTTCCATAACATGCCATTTCTCCCCCTTACTTGCAATAAAATTCTCCCCCTTAAAATGAAAACTCTATTTCTGGATTTAACATTTTATAAAAACAAACGAAATCTAAAGAAAGAAAATTGATCATATTGACACGGATACCTTACGGTTTAATATTTCAGAAAACTTTAAGGTTAGAAAAATATAGCATGAAATTTAAGTTAAGCAGAATACTCCTCCATCAACAACTTTTCAATCGTCGATAGGTCCTCTAGAAGTACCCGCACACTGGTCAAACTCATCACTTTATAAATGACCCCAAGCGAAGTGCTTCTGGTCGACCAGTGTCCTTGTTTTGCTTAGAAACCATCTTAGGTTTCCATTGTTGTTGTTGTTTTGGTAATTCAGTTTTTGATGAATCAGTCACTAGTAACTGTGACGAACAACCTACATTTTATACTATTGAAAATGTTGGAATAAAATGTTTTTGTTTTTGAAAGAATGTACGTTGAAGTTCATCAAAAACGCTGCCATGTTTATCAATGAACCTTGATTTGGCAGGTTTACTAAAAACTGGAACTTTTTGAGTTCTTGAAGTAGAAGCAGCGAGAACTGGACAATCTTTTGCCATATGCCCATATTGGCGACAAATGTAACCTAAAGGAATTGTTTACGTTGTTTCGTTTTGGAACCTGCAAAGCTTCACAAATTGTATTACTTCCAAAATGATCAAAGAAAGAATCATATACCTGATGCTTGTGATCATGAACCCATTTAGATGTTGGGCTTGATGGAGGTTAACTAAAACCTCCCGAAGAAACTGTAGCAGCTTGTTTCTTCTTGTTCTTGATATCATCATTCTTTACAAACACCTCAGCAATCTTTTGAGCATCAACATAATGATGTGGAAATTCTTTATCCAAAAATATTTGTTCTGAACCCTTGAGTTTGTAAAACCTTTCGGGTTGAACTTTCTCAGCCGTGAACACGTCCTTCTTGATTTGCTGTAGTTTCATTTTCTTAAGATTTTGTGGTTTTGGACCTTGAATCTCACAATCTTCAACCATCTTTGACTTGAACCCCAAACCAACATGTTTACTAGAAATTTTCTTCTGAGATGATTTATGCCCATTCTTCGCCAAATGAGAAAATTCAGCTTTGACTTCTTACACATTTTTCTTTTCATAGAAAATCGTCTCATCAAAATCAGGTTGAGAACGAATCTTCTCGAAAGATGTAGCCGATTGCTCATATTCTGTTCACTTTGAACCAGACACAAACTTTGAATCTTTAGAATTTCAGCATTCTTGCCACCTTCTTGTTTTTCTTCTCCTTCACAACTTTCTCTTCTTCTGAATTTGATGATGAAGACTTTGAATAATCACATCTTCAGCCTTTTCTTTCACTTCATTAACAACTTCTTTGATACTAGCTGGAGGTGATGCTGTCTTGTCAAACATTCTTTCAAAATTTTCATCGTTTGCTAAGAAGCTTGTGAAAGATTGTGAATTGGTGACAGTGTTCAAAAGACGATTTGCATCAATCACTTGGATCTTCAAATCGGAGATCTTTTGTTGTGCTTCAGCCAATTCCTTCTCAATAGCTATCAATCTCTTAGCAACTTTGTGAGTTTTAAACTTTTGCAATCTCAGATTGTCTAGCTCAGCAAACAACACTTTCTTCCACTTATCTTCATTTCTTTTCTGAATGTCAAGATTTGCATTTTTTTAATTTATTCACTCTTACTAACTCCTTCTTCTCATCAAGTAACTTCTCCATATGAATCTGATATGGTTCAATTTTAGCAAATTGTTCATCAGAAGTCTTGTTAAGCAAATCAAGATTAATTTTTGAATTTTCAAACAAATCATTGAAAAAAAAATTTCAACATCTTTTGCTTCAGCTTTCCATTTTTCAATTTCTTTAAGTAACTCATCCTTTTCTTCAATCAACTTCGCATTCTTTTCTTCACAATCCTTTCCATCCTTTTTAGATATTTCCAAGTCTTCCTTTACCAATTGAAGAACCCCGGTAAGCATCTTAGCTTCCTTCACCAATGCATCATTTTCTTTCAATAATCCTGCATTTTCCTTTAACAGACTTTCTATCTTAGACTTAGAGTTCTCATTCTCAACAGAATCATAAGAACTTGTATCAGAATAATACTCATTTTGGTCGTGTGTAACAATCAAAGTTTACTTATCAGGAAATACTTTTCCCCAACTATAAGTACTACCATCCTCATTCTGAGCAGTCAACGATGTTGTACTTGATAAAGCTTGAGAACCATCGATAGTTTTTGAATTAGGTTTATTTGATGAAAATTGTTGACACTCTCTTTGAAAATGACCAAGTTTTGAACTTTTATAACATTTAACTTTTGATTTATTGAAACTCAAATGCCCATCTTGAATAATAGTTCTCCTGCAAGTTCTCTTCATAAACCTTCTTGCTCTTTATGACGACATAGCTAGTTGTCATGCCATATCCATTTCATCAAGATTGTTTTCATCAATTTCATTGAAATCTTCTCTGGTAATCTTAGCATCACCAACATTATTGATTATAAAACCAATAGAAGATGAAATTAATTAAAGTTGTTATAAGAGCAGCACATTCATCAGTTGTTTCAGCAGAAAAGGCATTATTATTTCATGATTCTAGAATTGTAAAGCTGCAACCTTTTGATGAACCAATATTATCCGAAATTCCAGACACATTTCCAACAAAAGCAGTAGATGGTGCAGAACTGAGCCCTGATTTAGCCTTAGCAGTTATGCTAGCAGCATTTTCACCATGATATAATTCTGGATTTTGCAATTTAGCATTTGACTTGTTGGAATTCATCATTTCCATCTCCCAAGCATGAAGTTTACTAGTTAATGCATGAAATGATAATGTGGAAAATTCTTTGTCATGTGTAAGCAACAAAACATAATTTTCCCATTTTTCTGGTAAAGCTTCCATTGTCTTCTCTTTCAATTCTTCCTCAGTTTTCTCAATCCCAATAATCTTCAATGCACTAATGAGATGTGAAAATCTTGATACAAGAGCCGTGATGTTTTCATTTTCATAATTCTGAAAGTTATCAAATTCCTTGTTGAACACTTTTCTTTGACTCTTTTTATATTGATCATTAACTTCACATCTTGCTGATAACGCATCCCACAATTGTTTCGATTTCTTATAAGTGCTGAATTGATGTAACAATTTGGTAGGTAAAGCCATTGTTAGATAACCACATGCTTTTTGCTCATGCTCATAAAGTTTCCTCTCAGCAGTATCAAAAGTATGAATTTCTTTAAAATCTCCTTGATCAGTTGGGTGCATGTAAAGCTTTCGAATTGGAATCCATAGATCGTTATCATTCGTGCTTATGTAAGCAGAAAATCGTTGTTTGCAATTTTAATAATCTTCCAATTTTAACAACTTGGGAACTTTCTGGCTTGTTCCAATTTCATTGTCAAAATTAATCAAGGTTTGCATTGCGTTTTGCATAACGGCAAAAGCTTAGAAATCCGACATTTTGAAAATTTCAAATTCTGGTAATCCAAACTATAGCCGAACTCAAAACCTTTATCCGAACTGGATTTTAGCCGAACTGAGCCCGAACAGAAAACTTTTATCCGAACCATAGCCGAACCAAATCTTATCCGAACAGAACCAAACTAAAATCGTCCGAACCGTTACTTTGTATGAACCGAACTGAAGACGAACACTTCCGAACCGAGAAATACCTGAAATGAAACGAACCAGTAACCGAACTCAGCCAAACCAGTACTTTGGACAACCGAACTGAAAACGAACCAGTAGTTCGGATGACAGTTATTTCGAACAGAATGTTCATCAGCTGAACTGAAACATTTTCACTCAAAACTCACGATTTTTGACAGATGTGAACGAGATTTTCAACAGAGGATCAGCAAAAACGATGAGGAATGATTTAGGAGAAAATTTTTCATAAAATTCTTAACTAAAACGATCAAAACTCATAAATAAACACTTCAATTTTTTGAAAAACGACACCTTTTTACTCAAAAAATCCAAAAACAGCAACCACAGATCAGTAGAATAAACCAGATAGCTTTGATACCACTTGAAAGTTCGTGAGCTTCGAATCGTCTACTCAATCTAGCTATTTCAGATGAGAAACGTAATAAAAACGATTGTTTTTTTTATCATAGAAGACACAATCACAATCTGGAATCACTCAGAGAAAACACCACAGAAAACACACACTTAAGATCTGATCTCTCTCACTCAGTTTGATTTACAAAGACAAATTCCTATTTATACTCGATCTTCCGAACCCCAGAAAAACTGCCAGTTCGTCTGATCCGAATTACCAGTTTGGACCCGGTTCGTATGGCAGCTTGACTTTTTCTTAATCTTCACATCGTCTTGTTCAAATATTTCACACGACACACAGATTACGTATCAACAGTTACAGCCTGACTGAATGACGCCTCTGAGTTGAAATTGTCAGGACCAAATTTGAGCCTTTACTCATCCAATACACAGATTCAAGTGCAGAAATCATGAATCCATGATCAAATCATAGTGTTTGCTTGTTGAAATCCTTAGATTTCGCCTCTGAAACTCAAGAACTTGAGGGTTTTCACACACAAGTGCTCTCTTTCTTCAAACAGCCGTCCAAGAGTTTTATTAGGGTTATTCTAGAGTGGCTATTTATACTAGAGAGAGCACAGGTCGTGATTGTGCTGAAATCAAGAGAATGTTATTGAAGTTAGTGAAATTTATGACATCAGACAGACGAGATCGCCAAGAACAACACTGAAGTCGCCAAGACTAAAATGAAGTCGCCAAGGCTGGTTGGTGACCTCGCCAAGGCTTGGTGAGGTCGCCAACCTTGGTGAGGTCGCCAAGGGTTGGCGAGGTCGCCAAGGTAGCATGCCCAAGTCGCCAAGTACAAAATCCACATCGCCAAGATTCTTGGTGAGGTCGCCAAGAATCTTGGTGAGGTCGCCAAGGAAGTCCAGAAATCACTAAGTACGCTCCGGAAACGTCAATTATCATTGTTGAATCATCAAGGATTGTTATTACAAAGACACAATCAATTATTAGCATTTACCAAGTAACTTATCATGAAATGACCTAGATCTTGGATACTGACAATCACATTGCAATTGAAATGTACTAAGGCAATATCTCCAATATCCATAATCAACACAAGCTAAGACATTTAGTCATGATATACAAAACATCAAACACTTGAATGATTTAGATAAACATTAGGATAATTGTTCAAGTACAAGATACAAGCATAAGTGAAAGTTATACACATGAACACAAAACCAAAGGATGCTATGTTTGAGTTGCCACCAACCCTATAAAGTTCTTACAAATTCCCCCTTTGGTGGTAATACAAACATAAAACTAAAAATAGACAACTATCTAAGTTGACCAAGCAGCTTCAGCAAGAATCTCCAGTACTTTCGTGCAAGGTTCCTGTAACGATCATCAAGGCAGACAATCTGTGCATCGTACAGAATCCATAGATCTTATCGCGCAAACTTCTTCAAGTCAGAATAGTGCCACATTTCAATCACCCTTTCACTACCCCGAGAGAGATAGCAGATTCCACGACCACCCATGGCCCAGTATTTCAAGGTACTTAGGCTTTCCGTCTTCATCTTCCTAGCAGCAATACACTCCCAACACCACCATCTTAGAAACAAACCAAAGTAGTTTGCATCCACTATCTCATATGGCCTAAGCCTTCGAGGGATGGTGTCAAGGCGACTATAGAATAACCACTTTAGGTAGCTTCGATGCAGTAGTCTCAGTTCGATCGCTGCGAAGAGTCTTATTGTGCAGCCGTCTTCCCTTTCAATAACCAGCTCATGAGTATCACCACTGTAGTACCAACAAGTTATAGGATTGCTCTTCTGATCTCCTTTTATTTTCTTTGTGACCAAATCTTTGCTGATACTTTTATACATAACTTTGTGAGGGACTTCAGCTCTTTGCCTTCTGAAGGTCTTGTATTTCTTCTTTTCAATCTTGATGGGACGATTTGAGCTCACATTATAGATGGCCCTTATTTGATCCTCAGCGTCTCTGCCTACTGGATCATTTGAGTGATTTATCAGTGGACGCCATCTGAGCTGCTTCAACTCCCAAGAAAACAGATTTAGAAGATCCTTTATTTTGGCAAAGAATTGAACGAAACCATTTCTGCGCTTGACAATGAATGCCTTGAATTCATGATCGTATTTCCACCCCAGAATCTTCATTCCATCATCTGATTCAACGTTTGGAGGCATATCTTTAAGCTTCTTAGCAGTAAACTGCACTAAGGCTTTTCGATAGGGTTCCATCTCCTTCCATTCGTCGACCAAAGTAGGAGCTTCTTTCTTTCGGTGTTCCTCCACTCTTTTAGCTTCACGTTCATCCTGCTGACGCTTTATTTTCTTATTTTCTTCGATAATATGTTCTTTGACCATGGTTCGTAGACCGGGGATTTGCTTTCTGCTGTAGCTTTTACGAGCATATCCCCTTAAGTCTAGAAAGTCTTGTAATTCTCTCTTGGTCATTTTATTTACTTCAAGCGTAGCAGTAGCTGGACTGGGTGGAGGTGAAAACCGATCAAAAATCTCAGGAGGAGGAGGCATGTATTGTGCGTGCATCTCTCGAATCTTCTCCCTCAGATTATCATTGAACTGAACATATTCAAACTTCTTGTCTGTATCAGCAAAAGGATTTACACGAGGATCAGTGAGCTTCTCTGCCAGTTTGTAATTGTACAGATGTTTATCCATGTCTTGCTCATCGGTATACAGTTCCACTAGCTGTGACTCTGTGAGATTCATCAGGTAGGATAAGGGAATCCCACGAGAGATTAACTCTCTGACATAATTTGCAATTACAGACTCGTCAGAAGGATCAACATTATCACCAGCTAGGTTAGGAATTATTCTGATTCTGGGTTCTCTCTCATCAGAGTTTGTAACTTCTGGCTCAGTGTATTCTGATCCAAGACCTATTTTTGATGGAGGACGGACGGATTCTTCCAACTGTTTGATGGCTTCTTGCCTAGCAATCTCATCCAGTGTCCTTTCAAGAAGTATTTCATCCTTAGCAGCTCTGATAGATTCTTCCTTCTTCCTTTGCTTCTCCATTTCCTGTTCATACACCTCTTCAGGAGTTAGCTTTCTTTTACCTTTGTCAGGCCTAACTGAGGGACCAGCTTCATGAGATGAAACTGGATTATTTTCACCCTGACCACCACTTGCACTGGTTATTGGAAGAGTCTGAAAAGATTCAGGGGCGGTGCCGGTGGCAGTTGCAGTAGATGTTGACAGTGAAGGTTGGGCCTGAACTCCTTCAGGATTTGCCTGATCTTCTAAGTGATGGACTGGTGAAGGAATAGAGGATCCGATAGCATCTTCTACGTTTTGAGGTTTGCTTTCCACTGGCTCAGATCTAGGACGAGTTGGAGAAGTGAGTTCAACCGGTTCATCCTTGATCTCATAAATTATATCCTCATCATACTCATCGTCAGCAGTGAATTCCAAGTTTATGAAGTTTGTTGCACTGGAGTCATAAATGAGGTTATTTAGACGCTCAGCCAAACTTATATCATTGAAGATCTCATCTGGAATCATGCTGAGTGGTTGAATTTTCAGAACTTCTCCAGCTTCAAGGGATTCCTCAGTAACAATCACACCACTTCTGCTACTTGGATCAGTAGCCAGGGTGTTGGCATAGAATTCTCGAAAGGCAGTTCTTCCAAGATCCAGAAATTCACTTTCAACATGTAAGTGTTTCAGCTGTTCAGAGATCTCGGATATACCAGCTTCAGTCATAGCAATGCTTATTTGCTGTTGTACTGGAGGAGCCAACTGGAGTTGCAATGAATCTTCAGGAATGACGGGAGGTTCATTTGGTTCACCCATGGTTAAAGCAAGTACCTCTCCCGAAGATGATTGATTTGCTTCAAATGCAGTCCTTGAGAATTTTGGTAGTTTGATATTCTCAGGGAGCGGCACTAAGCTTATTACAGACTGATAAATTTCCTCTTCCTCTTCATCGTTCAGTTCATCATTCAGAAAAGCATCACCAAAGGAAATGTCCACATCAGGTTCGGAAGATTCGTTGTCATCTGATGGAAAATCAGCAAGATGAGTATCATCTATATCTTGTTCCGTGACAACGGCAAGAGTTATTGTATCAGAAGCTTTGCCAGGCAGGCTAGGACTTGGTTCTTTATTTTCTTGAGTGTCTTCTGTTGCGGGAGGTTGATCCAGTATCTGATCGTCACCTTGGTTACCACTTCCATTACCTCCAGCTTCATCACCATTGGTACCGGTAGTTTGATTATCTTTGAGAGCTTCAGCCAATAGCTTTTTCAACCTTTCGATTTCCTCAGCTTGCTCTTTTATTTTCTCATTTACTTTGAGGAGCTCTTGATCTTTTTCTTTTATTCTGTCAAGTGCATCCTTAAGCTTGTCGTCAGAGGAAATGTTAGAGACATCAGGATTTTGCCTCAGGACCACTTCTTGAGCAGGAGCTGTTGAGATGAGCTGAGTCTCAATTTGTGAGACCGGTTCCAAGTTTGTGATATTGATATCAGCAGAGGCATCAATTTCATGGACTGTGGCTTCTGTGGTGGCGACTGGAGTAGATTTAGTAGCAGCATCAGTTCCAGATCCAGATTTTGGCCCTCTTCTTATTTCAAGCTTTTTCACTTCCTGAGCATACTTTGATCTTTTCTCTCTTCTTTTGGATGGATTAACATGACCATCATACATAAATGATGCAGAATCTGTTTCACGTGAATCAGATTTTGAATTATTTGGTGAGAGGTCATCTTGAGTTGGCCTTGGCTTTATTTTCTTTAGCTTCTTTTGACTTGAAGCTTCAGGTCGTTCACTAACTTTAGCTTTTTCTCTTGTTTTCAATTTCTTCTGTTTGGGACCCCTAGCATCAGAACTGGTGGAGTCGGAGCCAGATTCTGATCCAGGTTGGAATCTTGACCCAGATTCTGGCTTGGATACAGAGTTATTAGATTTATTTCCACCATCATTTCCAGACTTATCTGCTTCACTATCAGATCCTTCCTCTTCATCTTCTGAATTATCTGAACCAGCAGAATCTCTGGATGATGCCCTGTTTTCTGGTTCTGATTGCACGGGATCATCATGAATTGGAGAGTTGACGGATGAGCATCTTGTTGATTTGCTTCATTATTCTCAGGTTCGGCAGCATTGGCATCTACCATATCAGCATCAGCATCATTATTTTGATCTTCATCCATGTCGTCATCGACATCAATTCCCTCAATCATGTTTGGGAAAAATGGTATTTCGGGTCCATCGTACCTACCTATCTGGTAGCGGGTGTAAGAACCGGACATCATTCTTCTAGGAACCAAGTATGGTTCTGTCTTTTGCAGATTTGGGTAGTAGCGATCAAGAATGGCTTGAATGAATCTTGGGTACATTAAGAACGTCTCTGATTTCCTTGTTGGATGCAAATTGTAATTCATCCAGTTGATTATTTGCCTTGAGAGGTTGAAACCAGCACCAGATGCTAAACCATGCAGTGCCCAGGCAGTTTCTTCCACAAAGTCATCAGTTCCCGACTTTCTTTGAGCGAAAGCAGAAATGAAGAAAGTGATGATGCACCTCCAATTTTCTGGGAATAATGTCTTCTTTATCTTAGGATTTGTAGCCATGGAGAGATCTCCTTGATAACCCATCATTCGGATCGTGTCTTGCCATTCGTTCTTTGGAAAGGAATCAGGGCAGAGTGCATCATTTAGCTGCAGCACTTCTCGGACTCTCTCCTCAGTTATTTCAACATAAACACCCTGAATTCTTGATCTGATGGATTTGGAACCATTATCAGCAACGAATGTGCTTGCATTGTTCCAGAAATCATTTATTATACCCGCGCTGATGACAGGCTCAAGTTGAATGCCAGTGATCCAATTCGAGTTCTCTAGAATTCTGAAGGCCTGTTCGTAACGACCAGCATCTGTCCAGCTTCTGTTAATCTCACAAAATTGATTGTGTGACTTTGAGAAATCCAGAGGGGCATTGGCTGCTCTTTCCACTCTGGGAGGCATCTGCACATAAGAAATAACATGATCACATCAAATTTGACAAGTCAAGTGAATGTCGTATCACACTAAATTCGTGATAGTGACAGAGCTTTTCAATTTTCTTACAAAGATATGAAAGAAATTCACTTAATACATAGACTCAAATTTCTTCAAAACTAATCAATTTTGGGATTACAGAATATATCAGTAGAATTTACCCAAATTCCAGTAATTTCCCGTGAAATTCTAAATTTTTTTTTTTATTGAAAGAGATGACTTTGGTGAAGGATTTTGACCCAAAGATTCCGTTTGATGTTTATTTGATGAAAAACACACGTAATGGCAAATTATGATAGAATTTTGAGAACTTGTGCAAAAGTTCACTAGAATGAGTGGACTCTGTTAAATGGACGCAAATTGACTCAAAAGACTCAACAACCTTTAGAAGGAATCAAGAATTGATTCCCCCTAAACTTGTGCTTTTCACAATTTGAAATTATTGATTTTGGGATCTAACAGAATTCTTGTGTCATATTTCCTTATTCTAACATGATTTGAGCATATTAAGACATTTGCAGACCCATATATTCCATTTAACTACTTATGCACTTATAAGAAGTCAAATGATGAAACAGAATACATGTATGATGTTTTAACATGCTTAACTCACATCAACCAAGGTCAAATAAAGTCAAGTAAGGAACAAGAAGCATTCAATATCAGACTTGAGTAGCATCAACAAGGTCAGAGACTAATAGGAACAACCATCCCTAAATTCTAACCTTTTCTGCATTTATTTTCATATGAGAGTGATATGAGCTTCAATAGTTCCTATCCTAACCATTTATTTAGAATAAAAGACAAAGATTCATAAAACAATGGCTAATATGCATGTTATTTCATTAAATCAAGTATATATATATCCTAACTCAGAATTGCAGAAATTTAGCATGCAAAGTCATAGTCCATGAAATTTATTGAATTTGAGAACAACAGATGAGAAGATAGTCCTCCTGAATAGCCAGAAGTCAAGTATCCAACACATTATTAGAGATCAGAAGACATACCTCAAGGAAGATCTAAATTTTGCTAAGATCTAATTGAGAAATATCAGGAAATCAACAGGTTCAAAGCTTGATCCTGTTTGTGATCAATCAAACACTTATTAGGTACTTGACTAAGGTTATTCAAGTTGATTGAGAAAGTTTAATGAGTTGCCCCTGTGTAGCTCAATAATTGCATCTCAAATATTGCCGAGAAATCAAGAAACATACCTCTTTGATGATCTAAATTGAGCTAAGATCAATGTGAGAGACAAGAAGATCTTGCAGTGTTTCTGGACAGAATCTGTTATTAAATCAGGCAAAATTTGTTAAGCAATGATTTGAAGCTACACACAGCCAAAATGGGGTCAAATTCGTTAAACAGGAGTGAAATACACCAGATTTGACTTAAGAAGTCAACTATGCAAGTATTTACCAAAAGCCAGGTCAAGACAGGTCAAACAATGCAGATTTAACCTATATTTAGTTCAAACCTATGTTAGACAATTAGAAGTCCTGAACTTGACTTATTTTATCAATTTACATTGCATATCCAGTGAATTTCAATTGAGAAGGAGAAATCCAAGAAAATGGTCATAAGTAGCCTTTATGTTGCATTATCAGGTCAATTTTATTCTTAAAGCAACATAAAAGCGACAAATGTTACCATTTCATGTCAAAGATTTCCATCCTCAAGTTATTTGAGTCAAATGACTCTTATTGGAATGAGTTTAAACTATTTAGAGTCCACATTGATAATTGTTCAAGTACAAGATACAAGCATAAGTGAAAGTTATACACATGAACACAAAACCAAAGGATGCTATGTTTGAGTTGCCACCAACCCTATAAAGTTCTTACAGAAATCATAAAAGTCTTTGTATATTATCTCTATCTCTTATGATATGTTCTTTCTCTTCTCAACCAAGTATCGAGAAAAGATTCAAAACTCTAGATATGGAAATGTGAAAATATGTGGTAGGGAATGATCAAGCTTGATATACTACACATATTAATTACATAGGATCTTGTGTGCGACTATCTCATGCTCATAATTAATATACCTAAAAGAAATTAAGTTACAAGCAGCCTAGAAAAGAGGAACATGGGCTTAGAGAGGATCAATATATTGGCAATCACCTGGACGTGTTTGAGTAACAGATGCTGAAAAGGATTCCTCAGTTCAAACGAAGATGGTTTGATCCCAAATAAATCCTTCTCTTTTGTAACTTGTCCATATTTGTTTTTATTTTATCTTTCTTTTGAGTATTCTTAAGTTTTTAATGTTTGTTTTACAACCATGGCCATGTTAATTTAAAGGTTTTAATATATTTTTATGGGTTTTGTGCAAGAAATTATGCCCCACCCCAAAAGTGACCCATTTTTTAGGGGGAGAAGTGAGATAATAGGCATTATCTCAGGGGGAGATGTGTATTATCTCAGGGGAAGTGAAAAGAGTCCTCGGGTTCAGGGAAGTATTTATAGGAAACTCGTAACCTATGTTAGGGTTTTGGTTAAATAATGGTGTTCACCTGCTAACCCAGTAACCGGGTATCATATGTTGGTTAGTTTTTGTGTTTGGTCCATGTTGTGCATGACAGGTTAAGTGAAAAAGAAAACTCATGGAATAGAAAAGTCAAGGACTCGGTTGATTAAAGCATTGTTGCTGCTACTCATATTGACGAACCAACCTGAAAATGACTTACCGTAGTGAAGAATCTAATGCTTAGGGGAAGTTTTTTGGTGCAAATGATGCTTCCAAAGTTTAAGAAGACACTGTTCACAATTTTAGGGGAAGCTAAATGCAGTCGGTTAAAGATCATGAAGTTTGAAGATCAACAACCAATAATGCCAAGATAGTGGTCTTTAAAATTTTATCCTCTATAAGGAAAGTCAAGACAGTTATCAATGATTCAGCAAGGACTCAAGATCATTAAAGAAGAAGCAAGTGTATGGGAATCCTCCTCTCATTACTTGTTTATCCTTAGAAGTCCAAGCTGATGCTGATTGAGAGAAAGCTCCCAAAAGTCTCTCGATGCTGCCCAATGAAGATTATTGATTGCAAAGATGAAGAGTGAAAGTTTGAAGACATTTAAAATCACAAGCCTAGGGGAAGATTTTAAGGGTATATTCTAGAGGCTTGCAACATTAATTAAGTTGGGTTGGGCTTAGTAGGTTTGAAATAGATAAATTAAGTTAGGAGTGGGCTTGGGCCCAAATGGCCTTGTATAGGAGTTAAGTATAAATACTCAATTCCTAGTCATGTGTTAGGGTTGATCCTTCCAGAGACACATGGAATTTCATGAGGAGCTCTAGAAAGGGAGACGAATTCTCCAAAGAGATTTCGGTTGTACCAGATAATTGCAAGTGTTAATCGTGTGCACTGATTCCAGGTTTAAAAGTAGTCATTGTTCTTATTGTATTTTATTTGATTTCTCCATCTCTGTTCTTGAATCCAACGATTACTTGGATTCCACACTCGTAATCATTGTAGGATATCGTTTTTGGGTTGATTTCGATCCTACAATAACCGTCACCCGAAGTGACAGTTTGGAAAAATAACCATCACGAAGTCATCTGAAGTCACAGTTCATATTAGTTCGGTTTTCACTTCATATCACTTTATCTAATTACTTCATTTGGGTTCGGAAGTCACTTTGTTTCATTTCAGTTAAACTCCACTTGGCAACTCACTTCGTAACTCATTTCGGAACCTAGTTCGGATCAGTTTGGATCAAGTCAGTTCGCTCTTCACTTCGTACTCAGTTCGGATCACTTCGCTTCTAATTGTTCACATCGGATTCACTTCGGATCACTTCATACAAGCAAA